>OZ012663.1:29456813-30120726 GCA_963942545.1 Oxycera nigricornis | reverse complement strand
CCCCCGACCGAAGTTTTCCAAAAACTAACCAGCTTTTAAAATTCGATTGACACCTTAACGAAGTCGATACGACTTTGTTTACGTGAGTTATGTTCGTAGAAAAAACTGTCCACGAACGTACGTACGTACGTACATACACACACACACACACATACATACTTCTTTCTAAAAACACTTTATATATACTCTATGGACCTCAAAACGTAAAGAAATGTTGAAAATTTCAATTTCGATTTTCGAGGCGATTACAAGAACTTTCCATATACTGGGAAGTTAATAATATTAACAATAAACCATTTTTGGCAGTTAGAATTTTGGATTTAAATTAAGAGCAAAGACAATGTCCTTACAATTATTAACAGATGTATATTGCCAGTAGAGACATTTTAATTTTAAATGGATGTAATATAGGACTGATGGTCCTCAAAACAATAACTACTCAGTTGAAGTGTCCTGTTATAAAGGGTGTCCGTTTACATAGGTTCTATCGTAGTCATACGCAATATAAAATGAATTATAACATTTTCTAGGATTCTAGAACATTTTCATTTCCAATACATCATAGAAAATATTCTGATATTCTTGTCTCACTTCTCTTTTCAAAGCTATGTCCAAATTTATTCAATATTTATTATTTATTCAAATTGAAACTCAAAATATTTTAGAGTATTGAATTTCTCCAAATTTTAAAACTTTCATTAAATTTGAAATGAAAAAAGTTCAATCAAAATATTTTTTTTTAAAAATGCACACATATGTAAGCTTTTTGTTCGTCGAAGTGATAGTTTCAATGACCAAATGATTTGAAACAAAAGTAATTTCTTTAATATTTCATCCTGAAAATATACTAACTGCCAACGTTGATAGTTATTGAGACAATCATTATTCAAATGGATAGCTATGAGGATTATTTTTAAAAATGATTCATTTTTTCGTTCATAAAAATAATTGATAGGCTTGAATATCAAACTCCGTGCATAATGCGTCACTAGACACACACAAAAATTGTTGATCATTTATAATTAATTGAACCTTGTTCGTCACGATGACATGACCAAAAACCACAATATAAGATATTTATAGAATTTTTTCACACCTAATTCTTTTCGATATCCAAGTAAAGTGATATTTTTCCAAAAACCGAACAAACAAACTTTTTTCGTATAATGAATTTATCTACATCAGCTTTCCGATAGCTCAGCGCCATGTCCTTTTCATCGAACATTTTAGCTCAACGGTAGTTTCATCAATAACAAAAGTTCTCATCAGTTCCTTAGAGATAGTTTCCATGTCATCAATTCTAGTTCGCCATAATTCTAGATTATTAAATTTAGCTTGTCCATCAGTAACATACAACCAGGCTATAACTCCCATATGCGTCGGTGAACGTTGAGTCGTGTAACAAGTCATCGACGGTTCTGGTGAATTATTGATGAGTCAAGGACGAGCAACACAACGTTCCGGCTAATCCAGTTGGAAAGTTTAGTATTGAAAATTAATACGAAGCCTTGTTTAACTTTTCTGTTTTAGAAAGAACTAGACATGTTGATGTCTTCTCTAATAACGGTGTTTGAGTGAAGAGCTTATTGATTGATTGGTTGATGGATTGATGAATAGTCCATGAGGTCCTGCAGAATATAATATGAAACGCCATTCGAAAGCAATCGTTTGTTTAAATGAAGTATTAATGTGTAAAGGATGCATGTGTTGGAACTTTAAAGTAACTCCTTGAATAGAAAAAAAATGGTATTTTTTGAATCCTATAAAAAAAATGCTAAAGCGATAAAATTGAATTTTTACTTTGATTATGTGAAGTTCATTCCACCTGAATTATAACTCTGTTCATAAACTTTGGGTCTCTTGTCTTTTGCTCTACACATAACAAAGAAACGATTACCCTGAAACGTTTTCCACAGGCCGTGAAAACAAAAAAAAATGGTTGATATGAATAAAAATACGGATATATTTGTGTTTTGCGTGGATAAAAACATGCACAGGAAACTCAGCTTGAATGTTATTAAATATAAATGTTTAAATGTTTAAAAAAAATGTACCTAGCATTTTCCTAATGAATTTTTTTTCCTTAAATTTGTATTCAAATACCGTGAATTCTTGTTAATTTAAATGTTTATTGTTTTGCTTAAGATTTCATGTGAATTTCGCAGAAAATTTCGAAGTGAATATTCAGAATATGTTTGGTTAAATTTTTCCGTTAAACATTTTACGCGCTTATTTTGAAAAAAAAATTCTCAACTTCCGGAAAACTACTAAAAAAGTACGATTTCCTGCTCCTACAATTGAAAGATTTGGTTGTGGATTTCATAACTTACCAGAGAACACCAGAGATTTCAACCATTTCTTTTTATAAAATTGAAATCCTTCAGTAAATTTTTTTGAGAAAGTGCTTGAAATTGATCTACAAATATTTTGCGAGATGTATATACCTTCGTTCTTTTTTTGTCGTGTGGAGAATTTGAATTTGGCTTACTTATAAGACATCTAACACTTGGTTTTGTTTTATTGATATCGTTAAGGTCGATGGTAAATATATGCCGGAACAAACATTTTTCCATCATTAAAATAAAATCGTCAAACATATTTTCTTGATCAGCAACCTCTAATTTCTGGGGTGGCGACTTGATCTTCACATCCAATGGTGAATTAGGTGTACTTGTTTGTACTTAGTACTTATGCACATGCATATTAGGCTTACCGTGCAGGTTTCGCCACATTTTGATTTCTGAAAAGCTGTTTGCTAAAAAAGATGGCGCAGATCCTGTCTAACAAATCTTACCTCCGAACAATACTATTTGGTTTTCTAAAAGCCAAGTCTGTCTGTTTAGAATTCAAGAATGTATACACAATTGTCTCCAATTTCAATAATATAATTTTGGCCCACTCTACGAACCACGGATTAGTTTCATATTTTGAAATAATAATTACAATAATTAATACCGTTCCTCGAGATAATTTTCATTGTAATATTCACCTGGGATGAAAATTATTCAAAACATTTATTTTCAAAGTATTCTCAGCGGAGGGCTGTAACTTTAACAAAAAATGAAATATTAAGACAATCATTACAATGCTGGCTAGAAATTCCGCATAATTATTTTGCATTACACCACTTCAGCAAAACAATTTGTGCAAAATAAATCTGTGGCATACATATAATCTTAAGTTTTTGAGCTAAACTTCTACGAATAAAAATCAAGAAAAAGAGTCCTGCATATTTTTGACAAAACTTCATAACAATGTGAAATTATATTTCATATTTCCGCACGAGCATAATATAGTTCGTCGTATCTGAAAAGCTTTGCTTGAATTATTTTTATAACAATTGACAAAATATTTTGCGTTAAGTTTTAAGAAGAAAACTCATTTATAGAATTTCATGATAAAGTTCACTATCATGAGAATCAAATAAATTATGCCCAAATTCAATCAAAAAATGTTCGAGTCAAATAAATCCGTATTCAAATAAAGTTCACTAGCTTTCAAATCAGATAAAAATATTTTCCAATGCAAATTATTTTGCAAAATTGCTAATTTGATTCGGACATTTATTTATTTGATTCGGAAATTAGTGGATTTGACGCGTGAATGCTACATTCAATGTTAGTTTTATTGCAATATGTCCTGACAGTGATAATTTGTTCCATCAATACTGCTGTAAAAAATTAGGGAAGCCTATAGTGCACATTGAACATTGCCATAAATTGTGCGAATTTGCATCAAAACTCTGTTAACTTCTCTGAAAACATATGACCGCAAATTTTGGCGAAGTGCATTTCTTTTGGCTAACAGCGTTTAAGATCGAATTAATTATCATCATTAATAAAGTTGTAAAGCAAAGAAGTTCGTGTAAAAAAATAATATTTTTTAAATGGCAATTTCGAGTTCTGTTTCAAAATTTCGACCCTTAAATATTATATTGTGAATTTGGGCTTTCAAAGTCGGCGAAAAAACACATTAAAACAGCAAACAAATAAATTATTGTAGAAGTTAAATTTTATTCAAAAATATTGCTCAAAGACAAATAGAAAGTATGTAGTTATGGATTAAGTTAACATTTACTAATTTATGAAAACAATGCTCACTTTCATTGTGATTTGTTGATTTACTACAGATAAACAGTTGCCTAGCTCACAAAATTCAAAAAAAAAAGGACTAATCCACAATTCAGTCCACTAACTGAAAATAGAGTCGTGACAAAATCACTCATGACATACGATAGCAATAACACCAGCTTTACTACAAAACAAAATGAGATAATGTGTGCTTCCTACACATAATTTTCCAAACATCCTTACTACAAATTTTATATGTACATAACATCCAGATCTCTAACAAGCCGTGAAATTCATAAAAGCCAAACGATGTAACCTGCAAGTGATCAATAAAATTGTCTAGTCACAATGGATTATGATACACATCGTTCATCCTCAAACACTGGATTAATTGCCGAAAAATATAGAAAAAGGATCCCACTTAGGACTCAGGATATACTAAGCAAGAAGTAATAAAAATCACATTTTACACGCACACATATTGAACAAACAAATGCCAATAAAATGCTGTTCTAGCTAAGACAATATCCTGGAAATAGGGTTCAGTTAAGGATTTTAAGTCTTTCATCGGAGTTGCTGCCGCTTTTTGCTTTGTTTGCTTGCACTGTGGGGAGGGGATACCGTGTTGAGGAACAACACCAGCAAGTTCGACAGCTGAGGGAGTTAAATGAGCACATATAAAAGTCTTTTAATCAGTCATCCATGTTATCTGTTTAAAGGGTAATCCAATGAGACTGAATTAGGCTCGAAACCTTGCAAGAGGATCTAAAAGTAGCTTGAGTGTTTGCTCGTGTTTCTTGCCGCAACATTAAGTCCGGGTACAGGCTAAAAAAAGCCCTTGAGTAAAATTTACCATCAGTCACTATTATCCGGTCCGCTTGTTATTTGCGGTAGCACTTCCAAAGGGGAGGAAGACCAACTTCAATGGGGTTGACTCGTCAGCAGAAAATTTGGAATTGGTGTACACTAATTATCGCGGAAGATGAACCCTGAACGTTATACCGGGACACTTAACGTCGGAAAGAGTGTTTGGTTTGCTTGTTGTGAACATGATCTGGCACTTAACTGAAATCGACTTTAAGGATGAAGTTCTGTGTTAGGGAGATGGTAGTTTATATGATGGTATTATATGATGGTATATGAACTAAATTTTTATTTAGATATGGAAGTTTTTTTAGGTTGTCGCTTAGTTCCGCAATACATGAACAGATTCATCTCTGCTCATATCGTATTGGTCCATTATGTTAAAAAAAATATGTCACGCAGAAACACTTTCACATCATTTATCATTTCTCCATTCATCACCGATTTGGAACTTTGATTGTTTTTAATTTATTACTTCCCCGTTTTTGATGCTTCATAGTTCAATTCATAATTCAATTTCGTATTTCGTTACAGCTAGGAGAAGTATTTATTATAAATGTGTTGATGTTAAATGTATTGATGTTATAAATGTATTGATGTAGATAAACCATATTTTGATGATATTATCTAAGCAATCGTGGTCAGCTTCATGCCTTTTTATGATGATGTATTTGTTTTCAGTATGCAATAACGCCATCAATAGTCTTTTGATTGGTACATTTTCTTTAAAGAATACTTACAAATTTATTGACATGCACAAATGTAAGATTTAGTTTGGTATGTGAAGCAACTTGGTAGTTTCACTTAATGGGGAACACCACTCAGTGGCGAGGGGTGAAAAATTACAGTGGGTAAGCCGCTTATTATTTGAGAAGCCGGGAACCCTACCGGCTTTTTGATTTGTTTCCATATCCTATTGAGGAAAACCGAGCTGCCATTCCAATAAACGGGAGTTGAATGCCCACGGCACCTAAAATTATTGATGAATTCGAGACTCGGAAAGGTTTCCTGCAACTCTTACAGATGTTGATCGCTTTGCTGGCTATTAAGGAACTATGAGGATGTGTAGAATGAAGAGAATGTAGTATGATGGAATAAACAATGTGCATGTTTATTGTGATGCATGCAAGTAAATAAACACTTCATTCCCTTATAAAATTGAAGTGTTAGACATTTTTGGAACATATTTGGAAAGGGAAGCCGATGGGAATCGGCTTATATGAACGCCTCGCCACTGCACCACTGTAGGATTTTCAAAAAATCAAATTTTTTTTTGTTACTCTAAAGTATACCTTATCATCATAGAAATCATGTAGCAAAGTTTCATATAGTAGAAAAATCTGTAAGTGTTCGAAATTTTAAATTAGCGCGGTGCCTCTCACTGCTCTTTTGGAGCACAATCTGTGCGTATTCCCGCGCGTTTCCCCGCGCGCCGTTAGTATTAAAATTTAGAACAATTTTAAATATAAATTTCTCAAAACTGTACACATGCTCAATTAGTTTCACGTTAGCAGAAAACGCTAAAGAACGTATTTTGCAGGCTAGAGGTATATCAAATTTATTTATCATTTTTCTATAACTTAAACTTTAAACGTGTTTATTTCGGAATAACGCTTTTCAAACTGGCCGGACTCTTTTCTCAAACAGGTTTTGTTCGATTTACTTGAAATTTTTACAATATGTTTAAAACTAGTATCTGCATGGAAGTACATAGGATTTTTTTTCATGAGTTGCATATTTAAATTGTTATTAACAGTTTTCGAGAGATTTTTCCGTTTTTTTTATATATTTTTCGAAGTGACGCCATTTTGCCAAAAATCAATTTAAAAAAAAATACTACGTAATTCTCTGGCTGTCATTATGCTTCATCGGCAATTATTTGTTTGATAACCATAACCTTAACATTTAAGGAGAAAACGGTTCGGCAGCGAAGTCATGAAAAAAGGCGTTTCTGTAGAAATGCTAGGGAGCCGCCATTTCAAGAGGATGTGAAATACTTGTACAATATATATCTTTTTACCAAACTTCGATATGGGGTCATTCAAGTATTACGTAAGCAGATTTTTTACAATTATTTACCGCCCCCTTCCCTTTGTCAGCAAAAGTTAGCAAACCTCTTTCCCCTTCCATGATAACGTAATCATTAGTACCTATATGCATTTTTAACTTTCCAGTATATGGGAAGTTCTTGTAATCGCCTCGAAAATCGAAATTGAAATTTTCAACTTTTTTTTACGTTTTGAGGTCTATAGAGTATATATAAAGTGTTTTAGAAAGAAGTATGTATGTGTGTGTATGTATGTACGTACGTACGTACGTGCGTTCGCGGACAGTAGACTCTAAGATTTACGTGGTTTCCTGACAAGTGTGTCTTAACACCACGAGCTTCTTAAGCTACGAGTTACGATATGTTCGCACCAAGAGCATACGAGCATAGCTCACGTAAACAAAGTCATATCGACTTAGTTAAAGTGTCAATCGAAGCGTCTTTGTAATTTTAAGAGCTGATTAGTTTTTGGGACATTCGGTCGGTTTGCTGTTTTCACCCCTTGAAGGTCAAGCATGTTATGCGCTATATCTCACGAACCAAACATGCGATTTTTATCATTAAGGTGTCAAGCTACGCGTATTGACATTTACGTGATTCTGTCAAATTTTTAAAAAAATCTTCGGAGCGGTTTTTTAATTTTTTGAAAAAAAGTGCAAAAATTGGGTTTTTTTTTCAAAAACATCAAATTATTAACTTGATTTTTAACACTCAGTAATAAATGTTTATATAATTTATATACTCCAAACAGTTTTTGTGAAAAAATTACGAATTTTTTAATTTCATGATAACAAAAAAAATTAAATTAAAAATAAAAAATCATTAAAAGTCATCATGACCTTCATGGTCATTTATGTCATTCATTATATCTCGAGGACCAAATATAATCTTTGCATCATTAAGGTGTCAATCGACGCGTATTAACATCTTTATGATGTTTTTATATTTTTAAAAAATCGTTAAAGCGATTTTTTTGATTTATGAATTTTTTTGGAAAAGTAGTGTTTTTTTCAAAAAAATTCATTATTAACCTAATTTGCACATCGTTATAGTGAATGTTTATAGAGTTTAAAAACTTTTATCAATTTTTGTAGAGAAACCAGCAAAAACTTTTCTCATGATTACAAAATAAAAAATAAAAAATAAAAAAATCATTCAGTCACCATGTAAAAAGGGTTCATTCGAATCATTATACCTTAAATATCTTATTCTAAAGACATTGTTGTAAAGTCAATCAAAGTTTATTAATATTTTCAAAATTTGAGCAGATTTTCAATAGTCTTCACAGCACCATGTTTTAACTTTAATGAAAAAACTGCTTTGAAACCTGTCCCCCCTACGATTGATCCGCGTGAATAATCAATCAAACCAATGCACCGAAATCCTTACGTAATCAATTGACGCTCGCGTAGATGTTACGATTAATATTAAGTCATTCCAATAACTTTTGTGAGGTACATTTTTATTATATGTAGTAGTATTATTTCCATAACTATTATTGTGTTTAATATTTTTAAATTATTTTTAGATATTACTGGGAAGTTGACCGTGTGGACCTCATGGGTCGCACCTCACGGCTTGTTCTTTTAATGTATTCTGTTTTTTTATTGATTCGATTTGCTACTTTGGTAGCCCTAATTTCAGTGAATACGTGACGCAATGTGAGTCAGATGTGCGAAATAGGATGACGATTTTCTAATGGGTTTACCTTCGTTGGTCTTTATATTATGCATATAACGTTTTCATTATTTGTGGGAATCCCCGACATGTATGTTCTGTTTTCAAGCATAGACAATTTGTGGGTTGCTATTTGTGTAAAAAAGTAATTAATAACTGCTGACGTAATCACGATATCGACCCCCCACCCACCATGTCATCAAAAATAAGCAAAGCAAAGCCCCCCCCCCGTCCCCCTCAAGCGCTTACTTAATACTTGAACGTCCCCTATGTTGTTTGGTTTTTGAGAAACAAATTCCCAAAAAAACACTTAACTTAGAAACACAGAAAGTCGGTTTTGAATAAAAGACACCTTTGTTAATGTCTTAACCGTTTCTAATAGTGCAACAGGATTTACAACAGAAACCCAGTAGAATCTGAAAATGGTGGCAAGTTGTATTGGAATTGCGTTTTATGGTAAATTTAAACTCAAAAAAACATTCCTGCATTCATTTGAAAAGTCTCACAGAAAATCTTTGCAAGATTCAGTGAATAATATGCCATGCAAATACAAATTGCAGAAATTGTAACATACTGCAATCTACAATTTGAAAGTTGAATGTTATTTTAAGTAATTTTTCAGATTGTGATTTCTTACGAATTTGCACCTGGATGACGTCTGGAAGCTTTTATTTTATACGTTTACCTAGGAAGAGGGATGTTTTACGAAATATTAGTAATAAAGACCATTTATTTTTAGATAAAGACGTTAAGCTTTTTGAATGTTGGTACTGATAATTATTGTCAATTACAGTCACTCTTTCAAAATAAAAGTCAAATTAACTCAATAGAGTTAATAACAGAAAAAATAATCGAAACCAATTAAGAGGAACCAAATTGATAAAATTTACCTATTCGTCATACCAACATACTTATGGGTTCTCCACGTGTCATCATTAATATGATTTTTTTCTTGTATTAATAGTTTGGTAATTTGGATATACTTAACAAACGACCATCAACTCAGGACTTTGAATTATCTTTTTATCAAAAACTTTGTTCATAGTAAATAATCAATCACTGTTTGTTCGATGAGCAATAATTAAGTCCTATTTAGAAAAAATGTATTTATTTGTTATCCTATAGCGCCGAAGATGTTGTGATTGTTTTTTTTTTTCACAAAAAAATCAGCTTGGCATATATGGTATGTACATGGTTCAGAAAATTCATTTGTATTTTTAGAACAAAGATAATAGTACAGTGAGCAAAGATAATCACTGAAAGCTTACAATCTGAAATGTTCTTATTTATCAAAAACCCAAATCTCATGAAAACGCCAAAAAACGATAAAAAATTGGAGGCAATCAGTGAATCATCGAATGAGTCATGTGCAAAGTTTGTTCGACTATTTCAGGATCATTTTAAGTGTTAATTGTTAATCATATTTTGTTTGTGTATCTGAAATCAAACCAACAAATTTGCAGCCGTCAAGCAACATAAAAGTATTTCATTTCTGTTCTTAGCCCCAATACAACTGAAGTGATTGCCAAAACAGATATTTTTCTGACAGGAATTTGAATATTATATTTTGAAAGGTAGTTTAAATGCGAATTTCTCTGTCTTTCGCCAGGATAAAGACTACTCAATAATCGATTCCAATCAACTGGAACTCCAGGCGTTGTCACGAATCACATTACTTCATAAATCGCTGTCGTCGGCAGACAATGCGAGGTTGCTTGAAGTGCCTCTTAATTTTTTCAAGGACTCTACAGATTGTTTCAAAACGTGGAAAAAGTATGAGTCCCCTTAGCTCCAGACATAGCACTTGAGAAAATCACTTTGGAGACTTTCGTGTACATTGCTGCAATGAGACTTCTGTTTCAGATTTTTTTCCTTTTGTAGTACATGGAGGCAATTTTGCATTCACTTGTATGAGAAAGATTTCCTTTGAAGGTTTTGAATTTATTTAAGTAACGATGATATTTTAGTAGCCCAACGGGAAAACATTTTTATTAATTGCAAATTGCGTTGTTTAAAAATTTATAACAAATTGTTTGTCAAAGTTTTTTTAATACTCTAACAAGATACATAATACAATGTTATCCATTCAAGTAAAGTGCATTTATCAAATCAACATTAATATTTAAAACGATGTACTTTCTCCCGATTAAGAAATTGTTGATATCAGTATCTGCAATGCACATTTGTAGGTACGTTTGTTGTACATATGTTTCCATGGGGCGAAAATCGAGTAGTTTACAAATACCCTCAGTATTAGTAAAGTGCTTGAATATTCGAAAAGCTTTTCTTTTTTAAATCAACACAAATATTTGCCTGTTATTTTTGAAAACGGCAACAATTTATGATCCTTATCTGTTGGCAAGAAAACAGAAAGAAAACTATTTCCACAAAAAAAAAAATGCGTTAAATGGTTTTTTCATTATTATGAACGAACACCAACTCCTTGCAATGTGGACGAATTTTTTTGATTCCATTCTTTAAAACACTCTTGAAATTTTGGTTAAATTTTTGCCATTTTCTGCTCCACGACTGTTGCTTTTTTATGCTTCTTAATAAATGTTAGATTGATTTGAAAAAAAGAAAAGTATGTTCGTACGAAGATCAATGGGTCATCAATTATAGTTTAAGGTTTTTTTAAAAATATTTCTTACGTTAGTTTTGCAGAATGAAATCTTTTGGAGTATGGAGTGAAAAAGTCGGGTAAGGAATGTTTTATCTAAATGAAAGTAAATCAGGGAAAAAATTAACAGATAATGAAAAACATTAAATATTTAATATATATTTACTTGAATGCATTAAAAATTGAGATAATCTACTGTACTTTCATGCCATAATAAAAACATAAGCAATTCTTTCAATACACAATACGCCTAACAAATGAACACGTTTTCAAATTCTGACAAAATGAGGAATTTATGAGTATTTGTATTGGGCACATACAAATTTACAAAACATATTTAAATCGTATCAAAAACTGTAGCAACTTTTCAAATGGATAATATTTACTGATAGATTTAACGTAACGATATAATTTTTTTCTGTAAGAAGTCTATAAGTAATTGATATTTCAAAAGGACGGATTTCAATTGGAGGATCTCCATAAATTTAAAATTATGTTTGCTGCAAGATTACTTTTTTCCTTGAACACAAACATCGTGAAAAAGTTTTAGAAAGTGTACATTGCTACAAAATCATTAAAACCTCGTTCAATTCAAAATTATATGAAACTCGACTTCTAAAGATTTTTGGAAAATTGGGAAATTTCTAGGCCGTTTTGAACTACATGCAAAATGATAACAAATATTATGCAAGAGTTTTTACATTGAAAGACTAATTTGTTACTGTTCCTGATATATAAAAGGACTAAAAGGATACTTAAATTATTTTTAAAATATGTATGTTCATACTAAATGATTTTATGTGAGTTCCGAATTCCCTGATTTCGCCAGGAATTGTTTGTTGCAGCGAAATCAAATTATCGATGGATAGTAGGTTTTTCGTTTGAGGTCCTTAACTTTATATGTATTTATCCGTGTTTTCTAGTAAACTAGGCTCTGAATTTTGTAACCATGTATCCATAAAATTTTACGATATATATCCTTGAACACTGCCGTATTAATTTTCGATTTGATTTAATTTTTCGATTAAAGAACTTTGAAAAGACATGAATATTGTTGAATAACAGTTCGCTGTGAACACAGATATGCAAATTTAGACATGTTATGTTATAACTACTAAAAATTATATCATATTGATAAATTGGTCGTCAGGACGTCAAGGATCACTTAAGACAAATTTTATACTTTTTTTTAACAAAGTGTTAAGAATGTCAAATCAGCCGCAGTAGAGATAAATAGGGTTCATGGCGAAACACTATTAGTGTAATAACTGCACAGGAGTAATTTAGAAAAATTCGGAATGAATACACTACCTCAGAAGATGCACATTGCTTAGGACATCCCACTAAATTTGACGACACGGCGTTAAAATTCTGGTGAAGGTAGAAGTAGCTTTAAACGTGAATGTGATTCCAGAGAGGTTGCAGCCTTTGCTTGGAACCATTCATCGGTATTTGGTGTGAATGCAAAAAGGTATTCAAGCTTGGTAAATCAATCTCACATCACTTATCGATATCAAATCAACTGGAAAAAGCGAATATTTTTTCGCATAATGAAATATTACCTTTCTTCGGTCGTATTGTAACAGGGAACGAAAAGTCGATAGTCTTTAACAAGGTCGATCGAAAAAAAACAAGCCGTGAGGTGCGACCCTTGAGGTCCACACGTACAACTTCCCAGTAATATTTACATAAATATTAAAAATATTAAACACAATAATAATTATGGAATTAATACTACTTTTAATAATAAAAATGTACCTCTCATAAAAGTTATTGGAATGACTTAATATTAATCGTAACATCTACGCGAGCGTCAATTGATTACGTACAGATTTTCGTGGATTGGTTTGATTTAATATTCACGTGGATCAATCGTAGGCGGGACAGGTTACAAAGCATTTTCTACGTTATTTGTTATTTTCATATCGATGCTTGAAGGACAAAACAGCGCCAGCAAAAATGAATGCAGTTTATGTTATTACGACAACTGAAGAGATTTTGTCGCGTGATGGCCATTTTGCATAGTTGCGGTCAAAACTGCTAGCACTTCGGCATAATCACTGAATTTGTATTTTTTCACGATTTTACATCAATGAAACTCATAATTATTTCTTATTTTCTGTTGATTTTGAGAAACATTGATTATGCAGTCAAAAATAGGTTTAATCTCATGTAAAAAGTAAAATATATGTATTACAAATGATGAAGGAAGTAATTGAAATCCTACGAATACTAAAGAACAAAACTCCTAAAAACTACAATTTTTTATTTGATGAAAGCTTTTCAAAGCAAATGATCTTAAAAAGTGTTGACTACAAAACATTTTACCATTCAAAAAGTTGATTATCACAATTGTAAATTTGATTTGATTTGTATTGATTTTCAAAATTTAAGCAGTTTTTTTATTAAAGTTAAAACACGGTTCTGTGAAGACTATTAAAAATCTCCGCAAATTATGCAAATAATAATGAACTTTGATTGACTTTACAACAATGTCTTTAGAATAAGAGATTTAAGGTATAAAAATTCGTATGAACCCTTTTTACATGGTGACTTTGGATGAATCTTTTTATTTTAAATTCAATTTGCTTTGAAATCATGAGAAAACATTTTCCTGGTTTCTCTACAGAAATTGATAAAAGTTTATAAATTTTATAAACATTTATTATCACGATGTTAATTTTATTAATTATTAATTAATTTTTTTTATGAAAAAAAAACACAAATTTTCAATATTTTTTTCATGAAATTAACAAAATGGCTTTAAAGATTTTTTTAAAATTTCAAAACATCATTAAAATGTTAATACGCGTTGATTGACTTCTTAATGAGGCAAAGATTATATTTTGTTCTCGAGATATAATGATTGATATAAAGGACCATGAAGGACATGATGACTTTTATTGATTTTTTATTTTTAATTCAATGTGTTTTGTCATCATGAAAAAAAAATTTTGGTGGTTTTTATACAACAACTGTTTGGAGTATATAAATTTTATAAATATTGATCACTGCGATTTGAAAATAAAGTTAAAAATTTGATGTTTTTGAAAAAGCTCCAATTTTTTGCACCTTTTTTCAAAAAATTAAAAAACCGCTACAACATTTTTTTTAAAAATTTGATAGAATCACGAAAATGTTAATAGGCGTCGATTGACATCCTATTGAAGCAAATCACACATTTGGTTCACGACATATCGCGCATGACAAAGTTGACCTTCAAGGGGTGAAAACAGAAACCCCCCCCCCCCGACCGAAGTGTCCCAAAAACTAATCGGCTCTTAAAATTGCAAAGACGCTTCGATTTATACCTTAACGAAGTCCATACGACTTTGTTTACGTGAGTTATGCTCGTAGAAAAACTGTCCGCGAACGCGCGTACGTACGTACGTACACACACACACACACACATACATACATACTTCTTTCTAAAAACACTTAAAATATACTCGTAAGACCTCAAAACGTAAAGATATGTCGAAAATTTCAGTTTCGATTTTCGAGGCGATTACAAGAACTTCCTATATACTGGGAAGTTAACAATGGGTGAATGCAAATCAGACCTCAGAACTAACTGCCAAACCAGGACTGTACTCACAAAAAGTTCCTTTATCTGTTTGGTGAGGTATTTCATGAATTGTCTATTTTGAATTGCTGGATCCTAATACAACTATCACAGCGGTTTTGTAATATTGTCTACTTAGTACTTTGAAAGCAGAACTGATTAAGGAAACCCTTCTTTACTGAACAGAAGGAATATTTTTTCCATCAAGATAACAGCCGACCGCATACGGCAAAAGTCACCTTGGAAAAACTAAAGGAATTTGACTGGGAAGTTATGGTTCATTCAGCATATTATCCAAACATTACTTCAATTGATTTTCATTTGTTTGGAAGCTTCCAGCCGTTTTCAGGTGAAGAATTCTTTCAAAACAAAGATGATGTCCAAATTAGTCTAACTACATTTTTAACTTCCCAGTATATGGGAAGTTCTTGTAATCGCCTTGAAAATCGAAATTGAAATTTTCGACATATCTTTACGTTTTGAGGTCTTCAGAGTATATTTTAAGTGTTTTTAGAAAGAAGTATGTGTGTGTGTGTATGTACGTACGTACGTATGTGCGTTGCGGGACAGTTTTTCTACGAGCATACCTCACGTAAACAAAGTCATATCGACTTCGTTAAGGTGTCAATCAAAGCGTCTTTGCAATCTTAAGAGCTGATTAGTTTTTGGGACACTTCAGGCGGGGGGTTTGCTGTTTTCACCCCTTGAAGGTCAACCCTGTCATGCGCTATATCTCGCGAACCAAACGTATGATTTACTTCATCAAGGTATCAATCGACGCATATTAACATTTTCGTGATTATAAGAAATTTTTAAAAAAATGGTTGGAGCGGTTTTTTAATTTTTTTAAAAAAAAGAGTTTTTTTCAAAAACATCGAATTTTTAACTTTATTTCCAAGTCGCAGTAATCAATATTTATAAAATTTATATACTCCAAACACTTGTTGTAAAAAAATCACCAAAAGTTTTTTTTCATGATCACAGAAAAAAATTAAATTAAAAATAAAAAATCAATAAAAGTCATCATGTCCTTCATGGTCATTTATGTCAATCATTATATATCGAGAACCAAATATAATCTTTGCATCATTAAGAAGTCAATCAACGCGTATTAACATTTTAATGATGTTTTTAAATTTAAAGAAAAAACTTTAAAGCCATTTTTTTAATTTAATAAAAAAAAATTGATAATTAGTGTTTTTTTTCATAAATAATAATTAATAATTGATAAAATTAACATGGTGATAATAAATGTTTATAAAATTTATAAACTTTTATCAATTTCTGTAGAGACTAGCAAAATATTTTCTCATGATTTCAAAACAAATTGAATAAAAAACAAAAAAAGTTAAAAATCATTCAAAGTCACCATGTAAAAAGGGTTCATACGAATTTGTATACCTTGAATCTCTAATTCTAAAGAAATTGTTTTAAAGTCAATTAAAGTTTATTATTATTTGCATAATTTGTGGAGATTTTTATTAGCCTTCACAGAACCGTGTTTTAACTTTAATAAAAAACTGCTTAAATTTTGAAAACCAATACAAATCAAATCAAATTTGCAATTGCGGTAATCAACGTTTTGAATGGTAAAATGTTTTGTAGTCAACACTTTTTAAGATCATATGCTTTGAAAAGCTTTCATCAAATAAAAAGTTGTAGTTTTTAGGAGTTTTGTTCTTTAGTTTTCGTAAAATTTCTGTTACTTCCGTCATCATTTGTAATACATATATTTTACTTTTTACATGCAATTGAACCTGTTTTTGACTGCATAATCAATGTTTCTCAAAATCAACATAAAATAAGAAATAATTATGAGTTTCATTGATGTAAAATCGTGAAAAAATACAAATTCAGTGATTATGCCGAAGTGCTGGCAGTTTCGACCGCAACTATTCAAAATGGCCATCACGCGACAAAATCTCTTCAGTTGTCGTAATATCAAAAACTGCATTCATTTTTGCTGGCGCTGTTTTGTCCTTCAAGCATCGATATGAAATGAAAGGCTTTGTAACCTGTCCCCTCTACGATTGATCCACGTGAATATTAAATCAAACCAATCCTCGAAAATCTGTACGTAATCAATTGACGCTCGCGTAGATGTTACGATTAATATTAAGTCATTCCAATAACTTTTATGAGAGGTACATTTTTATTATTAAAAGTAGTACTATTTCAAGAGTTATTATTGTGTTTAATATTTTAAATATTTATGTAAATATTACTGGGAAGTTGTACGTGTGGACCCCAAGGGTCGCACCCCACGGCTTGTTTTTATTTCAAACGATTGGAAATTTTATTCCGATGGAATTCAACAATCACCACAAAGGTGAGATGAGATTGTAGATAATGACGAAAAATATAAACACGATTGATGTTAATTTCAATTGTGATTTCAAAATGTTGTTAAAACTACCTTAAAAAACGCGAGGATTTATGGACTGACCTGATAGTTAATGTTCATGAATGCGCTTAACATAGATGATACATTGAACTCTGCAACTTTGCCAGAAACGATAGCTATACTCTCTAAACTCACCTCATAATCGTAAGGTACCTGTTAGACAAAGAATTTAACAGTATTACCTATAATTTCCCAATTGGCCTGAGTTGTTTAGTTTACAGCAAATCAATCTTAATTAAACAAATTGTTTTTTTTTCAGAATTCTTCCGTTCCACCACCTCCTACTATCATAAATAACCACTTAGCTGAAATAAACTCTACAATGCTCGTATTTTTCAATTTCAATCACATCATTCGAAAGCACATAAAAAGGAATCCATTTCAAACAATTATCACCCCGACTCGTCTTAATGGCAACAAAACGTCTTAATAGGACACTTGACATGCATTCGTCATTTAGTGTCTAGCGTTTGGAGTTGCATTGAATCGAAACTAAAAATGGACACACATTAGATGTGATCTTTTTCAGAGTCATCTAGACAACATGTCTGATTGCCAGCTTAACGTACAATCGCGCTTGTGTGTGAAACTGAAACCCTCTTCTATCTAATACAGTTTAAGATGCAATGCATTTAGCTCAGTGACATCGCCACTATACCCATTTAGCGGATAAGGATGTTTTTTGTAGCATAAATTGTTGACATGTATCATTCATCTTGAAGAAGATAAGATACATTTGAAAAGATTGATGTGCTTGAAGTGTATTAAGACAGCTTTAATTTTTAAAGGAATTTAGTAAAATTAGGATTGTGTTCCGCAATTAGATGCTAGTAAATAAATCAGCTCTAATTTTTTACACCATGGAACACAAATAATTGTTCAATTCAAATTACGTATCCCAAAATAGCACAACACAAGCGCAGAACAAAGCACATATTATGACTAGCGTACATTGATCTCAATTTCTATCTTTCCTTGTTTGGTAGTATCAAAAGTGTACACCATTTTAGTCGCCCAATACAGGATTGGTTGTCATGACCTTTTGCGTCCCAAATAGTATATTTCCAGCTGTGGGAAAAGTGACATTTGTCACACAGGATCTATGTACGTATATTTTGGACTAACAACAGGACTACAATAATTCACACTCAAGCTTCAAGGACCTTTTGCTTTGGACATTGCTCCTTTTGTTTGCTTCGCATAATATATTCTTGGTGAGTGCCAAAAAGTGCTGGCTTTCATCGACAACGAAATCTTAAATTACAGAAGATTTTGGGCAGTCGACTGCCGAGATAATATTTCTTTTCTTGGGCGGCCATAGTATTGATACTTTAGGATCACCATTCGAAAATTATTAGGGAAGACTAAGGAGGCTTTACTAGAGTTTTATCGTTTTCTGCTGGAGCCCGGAAAAAGCTGACGCATGCATTCTTTTCTCGTGTTTGGCTGGGCTTTTAGCGAAATGAGGATCTTATATATATGTGTGTATCTATCTACAAACAAACAAGCTGTTTGCTTTCTTAGATAAATGGACAATTTTGTTTGTTGCGTTGAGAGCTGGCAAGCCATTCATTTAGAAGATTTAAAAAAAATATTTGTGGAGAATTGTATCTGTTTTTGATTCAGGTGATGCACATACATATATTTGTACTTGTTTTATTGGTCGGCAAAAGTGCAGGTCCTAGAAAAGCTCAAATTAATCATGCAATAGTGTTAGTATAAGCGTGCGTAAATTTTAAGAAAATCACGAACCGAAAAGTAAGAAGAAGAAGAATATGAAATAGCTTTTTTATAATGTTATCTAGCAATCAAACATTTATCCATTGTGGAATATCCATCTGATACAATTCTGACAATTGAAACTGTAAATCCTTATTTATTTGAATTACTAAGACAATATTTTACAACCATAAGTAAGGAGGCATTTACTCCAAGTTTACTATGAAGTAATTCAACTTTTGCAATTAAAAATAATTATAAGAATCTACAAATCTAGTATCACTAGGTATTAACCAATAAGATTTTGCGTTTCAGTTCATTTTTCATGTCAGCTGATTCTACAAGAACGTTGTTAATCAATACCAATTAGTGAAATTTTGTTCTTCTTGAACCATGTTTTCTTTTCTCGACAGTGTATACTTTTGTCAAACGCTTTCAAAGATATCAGCTTGTTTGTTCAAAAAAATGGTATAATGGTTTTGTCATAATGTTAATTTTTAATTTATTTTAACTTTCTGAAAAGGTTTTTTGGTATTGAATGCAACTCCTAAAAATCGGTGTATTGAAAAACCATCTGTATATAAAACTATTTTGCCGACGTCATTGACAGGTAGATTCTGCTGATATATAGACGATTGTTTCGAAGAAACACACTTGAAAAATGTCCGAATTTGATGTGAAAACTTTTGCAGGAAAAAATTTACTGTCTCTTTATATATATTTTGTAGTCAAATAACACACGTTTTATTTTTTGTGATATTTTTATGAAATGTATTCCATTTCTTCTATTTTTGGCCGAAAATTGTTCTAATTTCAATGTTGATTATATTTCTCAAGTATCCAAGTATATGTTTGACCAATAATCATCGATTGTACAAGTATCCGATTGGGACCAAGGCCTCAAGGAGTCATTAGAATTTCCTCATAATTTTACCAGTTGAACACAAAGAAGTGGATTATTTAGTGACTATAGTCCGTGATTATTAACTCTGATTCGACTCAGGTACTCATCTACTGAGTAAAATGATCGTTCCACACTGAATCCTATTTCCAAGAAAAAATTTCGGCTAGTATTCTTGAAGATCCTGTGGATTGCTGAAAATTTTCTTCTTAAATGCTAATGTAAACACTCTTCGAGTCAGACAGTGACCATTGCTTACAAACTTTCCAATAACTAGATTTGGATCAATATAAAATATATTTTCCGTCCAAATATTATGAATTATTTAGATCCTGGTTGGATTTCAGCAATGGAGGGGACAAAATCTATTGTTCCATGTGCAGACACAATAGTCAATATATCCCATAAGACTGAAATGTAAAATTTGTGTAAAATGGGTTTTCAAAGCAGGAAGAAACTAGTAGGGATGTTTAATCCAAACCAAAAAGCAACGCATCATGTAACTATAAATGTATCTTACAAGCAATCTTCTAAATTATGAAATGCACATCATATGAAAATAAGCAATTATACCAAATAATACTGAATCTTGTTTGGCAGGATTCCGCTTTAAGAAGGCGAAGAAGGATTCATCTTCTAAAATATGAATAGCAGCCATCTTTCAAAGTAAAAACTTATAAACTCAATAGAAAATGACTACATAGAAAGTGATAAGGCATGTTCTTTGATGTAAATCTAAAATTTCAATAGTTTATTCAATTTAATTGACCTTTTGTACTTCAGTCAGAGTCACAGGGTTTCAATCATTATTTTAAAAAAATACAACAAAAAGAAATAAGAAGTAGAGAATATTCCTTCCCTCTAAACCATCACATCATCTCCGCCATGCTTAACAGTTCTTCTTCATGCCGGGTTTTTTCTCACTAGCTTTCGTTATTTGCTACCAAAAATGCTATATGTATTTGTTCTCCTCGAGAAAAAGTGAACAAATAAGTACACCTATTTTTTGGCGAAAAATAAAAAACCAACGGATCAAAGATTTTTTGCCGTCTTTGCTTATAACTGCAATGACTCCTTAAGGAGTCAATCTAAAGTAAAACAGCTTCAAACTCATAAAATTTCTGAAAGTAGATGAAAGTAGGATATAAATTGTCCACCTTAATAGAAAAAAGGACTTATTGCTGATGTTCAGAATTTTTTCCTAGTTCATGATTAACTCAATGCATCTGAACAACCACAGATGGGTTTAATTTTTTTTCACTATTGCAGAAATGACATTTTGTATCCTTTCATATGAAAATCACTATGTTTTCAAAATATAGTCCTGGAAGTTCTACACTTCAAATGTCATGAAAAATAAGCAAAAAATCGTTCGATCTTAATATCTTTGTAACTCCGGACCAAAAAAGTGTTGAAAATTATTGTAGAGTATTTTTTTACTAAAGAAATCTCATTTATCAAATACTTTTCGTTGGCAGACAATGATAGAATCAAGCTTTCTCGAGTAATGATAAATTGAAAATTCTTTAAAAATCAATGTCTAAAAAATAACGTTTGAAAATTTTTCGCCACTACCGTCTTCCTTACATATAACTACAAAAGAAGAAATCTATGTTGAAGGTGAAAAAGGTCAGTCAGAAATGAAAATAAAAACCCGAAAAAGTGCTGTTTAGAAGTCTTTAAATTAGTATTCTGATCTCAGGAGCTTGTTTCTGACTCGAATCCAATTTTTACATCAATTTGGAGTGTCGAAATTTTTTGAAAACAGGTTATTACAATTATTTCAGCTGCAATAATCGAAAATTTCTTTGACCATCAAATAGAATGAATGAAAAAAACAATATAAAAATGACAAAAAATAACTTTTAGAACAGCATAATCCCAAAACAGTATTCCCTGCAAACATGCTCTTATTCTTCTTTAACATCAATACCAAGCTGTCGAAATTCATTTGTTTGATTACCGTTCCCTAAAAAATGATTTTGCTAACTATCTTCGCTGTGGAAATATCTTTTGCAAAATTGAATGAAAAACCAAGTAAAATAGGAAGGTTAATATTTGTAATTAGCTGAAAGATTCCGAAGAACTTAAATAAATCTCTAATTTATCTTTTCACTTTCTCATCGGTATAAAATGCGTGCTATCGTTAACTCTTGTAGATTGAAATCATTCCCATGAAATTTTATCAAAGAGTAAAATGGCACGAAAATTCTATGTTAATGTCTTCTTTTGCTGGTTGATGCCAAACAAGCGCGAATTTGTTGCACAGAAGTTCCAAAGGGACTAGAAACTCACCTCCTTTTATCGTATCCTTAGGGTTATTTTTAATTATATAGCAATTATTCACTGAAAATATTGCGTTGAAATTAAAGTATTCAAATTATTGGATTTTTGCCTGTATATTCTTCTTACTGTCTTAGAAAGCATATTTTTCGAGGGGAGAAGCATACAAAAGCAGTAAAACTTTATATGCATGGTTTAAACGAAGGTGCCATCTGACGAGTAAATAAAAGAAATGGAACGATAAATGGCTAAGCACGATGCCATGGAACTGTCCTCTGGATAATCTAATAATTTTCTGTTAATGTTTCAATTAATGTGAAATTTTACTGCGACAGGAGCTCCGCAATTAGAGAAAATGGAACTGAATTGGAACATAAAAATGAATGATACTTTCAACAAAAGATTAAATCTTTGATGCTTAGTAATTTGGGAAAACGTTACTAAAATTTTAATAAATATACTTGTAGATATTAAGGAACCATTCAAATAACATCTTTTTTATTAGTGTCTTAGTTAAGTGTAATTCACTTCTTCGAGGAAATTTGAGGGTCAGTTCATCTAAAGGTTTGTCTTTCGTTTTGAAAAAACTTTAAGTAACAAGTAGCACACGTATTAAAAGAATCAATTTGCATTAAAAATTTAACGAGACGTAAATTTGCTTATCTTGAAAATAAATCAAACATGCTGGTTTTCACGAAATTTTTCGAATTCGTAGTTGTTTCTAATGTGCGAATAAAAATGCATTCTTCTGGTGTGCATTATAGCATCATTTTAAATAAATTGACATCATAAGTTACAATAGATTCTTGTACTGCGAGTGTAAGATACTAGTTAAATTCCTTCGAGCCAAATTTTGTTTTTGGTTTTTCAAGTAGAAAAAATGATCTTTTAAAAACAACTGGTGTTTTTTTACCTTCAACTTTGCTATTTGACTGTTTGATGAAGATTAAGAATGATTTTAATAATTTTTGAGTATAACGAAAAAAAATATTTAAAACTCTCGAAACTAAGCGGAAGAAATTTTTTCCGATAAAAACGCGTCTAAAGTCTTGGGATTTTCCAATGCACACTGAAACGCCCGGCATATATTAAGGCTAAATTTCCGCAACCTTTTATTTTGATTCCTTCATGATTTGTCTTCAAAAGCTTCTTAAAAGTGCGCAAAATAATATTAAATCAAAAATACACGAAACGATTCGTGGCAAGTTCTGGATGTATTTGACATCTTAAGCTATCGTTTTTCAGTTGTCCAGCTGAAAAAAAGATATGATTCCCTTCTTAGGGTCATGAAAACTGACATTAAAGTCATAAAATTAAATTTCACTTTCGGAAACCTAAAAGACAGAAAATAAAAAGCAAGTCCCAACAATAAGAATAACAAATAACTGCTGTCAACGTCTTTATTGGTTTGCTTCTCATTTATCAGCTAGAAAATGTAACTCAAAATTCATCTTACAAATTTTGATCCAATATCTACTTTTTAATTTTTTAAACTTATACTGCACAATAGAGTATCAACCTCGATAAAGACGTTTTTATTGTTTAACAAAATATTGAAATTGACAATATTCCATTTTATCCGAAGAATATATTTTTTTTGGAAAAAGATCGAGAGTTTGACATTCCTTTTATAAATTATATAATAATTGTTTTTTATTTAAATATTTAAACAGGAAACAAATTATTCAGTCATATTTCACACAAAAATTTCCACAAAAGAGCTGAAAATGTAACAAGCAACCCTTTCCTACAATCGCACGTTAAAATTACCCAACGGAATCAATATTCACCCAATCTACAGACGTAGCGAATAAAAGGATACAAACAAGACAACATCAAAAAACTTAGTGACCGAAAAAAGTCCATTCGTGTCTTTTATCCAATTCAATTTCCAACTAGCCCCTGCTTTCCATCAAACTTCCTTCGTTCATTCTGAATTATTTACGATATAAAGTCGGTAAGGTCCTTTTTAAATTATTATGCAGCTATTTTCTGATAGCAGCTTTTTTGTAATTTAAATTTTTTTACCAAAAGACTTTTATACGCTGAGAAATATCCGATTAATGATTTATTATATAAAGGAAAGGAAAGAGCCAGAGGTTGCCAGACGGTTTTGTACATTCCGGATATTTCAAAATCCTGTGTCTTTGGGTCGGGTTTTTGCTGTTGTGTGGCAACGTGTCAGCAATCTAAAGTAATTAAAACTTTTTTGAACCTTCTCATGACGATGGTTGTGGTTGGAGCTCAACGGTTTTTCATTAGAATTTGCTTTGGGCGATTCAAGATACCACATTAAAGATGGCTTGAAGGTGGATGGCTGGAATAACGACATCACATTTATGGTAATTTTAAGCGTCATGCGGACGTTGTAACAAAATTTGTTCAACATTCTTTCATAAAACAGATTGTCAATCAAAAAAGGTCCCAACTGAATTGGCTTTTCAAGGAAAACATCAACATGTTGTTATCAAAAAGTTTGAGCGCTTGACAATCATAAAGCATTCACTTATAGCTCCTATTTCCTTTCAGAATACACTAATTAAATCACGCCATCAATATAGAACCGTGATTGCGCCATGTTACAAAAAGTCAATCCTGCTTATTGTACCAGTATTAAATCTCCTTACACTATTTCCTTATCCAAAGAACCACAGCTCTCTTCAACATGTTGAAATTTCAAAACACTCACCCGTTATGTAACGATCTCCTAATGACCGTCTCTTTCAACGAATCCTCAATGAAGTTTTCAATTTCCCTTTGAGGCTAATCTATCGAAAAGTGCTTGAAATTACTTCCGGTAATGTCATCGTTGTGTTTCCTCGGGAAACCTCTTCGGAAAATTGAGTCGGCAAATCGTTTGTGACATAATGGCAAGTAGAATAGCTGAGTCCTGGCTAACTGGCTCGATGGCTCGCTACGAGGCGTTGAGCCCATCATGTCAAAGGATGGAGAAAATTTTTCTTAATATCCGGTCCGAGTTTTGTGCCAGGACCCAACAAGCTATCCGATACTGTGCCTGTCCGAAACATAATTCGTTCGTTTTCCGTATACACTTAAATGCTCCCGTTCAAAGGCTAGGACGGGTCAAGCCAGTCGTTTGATGAAAATCGAAACCGTGACCGATGAGGATCCACTTTAATGACTTGCCTGGATAAAGAAAGCTTTCATCGAGGACATCCGTATCGGTTGACGGTTTTGATGGGAGTTTCCGCAGCGAGAGTTTCAAGCTATTGAAGAACAGGCTTTGGTTACTAGGTATTGTTGAAATCCTGAAAAGATTTTGGAAAGTGGATGGTTTAACAGAATGGTGAAGTTGAAATGACGATATTGAGTTTTTAGAAGATTTTCTTTCCAATGAAGGTATTAATCTCGCTTTGTTTTAAACCTTTAAAATGACTGATTTTTTGAAAAAGAACTGACAAAAGTATTAAATGATCACTTAAGTTGAAAGCTACGCGATTACAAGGACAGCTCCGAGTTATCTAGTTAAATGAATGTAGGTATTTAAATATGATGTAACATTATCGGGAACTTTCAATCCAAATTTTTTAAGCTTTTATTCTGAATATCTTAATTTTTTTGGGCTGAACTCTATGAAAAGCGCTTCCTTTTTTCCTATCATTTTTGCAAATTCCAATATAATGATTCGCAGCACGACAGCCAAGTATGAATGCTTAGATTCAGTTATCACAAAATAAAAAGCAAATATGACCAGAGCTTGGAATTAGTGTGAGAATATTGATTGTACATGTCGATTTCTTTAAAAAACTGCTGAATTTTTTCAAGGCGTTATGGACAATGAATTACTGATGGCATATTTTAAGGACGATCTAATCATCATAGTAAAACAAGCCGTGAGGTGCGACCCTTGAGGTCCACACGGTCAACTTCCCAGTAATATCTACATAAACATCAACAACATTACAACAATGAGAGGTAATAGTAACAGGAATGAGTTAATATGAATCATATCGTCTACGAGAGAGTCCATTGATTACGTAAGGTTTTTGGTCGATGAGGACAGATTGAATATTCACGCGGATCAATCGGTGGGGGCCTTTTTGATGTTGAAAAATTTTGTTGGTTTTCAAAATTTAAGCAATTTTTTTTAATTAAAAGACTATAAAAACTATTACAAATCTGCTCAAATTATGCAAATATCTTAAAACTTTGATTGAATTTACAACATTTTTTTTAGAATAAAAGATATAAAGTAATAGCACTCGTATGAACCCTCTTTACATGGTAACTTTGAATGATTTTTTTATTTTTAATTTGTTTTTTTTTTTTCATAATCATGGAATAAAATTTTGCCGGTTTCTCTCCAAAAACTGATAAGAATGTATTTATTTTATAAATTGGATCACTGTGCTGTGCAAATCAAGTTAAAAAATATTTTCTATGAAAAAAACCATAATTTTCGCATTTTCTTCTATTAAATTAAAAAAACGAATTTTTATAGTATTAAAAACTCCACAAAGATGTTAGTACACAACAACTGACACCTTAATGATGCAAATATTATATCTGGTTCGTGAGATATAGTGAATGATAAAAATGACCTTGAAAATCATGATGACTTTTAATGATTTTTTATTTTTAATTTATTTTTCTACGTAATAATGAGAAAAAGTTTTGATGCCGTTTTTGCGAGCATTGTTTGGAGTACATAAATTTCATAAACATTGATTACTAAGACTTGATAATAAGGTTAAAAATTTATTGTTTTTGAAAAAAACCTAATTTTTTGCACTTTTTTTTAAAAAAAATAAAAACCGCTCGAAGAATTTTTTTAAAAATTTGAAAGAATCACAAAAACGTAAATACGCGTCGATTTACACCTTGCTCAAAAAATTCGTGTGTTTGGTTCGCGAGATATAGCGCATGACAAAAATGACCTTCAAACGGGCAAAACAGCAAACCCCCCCCCCCCCCCCGGACCGAAGTTTTCCAAAAACTAATCAGCTCTTAAGATTGCAAAGACGCTCCGATTGACACTTCAACCAAGTCGATCGGACTTTGTTTACGTGAGTTATGCTCGTACGTACGTACGTACGCACACACATACATACTTCTTTCTAAAAACACTTTATATATACTCTATAGACCTCAAAACGTAAAGAAATGTTGAAAATTTCAATTTCGATTTTCGAGGCGATTACAAGAACTTCCCATATACTGGGAAGTTAAAAACAAATATGACCAGAGCTTGGAATTAGTGTTAGAAAATCGATTGGACTGGGTATATGTTGATTTCTGTGAAAAAAAAACTTTTTCTTGTAAGGCATTATGGACAATGAATTAGTAATGGCATATTTTAAGTACGATATAATCATCATAGTGACATAAGAAAAAGAATTATATTAATTTCCAACCATAAACGCACTATAAATGTAATGTGGCCGGCCGCTGTGGATGCCAACCAAGCCAGAGAAGGTTTCAAAAATCAGGTTGCCAGAAGTGCAAAAGTGAAGGAATGTACAAGTTTTTTCTTAAAAAAAATCGAAATGTGTTTATGTGGTTTTTGTACCAAGTTTACCTCAATTCGCCAAAGCTTAAGAGCTGAGAAAAAAATCTGTTGTAAATATTCACAGCTCATGTTAAAACATGACTTCTTTCGCCACAGAGACAGTTTTATTTCAGAATTAATTGACTTTTGTGATTTATTTGCGGAAATAAGAAACATAGCTTAAATTATTCAGTAGAACATCACTAACTTTTCGGCTAAATTTTTGCAGCCATACCTTTTATGGTTATCTAGTTCCATCAGATTTTTTTTATAGCTCCCTAAAAGCCACATTTTAAAGAACCACCAGCAATGAGATTTTTGTTCTAATTGTATACTTTAAAACCAAAAGCTCGCTGACAGAATCTTTCTCCTTCTTCTTCTTAAACAATTCCTTTGTCTAATGTGCACACGCCTATTTACATCAAACGAAACCACCCTTAGTTGGCACAACCCCAAACATCCGATTATCGGTTTGATTGAGTGAAGTGGGTGGCTAATTAGCTGGCAATTCGATTGTGCATACCCAAGCAAAAAGTATTTGAGTCCATGTCTCGCACACTGGCAAAAGTCTACAGCGGGAGTCCTCGAAACCAAGCAGTTTGCTCAACCCCAATCTGGATGATGCTTATTGATTTCTTTCTATTTACCACTCAAAGTTGTTCTTGTTGTTTCCGAGTTTAAGGACACACTTACATTTTCAATATCAAGGAATCTCATGATTCGGCACGCTACTGTAGGTAGTGAATATTTATTTGGAAAAGATCGGAGTAAATAATGCCAGTATAGAAATGGCGAACATGTCCTTCTGGCAATTAGATATCGACAGGAGGCATTTTATCTGTGTCTTTAATCCAAACTGGACGTAGCGTGGATATTTGATTGAGGCTGATTTTGGTATACGAAAGGGGTTGGGTGAAACAATCGATGTAGTCACTGAGAAAAGGTTCTTAACATTTTATTGTATTTGAGAGTGCTTATCCATACGTGCGTAGCATGGATTGTTCTGAATGTACTTATAGGATAATATAAGTCATTTATTAAGCATTTAGTAAGAAATCAGTTAATCTTGCATGAAAATATGTATTGAACTTAATAAAAATTAACTCCGATTAGTTATAGTCCAGATTAATTATTTATCTAGTTATTAAATATGAGCTTTTTCCAATTCGATAGCAAATACTTTTTGCAAAGATTATAGTCCCTCAAAACTAGAAAAGTTTTCACTTCTTCTGATAATAGAATAAACTAAATTTTTGCAACGATAACATTAAGATTGTTATAATATGGATTATATGAATTTTATTTCTATTAACTTTAAAGAATTACAAAAACATTAGAGGGAAGCAAAAAGGTACATAGAAATTTTTCGTTACTTCTGTTAATGGTGTTTGGAAAGTGTGCTGATCTATTGCCGGCTATTAAAATAGTCTATTCGATATCTACGAATGAATTTTGAAGCCAATAATTGAAAATATATGATATCAAACATTTTGTGATTAAGAATTATGAAGAAAGTTGTTATTGTCTTCAAAATATTTAGTTTATTTTTGCTGACCGATAGCATCCATTTCCCATGCAATTAAATACAACAAAGAAGTGACAAACTCCCTCGTTTATTTAAACTGCTCCTTGCAAGCAGCGCAAATATTGCCTACGTTTTGCACCATAAAGCTCGAATTGCGAAATGCCTTGGAAAAGAACGTAACTCTGCAGGTCACGAGTTCTTTTTGTTCCTGTGCACATTTTAGTCTTACTGATTTATTCAGTTTCGGCAAAAGGGGTCTTCCAGCAGCCTTTCGTCCTTAAAGTCCAGTCTTTAAAAATAAGCAATTCCATGTTTTTCCAGATACTGGATCATCTCATAGCGTATTCAACTTTTCACGAAAATTCAGCGATGTTCTCTTGAAGTAAAATCACTATTGGTCCTCCAGAATGAATAGTTGAAAGCAGTTCCCTAAGTAATGCATGTCTATAACAAGTTCGAACTACTTTCGACTGAGTATCGTCAGATTGTTCAATAGTTTTGACTCAACATTCCTAGTTTAAATAGAAACTTGACTGCGACTTCCTGTTTCATACTCATATAACTTTTCCGCTTTCTGGGAAACATTTCTTACGATAATTTGTTCAAATTTTCTGTAAACTTGTTTTGCAAATATAAGCGTAAAATTTTCTCTGATGTTGTTTCCTCGGAAAATGAGAATGTTTCAAATACTTCATTCATTTTTGTACTGATTTCGTTTAGAAAACCCAGGACCAACCTCGTATATTTTGGAGGTGATGCAAAATTTTTGGATGGTAGTCTAATTTCAGTGCTAAAATCACGGTTTTTCTGACATAGTTCGATTAGGGGTGCCCTTTGTTGGTCAATTTTCTGAATGATTTGAACAAAGCGAATGGTAATCCACACTTGGAAAAAAATATTTTCACATGCAGCCCTCAAATTTTATACACCAAAAGAAGATACTTGTCGCTACAAATATCCTGAACGATATTTTTGGTTTTAAACCAATCAATTTTTTTTTAAATTTGCGACCAGAAAAACAATTCTGCTTTCAGCCCCGAAAATTCAGATCTATGAAAAAAAATTTACTTACCATATATTAAAGATGACTGAAACCATACACAAAATCCGATTTGAATGTTTTTTATGTAATTTATCAACAATGCTGAGCGTGACTCTGCCTTTCACAATCATACACAAATTTTAAAATGTTTAAAGCATTTATTCTGCCTATGTTTTTAAACAACAATTTTCTTAATTGCTACATGAATAACAGGATGGAATGGAGGAAATATAAAATAGTGATGATCTTTAAAATATATTTGTGCACGTTAAGTTTTCGAGAAGCATTTGTATTTGTGCCTCAAACGGTTCAGATTGAATTCAATTTTGATTTTTATGACAATTTTATCCAATCTTAACTAAACATTTCTCAGAGCTTCAAAAAAAGTAGTTTAGGCTTGATTTAGTAATATACACAACATCATTTTCCTAAAAAGTCAAATAGCTAGATTTGACTCTGCTAAAACAAGTCTTTTCGGGAAGAAACATGCGAAATATATGTGATTGAATCAAACTGATTGATGTTGGCTAAAATCTTTTACATTCCAGACAAAAGTTGTTTTTACATTCGAAATATTTAGGTTTCCGTATTTAAATCATTTTAGATCATATTAAAGAGAATAAAAGGTCCATTAAAATAACATGAGTGTTGCTAACTCGTTATTTTTTACAATAAATTTCAAAGACGCCAATGATTATTTGATACTGCCTAAGTATATTCAAACTTACCATAAATCATGAAAGCTTTTTTATTTCATTCCATGTAAGTTGATGCAAAATTTTGACTCCACGTAAGTAGGCAAAGATGTTTTGATTATTAATTCAACAGCTTTTTAGGAAATAGCCCCGGCGCCTCCCAATAAATTGTAGATTATAACCTAATTCTAGTTTATTCTGTCGTTTTTACTATATCTTGTTTAATTCGACGGTTTACATTCTGAGCGATACATTCTTTGCATGATATTCTTTACAATTATTTTCATTAACATATAATGCATATCAATTACAAAAACATTCATCACTAAGCGACTTATTCGACCAATTTTTTTCCGTTTCCTACGTTCTCGTTTTGTTATTTTGGAAGTTTTTCCCTTAATAAAACTAGCCGAATTGAAAGGAAAAAAATCCAATCTCAATCGAAGCTAACCTAGACTTCTGGCATACTTCGAAAATAATCCAGAATCCTTGTTTTTCTCCTGGTCTTGCACTAGGCCTGGAATACAAAAGGTATAGATAGTATGCAAAGAGACGAAATAATAAAAATCTTTTTTGCATTCCATTTCATAAATATGCAAAACAATCTGTTCAAAAGAGATCGGACATCCTTGTTGGATTTTAGACCTTACGATAGATCGAGTGTGTGTCCTGGCACCTACTTTTCAAAAAAAAAGAACTTACATGACATGCAAACTGTCCTAAAGAAAAGAATACCATGGTCGTTGCATTGATATGGAAATGTTTGAGCATGGATGTATCGTACTCCAGGATGGTATATCATAGAGGACGTTCCGAGAAGCACGTAAATAAGCGTAGATTCTATGATTTTCAGATATATGCGATATCACTTCAGAATAGTTGAAAAAAGATGAACGTGCCGTGCCATACAAATTGAATATCGTTTTAAATGCCTCGAGGATTTTCCATTTACGTTTACTGAAAGTATAGGTTTTTCCCTCGTTGAACGGAGCCGCTTGAAAATGTCCTGGAAGTATGGATTTGAGTGATACCTTTTCCGGAAGCTTTTTTCAATACAATTTTTAAAATGTATATTGAGTTCTATGTCACTCTTTTATCTTTTTGCAACCACTCTACGCAAAACAATTCAATTAAAAATTCAATTAAACGAAGTACGTGGGAATTTCATTCCGGCATGAACTTCATCAGGTGAAATGTGCTTCTTGATGTTGCTGGTATGGAAAGTTGGTAATTTATATATGGTTTTGTGTTAGAGTAATGAGGAAACACATACGATACTAATCAAATGTTTTCAGTAAAATTTCATAAAAAATTGTAAATTTTCAAAGAACTAAAATGATACATAATGTAATCCGAATTTTGAACACTTTCTCAGTTTCAATGGTTAACATCTCTTTTTCATGAGACTTTGGAAAATGTTTTGCTTTTGCTTTTCAATAAAATGCAAAATGTACCATGAGTATCAGGAAATGCTATGTCTTGAGTAACGCTTATACAAAAATTCAAAACCAAAAATATCTGGGGTGCTATTGGATTGAAATGTTTTGTGTTGTTCATGCTCGTTGAACAGGATTTTCTTGGTTACAAAGATATTTTGATAATGAGCCTTGAGCCGTGAAAAAGGGCAGCTGAAAGAGCTGAAAACGATTATAAGATGAAAAACTCGAAAAAAACTAAAAATTTAAATATCAGCAACAACAACGGAAATCATTGCCATGTATGAAATTAAGTTGTGATTTCTTCGGTACATACATGTAAATGATGATAATGAAAGTTGTCGAACAATTTCAAACAATGAAAGTTTATTTTATGAATAAAATAAACTTGTCTGATGACAAACAGAAAGTAACGTCCAAAAAAATATCTCCTACCTCCTACGAACAATAAAAACTTCGAATTGATTCTTATTTTTGGATTTGAACCTCCGTTTCTAGTCGAGACAAATCGCCTACTAGTGTGCTTTTTTGTTTGGTTAGCAACGTGCTAACACTATTTTTGCACATTAAAATATAAAAAAGCACACTAGTAGGTGATTTGTCTCGACTAGAAACGGAGGTTCAAATCCAAAAATAAGAATCATTTCGAATTGCAACGTATGCACAATATACGAACGGAAAAAATTGACAGTCGTTATACTTCGCAGATGCAAATATTAAAAAATAGTTGAAATATAACGAGCTTAACCCATCAACAAGCCTAAACCGTGGTCGTGCTGTCTGATAACGAATGGCATATGACAACACCTGAAGAGGAAGCCATTCGTTATCCCGAAACCACGCTCCGTTTCTAATAAAAACTTACCTAGACGATTAAAATCTTTTTACGTTCTATATGATAGCGGAGTTAAATGTTGAAAATCATACCAAAAACTGTATCCATTGGTCGATTTAACTATTTTCATTATTGGTCAGTTGCATTAACAATGCCAATTATCATTTTATATATTTTGCAGAAAATTGCTAAAGCAAAAATAACCTAGGTAACTTTTAGGTGCACTGTGGCATGTTTGTCCCTTTTTAACATCCCAGTGGGAAGTTATTGTAATGGGGTCGATTTCGCGAATCCCAAATTTTGACATATCTCCACGTTTTAAGGCCTAGAATCCAAATCCATCGTTTTTAGAGAGATGTGTGTGAGTGTGTATGTGCGGATGTGCGTATGTATGTTCGGAATTATTTTTCGTCTCGATTATCTCTAGAACCAAAGATCAGTTTGACGTGAGACTAATTTCATTCGACGCGTAATTACGTAACTTAGAACTGAATGAGCTTTCAGCAAAATCGGTTTAGTCGTTTTTTATTGAGGATAAAAAACTGAAAATTGCTTAACTTTAAAACTGTTAAACGCACCTTTAATTCGTGCAAATCTCAAATCTCAATTTATAGTAATATTATTATGTGTGTGTGTGTGTTTTGCAAAATTCTAATCATATTTGTAAAAAATGCAATTTGAAAAAAAAAATCAAGATTATTATTTAAAATCCAATTATTTTATTTTATTATTATCAGGTTTGGGATAATGAGAGGAAAGACGCTAATGCAGTTAATATTGGATATTGTTATAAGTATTAATATTGGATTTAGGAAAGGGTCTGAGGGATTTAGGATATGGGGGACTTAGGATATGGGGATTTTGGATCTGGGGGATTTTGGATGTGGTCGAGACTTTGGTAGATGACGAGGGCGGAGACGTCTTCCACTATCAAATGGCTTTTATGGCTAAAAAAAGTTTAAAAAAATAATTATAATATTTAAGAATAATAAAATAATATATAAACATTAATAATAAAAACAAATCATTGTTTTTTACTCACCCCTTTGGAACGTAAGCCGTGTGGACCATAAAAGTCGCACCTACACCACATTTTTCAAATTGCTATGAACCTGCATGGTTGAATATATTCTTAAATTATTGTATCTTTATTCATGAGAATACTCTATCCAATTATATTTGAGAAATCATTTTAAGGAAAATGTCTTTGGGAAGCAGAAAATGCTTTCAGAATACGAACGTCTTTTGTAAGTGTATTTCAAGCACTAAACGAAACATATACTATACATGTTGATACGAATACTTCTAATCCAATGTTTGACAAATTCTCGTGGTTTCTTAATATTAATGATGAACTCAACTTGTCAAACTAATCAATGTCCTTGTAACAGGTTCCTAACGTCCGTGGTATCCACCCCTTAGTCGTCATTTTGGACCGCTTATTTCAATCGTCCACAGGATTCTCTAAATTTAATCGGTTTGTTTTGGAAAAACCTGTCCTGGAAGGTGAACTCGCGAGCGAAATAACAACAGCCACCATTTGGTTTTGTTAATGCCGTTCTAAAGTTTTCCACAACTAGCGTCAACTTTTTTCTGCTGTTTTCGCTGGTTAACTTTGACTGCAGCAGTTATTCAGCGGTGGTTTCCCGAATTTTTTCCACTCGTCTATTCCGGTATTATGTGTGTGCAGTTTTTCTGGTTTGTTTGGACGATTCGTAAAGTCAATCGTTGAGAACTTTTCTATGGAGTTTGCCTTGCTTCCAGCTTGCATTTGTATAGTTTATTCCGTCGCTCTATGTTCCACGCTATGCTTTTTTATCCTTTTGTTTCCTTTTCAGAATTTTTTTTCGGTGTGTTTTATTTTTGCTATGTTTAAAATAGTTTGAAATTGTGTATTGTGCGATTCGAGTTACGAATGAGTTAATGGCAAATGGCAAGGCTGTATAATGTTTCCTTTTGTTTTCTGAATTGCTGCACAAACGCAAACACAATGGCAAAGATGGAAAAGTTTCCGAAAAGCCAGCAATCATGCCATCAGGGACGAAAAAACAGGAAAATAAGAAACTTATCAGAGTAAGTTTAACTCCATTTGGCGTCGAATGTTTTTGAACGACTTGTCTGGCACGAATTTCTTCACAAGTCCAGTTTCCTTTTTAGTATCGAGAAATGCATTAACTGAGAATCAGGCAACAAAGGATTGAAATGCGCTGGCTTGTTTATTTGTTGACTTCTTGGGCGGAAATTAAGACTAACTCGAAGCAAATATATTCGATAGTATGCAATTAAAGCTTTTATGCTCAATTTTTTTGTTGTAAAATAATGATGCTGTAGGATTTGTTCCTATTGTTGTGATTTTTTTTTTCGTCTTATTATTTCCATAGTTTTAAACATTGGAGTCAATGAAACATATACAAAAGGCTACGGAAGTGATATGAGGAATAACTTCAAATAAATTCAGCTTTTGTTTGCTGTGCAGATTGGTTCGTAGAAGCACTTTACTGTGCTAGTTTGCTAGAATCAAGCGAAATTTTCAACCGCGTCCATTTAATGACAATAATGCTATCCATGTTCCAACTAGTGATACTCAGTAAGAGCAAAAATTTTTGCGTTGTCTACAGTGGACACAGAATATTTTACAGTAACTGAGTTTTTCAAGAAAATGAAAAATAATTAATAGCTACGAAGTTTGGCATATTTTTATATCTCCGCAATTTCTAAATAAATAGCAACTACAAATTGCCTGGAGTGGATATATGTTTATCTTAATTTATATGTTAGTGAATATTTTTTGTTCCACTTATTTTTCATGGAAACTAGTCTCACAAAAGCTTTCTTCCTGATAAAATCTACCCAATTCATTTCAATTTTTACTGTTCTTCGAAAAAATCAACGGATTTATAAAAGTTAAAGAAAGGCTGCTAAAATCTTTCAGAAGATAAAAGAATGTGAACATTAATTTTTTCGTATGTAAAAACTAATTTTATGTGAACCAAAATTGATTTGAAATAGGTATATTTTTTGTGTGAAATAATTTATAAAAACATTTTCTCTCCTAAAGATCTTGGGTTTTTTTCCAGGATATATTCATGCTTCCTTGTTTTGGAAGCGCGTTTCTTGCGTCCGATTTATGAGGCTCAGGAATATGATTAAATGGTACATCAAATTAGTAGTTCCTGATAAATTAAATTTACGCCGTAATTTGTGTCAGATAACAATAAGCAATGTCTTGTAAAGGATACAGCCATGCTTACGCACCAATATTTGTTTTATTTTTGATGCGATTTTCGGTATAATGTCAAAAATGAAACGATAAATCTCAACAGAAATATTATCTTCAATTTTTGTGGTGAAACGATGTACATTTTTATTTGAAGGGCATACAAAGATAAATCGTCTAGAAAAAAAATATTTCAGTAAAGTTGTCTTGAGAAAAAATTACCCGGCCAAGCATGTTCAATATTCTTTATAATAATGTGCTCACCTGTAAGAGAAGCGAAGTAGTTTTTATTGTGTGCATAAGGCTCCCCTGCAAACAGTCTTCAAGCAAGAATCGATTTAGAACCAAAACCTGAATAACATTTTTTTTTTGAGAGACTGCAGCTGGTTGGCAGATGGCTAGTTGGTACAACGAAGTTCAAGATAAACAAGAGGTCAAATAGATAAGTAGATAATAATAAAAACGTACTCCACTTTACAACTTTTTACTTTTCCACAAACAAACAAATTGCCACTTTGACTTAAACTAATTTCGATTTTCACCATTATAAATTGGCCTTACTCTACTCTAAGTCTACTTAAAATGTTGACTTAAGGCTCTCGTCGTGGCAAAAACACCATCGTTATTCTTCGGAATTTCGTTGTTTCTAACTCTCAATTTTCTAAGGCGTACTCCCACGGTGTATAGAGCTTCCTGTTGTCCTGTCCTGTTGAGTGATTTATATGATGTTCTTGGTAATTGCTGAGATTTTCAATAATTTGTACAGGGAAATATCTGCAAAATGCCTAAAAATCAAACAGGAAGAATGGGAACAATTCGATCATCATTACAAACCCAACTGTAACGCCTGCAAAATTCCCACCCGGTGTTCCACGGAAAAAAACTCATCAACTTCATAAGACTTCGACTGGGGCACTCCAATTTCTCCCATGAACATCTACTTAAAAAGAGACCGCAAGCGACATGTCCTAATTGTAATACAGCTACAAAAACAACAAAGCATTTTTTATCAGAATGCCCCACAACAAGAATGTATACGTCGGCAAACTCACTCGTTCCAGACCTCCGACATTATCTCTCAACGATAAACACACAAAACATCGCGATTATAAATAATTTTTTATCTCACAAAAATGTTTGTTTATAACTAAGATTAATTATAGCTTCCTTTCTTCTATCCCTTAACTAACACATCACTCAATTAAACACACACAAACTTCAGATATGCATATACCTTAGCCTAAGGCCTTAGAGGTAGCGCTAATTCTTAAGCTACAATTTGTAATTTATTACATTGTAACCAAAATAATAATAATAATAATAATTCAAGAAATGGAACTGCAAATTATTTTAATTTAGAAAATATTATATGCTAATCCGTTCTAGGCTGGTTTTTACCTTTTAGAAATATTTGAACGAAATGGGCGCGCACAAAATCAGCTATTGTTACTGTTCTACGAATTCGTTCACTTTTTGATCATTTAAGTTTGGTTAATAGTACTTTTTCGCACAATTTTTTTTAACCTAATATAGAAAATAGAAAATACCACCACAATTATACTTCCATTAAATTTGTGCAAGTTCAGTCGATGCAATGTATTTAATGCTTAACAAATAATCTGCTGGTCTTGTGTCATATTTTTATGCAAATATGCAAGACATACAATCCTGCATTTAAGATCCCCTACGGAAATGGACAGACGGAAAAGCTATTTATCTTATTCCCAACAAAGCATCTTTCATACGAAATCATGATAAGAACTAATTATTCCCTGCCAGACAATAAACAACCCAGTCCCTAGTCAATGTTTGAGTTCTTGGCAATTTGTAACAGCAGTCCGTAAGTTCCTCGGGCGTATCGAAATATGCGTCCCTAATTACACTAAAAATATCCAAACACCTCCCTGATTATCCGTAACAGATACTCGTATTTTTGGTGGCAATGGGGTCTCGATTGCGGTTCACAGAAACGATACATTTTGGCATCTTGCCAACATATTGTTGTTGTTGATGGTGCTATTGTCGTTGTTGTTGCGGAGTGTGTTTCACGTCTGTTTGCCAAAGAAGCTCGTCTAAGTTGCGAGACAAAGTCATCACATCTTCGTCAAATCCACAATTCATCCTCGCCTCGTTTCCAGCGACAATTTTAATGTCTTCGCGGACGATCTAAACGATCGCGAGCCGTCGACATTAGATAGTTATTGCAAAAATATGGTAGTGTAAAGTTGAAAATAAAGGATAAACAAACATGAATATGCGATTTATGAGCACCGATGATGTCCACAGATAGTTGCGAATTCGCAAAGATACACATACGCTTTTGATGATCAATCAGCTTCGGGGTGGTCTGGTTTGCATCAGGAAGCTAAGTACATTCCAGTGGTAAATGGAAGTTTGATAAATTTTAATGGAGTTTCAATATGTTAAGATCAAATACTTTCTATTGAGTGTAAATATCCAACTTGTTTTTAAAAACGTTGCCGATGAATATAACCATACTTCAAAAATTGAGGTGAATCTTATCAAAAGGATATTTCGGATTCATCGAATAGTAGGTCTAAAACATGACTGATGGTCTTGAAACTCCTAAGTTGGGTTTCCTGCATGTGTGTTGGTCTACTCGCTACATAGGATACTAGATATTGGTTTGTATCACTAATGTTTTTGTTTTCTATGGCAGATGGATAGTGATTACAGAAATGAAACAAGCCGTGAGGTGCGACCCATGAGGTCCACACGGTCAACTTCCCAGTAATATCTACATAGATATTAAAAATATTAAACACAATAATAATTATGGAAATAATATTACTTCAAATAATAAAAATGTAGTTCTCATAAAAGTTATTGGAATGACTTATTAATAATCGTAACATCTACGCGAGCGTCAATTGATTACGTAAGGATTTCGGTGCATTGGTTTGATTGATTATTCACGCAGATCAATCGGAGGGGGACAGGTTTCAAAGCAGTTTTTTCATTACAGTTAAAACATGGTGCTGCGGAGACTATTGAAAATCTACCCAAATGTTGCAAATATTAATAAACTTTGATTGACTTTACAACAATGTCTTTAGAATCAGAGATTTAAGGTATAATGATTCGAATGAACCCTTTTTATATGGTGACTTTGAATGATTTTTTTATTTTTTATTTAACTAATTTAATTTATTTTGTAATCCGAAGAATTTTTTTTGCTGGTTTTTCTACAAAGATTTATAAAAATTTATAAATGCTATAAACATTTATTATTACGATGTGCAAATCTGGTTAAAAATATTTTTTTTTAAAAAACACTACTTTTCCAAAAAAAAATTGTATTAAATTAAAAAAAAACGCTTTAACGATTCTTTTCAAATATAAAAACATCATAAAAATGTTGATGCGCAACGATTGACACCTAAATGATGCAAAGATTATATTTGGTTCTCGAGATATAATGAATGACGTAAATGACCGTGAACGTTTAATGAATTTTTTTTTAATTTAATATTTTTCGTATTCATGAAAAAAACTTTTGCTGTTTTTTTTAACAAGAACTATTTGGAGTATATAAATTATATAAATATTGATCACTTCGATTCGAAAATCAAGTTAAAAATTTTGCGTTTTTGAAAAAAAAAACCTAATTTTTTCCACTTTTTTTTAAAAATTAAAAAACGGCTCCAAGAATTTTTTTAAAAACTTTATAGAATTACATAGATGCTAATACGCGTCGATTGACACTTTGACCAAGCAAATTTTACGTTTGGTTCGCGAGATATAGCGCACGACTGAAATGGCCTTCAAAGGGTCAAAACAACAAACCCCCCCGACCGAAGTGTACCAAAAACTAACCAGCTCTTAAGATTGCAAAGACGCTTCGATTGACACCTCAACGAAGTCTATACAAGTTTGTTTACGTGAGTTACGCTCTTTGAAAAAACTGTCCACGAACGCACATACGTACGTACGGACGTACGTATGAACATACACACACACACACACATACATACTTCTTTCTAAAAACACTTTATATATACTCTATAGACCTCAAAACGTAAAGAAATGTGAAAAATTTCAATTACGATTTTCGAGGCGATTACAAGAACTTCCCTTATACTGGGAAGTTAAAAAAAATTGAAAATTCATTTTAATATTTACTCGAAATTTGAGAAAATGAACCGACAATTTTCAATGATAACTAATATTTCATCAAAAGCGCCGAGGGAATGTTCTTGAACGCATTGTCTACAATAATATATACGAAGCTCTTAATTGTAGGCTGTCCCCGCTTCAACATGGATTTGTTCCAAACCGCTCGACCGTCACGAATCTCCTTGAGCTTACCCAAACTGTAGCAAAAGCTCTCGACAGCCGTACTCAAGTTGATGTAATATACACTGACTTCAGTAAGGCATTTGATACTGTCAACTTAAATGTTCTATTGCAGAAGTTAGCTCACTTTGGCCTCCGGCGTTCCTCAGGGGTCAATTCTAGGCCCTCTTCTTTTTTTGCTCTATATAAATGACCTTCCCACTGTCGTAGCATCTCAGTGTCTTTTGTATGCTGATGACTTAAAAAATTACCGAGTTGTTCGTTCAGAAGAGGATTGTATTGCTCTCCAAAGGGATCTTGACGCGATCGTTCCTTGGAGTGAAACTAATTTTCTCTTCATGAATGTTCAGAAATGTCACAAAATGTCCTTCTCCTTAAAGCTCAGTCCAATTGATTACACCTACGTATTACATGATATTCCACTTGCGCCGGTTTTTCAAATAAAAGATCTAGGAGTGATTTTCGACCCGAAACTTAAATTTGAGCCTCATATTGTGGCAATAGCTGCACGCGCCTATCGCGTCTCCGGGTTCGTATTAAGACACTCTCATAAGTTTACTGACATTTCTTACTCGGTCAACCTATACACTAGCCTCGTTAGACCAATCCTTGAGTATTGCTCGCAAGTATGGTCACCACACTACCAATATTTAGATTCTATGGTTGAATCAGTTCAGCACAAATTCACTCGTTTCCTTATCTTTAAATTTAAAATTCCATATATGCCATATGAAGAGCGACTTTCCTTGCTACAACTTCCTACTTTGAAATCCCGCAGACTCCTTTTTGATGAATGTTTTCTGTTTCGGCTTCATCACCATCAATTAAACTCTAACCTCTCTGATTGGTTAGAGTATCGTACTTCAGAACGCCCTGCCAGATCTGACACCGTATTTACAGTTCCATATGCTAGGACTGAGACCTTGTATCATTCGCCGATGTTGCGACTCCCTCGAAACCATAATACTCTGCGACTTGGTCCGTTTCCTCAATCACTCTACATTCATAAGCATAAGGTGAAGGGTTTTTTAACTAATTAGTTTAATCGATATTATGTTTTTCTTTTCTTTAATTTTTGCATTTTTCTTTCTTTCTTTTATTGTCTTGTAATTGGATTATGTTAGTCTGTAAGAAAATTTCTTCTTCTTAAATAAATAAATAAATATAAATTAAGATATACCATATGAAGCTATACTGATATTTTATTCAAAAAAAACATATATTATTAATTCTATGAAACTAACTTTTCAATCTTCCTTCCTTGCTGGCAAACCCCGATATTATTTACTGGTAAACAAGATATTATATATTTGGTCAACATGATATTATCTATGATGTTTGAAACAATAAAATCGATGTGACATTAATGGGTCTAAGTTTACTATCTTAACAAATACTTTAATAACCTTAATGTGTGCAAAAACGCGAAACCAAGCGAAAATAAACACTAATTGAAAATTGTTGATTAAAAAAATCTTACTGAAAGTTCATACACCAAATATGAAGTTCTTCTGGAATTCAAATAGTCGACGTAGAATTTGAAAAAAATGAGGGAATTTTTGCTAAAACAAATTTCGCAAAAAAAATTCATTCAAGAATTTTTCCAAAAAATTAATTCATTCTGTACTTGTTTCTGGTATACTAGTCCAAAAAGTGACGAATCTCGGCGGAAATTTGATGTGTCCATATAATGGTTCCTGTATATTGAAAAAAAAATAAGTTTGTCGAATTACGGAAGTAATTTTGGAGAACATTCTGCAATTATTTCTTACAATTCGGAAAAACTGATTTAAAGCAAAAATTTTCGTCTGAAAGTGTTTTGAAATTTAGCAGCATCATTTTTGAGTTTTAACCTTTATTGCTGCAGGAACGTTAAAAACACAAAAACTCATTCAACAATAATTATGGATAATCGTTTGTTCTTTAAAAACAAGTTTTTGAAAAGGAACTGTGAAGTTCTTCTTTTGTATCAACGGTATCTACACAAAATTGAAAAGAAATCATCTAATTTTCAAATTTTAAAACATCGTACGTAATTTTTTTTCGCAATTTTCGGTCAAAACTAATTTTGATATAAACCTTAGACTGATAACGAAAATCTAAAAATCACATTTGCAACTTTTTGAACTTCGATTTTTTGTGTCAACACCATAACAGTACTTATTGGGACTAATTTTAAAAATGTTTCCATGGCTGTTTTTTTCTAACTATTATTCTAACTATTATAGCGATATTTTCCAAAAAAACATTATAACAAAATTGATGTTTCAATTCCAAAATGTATGAACATGAATTTAATAGATAACATTCTTTGTTTGAGATTTTGCTGTTGCAATAAACTCTAATGCCAGGAATACTACATGCGGTAGTATCATATTTGTGAATACACCAAATGATTTATAAAATTAAAAAATTTCGTCAATTTGTTTACACTTTCATTTCGATTGGCAATGATAAAAACTAAATGTGAAGTTTTAAATAACTGTGTTTTTCTTCAAAAATTATAAATTGAATATTTTCCTCAATCTTCTTTCATACTCAAATCGAAAGTTAGCCGTCTTAACATCTTTGTCTTCAAAATGGTGGACTTTTAACGGAAGAATCACTTTTTTGATACTGAAGTGACTTTGAAATGTTTGTTGTATGAGTGGATGGAAGTATACTCAATAATATGAAGAGATCCACATCTAAACGATTCGATGTCTCCAAACCTCTTCATGTAATGCTGGCACTTTAATAAATTTGTTGAATATTTATTTAATATGATAAATATGACTAAGTTTTCCTTCTTTGAAATTTACTTTCCATCAATGCTAGAAAATTTTAATTCTATCTCCCATTTCCGTTACAATTTCTTTTTGCCTTGAATGAAAAAATGCCCAATATATCTGATTAGCCTAGAAAATAAAGAATGAAAATTGTTTTTTTCTCCAGTTTACACAGTTTCATTCTTAAACAATTGCTTAACTATGCAAGTCTATATGATTTTAATAAGTATTCTTGGTAAAAAAATATTAAAGTTCATATACGTTTTTACTTCATTCTCTGTAATGAAACACATTGAAAAGTTTATCAATCATTTAATATCTTCAATACCCCAATTTTCTGACTAAAGCTTTTTTTCTCTGTGGTTCTTAGATAGAGTCTTGATTGTCGGGATAGCCATTTGCTTATATTATTCAGAAATATGAGATTTATAAAATGCTTTTTTTAAGCTAACTGCTTGGTGTTAAACTGGTTCTCGATGGTTTTAACTATATGAGGATTGTGAAGAAAATATCCAAAATATTAAATAAAACCAATTCATTCCCAATTATACTTGTTATTCAAGCCTTGTAAAAATTTTCATTTAAACTCCATTTATTAACACTACCCAGTTTACTGTGAAAAAGCAACTTCTACCTTCTCTGTGATGAATTTCCTAATGAAGAAATATTTTAGCAATTATGCAACTCAATTTTGTCTACTGTAATAAATGATGATCAAGTGCTCGTAGAGGTATGTTGGATAAAAGCCTATTAAAATTAATATGTCTGCAAACGAAGGTCCTCATTAAACATAAATGGAGTGTCCTTCATATATTACCTTACACTTTATGTGTACACAAATACATATGTGTGTATCTGTCCTGTAGCACACGTTCAACGCTCTGCTACCAAAATTCAGGGATATTTGCAGAAAGGGTCTTCTTCAAGCATTTCTGAATTATAGAGTTCGACGAAGGATCTGAATTTGGCTCGGTTTTCACTCAGCTTCAATAATTAATAAATGTTCTAGGATAATCTACGTAATAAAACAGAAAATAGTTCTTCGTAATTAAAGGGAAACAACGCCTGGAGGATAATAAAGAGGAAATTCCAAAACGATTTCGAAAAGCAACAGTCGTTCTCACCGTCGAGCGCTCCAAAAATCGTTTGTAATAATTCAGGAGCTTTTGCATCAATGTAATGTTGAGTAATTATATTCAGTTACCTGGTATTTCTTCAGTCGTCCATTCAATTTAGCAAGGTCTTGCATTGCCCTTTTGAAGTCCGCTAATGAGGTGTGAATGAGGGTAACGTGTTGGAAAACTTATTGTTCCACGGATCATTGTGTCCACCCCACCCGGTCTATCTTCAAAAGGCCCCAGATTTACATCGAGTTGGCCATTCATTGCGGATCACATCAGCAAGCCCATGCTATTTTAGCAGTGTTCATGGGAAAAGATTAATATTAGCCATTCCAGAGTTATATGTATGCTTTCGGTGTCAGGGAATGTTATTTCGTGGTCGTGAAAACTCGGCGACCAGCATATTCCCAGCAAAATTTTGGGTACAGTGCAACCACACCACAATTACCCGCCAACCTTCGTGCTCCTTCTGCAAAATTCCTTTATTTGGGGTTGAACAACGATGTTAAATCTTTCAACATAATCAATTACAATGTATTCACTTGTCTGGTGCTAAATTTCACTGTACACTGGAATTTTGTAGGCTTGATTGGATTAGTGTGTAGAAAGCATTTGAAGCTGTCCTGCGCATGTTTAACGATACCAGCGATAACCAAACACACATTGTGCACTTATTGAATGTTTAATTACTTTCTCCGGTAACTTTTCATCATAAATTCGCACACTTGCATCTAAGAGGCAATTGATGCCTGAACGCAATTAATTTCGCAATGGAGCAGATGCAGCAAGGTGGCGAAAAGTGGGCCCAGATACGTGCCACGTGACAAAAATAGGCCAGGAATCCGAATGGAAGGCAAGCGACGATTTTAATGGATTGGACCAATATCTCATAATAATCGGTCGTTTAACACGGGACCCGGATCCGCCTGTCCTGAAGAAATTTTATGGCCAGCGTAATTTACAATGTGTTAATGCAATGGGCCGCTTTTATCCCTGAAGAGACACTGACAAATGCCTCCGGCCACGGGGAATGCCACCATTGCCACGCAATTAAAATGTTTTCCCAGGAATCTTGTGTTTGTCTCCCAGCGCTTGATGAGGATTTATGGAAGGGATATGGTCCATGGACGTTACTTTCACTTTCTTTGATGGTCGTCATTTGATGGCATTGTTCTGAAAACGGTTTTTGATTTAATTGGGTTTAATTAAAATGTAGTCCAATTTCAGGAACTGTTGGGGCTATTTTTTTTATTTTGGAAAAATATTCAATGATACGCACAATTTTATTATTTAAAAACAATTACAAGTCATGCAATATTTTTGAAAAATACCAAAAAACGTCCTTATTAGACTGTTTTTTTATGAAAATAAGGTTTGAATTTTTTTCAGAAGTTAATGCTACAATTCATTTCAAATCGGTTTTTCTAGTAAAATTGTTGGTACTATGAAAAAGTTTTCGACGATTTTTTTTTGTAAAAAATGTGTTTTCTAGTGATTTTCTACATTGAAAATTATATAAGTATTGAATTTTTCAAAAAAAAAATTGTTGTATGGATTTTTTCTAAAAATATTTGATGGCGTGTGATTGATATATTTTCATATAGAATGCAAATACATACATACTTCATTATTTTTAACTTCCCAGTATATGGGAAGTTCTTGTAATCGCCTCGAAAATCGAAATTGAAATTTTCGACATATCTTTGCGTTTTGAGGTCTTACGAGTATATTTTAAGTGTTTTTAGAAAGAAGTATGTATGTGTGTGTGTGTGTATGTACGTACGTACGTGCGTTCGTGGACAGTTTTTCTACGAGCATAACTCACGTAAACAAAGTTGTATCGACTTTGTTGAGGTGTCAATCGAAGCGTCTTTGCAATCTCAAGAGTTGATTAGGTTTTGCAACATTTCGGCCAAGGGGGTTTGTTGTTTTGACCCTTTGAAGGTCATTTCTGTCATGCGTTATATCTCGCGAACCAAACATACGAGTTGCATTGTTAAGATGTCAATCGACGCGTATTAACATTTGCGTGAACTAATCAACTTTTTAGAAAAATTCTTGTAGCCGTTTTTTAATTTAAAATAAAAAAGTGCAAAAAGTTAGGTTTTTTTCAAAAACAATAAATTTTTAACTTTATTTTCAAGTCGCAGTGATCAATATTTATAAAATTTATATACTCCAAACAGTTGTCGTGAAAAAATCTGCGAAATTGTTTTTCATGATTACAAAAAAATTAAATTAAAAATAAAAAATCATTAAAAGTCATCATGTCCTTCATGTTCATTTATGTCAATCATTATATCTCGAGAACCAAATATAATCTTTGCTTCATTAACTAGTCAATCAACGCGTATTAACATTTTAATGATGTTTTTAAATTTGAAAAAAAAAAATCTTTAAAGCCATTTTTTTAATTTCATAAAAAAAATATTGAAAATTAGGGTTATTTTTTTCATAAAAAAATTAATTAATAATTAATAAAGTTAACATCGTGATATTAAATGTTTATAAAATTTATAAACTTTTATCAATTTCTGTAGAGAATAGCAAAATATTTTCTCATGATTTCAAAACAAATTGAATTAAAAATAAAAAAAATCATTCAAAGTCACCATGGAAAAAGTGTTCATACGAATTTTTATACCTTAAATCTCTTATTCTAAAGACATTGTTGTAAAGTCAATCAAAGTTTATTATTATTTGCATAATTTGCGGAGATTTTTAATAGTCTTCACAGAACTGTGTTTTAACTTTAATAAAAAAACTGCTTAAATTTTGAAAACCAATACAAATCAAATCAAATTTACAATTGTGATAATCAACTTTTTGAATGGTTAAATGTTTTGTAGTCAACACTTTTTGAGCTCATAAGCTTTGACAAGCTTTCATCAAATAAAACATTGTAGTTTTTAGGAGTTTTGTTCTTTAGTTTTCGTAAAATTTCAGTTACTTCCGTCATCATTTGTAATACATATATTTTACTTTTTACATGCAATTGAACCTATTTTTGACTGCATAATCAATGTTTCTCAAAATCAACGGAAAATAAGAAATAATTATGAGTTTCATTGATGTGAAATCGTGAAAAAATACAAATTCAGTGATTATGCCGAAGTGCTAGCAGTTTTGACCGCAACTATTCAAAATGGCCATCACGCGACAAAATCTCTTCAGTTGTCGTATTAACGAAAACTGCATTCATTTTTGCTGGCGCTGTTTTGTCCTTCAAGCATCGATATGAAAATATCAAATAACGTAGAAAAGGCTTTGTAACCTGCCCCCTCTCCGATTGATCCACGTGAATATTAAATCAAACCAATCCTCGAAAATCTGTACATAATCAATTGACGCTCGCGTAGATGTTACGATTAATATTAAGTCATTCCAATAACTTTTATGAGAGGTACATTTTTATTATTAAAAGTAGTATTATTTCCATAATTATTATTGTGTTTAATATTTTTAATATTCATGTAAATATTACTGGGAAGTTGTACGTGTGGACCTCAAGGGTCGCACCTCACGGCTTGTTTTGTTTTACGGCGGGATTTTTTTGACAATTTATTGCTCATCTATTCTACCGCTTGGTTGAGTTTTCATTTGATTCTAATGAACATTGATATAGATTTTGATTCATTGTACGAAAAAAAGTAAGCAGAATATAATTAAATATTCGTCGATATTTCCCATATCATAGTGCATTCGGTGTATTTTGGGAATCGTTGTTTTATTTGGGCGAAGCGTGTTGTGTTTACTCTTAGTTGTAATTCTTAGTAAAAAAGAAAGAGTTCCATAAATGGAGCGAACAAGGCCAGTTGTTTGATAGAGAACCTTTAAAAGTAGCCTCAGGAATAAAATGCGCTTATATGTATATGCACTGCTTAATATCGAAATATGATACATTAGAATCAACTTATTCTCCTCTTTATTGCCCATCCTTTGAAATAGGGAGGAATATCCACTTCTAAAATATATTTTTTCTACCTATTATTGATTCAAAATTCAAACGAAGTAAGCTATATCATTTCATTTTTAAATGAAAGAGAGCTTTTTCAAGCAAATTCCGCGATATTTTCCTGGAAAATTTAATGACAATTTTCTGTCGTCTTAAAAAAATTGCATGTTTGCAAATTTCCTCGAGCATCAAGTACAAAGCTTGAAAATAGATTTAAGGGAATCACAATGCAATTCATCTGCGCCCTGCGAATTTTCCTCATGTTTGTGAAAATACACACATTTAATTATTCCCACGAGGCGTTGGTATTTGCTTTCATTTCCTGAGAAGTGCAAAATGGTGCTGCTGCTTGTTGTCTCTTCGTCCCGCTGTCACTCTGAAAAGCTTTTGCATGTATTTAATACTATGTATTTCGTATCTTGTATCTGAAACTGATGCACGGTGAGTATTATGAGAATAATTATAGTCCGGAGATGCTGTTTGCATGTATGTTGTTGCGCATCTGTTGCTAAAATGAACGCGCGACTCTGGAGAGGATGACGGGTGAATTATTTGTATAAGTGAAGAATCTCATAAGGCAAGATTAATTTCGAATAGCAATACCTTCAGTGCTTGCATATACATCAGGTACATTCTTCAGCAGATGCTACTTAGCACATCAATTACAGCGGAAATAGAGCAAGAGTACCTCGAGGAGATATAAAATGAAATCGTCCTTCTGTACGCGTTGATAGTGCGTATGGCGTCGTAAAGCTTGTGTATTACATCGTAGAATAAGCACTTGTAATTCGTCCATGTTGAAGATTAAACGCTATACTAGCTCTAGGATGCACAATGGGTAATATAGTTCATTCGTTAGTTTTGATGTTATGTTAGTAGTTTATTGGCATTAAACCGTATTTTCACTTTTCTGTTACGCTTCGTTGGTATATGGCAGATGATAGCTCATGCATTTTAAATGAAGACTAAATATTTCTAAGTATTGTGATTTACAATGCGATATATAGTGAATGCAATGATTTTCAAATGTTTTTGTTATTCAAGACAAACGATGTATTAAAATTTTTTCAATGGAAGCCTTGATATACAGTGAGCGTCAAAAGAAAGTGTACACCTATGTGTAGCATATTCAAAACCTCATAAAATGAGTTCTAGACGTCGGATTTTAAATATGTTTTGTGTTTTGAAAAGGTTTTTCTATTTTCTAATAACGAAATAAAAAATTTTATGATGAAACATTGCACTGAAAATTCCACAACAAAATAACAAAAATACTTCATTTTTTACTCGTCAAAAATAAGTGTACAGCTTGCAGCACACCCTGTATTTGATATGTTCATCGGGAAAACTTCCGTTAGATTCAGTTTATAGTTCTTCAAAAATGCAAACTTGGTTGACATGACGCGATAATTCAATCATTCGTAATTTTATTTGCACCATAGAACGATCCAGTTTCTACATTATCTAAAATGAGTAATCAAAGTGCAATTGAAACGCGAAAACTTATTGTAAAATTAAGAACAGAAGGAACATCGTTACGGGAAATATCACAAGTGGTGTGTAGAAGCCATAACACCGTGAAAAACTTTTGGACAAATTCGAGAAGTTCAAAGACGTAAGTGATCGGCCTCGTTCCGGTAGGCCAAAAAAGTTGTCCGTATGTGATGAACGATTTATTGTGCGGAAAGTGCGAGAAAGTCCAGCAGCGAGTGCAATGAAAATCGCGGAAAACATAACAGTAGATTCTCGGGTCAGTGTCAGCGCAAGTACTGTCCGCCGAATACTTGATAGGAATGGTTACATAGCAGAGTACTCCGTAAAAAACATATAATTCTGAAAAGAATCGGAAACTCCGAGTGCTTTATGCCAAAAAGTATAAAAAAGAGCATATGTCATTCTGGGAAAACGTACTTTACAGTGATGAAAGTAAATTTGAAATATTTGGTTCCAAGAAATCACCCAGAATATGGAGAAGTAAGAACGCTAAATTTGATCAGAAGATCATAAGTTCAACCATAAAGCATGGTGGTGGTTCGGTTATGGTCTGGGGGTGAATGGCGGCATCAGGCGTTGGGAACCTGGTCTTTATTGACACTACGATGAATAAAACTGATTACTTGGACATTTTAAAAAAAAATTTACTGCTTAGTGTTGCAAAAGTAGGGTTAAATACATCATGGGTCTTCCAGCAGGATAACGACCCAAAGCACAAGTCAAAGCGAGTGCAGAGATGGTTATTGTATCGAACACCTAAGCAGCTGGATCATCCTTCGCAATCCCCAGACCTTAACCCCATCGAGCATTTGTGGGATTATCTCGATACACAAATCCGAAAACGGAATATAACAAGCAAAGAGTCGGTAAAGTCCATTTGAATGGCAGAAAATTCCAGTCAGTTTGACTAAACAATTGATTGAGTCAATGCGAAGACGACTAAAAGCTGTTTTAAAGGCGAAAGGGAAGCAGACTAAGTACTAATTTGCAGATATTTGCTTTATTTGTTTACTGTACACCTATTTTTGACGCGTAAAAAAATGAAGTATTTTTTGTTATTTTGTTGTTGAATTTTTAGTGCAATGTTTTATTATCAATTTTGTTATTTTGTTATAAGAAAATAGAAAAACCCTTTCAAAACACAAAACATATTTAAAATCCGACGTCTAGAACTCATTTTATGATGTTTTGAATATGCTACACATAGGTGTACACTTTCTTTTGACGCTCACAGTATGCCTAGTAACAATTTTTTTTATCGAATACAAGTTGTTACATTTGAACAAAAAATCGAGATACTTTAAAAAGCTCATAAACTACGCAACAATATGGAGATTGGGTCATACAATCAACTCGGGCATCATCTTTTCTGGTCCCACGTGAGGCGCCATTGTGATGCAAATGGATTATTGTCGAACAAAAATTGCAGCGTATGCGAAAGCTAGCAGGGCTTTCTTTTCATTGACTAATAGACGTTCAGTTCAGGTAACAAAGCAATAAGACTGAAGCCGTGCAGGCAATTTTGATTTAGTCTTGCCAATACTGGAAGGTGTGGTGACTGCTGGCATGCTAGCTACTTGCGATTCAGTCACCATATTGTCACAAATAACATATCGACACAGCAAACACAATAGGCCAAAGAAAGATCAAACCAGCGTTTTAATTTGACTGGAGAATGCTGCCTGTTATCAGCAAAAATACCACGATCAAGGCCTATCCAAGAGATTTAACAACCAACTTCCTTATGCGGAAGAAGAAATATCGATATAACAATAAAACTCACGTGTGAGTAAACAATCATTTCTCGGGTGGCCGTATCTAACTGGTGGATCAATAGATGTCTTGAAAGCTAGCCAGGCATATATGTCACGTACTGAAGAGCAACTCAGGATTTGAAAAGGGAGGATTCAGTAATGAAAACTACCATAAGCTAGCTTAAAAGACGGAAACACTTCGTTGACTTTATCAATGGTTTCCGAGATTTTGGGAATGCTTGGCATCCCGATGGAATGCAAACAGGTGATGCTCATGTTTGTAGAATAGTTTGCTTGGACCAAATTTCAGTTGTCCGAGTTAGCTGCAACGGACATCAAGGTATCACGCAATACGCTCTCCAAGTCCAACCACATTCTTTGCCATTTTTTCTTAGGATTCTGAGGATGCTGCTTCGCGATTCCAGTTTCCTTTCCGTTTAATCGATGTTTCTAACAACATTTCTTTCCCGACTTCTGCTCTTGAAAGAAGAGTTAAACTTTAGAAAACTTTTTTCACAATAATATGGACGTATTTCTAATTGAAAAGGGTGAATATTCAGCAAATATTGGAAGAAGAATCACCGATTTGAAGAACTGATAACCCCCGACAAACGTCGCGTACCTTTTGGAAGCATGCTGCCGACCATTCAACGACCATTTTTGTTTCAGATTTTTGAAGAAGAAAATCCCTTGTGTGTCCGGCTGTAAGGATGGATAAGCCTCACTGAAATGTCAAGGTTATGGCAGCAGAGTCACTTGTCTATTTCAATTATGATAGCTGCGCATCATTGAATTCAGAAGTTACTAATTTGGTTTGGTCTAAACATAATAAGCTCATGTTTTTCCGTCTTGTGTGATATCCTGTATCGCATCACAACGCATTTGTTCTTGTGTTTCTCAACATTCGTGGTAAGGCTTGGCATCTTTGAGTTCGTGATTCACAAATAATTAACTGGGTAAAAGGCGATGAACTGTTTTTTACTTTTCCATTTTGAAGGACCATGTTTCTAATGGGCCATAAATTTGGACGTGAGTAAAAATTTGGGATTCCTGAAACTGCACGGAAGTTTTAATTGATTCACCATATTTTCTTTTATCGAGCTAGCAAAGGCTTAGCACAAGTTATTGTCTTTTATATTTCTATCTTCCTTTCTTTTTACGCTGAAACAGTTTTCAGTCCATAAACGTATAAAAAATCTGCACTTCAATACATTTTTCAAGTTTTAACATGTAAATGATAAACCTCCATGCTAAAGAACATTGTAACAGTAGCTGTAAAACATGAGAAATAAATGCTGCCTTCTTTGCTGATACCTTTATAACAAATATCATGTTTGTTTTCTGAATGATTTTTAACATTGACAAATTGTTAAAGTGTTTTATTGACAATATTCACATTTGCCAACTAAAAGCAATAAAAGTCAATACAGAAAGCTCAAAAATTCAATGTCTTTTGAAAGCTGCCTAAAAAGGAGGTACTTCTTTCGACGATATGCTTTTCTTTTCTTTCGCCAACAATTTAGATTTCAAACTTTCCTGGTGTAATTTTGAATACTTTGTTACTTTACCGATCTGATCGATATTTGATTCTTGTCCTTCCAATTCAGAATCAAGTTAATTAAAATCTTTCGTCTTCTCTGTTACCCTTATTGTTTTTGCATAAAATTTAATTCTCTTGTCGTATACATTCTTTTTATCGTTTCGTTTTCTTACTAAATTTATCTTACTGCAATGTTGACTGCATTAGAAAACAACGCATCCTATTCGTTCGTTTTCGCGTGATTGGTTACTTTAAGAATGCAAATCGTTGATGCACACAGCTACCATTCTTACCAAATTATTTACTCGTTATGTCAGTAACAATAGAAAGTTTTCAGAATTTTAACAGTTATACTTGAAACTATTTCTTTTTATCTTGTTTAGATAACATGTTTGAGATTTTGAGGTTTCATGTTGACAAATCCTGTGACTCATTTGATCATGAATGAAAGTTAGGGGGAAGTTTGTAAGGAAATAGTGTGAAATAAGCACTTTTTGCTTAAATTAGCATACTGCAACAATATTTCTGCCACAGTAAGGATCATTTGGGTCATTTCAGATATCTGATAAGTAAACCTCATTCTTGAGTTCAGATAACCTCTTTTTTCACCTATGTATCGGATGTGTATTGGATAATTATTTTGAATCTTTTGGCCCTTCTTAAAATGGAAATAGCTTGATTTTCTTGGGCTGTTTTCGAGTACAGAGCTTCTGAGCATGCATCAATGCATCATTGTCACTGCCCTTGAAGACTTTTCCATACGCCATCAACTGCTGCTGAAGCTACGCGCCACCTCTTATGACTCAATCAACTTTTAATCATCTGATGATATCCTTGAAAACAAATTATTCGCAATCATGGGCAATTTCGAGCTGACGTGACCAGAAATGATAGAACATGTGAGGAATTATTATTCAGGGAAGTTATGACATTTGTGTCTTCAATTTGGGTATATACTGTTCTAAGATTTCATTGCATGATAATTTATAAATTAAATCATTTGAAAATTATCACCGTTCTAAAATTAATATCAAACCAAGCAACTACAAGTAGAAAAATCTTTAAAAAAAACTTCAAAAAGTAATTTATATGGTCCAAAAACTAACAGTATTTTGTCTTTTTTATCACTTTTCTTAATTGGAGTAAAAAGACAAATTGTTACCAACTATGCCAAGCAGAATTACATAAGAAATGCTTTATTCCCATACCTAGCTTCTTTACTGAGGGATGCATTCACAAAAATTGCACCATAAAAGTTTTAAAGTAATGAAAATATTAAAAACAGACCTCAGGTAGGTAGGTAGGTAGGTAGGTTGAAGGGTGCTAAGCCGCACGGCTTCCGCTTCATTTAGGCCCCGTTGGCCCATTGTGCCCTGAAGACATGGAAAAACTACCATATTACTCCATGAACCACCCCGATTCCTTGAGGAAATCCAGGAACTGGTCCATTCTCATAACACTAAGCTCACTTAGCTTCACGAAAAAGAAAGCACTTAAGTGTTTTTTTCCTATTATTCGCTAGAGCCGGACAACTGCAGAGAAGATGCTCTACAGATTCTGTTTCCTCTTCATCACCGCAGCTTCGACACAGGTCGTTCGCTGGGAGCCCGCTTCTTCTTGCATGTTCACCGAAAGCCACATGACCCGTCAGTATACCCACAAGGTTTCTTATTGCACCTCTGTCTAGGGATAACAAGCCCAGAGTGCGCTTTTTGTTATAATTTGGCCACATCTGTCTAGCGGTACAGCATGTGCCTAAATTTCTCTAGCGCCTCAATGCTAGCTCGAAGGCTGATACCTTTATATCCTGCCTAAGAACTTTCATTGAGACCCCTACCCCACTTTCTCATGCAGGTGCGCCTCACGGGATCCCTCCCTAGCGAGCTGATCCGCTTTTACATTTCCGTGCACTTCGCTGTGCCCAGGAACCCAACACAGTTTTAAACTGTTCTTTTGAAAGATCCTCCCCAGTTCCGACCTGCAGGTTTCAACTAATTTGGAGGACACTAAGACTGATTCTAGCATCCATATGGCTGCTTTGCTGTCCACAAAGAAAGTGATGTCTTTAACGACCTCCACTCTCTTGTTAACTTCTTTCGCAGCTCTCAAGATTGCCATTATTTCCGACTGCACAACTGTGCAGTGCACGGGGAGCTCCAACGATATACTAAGGCCCCAGTATTCAGAAAAGATTCCTGCTCCCGTGCCCGTGCTCGTTTTCGAGCCATCCGTGTACACTGACACAATTCCTTTGCCGGCTAGCCCCCCGCTCTCCCACTCTTCTCTTGAGGGGACGACGGTCAAGAAATTTGTTCCAAAGTCCAGTGTTGGCACTCTATAGTCCATGTTGACATAGCCTTGCTTCCCACAAAGACTTTTCAGTACTGTGGAGTGCCCATAGGGCCTTTCCCTCCAGAAGCCTCCACCCTTCAGACGCACAGCACTGGCGGCTGCCGCCTCCTTGCAGTGCAGATATAATGGAAGAAGATCCAAGATGATCTCTAATGCAGCTGTGGGAGTAGTACGCAAAGCACCCGTTATCCCCAAGCACGCCACTCTTTGGATCTTAGTGAGTTGAGCCAGGTTACATTTCTTGCTCAGCGCCTCCCACCACACCATAGCCCTATAGGTCAGAATTGGCCTGACTATAGCTGTGTACATCCAGTGTACCACCCGTGGTTTGAGTCCCCACTTGAGCCCAAAGAGCGCCTTACACGTGAAAAAGGCTACTGTAGCCTTCCTCACTCTCTCTTCCAGATTTGCCCTCTAGGTAAGCTTATGATCTAGCACGACCCCTAAGTACCTCACCTGATTGGAGAGCGTAAGGCTTTCGCCATTAAGTCTGGGCGGCCTAAAGTCTGGAATTTTACGCTTCCTTGTAAAGAGGACACGCTCCGTCTTAGAAGGGTTCACTCCCAAGCCACACTTTGTAATCCACCTGCTGGTTAATTCAAGGGCAAATTGCATCCGTCCGACTATCACGTCGATGAATTTGCCCGGTACTATGATGGCCACGTCGTCGGCGTAAGCAGCGACCTTGAAACCCTTTCTAATTCCGACACAAGATTGTCCATTACTACCAGCCATAGTAGCGGTGAAAGAACTCCCCCTTGAGGGGCTCCTCTGTCCACGTATTTCCTGATAGTCAGGTCACCAATGGACGAGCTAACTATTCTAGTTCTGAGCAGTGTATCAATCCAGCTACAAAGGCTCATATTAACACCTTTTTGTTGAAGCCCACGACATATGGCGCCCGGCTCCACGTTATTGAAAGCCCCTTCGATGTCCAGGAATACCCCAAGTGCTACCTCCTCCAGACCTCAACATTCAACTTTTTCAACTTAATCTAACGCACGATCGTTAAATTTAATGAAAAAAGGATAATACTAATAGATGAATGAAATTTTTCCAATTTAGGTAATCGAAACCTTTCTTGAGACCCAAGTCCTTTTTTTTCGTTCCGAGATAACTGATAAGATGTTCTCAGCTTACTTTCTATCTATTTTAGCAGAAGCAGTTAAACCATCATGAAAAAAAATCCAATTTGAAAATAAAGCTGCTATAAGATCCTATTTTGATACTTTTACGCAATGAAATGTGAAAGTCAACTATGCTCACCACATTCATTGAGTAATGTTTAGTTTTCTTCGGAAATATTCTCTTTTAAGGTTTCATTTGAGTCCAAATTATTTCCCCGTGTGATAATAAATGTAAAACCTGCTTATCTACTATTGTTGGCTGCATGCTTTTGCGTTGAAATATCTTTTTAAAATTGGTTCGCTTGCAAATTTCATGAATCAGACTAACAAACAAACGATTGTCTGGACTTGAAATGATAACGACCATATTTTTCTGCTGATGAAACACAACACAAGGATTTTCGGATTCTATCGATAAATATTCCAATAATTATGACCGAGTTTTCAGATTCAGCAAAGTCAATATTCCTTTAGCCTCCATTTTCCTTCTTCAAAACACACAACCCATCCAGCAAATGCTCCTTGTTATCTTCGGCGTTCACACACTGCTTCCATCGCAATACAGTAAAAGTATATCAGGCACGTTTTAAGAACTCTTCATGCTTGGTCAATATTCCTCATATAATACACCAAAATAAATATACTTCCGCAAATACATACTTCACTCGGAAGGCTTATTGCATTTCTTAGAAATAATTCATTGAATAAATAGCATTTGCTCTCCTCGAAGCAACTGTGAATGTGTTTCGACTTTTATATAAGTCCCATCCAGAATATTTTGCTAGGTCCGTAGACATCGGGGCTCCATTGCTTGCGTATACACAGTATCCATATAGGAATGCTGAGTGTGAAGGGTTCTGGAAAATGTCAACGTGAACGATGAACTTCTCCATGGAGAATAGGAAACTTGACCTTTTTCCGGTTCTTTATCATCCACGGCCAGTAACAATGCGGACTTCTTTGCAGAACGTGATAAAGAACTTCGTAAGTATGACTTCTGAGTTCGTTGCGCCTATTGACCAAAAACTTTCGAATTTCAGATGTTTACCAAGAAGATGGAAAATCATTGAGGGACTAGTACTTATTGAGTTTTCTTTCTCTATGCATAAGCGCTCATCGTTTTCAGTAAACTATTCCTTTTGCATCAGGATCAGAATGCAAAGCAATTGTTATATGCATATTGAGCTTTATCATGCTACTCCTACACCTAGTCATTGTAAACTGTGACTTTCCAAAGCCAATATGAAGCGTGATTTGTAGTTGTTCCGTAGCTTCAAATTTCCAGGACCGTATCTCAACAACCAGCTGGTGGATCTAAAGTCAATTGTGTCCTGTTCATATTTCATCATAATTTCAAAGAACTTTGGCACTAACGGCTACTTGCACATTTGATGGAAATTCGGTGAGTTTACTAAAGTGTGTGATCTACTGAGCTGCCTTCAATGGCGAGGAGATATGTGCAGGCGACAGGACATCTAGTCATTTCGGCGCATCATCCGATCCACTGATTTTTCCTTATAGTGGGATTTGCTGATTTTGTTTGTATATGTGCACACAATGTTAGCCGTTTCCATTCACGGTGGCGAGTCAATATCAGATATATTGTCCTAGATGTATTTATTGCACACACCCAACAGCCAAACATAGTCCTGAAGCTAATCAAATTTAGAAGGATAAATTTGCTTTTCTCTGCATCTAAGGCTGGTCTTTTGACTTCATGGCTATTGCAGTCCTGCTCAGGCTGCACGCAATGTTGATAAACGCCGGCAACACCCAGTTGTCCCAGATACATCAAATCGCCTCGATTTGCCTAATATTTGCCCAGCTTCTCATGAAATATGCAATCGTTCCGGCAAACTTGGAGTCTGGCTTTCCACGCTATTTTACTTTCAAATTTACTCATTCACATTGCTTCCTCGTCCGCAGGATAGGAGTGGTTTCGGATTCAGGAAAAGCATTAAAATGTCACATCGTCCACAACGCTCTTGTGCGGCCGAAATATTACTTTGCAACGCTCGCTCGGCGATACCATGGTCACCTCACCAGCGGATGGTCTGATTAAATGAGGAGCCTCTATTACTGTCCCTGTTAAATCGATCTCTTCATCATGAGTTGGTTTCACATATGTGTCTGTAGAGAACATAGAGGGTTTGGTTTGTCTAGAATGAGTTTCAGGATATTGTAGCCACTGACGAGAGCTTTTGGATGGAAACGGTGAAATCTCATTCGAAATTTTTTTTCGCCAACATGTAAAATTAGGATGTGCTCATTCGTTGGATATAAAACTTTTTGTATAATATTAAGTTCAATCCAGCGTAAGCAGATTGAATCAAGCAAAATATTGACCAGCCACTTGGTGCAAAAAAAGGAGCGAACCAAAAAATATAGATGTGATTTTCGTCATCGTTTTTTTGTTTTTGATGAATCCAAGTTTCAGCTATACCACCTTGTAAAAGTCATGCTTTCTAAGAAACCTGCGGAAAGCCACAAAAATAAGCTAATTAAAGTGTTTGCTTAAACTTAAACTACACATTTTTAACAAAATGTTTCTGGACGAAATCAAACTACACGTTACTATGAACTGCTTTCAAAGTTTTTTCTACATCAAAACTCAGTTTAAACGCTGGGACGCGCTAATATTGCGGACATTGTCCTGGAAACTAATTTATTCCTATTCCGTTTGAAAATGTTAAAGTAGCTGACAAACCATTGATTCCGTTGCAAGTTGCCAATCTTTTGCATTATTAAAATTCTCTTTCTTCTATCAAAGCAGAATGATTGAAGAACATCAACTTTTATAATTTAATTTAAACAATTTACTTGAAAGTCTCTTCAGAAATTCGATGCTATGAAGAAAACAGGATAACACGTATCTATGAAGAAATCGTGATTTGATTTCCAAGAATATGATAAAATGTTTGCTTTTATGAGATTTGGCGTGTCCTATTTTTCGAATATGTACCTTGAAGCTATACATAGACCATTACAAAAATTGTACTTTAAGTAGATTAAAACGATTTTTAGATAAACTGTGAACACTCGAAAAAGCTTATATCCAATTTTTTTTTTCGAGGAATACTTTCAAGCACAAAAGAGGCTCAAGATAAAAACTTTTAATGGACATTTCAGAGAACTGATAAATTGTTCAGATTCTTAGTTATATTTTTTTGCCACGCATATCAATATATTTAAGATATAATACGAACAATGTCTTTAAATTCAAATGGACTTGGTTCTATTGTTTGTTATTTTGAAGAGATAGTTTTTATCCTTTTTTGAATTTCAAGCATTTTGTAGCTAATTGAAAACTCTACCAGCGTTTTTCAAAATCTCTTACTATCGTCATCAGCAATCAAGACACAACGAAAGTCAGGTAATGGTACCTTTTTCTCTTTAAGCATTGACATAAAGATAATGAAACAAAAATAAGATCAAAGCCTTGTGATATTTTATCAGAAAATTTGATAGTAATACCTGCAAAATGCATAGGAACTTATTAACTTCCCAGTATATGGGAAGTTCTTGTAATCACCTCGAAAATCAAAATTGAAATTTTCAACATTTCTTTACGTTTTGAGGTCTATAGAGTATATATAAAGTGTTTTTAGAAAGGGAGATGTATGTGTGTGTGTGTGTGTGTATGTACGTACGTACGTACGTATGTACGTTCGTGGACACTTTTTTCTACGACGATAACTCACGTAAAGAAAGTCGTATCAACTTCGTTGAGGTCTCAATCGAAGCATCTTTGCAATCTTAGAGCTGATCAGTTTTTGGGAAACTTCGGTCGGGGGGTGTGCTGTTTTGCCCGTTTGAAGGTCATTTCTGTCATGCGTTATATCTCGCGAACCAAACATAAGATTTTTTTGAACAAGGTGTCAATCGACGCGTATTGACATTTGTGTGATTCTATCAAATTTTTAAAAAAAATCTTGAAGCGGTTTTTTAATTTTTTAAAAAAAAGTACAAAAAATTAGGTTTTTTTTCAAAAACACAAAATTTTCAACCTGATTTTCAAACCTAAGTAATCAATGTTTATAAAATTTACATACTCCAAATAGTTCTTGTAAAAAAATCAGCCAAAGTTTTTTTCATGATTACAAAAAAAAAATAGAAAATCATTAAACGTTCGAAGTCATTTACGTCATTCATTATATCTCGAGAACTGAATATAATATTTCCATCATTGAAGTGTCAATCGACGCGTATTAGCATTTTTATGAAATTTTTATATATTAAAAAAATCGTTAAAGCGTTTTTTTAATTTATTTAAAAAAAATCGAAAAGTAGTGTTTTTTTCATAAAAAGATTCATTTTTAACCTGATTTGCACATCGTAATAATAAATGTTTGTAGGATTTATAATATTTTATCAATTTTTGTAGAGAAACCAGCAAAAACTTTTCTCATGATAACAAAAAAATTAAATTAAAAATAAAAAATCATTCAAAGTCACCATGTAAAAAGGGTTCATTCGAATCATAATACTTTCAATCTCTTATTTGGAAGACATTGTTGTAAAGTCAATCAAAGTTTATTAATATTTGCAAAATTTGAGAAGATTTTCAATAATCTTCACAGCACCATGTTTCAACTTTAATGAAAAAACTGCTTTGTAACCTGTCCCCCCTCCGATTGATCCGCGTGAATAATAAATCAAACCAATGCACCAAAATCCATACGTAATCAATTTTACGAGAAGTACATTTTTATTATTTGGAGTAGTATTATTTCTATAATTATTATTGTGTTTAATATTTTTAATATATTTTTAGATATTACTGGGAAGTTGACCGTGTGGACCTCATGGGTCCCACCGCACGGCTTGTTCAGATGGTGATCAGTTTGCATTCTGCCTGAAAGTTGGGTCCTTTAATCTTTACAAATCTAAACGTTCAAAGTTTAAAATTAATAGATTCGAATGCAAATCGAATTTTTTTTACGTCAAGCTTAGTTTTCGGGTATTTTGAACCAATCTATTGGTTTTCCCTATGTATGAATTTTTTGCTTCGTTTCAAACGAAACTCAAAAATTTGGATACCTGACAATGTTTAGAATATGAAATACTATTTTATCTGACTTTATATAAACAAACCGTAAATTCATAGAGGAATACTTTTCCCATACAAAAGATATTCTCAACCAAAATTTCAGTTTTTTTTGAACTGTTCAAAATTAGTAACTTGTTTCATTATTCTATCAGGTTTATAGCCATTTTCGATCCTTTTTAGATCCAGCATATCATACGTAATGATATAGATTTTCCAGTTGTTGAAATTTTTGTAGTGGAATCTTTCAATGCTATTCAGCAAAAAATCAACTGGTCGATATATATAAGACTTTTAACATCAACAGACCCAGAAAGTTACTTAAGAATATCGCTCACCGGCTGCAATAACGGCACATGTCAGAAAAAGTCGATTTTAAGTTAAGCCCCTCATGTTACTTGTATTTCTGTATTCTACCAATATAAATATTGGCACAAAGTTATTTGCTCTGAGTTTTGCTGCATGGCACTTGTGTCGCTGTTGCATGTACCAATTCGGAAACCACACCAGGCATCAACACTGGCACAAGTATTATTATTCCACGAATTCTCATCGTGTAAGCATCATCGGTTAGTGCAATAACGGCATATTTTACTTGTGTTATCGAGAAGACTAATAAACGTTCATGAAAATTATGCCCAACTTACACGCCATCACAATATTTATCGCTAGTGAAAGCTGCCACAAGATCCGGAGAGCCATATAAAGTCATAAAAATAAGCTACAATGACTTTATTGATATAAAAAAATGGCAGAACAAACAATACTCAACTTCACTAAGAATTCCAGTGGAGACACGTTTAAATTGAATGATGTAGCTGTTTTCAAAATTGAAAAAGATAAATTGGATCATTTTTATTACAAGACGTCTTATAGCGAGAACCAGTACAAAGCCGTCAATATAAGAGAAAAAGAACGTCGCGGAAAAACAACTTTAGTGTCATTTAACGAAGTAAACCTTCATAAAGTTTACTATGATTTTTTACCGATAACTAAAAAGAAGGATGCCGATTTGATGTATTTATTAAGCACTAATGCCATCAACAAAAGCTACAGCTACTTTTACAATAGCCTTAAGATTTCTTCTTCTGAAAACGAACCTACGTAGCGGACTTCTTCGCAACCAACCGAATATTGATCGTGTTGGAAATGTTTTTTGAAATTATGCTTAAACTACTTTATTTTTGTGAGTACCTGTTATACTCACTAAAGGCAATATTCTTGTTATTTCTAAGTTAAAAAACTCATTTCTAAGTGTAACGTCAAAACGAGGTTGTTTGTTTTGTTAGTTTATTAAAATAAAAACCTTTCATAATATAAGGTGTTTGTACAGCCAACTATCTTAAAACTAATAATGTATCATTGCGAGAATCTAGTTGTGTCATTATTGCAGAGGATGTATTGATTGAATATTACATATTTTTGCTAAATACAATAATGGCACATGTTGAAATATCTGCCTTTTTTTAGCATAAAAACAAAATTTTGTTGCTGCGACAATAACTTAAGACCATATGGATAAGTTGCAGCAAAAACTTTTAGAATATATAGATTGAAAAATCCTAAACAATCAAAATAAAATTGGCTATTTTCAAATTTGTTCAATATCTCAGAATGCTTAAAAGTTGGTTGTGCCGTTATTGCAGCCGGTGAGCGATATGATATTTCAACCACATTCACAGTCAATAGATGTAAAAAATACATACATGCAATGCATCTGAAAACTGCACCACACATCTTTTTCAGACAGTTCCAAATCATTTTCATGTAACAAAATAAATCCGCACGACAAAACCCAACAACTATTTTTGCCGACGAATGAATCCAACGATCAGAAGTCACGCAGACAGGCAAATCTTCCATTTCTGACTAGGTTTGCCGTCTTTGATTTGAAATCTGATGTAATCCGAAGGATATTGAATTTTCTTATTCGTGCTCAACTTCGAGCGGTTATCTGTTCGGCTAACAATCCAGAGCACCTAATTCTTCGAGAAGGAAACCCATCTTTCGTGGGAAAGCTGAACGACGTGCACGCCAAATGAAATATAAATCCACACGTCAAATAGCTGTAAGCGGATTAGACGGAATGGATTGGGCTGAAAGGAGACTTTGAGGATCAGCAAGTTGTCGACGTCCAAATGTTCGCAGCTTCAGACGCTAATTAATGCAATTTAGTTGATTCAGCGTTGCATGTTTACATTGGGAGTGTGCCGACAGTTTCTGGGAATATTGATTTGCTGATTGCAATGAGTAGATGGTATGTGTGCACTCTTTGGATGATTTCCAAATAAAAATTCGGTTGAATTTGTGAGATTTGGAGTCGCAAATCCTGTTTGTTTAAAATTTAAAACTTGATATGCACCCTCAGTGGCGTACCCAAGGGGGGTGTTTACGGGTTCAAACCCCCCCCTTGAAGAAGAATTGAATGCTGAGTTGACTCTGTGGTACAGAAAGATAGGGCATCTTGAAATAGTAAACCGCCCAAAAGCGGTCATAGATGGGTTAAGCATGTGTAATTCAAACATTTTGCCGAATATATCGAAATTGCTAGAAATATTGGCTGCTCTCTCAGTATCTACGTGTACAAACGAACGATCCTTTTCAACATTACGACGACTAAAAACATACTTGCGAAATTCCACCAGCAATGAACGGCTAAATGGATTGGCACTTCTAAATATTCATAGAGATCTCACTCCGTCTACAGAAGATGTGTTAAATGAGCTAATGAAAAAAAATCGTCGTTTAGATATTTCGCTATAATTTTATCCGGCGAAGGGTTCTGTTTTATGCTTGGACATAAAATTTGAATCCCATTTTACACTGTTTCTCACCGTTACTTTAGATGAGTTTCGAATACTAAGTTTGTATCCTTATCGGCGCTTTGAAACTTTGATCACGTCGCGTAAATTGAGAAAATTCGAATGTTATGAATTATACATCTCAAGCATATTCACATAAGGATTCGTCATTGCCTGGGAAGAAAAATAATAATCGATGGCGCAACCTCCAAAATTGGGCCTTCAGGCAATATTAGAGTTATTTCATTTACTTGACCAATAGAATATTAGGATGTGAAGTGGTCAGGAATACGCTCACCCGTGATTATTACCCTGATTTGATTCAGGTTCTCATTCACAGCTGTGTGAAATGATAGTGCGGCATCAAATCTCATTCCCGAAAACTATTTGTCGACAAGGAGCCTTGAACTAGCGTTACCCACTTTAACAATTATTCGCTGAGACACTCTGGAACGTGGGAGTTGAGTGAGATTCAGTATCTCTACGCAACAAGATCTTTCATCTATTTCACAGTAAAACCCTGATTTACGGCCTATGGTGCTTTAGAGATCTCACCTAGGCTAGGGGTGATACGGGCATAATTTGCACAAATTGGATCTGTGTGTGCCGTTATCTTTTATTTATTGTATGAAGCCAAGCAATTTTATATATAGATAAGAAGTTGGTGGGAACATTAGAATATGGTCACCTGAGTTTTCGAAGTAAAATTCCAGAAACTGGATTTTTATTAAATTCGCACCCATATCTTAGTAGCAACAGTTATATTTTTGAATGTTTCTTTCTATCTTTGATCAGAACCCTCAAAAATGGATTGTTTTTATTTTGTCATATGATTTGTAATCTGAGGATTAGGCCTATAGGGTCTACCTCATAGGTTACGTGGAAATGACGACAAATTTGCTTGAGAGCGCAGAGTTGCTTCCCTGCATGGGTTGCAAACAAGCTTAGCCAGCCCTGATTACGATAATACTCTGTCTGTCCTTAGTGACAGTTTCACTTTCCCACGGCATTTACTTCATTAGTTGCTTTCTTTTCTGGCCTGTAGGTATTGAAGGCTTATCAATATATGTACTTGCAAACATGCATATACACTTTATGGTTCCAAGGAAGTCTACAAATACAGTGTAGATTCTTTCACACGTCAAGCGCATAATTTTATAATTTGAATGAAAATATCATGAATGATTCAAGTAAATGAAACCAGATATGCAATCGGGCTAAAGTCTGCCAGAATTATTTTTGGAGGACTCCAACTTTGACCGGTGAAAAAGTATGATTAAGTATGATTACATAATTATATCTTCATATCTACACCGAAGAACTAGCAAACTTACCTAGTCAAGACTTCAAAAATATAACCCCCCCCTTATCAAAATCCTGGGTACGCTACTGTGCACCCTCATATAGAAATTGCTGGGTTTATTTCATAATTGAATAGTTCCTCAATTTTGCCTGGATTTAAATTATCTCTTTTGGCTATACTCGTGTACAATAATTTTATGTAAGTATTGACTGATATTTTTTGAGTGCCTCGACATATGTGTCATATAAATGTTCAATTAGAATTTTGTGAAGTTTTGGAACACGGTTTAGTTATTTGTTGTTGGCGATCTCTCCAAAAAAAGTCATTAAAAATTTACCCCTCTAGGTTGGATTTATTTCAAACAAATCAGCACAATGAAGCGAACCTTTAATTAGGAGTTAATGTAATAGTTGCACACTTATTTTAATACAATGTTTATCACAAATTGTGTGCTATCAATTTGAGCAGGATTTTTTCGTGTATCGGATTTTCCCAGAAAAAGTCATTTTACATCATTAAGCAATACATTGGTCTACCATCTGTCCTGTACGTATTCCGAAATGGTAATGGTGATAAAGGTTTAGTTTAAATTTTTGGTTAATAGTTTATTGGATAAACGAAATTTCGGGTTTAGTCGCACAAATCGTGTCCTTTTTCTATTGCTAAAATCGGACCTCTTCTTTGATTTTCTCTGAAAATTTTGTCACAACTTCCAAGAGTGTAATGTAGGAAGTTGATCCAACAAAAGAAGTCCGTTTAACTCTTGGTTACTACTCAAAATAAATTTTACTCAAAGACTATTCAAGGGTCTACCTGACCCTCTCATAAAATTTTTTTTATTTTATTTATAAGTAACTATATGTATATACATACAACATACTAATCATTGAAAAAGATATATTTCGCTATTAATTGATACACAATTACTTGTTATCTAAACAGTTTGGACATACAATATATGAGCATATGTTGCGAATCGGAATTTTGCAAGAGGAACAAACACTGTTAGTTTTCCGATCTTTTTCCGACGAACAAATGCTGCAACGCTTCCTTTTAGATGCAATATTAGTAACATCTGCAACAGATCTTTCAGGTAGAGGCACTTTCAACACCCTTGATGTTATCACACGCTATTGCCGGGGTATCTTTAACTTCCCAGTTCCCTATGGGAAGTTATTGTAATGGGATCGATTTTGCGAATCCCAAATTTTGATATATCTCCACGTTTTAAGGTCTCTAGAATCCAAATCCATCGTTTTGAGAAAGATGTCTATGAGTGTGTATGTACGTATGTGTGTATGTGCGTATGTGCGTATGTGCGTTCGGAATAATTTTTCGTCTCGATTATCTCAAGAACCAAAAAACGGATTGACGTGGGATTGGTTTCATTTGACGCGTAATTACGTAACCTGAAACTGAATGACTTTTCAGCAAAATCGTTTGGGCCGTTTTTTATTTAGGATGAAAAAAATGAAAAAACGACTAAAAATTGCTTAGTTTTAAACTGTTGATACGCACTATTTATTCTTGCAGATAGCAAATACCTTCATAGTAATGTTGTTATTATTGTGCGTTTTAGCAAAATTGTGATCAAATTTGTAAAAAACAAGCCGCGAGGTGCGAGCCTTGAGGTCCACACGGTCAACTTCCCAGTAATATCTACATAAACATCAACAACATTACAACAATGAGAGGTATTCATAGCAGTAACAGGAATGAGTTAATATGAATCATACCGTCGACGGAAGGGTCCATTGATTATGTAAGGTTTCTGGTCGATGAGGACAGATTGAATATTCACGCGGATCAATCGGTGGGGGCCTTTTTGGTCTTGAAAATTTTTGTTGGTTTTCAAAATTTAAGCATTTTTTTTAATTAAATGACTATAAAAACTATTAAAAGTCTGCTCAAATTATGCAAATATTTTAAAACTTTGATCGAATTTACAACAATTTTGTTCAGAATAAAAGATATAAAGTAAAAGCATTCGCATGAACCCTCTTTAAATGGTAGCTTTGAATGATTTTTTATTTTTCATTTAGTTTTTTTTTCATAATCACGGAAGAAAATTTTGCCGGTTTCTCTTCAAAATCTGATAAAAATGTATAAATTTTATAAACTGGTATAACTGTGCTGGCAAATCAGGTTAAAAAATATTTTTTAGAAAAAAAAAACATAATTTTTCACATTTTTTTCTATTAAATTAAAAAAACGCCTGAAACGAGTTTTTATAATGTTAAAAACTTCACAAATATGTCAATACACGTCAACTGACACCTTAATGATGCAAATATTATATCTGGTTCCTGAGATATAGTGAATGATAAAAATAACCTTAAAAATCATGATGACATTTATTGATTTTTTATGTTTAATTTAATTTTTTACGTAATCATGAGTAAAAGTCTTGATTGTGTTTCTACAAACATTGTTTGGAGTATGTAAATTTTATAAACATTGTCTACTACATTTCGCAAATCAAAAAAAAACCTAATTTTTTGCACTTTTTTTCTTAAATTAAAAAACGGATCCAACGATTTTTTTAAAAATGCGACAGATTTACAAAAATATTAATACGCGTTCATTGACACCTAAATAATGCAAATCCTATGTTTATTTCGCGAGATATAACGCATGACAGAAATGACCTTGAAGGTCATGATGACTGTTAATAATTTTTTTATTTTTCATTTGATTTTTTCTGTAGTCATGAGGAAAAAATTTTGATGACATTTTTAAAAAATTTTTTTGGAGTATATGAATTATATAAATATTGATTACTTGGACTTGACAATAAGGTTAAAAATTTATTGTTTTTGAAAAAAATCACAATTTTTTGCACTTTTTTTTAAAAAATTAAAAAAAGGCTCCAACGATTTTTATAAAAATTTGATAAATTCACTCAAATGTTAATACGCGTTGATTGACAGCTTAATCATGCAAATCGTATGTTTGGTTCGCGAGATATATATAACGCACGACAGAAATGACCTTGAAAATCATGATGACTGTTAATGATTTTTAATTTTTTATTTAATTTTTTACGTAATCATGAGAAAAAGTTTTGATGTTGTTTTTACAAACATTGCTTAAAATGTATAAATTTTATAAAAATTGAATACTGTCTATCGTAAATCAGGTTAAAAATTTATAGTTTATAAAAAAAACACAATTTTTTGCATTTTTTTTCTTTAATTAAAGAACGGATTCAACGAATTTTTTCTAAAATTTGATAAATTCACACAAATGCTAATACGCGTCGATTGACACCTTATTCAAGAATATCGTACGTTTGGTTCGCAAGATATAACGCATGACAGAAATTTCCTTCAAAGGGTCAAAACAGGAAACTTCCCCGACCCAAGTATATGAAAAACTAATCAGCTCTTAAAATTGCAAAGGCGCTTCGATTGACACCTTAACGAAGTCGATACGACTTTGTTTACGAGAGTTATGCTCGTAGAAAAAAGTGTCCACGAACGTACGTACGTACGTACACACACACACACACATACATCTCCCTTTCTAAAAACACTTTATATATACTCCATAGACCTCAAAACGTAAAGAAATGTTGAAAATTTTAATTTCGATTTTCGAGGCGATTACAAGAACTTCCCATATACTGGGAAGTTAAAAATTATTTAAAAAAAATAAAGATTAATTTATAAAATTCCAAACCTATATTATCATGTTTAGGCGATATTTGGATATTCGGATATTGTTATAAACAATTTAATATTTTTAATAACAATCAAATAATATTAGTTATAATTTTATATTGTATATATAAAGTCAATTATAATTATTCAGTAACGGTGAAACATTCTTAATAACGAATGATTATTTTAAACAATAATTAAATACCCTCAATAATAGTTGTGGATTCCGAGGCCGAGATGGAGAACGAGGTTGAGGACGAAGTGGAGGACAAGAAGGATGACGAGGACGAAAAGGACAAGGTTGCCAAGGCTTTGGTAGAGGATGACCAGGTGGTGGAGACGTCTTCCTCTACCAAAGCTTTTATGGTTAGATAAAAAATTGATAAAAATAATAACAGTAATTATATTAATTTAGAATAATAATGTTTAACAATAGTAATTATAAATAATAGTCATTAATAATAAAAGCAAATTATAGCATTTTATTCATCCCACTGGGAAGTTAGTCATGTGGGCCTCAAGGTCGCACTTAGACCACATTTTTAACTTCCCAGTATATGGGAAGTTCTTGTAATCGCCTCGAAAATCGAAATTGAAATGTTCAACATTTCTTTACGTTTTGAGGTCTATGGAGTATATATAAAGTGTTTTTAGAAAGGGAGATGTATGTGTGTGTGTGTGTGTACGTACGTACGTACGTACGTTCGTGGACACTTTTTTCTACGAGCATAACTCACGTAAACAAAGTCGTATCAACTTTGTTGAGGTGTCAATCGAAGCGCCTTTGCAATCTCAAGAGCTGATTAGTTTTTGGGATACTTCGGTCGGGGGGGTTTGTTGTTTTGCCCCTTTGAAGGTCATTTCTGTCATGCGTTATATCTCGCGAACGAAACATACGATTTCCTCGATCAAGGTGTCAATCGACGCGTATTGACGTTTGTGTGATTCTTTCAAATTTTAAAAAAATTTCCTGCAGCCGTTTTTTAATTTAAAAAAAAAAGTGCAAAAAATTAGGTTTTTTTTAATAAACAATAAATTTTTAACCTGATTTACGGGAGACAGTATTCAATTTTTATAAAATTTATTTACTTAAATTAGTGCTTGTGAAAACAACATTAAAAGTTTTTCTCATTATCATGGAAAAAATTAAATAAAAAATAAAAAATCCTTAACAGGCATCATGATCTGCAAGGTCATTTCTGTCATGCGTTATATCTCGCGAACCAAACATACAATTTACATTGTCAAGATGTCAATCAACACGTATTGAAATTTTCGTGAATTTCTTGAATTTTTAAAAAAATCGTTGAAGCCGTTTTTTAATTTAAGAAAAAAAAGTGCAAAAAATTAGGTTTTTTTTAATAAACAATAAATTTTTAACCTGATTTACGGCAGACAGTATTCAATTTTTATAAAACTTATATACTTCAAACAATGTTTGAAAAAACGTCATCAAAACTTTTTCTCATAAAAGCAAGAAACATTAAATGAAAAATAAAAAATCATTAACAGTCATCATGATATTCAAGGTCATTTCTTCCATTCACTATATCTCACGAACCAGATTTAAAATTTGCATTATTAAGGTGTCAATCGACGTGTTTTAACATGTTTTTGATTATTTTAACATTATAAAAATCCGTTTCAGCGGTTGTTTTAATTTAATAGAAGAAAATGCAAAAACTTAGGGTTTTTTTCATAAAAAATATTTTTCAAACCTGATTTGCACAACACAGTAATAAATGTTTATAAAATTTATACATTCCTATCAGTTTTTGAAGAGAAACCAGCAAAACTTTTTTCATGACGCTGAAAAAAAAATTCAATTAAGAATAAAAAATCATTCAAAGTTACCATATGAAAAGGGTTCTTCCGAATGATATTACCTTATATCTTTTATTCTAAAGACTTTGTTGTAAAGTCAATCAAAGTTTCAAAATGTTTGGATAATGTGAGCAGATTTTTAATAGTTTTTGCAGTCTTTTCATAAAAATAAGCGGCTTAAATTTTAAAAACCATCAAAATTTCAATCAAATTTGCATTTGTGGTAATCAATCATCATCACTCATCCACTAAAAGCCTTGCGTAATCAATGGATGCTCCCGTAGATGATATGATTAATATTTACTCATTCCTGTTACTGCTATGAATACCTCTCATTATTATAATTTAAAGTAGTACTATTTTCAAAATTATTATTGTGTTTAATATTTTTAATGTTTATCTAGATATTACTGGGAAGTTGACCGTGTGGACCTCAAGGGTCGCACTTCGCGGCTTGTTTTATTATGAATTCCCTGACGAGCGTATGGTAGGCATAATTCTATGCCAAGCCCGCGAAGGTAGTTTGGTCGATTTACCGACCTTTCAGATACTGTACATAAAAATTTCGGAAACATCCTTCTCTTCAAAATCATCATCAAGCAGAGAATTCAGAATCTCTTCGTCCGTAAATATATTCTTACAGACGAAGAGATATATATTACCCGTATCTGTGGCACAAAAAAAAACTCGAATTGAAAAATATAACCTACAAAAATACTGAACCAACCAATGCTATAAGTATAAGGAGGATAAAAACCTCTTATTATAATAATTGCTTTGAGCTTTAGATTTTTAAAAAAATCAAAGCCAATAATTTTTTCTTATCGACTTCGTTGCTTTTCAAGGGTCAACGTGACCCTGTCGCCACTGTTATGCCACGAAATATGCACAGGAAGGCTGGACTTAACCACCATATCCAAGTGGACGGGCAATACTGAGAATATGCGGGCATTTGAGCAGGGTTATCTAAAAGTTATTGTGCGCTAATTTTGATTCAAAATGTACCAGTGTCACGTAGACCCATGAATGTTAACCAAGGGTTAAAATGGTTAAGGTCATTATCGTAATTCAGTAAAAATAAGGGTTTAAAGAAGGCCGGTGAACACTTTAATATTTCGAAAGCAAAACTTGATTGTCCAACCAGAAGTAGAATACACTTGAAGAAGCAGCAAAATCAAAAAAAGTGGCAGATGTACTAATTTCTGTCAAAATTTCGAATTTGTTTCTTGCTATGAAACCTCCTTTTAAGGTTGGAAGTCTATTGGAACATCCTATACCAGGACTCTTGGGTACAGCAAAGAAAACACAGAAAAATTCTATAATATTTGGGAAGATATTTATAGGAAAAGCAAATACATTTCTGACAATGTTTACAACGTTGATGAGAGTGGTATTACTGTGGTGCAATCTAAAGTAGCAAAAGTAAATCATGAACAAACAGCCGCATTGACATCAGGAGAAAGTGTGGCTGGTTAAGATTGTTGTTTATATGGAAACTCCAAAAGTCAAAAAGAAGACCACGAATTAGTGATAAAAGCCTGCACATTTACGGTCATCACATCTACGCTTTATAAAGCTCAATTGGAGGAAACAAAAAAAAGTGTAGCCGCAGAGCAATATTCAAGAATGCCGAAGAAATCGTGGCCGTAGATGTAGTTCAGCAGGAAAGCCTTAAGAAACCGTGGAAAAGCGTCTCAATTTTGAGAAAAATGTGAAAAATTAAGCAGTTAAGATTAAAATAGCGTATTCTCTGAAATATCTGAATTGAAATTACCCCCGAGAGTTTACCCATGCAAAGAGAATGATGGTTGATCTATGATTCGCGACACATAGTTTTCGAAGGGTTCTATAAAGAAATTTTGAGTCGTGTGCGTTATGTGTTCATTGTGGACCCATTTGGATTATGCTGGGGCTTGAAAGGTCATCTATGTCGGTGATTTTTATCGCTAAGTGATTTAATTCGGATATAAATTTCCTATAAAATTATTTGTGTTATATTATAATTCTACTCTGAAACCAGATTGTGTTTCCTCTGATTTAATGCATATTCAAAATTTTGATTATTTTCACTACAAGATGGATTTCGGCAACGCTTTTTTTTAAATTGGCTAAAAATGATGATTTTGAAATATATTTTCTAATTGAGGAAAAAATTAGGTGTAATCTTTTGATTTTAATATCACACGCTTTAAAAAGAAGCCTTCTTACTACTGTTTTCAAATCAAAAACAAAATGGGGTCCAGTTTTCTTCCTTCTCTCTATTATTTAAAAATGTTTTGTCAAAAGAAAGAAAAAAAATTAACAGAATAATAGGCTTTTGGCATTTGTGCTTACCGATATTGTCAAGTTTACTGAAAAACTTTACGGGCTTTCTTGTGATCATCATATTCAGTCACAGTAAAATTAATTGCAGAAAATACTGCCCACAGTTAGAAAATATTTACAGAATTTTTTTTTGATACACTCTGTAACGATTCCAGAATATAACTTTCTTTCTTTTCAATATCCGGCCAAATAGGGAATCTGTTACTATTTTCCAGCATGTTATACCAAATTATGATTCTCTTGGAAATGGGTGGAAGCACATTCATATCCGAAACTGAGACCACCCTTAAAAGTCTATTCATCTCCACATAAACGAAAATATCCATAAAACGAAAAGGGTAGACTGATCATCATACTAAAGATTGATGCAACACTAACCTCTTCGGTGCAAATTTAGACTCTCCTAATAATTGAATATTCTACACTACCACTATTGTTTATCCTGAAATACTTCCTAACGTTACCATTGGATGATTATCAAATCAGATCATGTGAAAAGAGGTGACAGTAAAGGGACAGTGAAAAATGTCAGTTTCCCAGTATTGAGGTAGCTAGTTTATTTTTATATATGCATATATAATCTGAGAAACTCGAACATAAACAGAATTCAAGTCCATTCTTTTGATGTTTTTTTATCTCTTACTTAACAAAACTTCTACGTATCATTTCGTTGACTGTTTGATAGAAGAAACACTAATATAAGACAAATTCTCTATTCAGATATCACCTTTGTTGTGAAGAAGCTGGTAGCTTTGGAACATTAATCACTTTATGCAGATGAAGAACAATTTGAGCATATTTTCGTCTTGTGAATTTCAAGTTTCCTAATCGAATTATTTCCGATTGGTTGAATATCACACTTTTCGCATATTTCATTCGCGAAAAAAAAAACAAATTGCGCGTTATCTATTTTCATCCATGATCAATACGTACACATTTTCATGTTCTTGTTTGTCCTACCTGTTGTCACTGCCACCCCAAATGAAAATTGTCTCACTTGAATAGCTTCACGGCTTCATTTTCAACAAGTGGCTGCTGAAGCAACAGCTCCGCCGAGGACAATAGATACCCACTACGTTCCAGACTCGTGTACCATTTTGTTGACCTAAATCTTCTAAATTCTGCCCCACTCTGCAAAAAAAACTCAACGTTCAGCGCAAATAGTCGAAAATAAAAGATTTAGATTTGAGTAATAATTGCTCTCAAAACGCCGTCACCATTTATAATCTTCAGCGGTGTTTTGATTGCAAAGCAGCACCGACAAGAAGCATCGTTTTATCTTGGACAAAAGAAACGCTTTTCTGCAGAAAATCATCTCATCTCGAGTATCTTAAATTGCCTTTCCTCGGAGAATACTTAAGAGATGCTGGGCAAACAATTTTTTTTCAACGCTCCTTAGTCGAGGTCCTTGGGCTGATTGGACTAGATTTCTTTGGCCGCTATAATGCAGATGATCATTAGTGTGTATCTCATTAAGGGACTTGTATTATCGCGATGATGAGGATATTTATTTTTCAAATGGGACTTTTATGTACATTTGAAATGTAAGTATAATATTTTTGAAACATAATGAAATACGGTTTCACGTCATTACAAGTGAAAATATGTTTAGTTATTTTTGGGTGACAAGCAAGTACAACAACAAGTTCTCGTTATACATGGAGAGAACTTGTATGAAAATTTCCATGAAATCAATATGAAAGTTATTTTTAATTTGTTATTCTTGAAATTTTGAATAACAATTTTAAAAGTATTACAAGCGGTATATGTCAATGTATGGTGACCTTTCAGGCACAGTAAAATACGTAAAGCAATTATGGCATTATATGAAAATGAGTATGCTTTTCAGTGAAATATGCTTCGTTAGGGGCCATTGTTTTTATTAAGAGGAAGGCGGGACTCACCTCAATATCGGCGTCTAGCGCCAAAGCTGATGGCATGCGTGAGCTGCCTATATTTCTTACACAGCGCAAGCGCCGCAATGAACAAACAAAAGAAAAGGGCGCCGATGTAGGCAGTCCAAATTCTATACTATGAATGTTAATTTATTCGTTGATTATCATTTCTTTTATACTAAATATTGCGTATGTATAACTTACTAACTAATCAAATATTATTTACATGTTACTGGCCTAAATCTATTTCCAATATTTTCCCATGGTCAAAAATGCAAGTGCAAGCAATAAAGTGTAGTTTATTGGCTTCAAGAACCTTACTGCAGATGTAAGCAATAAAATGCCATCAACCTCACAACCTTTGTTTTCATTGTTATGCTATGCTGAACCCGTCCGCAGTGCACATTGTTGGTCTTCAATTGTTTTGCTGAGTCGCTCTTATTTCATTGTTTATAATTGGACTCGGGGTATACCCACAAAGCCTGACTCACAATGTTTTGACTCGTGCCGGGCTATCAGATGGCAATGTATGAATATTGTTTTGTTTGTTGTGGCTTGTATTACACTACACGGTCATACTGCCTTTTTGATATTAGCTTTTAGAGACTCTTTTTTTCGTGAATTTGAAACTGAAATACTTCACGTAGTCAACTTCTAACAGTTTGGAAAGTCAAATTGTTTCTAAACAACATACTCAGTAAGTTTTTTTTCAACGTTGGGAGGTGGAAATCTTCAAAAGATATCGATCAGCTCCTGCCTCTCGGCATGCCGGATTTCTACCGACTAAAACCACCTCCGTTTCCTTCAATCATTCTCTCCATCAAAATTTGGTAATTCTCCATATTTAAAATTTTAGGACATAGTACTTTCCAGACGATAAGAATCGGTATAAGGGATAGTACCAAATCTGTAAATTTTAGTGTCCTTTTATTTAGATTAATAGTTCAGACTATATGTTTATGAACTATTTCCTGTTGATTACATGTTTGGTTTTGAGTTTAGTGGAGTTGATTGTACTTGTGACTTACTGCGAAAGTTGGTCCTGAAGGAGATATTTTTCAATGTCGTTTTAAAGGAAGTTGGGTTCGCTATGTTTTTAATTTTGTCCGGTAGTGTATTCGAAACATGGAAGGTATTGGTGTATTCTAGCCTAGGCTTCATGGCTATTTCTTCTTGATATTTGATAAAAATTCCTAACAGAGGTTGAATATAATTTCAGTTGCTGTTTTTTTGGAAAAAACCGATGAAATCTTCCCAGTCAAGAATCATTGAAAATTTGAAAGAGAATTACCATTTTATAGAAAATCTTGTAATCTACATCGTGTTGAACTAAACTCAAATCTATTAAGTTGCCGGATGACATCAGCAGCATTTGTAATATACTTACAGAGCTAGTTTTACATAAACTACTCTAGAAAGTGTGCATACAATCTTGATCAGATTTAGAAATTCTTTAAAGCATGTAATTTCTTGAGGCATCGAATACCACAAGTAAAAATAACATGAAACCACATTTTGGCAAATCTAATCAGCTTGCGAAATCGCAAATTAGCTTTGATTGACACCTCAACAAAGTAGATATAATTTTCTTTCCTGAGTAGAAAAGACACACACGAAAGCGATTTTTTCTAAAAATACTTTTAAATTGCTGCTAAGATTGGTTGTTTGGAGTGTCTTTACCAAGACATGCTCACGACAGGTCCATAAGAATGACACTGGAACCTAGCTGCTGGATGATGAAAACCATTAAGAATTCCGTATGAAGCTGGCTATGCAACAAACATTTAAATCAGCCACTTCCGTCAGATTATCCAAGGAGGATGTGACCCTGGGGTTTGCATGCGATTCCTGAATGGTGCTGGGCATTTGCACAGAAAATTTTGGGTTGTTACTACATCGTCTTCTGATCTGCAACTTCAGCAGAGCAGAAATCGTCAGAAGAAATACCCCATCTTTCTGCGTGTCTACCAATCAGGCAATACCCCGTCAGTACGGATACGATGGAATTCAAGGTTTCACGGCTCGCGCTGAGGAGCTGCTTGGTGCGTTGGAGCTCAGTACGTGCCAAATTTGCCTGGTTGTCTTCCAGGTTTCTTCCAGCAGCCAGGCCTTATTTGCAGCCTTCATGTCATGCGACTTGGATCCTAGCTTTATAGAAGCTAAAGATTGGCAGACTCTCGTTAGGGCATCTGCCCGGTACAGCTTTTCCATCCATTTTTAACTCATCAGTGTATATGGTGATTAATTCCTGTATCTCACATCATTCTTTGGCCCAGTTATCCCAGCTCGGGATGACTGATTTGAAACCATTGTAGAAGTAGACAATTAGAGGAGCAAAGTCTACTTTCCCTGTCGTGGGTCCATCTCTCCGTAGAATGGTAGAGTGGCCAATATTTCCCTCATATCATAGGTGTAGAGCTTTCAATCGAATCGCAAAGCACTTGACATGCTGTTTCGTAAGAAGCTCAGATACAAGCAACAATGCCTTCGTCAGAGTAGTGGGGCCCCGTTGATTGCAATAGCTGCAATCGTTTCAACCATGATTAGAAGGTTTACTTACAGAAGGATTGGTTCCACTATCACTGTGTAGAGTCATGATACGTATTCTCCTAATAGTATGTGTAGCAGTAGGTTGCGCATGCCAAATTTCGCGCTCTTTCGACTGTATTCGCTTTCCACGCAAGTTTGCAGTCCAGATGTAGAACTAGGTATTTGACCTGATGATGTGGATTGTGACTTAAATTATTAAGATTAGATGGAACAAATGATGGAATTTCGTACTATCAACAACCCAAGTTTCGTTTACTAAGGATTTATTTTAAGACTATAACATTCGCCCCTTTTGGAAAGAAAACCTAGGGTGAATTTTAGTCTTTCCGAAAGCGTTTTCCAAGTGGTAAGATCCTTAAATCTAAAGACTGAAGATTTCAATTTGGATTTTAGCACCGGTTGCAAAAACTGTCCATAAACTATTGGCAAGTTAATAGGCGTTATTCGGAAATATGTGAGTTTGGTTTCAATCAATAAAACTAATTTAAAATATGTTATCTAACCGAAATAATTTTAAAAATTTCGGAAGACTCCTCCGTTTTTTTTTTAATTATAAGCTAGTTCAGCGTAGACTTTTTTCAATATCAAAGAATTTTCAACTTCCCAGTATATGGGAAGTTCTTGTAATCGCCTCGAAAATCGAAATTGAAATTTTCAACATATCTTTACGTTTTGAGGTCTTACAAGTATATTTTAAGTGTTTTTAGAAAGAAATATGAATGTGTGTGTGTGTGTGTGTATGTACGTACGTATGTACGTGCGTTCGCGGACAGTTTTTCTACGAGCATAACTCACGTAAACAAAGTCGTATGGACTTCGTTAAGGTGTTAATTAAAGCGTCTTTGCAATCTAAAGAGCTGATTAGTTTTTGGGACACTTCGGCCGGGAGGGTTTGCTGTTTTCACCCCTTGAAAGTCAACCCTGTCATGCACTATATCTTGCGAACCAAACATACGATTTGCTTTATCAAGGTGTCAATCGACGCGCATTAATATTTTCGTGATTCTGTCAAACTTTTAAAAAATCTTTGGAGCCGTTTTTCAATTTTTTAAAAAAAAAGTGCAAAAAATTGGAGTTTTTTTCAAAAACATCAAATTTTTAACTTTATTTTCAAGTCGCAGTAATCAATATTTATGAAAGTTATATACTCCAAACACTTGTTGTAAAAAAACCAGCAAAACTTTTTTTCATGATTTCAAAAAAAATTAAATTAAAAATAAAAAATCATTAAAAGTCATCATGTCCTTCATGGTCATTTATGTCAATCATTATATCTCGAGAACCAAATATAATCTTCGCATCATTAAAAAGTCAATCAACGCATATTAACATTTTAATGATGTTTTGAAATTTGAAAACAAAAAATCTTTAAAGCCATTTTTTAAATTTAATAAAAAATATTGAAAATTAGTGTTTTTTTTTCATAAAAAATTAATTAATAATTAATAAAATTAACATCGTGATAATAAATGTTTATAAAATTTATAAACTTTTATCAATTTCTGTAGAGACTAGCAAAATATTTTCTCATGATTTCAAAACAAATTGAATTAAAAATAAAAAAAATCATTCAAAGTCACCATGTAAAAAGGGTTCATACGAATTTGTTTACCTTAAATCTCTTATTCTAAAGACATTGTTGTAAAGTTAATCAAAGTTTATTATTATTTGCATAATTTGTGGAGATTTTTAATAGTCTTCACAGAACCATGTTTTAACTTTAATAAAAAAAACTGCTTTAATTTTGAAAAGCAATACAAATCAAATCAAATTTGCAATTGTGATAATCAACGTTTTGAATGGTAAAATGTTTTGTAGTCAACACTTTTTGAGACTATATGCTTTGAAAAGCTTTCATCAAATAAAAAATTGTAGTTTTTAGGAGTTTTGTTTTTTAGTATTCGTAAAATTTCAGTTACTTCCTTCATCATTTGTAATACATATATTTTACTTTTTACATGCAATTGAACCTATTTTTGACTGCATAATCAATGTTTCTCAAAATCAACAGAAAATAAGAAATAATTATGAGTTTCATTGATGTAAAATCGTGGAAAAATACAAATTCAGTGATTATGCCGAAGTGCTAGCAGTTTTGACCACAATTATTCAAAATGGCCATCACGCGACAAAATCTCTTCAGTTGTCGTATTAACGAAAACTGCATTCATTTTTGCTAGCGCTGTTTTGCCCTTCAAGCATTGAAATGAAAATAACAAATAACGTAAAAAAGGCTTTGTAACCTGTCCCCCCTCCGATTGATCCATGTGAATATTAAATCAAACCAATCCACGAAAATCTTTACGTAATCAATTGACGCTCGCGTAGATGTTACGATTAATATTAAGTCATTCCAATAACTTTTATGAGAGGTACATTTTTATTATTAAAAGTATTATTATTTCCATAATTCTTATTGTGTTTAATATTTTTAATATTTATGTAAATATTACTGGGCAGTTGTACAAGTGGACCTCAAGGGTCGTACCTCACGGCTTGTTTTTGAGGTTTTCATGATGATGGTGGTGATAATTTTCAGTCGACGCTAAATAAATTAAGCTAGACAATTTTTTTTAGAACAAGCAATTTACTACAACGATTGCCCTAATTATATTTTTAACCTTTTAATAATTTTCACATCGTACTAAGTAAACGAACGAAAAATGACTTTCTTAAATTTAAAAAAAAAATTTCCGAACTATTAAGACACATTTTTAATTTTCAAAACATGATTTTTTGTCAAGGCCAAAATCACATTTTGCCGACCTCTCAAATTTTACTGCGAGTTTATGTTGACCCTAGCCTAGCATGAGCAATGTTTATGGTCAATTCCTTACAAAACCGTTTTTGAACTTTTCTGTTTCCTTTTAAGCATCTTAATACCAAATTTTCAATAGGTTTTAAATAAAAGCCGCAGCGAAAATTATCTGCACTTTCTCATATTTTCCTCGAATTTTTTTTTCGGATAGTGCTCGTAAATTATTATTAAACAAAATTTTAATTAACAAGTGATACGAATGATGTAGACACTAAACGTTGAGCTACGCTAAGTTCCCATTCACGAAAATTTCGGACCAGATTTTCATAAGGAATATATTTTCAGTTAGAAATGATTTCACAGTTACCAGTTCTTATGTACGAAACCATTACATGATTTATTATACATTTAATTGAATTTTACATCAAACGAACGAAAATTTTCTTGGAAAGTAGGATTTGTTTCTCAAATAGAAAACTATAAATGATTGAATCCTATATTTACTTAGTTAATTGTGTATTATTTTATATAAATTTCTATTAATTTATATTTGTTTGCATATGGAAACAGTTTTCAATCATCATGTTTTAATCACACAACGCAAACAATTAGCAAACAAGTAGAAATTGCTGTGTTTATTGAATTAATCTTTCGGCATCTACGTGTTTCAAAAAGGACTTGTTCTTCTGAGAGAAAAGTCAGAAACATTTGCTTTTGCAAATGTGACTTGAATACAAAATAAGCTTGATTATATTTCACTGTCGCTCAAGTAGATTTATGTTAATTAAGAAGGACAATCGCATTAATTTATGATACAGGATAATAGAATTTTATGAAAGATGTTCATGGTGAGTGCGTAGAGAAGCTGGGATTTTTCTGAAATATTCTGTTATGAACTTTCTTACTAGAGAAGCAAAATTTAGTCTCTTAAGAATAATGTGAATTTCGTGTTGAGTTGAATATGTTTATTAAAGATTGAATTATGACTTCTTGCGTAGTATTTCTATGTAGCTGTGACTTTTTAAGAATAACATGAATTGAACAATACCAGTGAAAATCGGAGGTTTCTGTAAATTGAGATAAAAGTTCGAAAATAACTCGCATGCGAAAATCATCTGCAAAATATATAAAATGAGAGTCATTTACTAGAAAAGTACTGAAATTAAATCAAAATGTGTAAAACACTTAACGATGGAACTTTCCTTGTTTTTAAAGCCATATAGAAAAATGTACGATTTTTCTCATCTCACATAATTATTAAAGTAACAATCCTAAATTTTCAACTAACAATTTTTGGGTTTGATAATATTCACAAAATTATGAAGAAAATTCACATCATCAAGTTTACAAACATGATGTTTGTGAATACTTTTAAGATGACCACAGCCCTCCTGGATTTTGTCATGTAGAAAACAATTTTTTTCTTATAAATACATGATAATTTCATTCGTTGGGAACATATTTTAGCATTGGTGACAAGTTCATATCATATCATATTATTACAAACAACGACTTTCCAAGAAAGCAATATGTAACAAAAGAATCGCTTTAAAGTATCGATGAATCCTTTGATTTTGACAATTTGTTCAAAGAAAAATATGTTCAGAAAATATTAGGAGTCCCGATTTTTTTTAAAAAAGGGTGCTGTGAATGTAAAATTTTAGCGATGTCACCCAATAATCTATAAAAATGTTAAAGTTTATCATCCCAAATTGTAAAACATGTCCCTCAAATCATTTTTAAATTAAGCAATGAGTAAAGTTGATGCAATTTGAAATTATTCAAATATTTTAGGCTGGCAACTAGGGACAAAAGGTAAAAGTGCCACTTTATAAAAATTATAACCGGGGAATGACATTGTAGGATATCTGGTTTCTTAAAATTGTGTAATCGGCTCTCAATGCATTCAAAGCGTCTATTTTATTCAATCAAATATTTTATCGTCCCATTTATTGTTTTTTAACTTGTATAATTTGATCAGTTTTGAAGTAAATTTTGCACAGCTTCCACATTTAATAGATTTTATATATTTTCATTCAAATAAAAAACAATTTTTGCAAGTTAAATTGAGAATTTTGTACCTCAAATTGTTTTTAATTAAATAAAAACATTGTTAGCCTAGTCAGTAATTTTGAGATATTGCATCTCAACATAAATGCATGCAATATGAAGCATTTATGTTTTGGTAAGCTCATATCAATGCTTGAAAGTTTTCTAGGCATGATATGAAATTGTCTACAAATCACAAACTTGAACAATTATCAAAAATATTTGTCGCAAATTTATTTACGAGTACAATGTACATAGGTTACAATTTCATAAAATTATTTGTTCGCACAATATATACGCGGGGGAAACTGTTTGAAATATTTTTTAAAAAATATTAAAAATAATTAAATGCGTGGCTAGTGACTAGAGTGCTTGTTGCAAATGCAGCGAGTATCAAGTTTTAGACTGGTTGTCGACAAATTACTTTTGAAAATGGGATTTGAGGTCAGATCATCGATTCACGTAGCTATAAATGAAGACTTGGTTGAAATAAGGGCAAAATCCAACTGCAAACATATTGTGCTACCCACTACATGTCTCAGTTTCCCATTGGTAAAATAATGAGTTGATATAATATTGCTTCATGGTCCTGGCCTGATTTGGGCAACTGCGCTATCATCAAAATTATTTGGTTTGACTCACAAAAGTCGATTTTTTCGTTGCAAACTAGTTGAATTTTCAAAAAAAAATTCAATGTTTAGGAGTGTACCAGCCTCCAAAAATGTGAAAATTGATTTGGTGGTAAATTTATTAAAAGCTATCTTCAAGAGCTAATTTTGATTTTCTGTCTGGAAACTGAGCTGAAAATGATCATAAAAATATTTCAACCACATTGTTTCATTCGTATAAATATAAGAATCGTATTAAATCGTATATATTAAGACTTTACTAAACAAACAACTTATTACTGGTTTCATCGGAAGAACTTTGGGAAAATATTATACTTGAGCATTTTCATTCAAAACGATAGCAGTAACTGCCTTAGAAAAAATACTTTGTATTTTGGTGCATGTTTCAAAGCAACAGCTTATTTAAATCAGTTTTTCGATAGCAGATTATGCGAAATGCACTTAATAAATTTCAGATTATTTTCACAAAAGTTATGTTGGAGCTATTTTGAAAAAAAGGTTAAGAAAACTGAAAAAAATATTACCTAAAAAGTCTCTATAAAAGTAAGAGGTTAATAATAAAAGAAACAAATAGTATCTTGAAAAATCATCCGGAAAAATAAGTTTAAAGAATCCGCTTAAGAAAACGTTCAAAGAACTAATGAAACTATTTCGTGAAAACTTTTGATATGTAAATTAAGAGTTTTTTTTAAAAATACGTAAAGTGGCATCGAACATGAAACTTCGAATATATTTCAAAATCATCTTTAATTCTTCAAAAGGCAAGCATAATAGCAAAAGTTTCATGACAAAGCTTACTCGGCAAAAATCCGAAAATGGAAGAGTTTCAATCGCTTGCAGAAAAATACTCCATGGCGGATGATTTTCAAGATGCAGGAAACTATAATATTGTAAACTTTTGATTGCTATTAACATGTGCTGTATTTTGAAAAGTTTGTTTCCCATAAGCTTCTCAAATTTGAAAAGGAAGACATATTTCCCCTAACCCATCTACAAACATATGTAATTTGTAATGCGTGGTAAGCGACTCTCCACCAAAAAAAGCGTCTATACCGGCGTATTTTTGAAAAAGACGTAATTTATAAAGTACCACGGCTCAAATTTTTCTTTTACTTTGCAGGTAGAGTTTTATCTGTAACACAAACGAAAATTCATGAAAAATATGATGCTTAATTTATTTAATCAGCCAACAATTATAATTTTCTGGTTAAAAATTTATATTGGTCTTATTTTAGAAAAAACCCCGAAATTTCTAAACATATGGATATTTATTTTATCAGAAAGAATCATTTACAGTTGAAGCATGCCTTATCATTTCTTCGGGCTACTTTTGACTAATTTATTACCTCACTTTATGGCGATCTCCATAAATGTGAATCCCATCTGTTTCACGGTGCTAAAACATAATTTATTTTATATTCCAGGCCTGACGGTTTGCCATCAAAAACAATCCTCAGCCAATCAAAACAAAATTCAGGAGAAACCAGCCCACGACCCAAACTCCTATCACGGCCACAAGTGGTCCGAGCCATATTTCGACCTAACCATGCCTCGCAACATTACGTCCTTGGTTGGGAAATCTGCATATTTGGGATGTCGCGTTAAAAATCTGGGAAATAAAACAGTAAGTATTTTATTTACAACTTTATTATGCTATAATTTCCATTTTAATGAGCATCACGCTCGCGGCTATTGGACAGCATCCTAATCTATATTGAGCCGGAATGGGGAAGCCATCAATAGATCTGAATCTCTCAGATGCAATTATTACGTTTCCATAGATTTTGTGTACCTACGACGGCAGTAAATCATCAAGGAGAATAGCAAATGCCGTATTAGATATTGGAAATTTCAGGGTTTGCTAGGCTGAGCAGTAAACAAAGCTCCGGATCGAATTGAATTAACGGAACCATTTCGATTTTATCTATTTCCCAATTCAATATCCTTCGATAACCATGTTGGCTAACGTCTACTAAGTAGGGTAAAACGTAGGTCCTTAATTATCCAATCTGACGTCATAGTTGGAATGTAGCAAATCCAAATCGTATCCGAATCTGCTTGTGTATTCCGGACAGATACAGAAGCGCTCAGAATATCTTATCTGACGGTGATTGAAGCTATTTGCTATAAGGATAATAATATGCATATCTTTCAAGTTTATAGACACCTTGAGGTGGATCGATTGTGGCTTTCATGATGATTGTATTTGATTATGATTTGAACAGTGATTTGCTTTCATTGGACAAGCTTATCAACATTATTTGAATTTATTTATAACGCGAAATACATATTCCCGAAGTTGCTAAAGTAAATTCTCTTTGCATTTGTGCTTACCTTTATATTGTCAATATTGATCATGCAAATGCGAAATGGAGACGGCCATTAAAACGCGGCAATTTGCAGAAACGAAAATCAAATTCGACAATTTCAAGCTTATCAATTTTTTCCATAATATTCATTTATGTAAGTATTAACAATTTAAACAACGTATCTCAACCAAGAATATGTGAAAGCCAAGCTCCATTAATCTGTCACAAAACTAGCAAGCCTATAAAAAAGGGCTGTTTGCTTACTTTTGCATTTACATTTCCTGAATTATTCTTGGTTACGAGAAAGTTCTGATTTTCACATTAAATAGCAAAATGTATATTTTATCGTCAGATAAATTCGAACAAATCTTTTCAATCTGCCTAAATAATATTTACCCATGTCGCGAAAACTATAATGAATTTTCAGATGAGTTACTTATTTCATTTATATCCTTTGCGTCTTCTAGTTTTTAAAAATATATCGTATATCACTGATTTTTTACATTCATTTCTTTGCTTTGGTTTGCTTTATTTTTATAATTAAAGAATCTTTTGTTCTAGGATTTGCTTCTAATTTGAGTTTGTTCATTGTAAAAAAAGTTGTAAAATGTTACTTGATCAAACCATGCTTTTACGAACAACTAGCCTCATTTTTGAAACAAATTTCAAAACTTTCACAAATGCAACAGTTTGTCAGAACTTGTGATGTTTGATATAAAATTTATCGATGAATAAGATTATTTGGACCACCAAAACTTTATTGTGTGTGATTTTCAAATTACCACTAGACTAATAGTCTAAAATACATTTGATTTTTGCGAGAAGCTATGCAATGCTTGATTTAGATTTGTGTTAAAGCTAATTTTAACAGATGAATCTTAGACACAGCAGCAGATGTTATTCACTCATGAACAGTCCCTGCCTTAGGAGTTAAAGTAGACTGAACTCCAGGTCGATTAAATCAAACTAATTTTATAATCAGTCGACCAGGACTATTATTCGGTCAATGTTCTGAAATCTTTGGGACAAACCACAGATTCATACCAATTGTGAAAATGAAAAAAAATTATACGGTGGTGTCTTCCTTGCTTCTAAGTGGAACCTGCATATCGTTTGTACAAAGACATCCTGATTTTTTCTAGGTTTTGAAAAGCTTCAAAAATCCTTCAATTTATTATTAGATTTTCACTGTCACACACACACAGTTATTTTGAAAACTTAACAGCCATAAATAAATTAAATGAAAAATATAGCAAACATACAGTATTATTATAACTTCAAAAAGCCCATTATTACATCACAAGAAAGTGAAGAGGCACTTATAAGCCCAGTTGTGGGATGCTGAGAACGATTTGACTCTTTCAAAAAGCTGGTTGCACCATTAATATGTTTGAAGCTTCCTTATGACTTTCTTAAAAGGAAGAACCTAGAATTTACCTTTTTTGTTATGGAAAATTTCGGGCAATATCATAAAAAACCTGCACCATTTTATCCTGTCCTTCCAACCTGCAACCTCGATAAAAATCGGGGAAGAAATCACAGAGAATTTCTTCGTTTCTTATCATTATTTTAGCATTATTGAATGCCATCTAAAATATGACGGAAAATTTATTACAAGTTTAAAATAAAACAGTTTCCTTGACCGTATAAATTTTTTTAATAACAATAATGTATATACGTATTTCGAAGTTAACACAACTTCTTCTTCAGTACAATTGCTAACAGATTTTGATGGCTTACAGGTTTATATACTGACTAATTTCAAACGGGATATAATTAACCAAGATATCAATTAGCGTGTTTAAAGAGGATACTGTTACAGTTCTCTATATCACTGTTTAACCTAAGTACAGAGGGTATTTTCTTAATTTCTAGGCTTTATATCCCGTTTGAAATTAGTCAGTATATAAACCTGTGAGCCATCAAAATCTGTTAGTAATTGTACTGAAGAAGAACTTGTGTTAACTTCGAAATACGTATATACATTATTGTTATTAAAAAATTTATACGGTCAAGGAAACTGTTTTATTTTAAACTTGTAAAAGTGCCGTGTATAAACAAAACACAGTGAATCGTATTTAAGTTTATTACGCTTATTAAATAACCACAGAACAAGAGACCTAGCATAACCAGTCTAGTGCCATTGTCTTCTACTTTGCAAAGACGTTTTATTTATATTAATTGTTCTGTAATTTAAGCAATAGTTCATTTTCAACTTTTAAATATTATCAGTACACGATTACTTTTAGAAAGCTTGAAAATTTTCCAGACAGAATATTACTCTAATACATTGTCATATTTTGTCAAAACACTGATTTTATTTGTTCAAAATTGTTTTACCTCTGAAAATCATCTGATAACTGAAAAGAAGAAAATCTTTCCATCGCATGTAAATACAATTGCACAAGTAGAGATTACATAATATATGTCCATGGAGCCTGGCAGCCTTTACAAATATTGCCATATTCAAAATTGTTTCTATTCGGCATTTGTGCCACTTAATTCTATGGTGTGATTAAAAAAATTATTAAAAATATATTGGTATAAGTTTGAGACCTGTTTATAAACTTAACACGAATGCAGGTTGGATATTTAATGTAATTTCAAGGAAAGTATAAAAGGAAAATGTTTACCGTCAGAATATTCGGTGTAAGTATTATGTTGTGCTTTAGAAACTCAACCATTTAGCTGGGAAATTTTCTTTAAAATTTAAGTTTCAGTTCTTTAAAGGTGAGTTTTTGGAAACAATTGAAGCAAATTTCCAATTGTATTCATATTCTTCACGTACTATATTCGAAATTAAAAATTTACTTTAAAAATTCTGCTGCCGAGATTTAGCGTTTGAGTATCTATTTTTGGGACAGTGCCTTAATCTGATTTTTGTTCATGTCCTGTTCAATGAATAAGGCATCAAAATCCTTAAGTCTTTCTGGTTGAAAAGAGAACACAAAACTTAAAGCAACGAAATTTTCCATATATTAGGAAGTGTAAACCTTTGCGAAAGCTTCAAAGTTCAGCCATCCTGATTATAGGTAAATTTAAAGTTTTTTTGAAGTATTTAACTCAGAAGTATCTAGTTATAATGGAAACATGTTAAATGCACGGCAAAAAGATTAAGTGCTCCAACATCAGGTGTGACAAAGTTTTCTCGAAAATTTTCATAAATTCTAAATTCGCTTTGCTTAACACTTTCACTTTTTCATCCATGGATTTAAGGTGTCATATTGCAAACTTGCTTCCACATAACGAACTCTAATCTCCGACTCCATTCAAAAGTTTGAACCACAACTCACTAAACTGTATGAAATCCAACGAAGCAAATTTCAGATTTACTTTTGGAATGTCATAACATCTCGAGCATTTGTAAGTATGGCATTTTCAGATACCAGAACTTCATGTTATGTAATTTGCCCATATTTTATGGGTTACCTCTGAAACCACCTTGAGCATATCCTTTTTCTGAAATGGGCACGTTACGGATTGAACGAAGTAAAAGGCTCATATGTTTGATATTTCACCTGGCGGGCGAATGAACCTTTTCAATTATGAACTGATACCAGGACATTTCAACATTACTACTAAAATACCCAAAATTTTCGTCCTTATATGGGCAGACGATCTGATACTCTCACACTGGCAAACTTCCTGGAGTTTCATTATGTCTTCTGTGTCGTATCATCACACTTCCTTTATGGTTACACTCAAAGTTGATGTTATCAGAATTCATATCATGACTGAATTATTAAAGTGTTTCGTCCTGCAAGAAGATGTGTGAGAAATGGGACTTGTTCTGTGCTAGGAATATGAGGACGTTTAATTTGGAAACGGCTTCTAGGATATGTAAGACTGTCATCAAAAGGGGCCACGATTGAAAGGCTTATAGGTTGTGGTAGGTTTACTATATTTATTTTGTACCTATAGCTGTATCTATTTCCTACTCTACATTTCAGGATAAATGGAAGATATCTTCAAGGTTGGATATAAATTAATTTTGACATAGAAACATGGTAGGTCAAAAAGGTTTACAGTTTCGCTTTGCCTTTGTTTCCCTTTCGATATTAATCTGTGTCTCAGATGAGTAAATGAATATAAATTGAGTACATATGAAAACTCAAAACATTGATTAATTGGAAAAGGTTTTTTTAATCAAAAATTAAAAGATGAAAAGGTTCGCTAATTTTTAACTCCGTCTTTATGATCATTTTGAAGTTTTTCCTGTCGTCATCAACCAATAACAATCTTTCTCAAGTACATTCTGACAATTTTCATATAATTTATATCCATTCTTGAAACATTCCATTTCCGCCTTTTTCAGGTTGCATGGATCCGACATCGGGACCTTCATATATTAACAGTCAGTACTTACACATACACCACAGACCAGCGATTTCAAACCACCTTCCATCGGGACATTGACGAGTGGACACTTCAAATCAAATGGGCACAAAAGAGGGATGCAGGCACCTACGAATGTCAAGTGTCCACCCAACCAGTGAAGAGCTTTTCCGTGAATCTGAACATTGTTGGTGAGTAGCACCCGGACAAGAGTCCTTGTCTCGTTTATTTTTCTCAATGTAGAACGTCTTTTCAACTACATACATATCTCAAATATTTTTCCTCGAAATGGTCCAAACGGGACACTCAAAAATATGAATGGTAACGGAAAAAATGGACAATGGGAAAACTTGAACCTGTAGACTCGATAAGTGAGGATAAGAGCAGTCTCCTGCAGCAGTACTACAACGACGATGCATTTTACATGAGCTCGGACCGCCTCTATCAAGGACAAGATGACGAATTTTCCGCCCTCTATGGACCCATCCAAACGGTGGCTGGTCGGTATTGTTTGTCCTCAACATACACTGTGCGGTACAAATAACTTTCCACTCTAAACTACCGCTGAAATGTGTGAATTGAAAGAACCAATTTTCAACGTGTCGCAATGTTTGATAAGCTTCAATTAATCTCGTAATCAATCTAAGGATGCTTGACTAACGCATGTGTGATTTGAAATTGTAAAGCCAATAATCGTGCAACCAAAAAGCAAAAATCAAACACCCTCTATTTTAAAAACGACAAGCAAACAAGACTAATGCAAAGAAAACTGCCCAACTCCACAATGAACTAGTGGGAGATATTTACACGAAGAAGTGTGCAAACTGCCGGAAAGGAACTGAGGACACTGCTTTCTTGATCACAAGAAATCAGGCTTATCTGTGCGATTTTAAGTTCAAACTAAAGTGTAACATTTTAACAAGCTGTTGTGCAAGGGCTTCAAGAATGACAAAACGGACACAATTTTGTGTGAGAATCTACTAATATCATGTACAGGATGTTGACTCTTGCATTGTCTGTTGAGGTTGCTTTTGTGTAAATTTTTTGTGTGATAAATTGACATTTGTAGCTAACAATAACACTTGCTTCTACAGTATTTGGGATGATTGTGTTTTAAAATTTAAAACATTCTGAAAAGATTTATTTTCGACAGGGAAAAATTGGTAAATTCTGAGTGACGGGTCGAATGTTTTCTAATCATATGTATTTGGGGTGTTATTGACCATTCAAAATGCAAATAAGGGTCCATCAATATATTACGTAACACTGCGAGGGGGAAGGGGCTTTTTGAAAATGTTACTATGCGGTACGTGGAGAGTGGGGGGTGCCCTAACAAATCGTTATATTATAAAGTTTAAAATTAGTTAATAAAATTTTTTTTACACTACGAAATCATTAAGTCAAATTTTAAATTCATTTTCCGCCCCACGAAGAAACAGCAGACGCTAGGCGCGATACACAAAATTCACATACATTGTTAATAGTTTCTGTTCAAAATATTTAAAAGTTTCGGGGTAAGATCAGTTTGTTACGAAATAAAGAAGGGTATTGAAAGCTGAAAACTGAAAGAACTGAAAAATCCATTGAAATGTTATTTTGGGAGATACATTATCAAGAATGGAAAACTTTGTTGCTTCGTAAATATTTTTATAACTCTGATATAACCATTTAAATTCATACAACGAATTTTGTTCTTCAATGAAAACTTAATCAACATTTTGGAATTGCATAAGCTTCTGGTATAAATTTAATCACTATTAATACTAATGTTATAACAGTATCTTCTTTTCAAAACGTGATTTGTAGAGGCAAACTATTTAAATACAGATTTATTATGAAAGCGGCCAAAATTTTAACCTCAATAACTCGCAAATTTTATCTTAGTTTTCCAAAAAAAAATCCTATCATAAGACCACCACGACTGCGTCTAAGGAAGGTTTTTCTGCCTGTCCAATATAGCAAGCCTTTTCAAAGCATAGGTTCCTGATTTTGCCAATAACGTGTCTAATGTTTGCTTACAGGCGACCAATAATTGCTGGTTTATCAGCATAGGTAACGCACCATACAGTGACTTTTTCAGAATTTAATGGAGCTTCCAAGGTCTCCAGAATTATCTTCACATCAAAAATGGCAATTTTACTTACTTACGAACCCATTAAGCCAGAAATGAGCCTCATCACTGAAAATGATTTGACACTAAAAACGCGGTTCAACTTCCAACTCATTCTCAGCTCGTTCACCGAAGGTACGACGCAAACGATGGTCCAAAGCTTCCACTGCACTAGTTGAATCTTATAGGAGTTAATTCCAAAATCTTTTCTCAAATTTTTTCATGTAATAAACATGAAGGTGCCAAATTATTGATAACGGCGTCAAATCGATAAATTTGGATCCTTAGTCAAACAACCCTGTGCAGTAGCAATCGCTACCTTCGTACGCACATTACGAGCTCATGTTGTATGAACATTATTCAACGTGGACATATGTACATCTCTCAATAGTTTTGCGTATGAGCTGCTCAGACAGACAAAGTTCGTCACAAAGGCATAGCAAATTTTGGAAATAAATTTCATTTTTTCGAAACGCTATTCCAGTGCAAATCATTGCATGCTAATTTGAAAATAAAGTAAATTAAAATAATGTCAAAATGACAGCGAAGTTTGATCGTATTAATGACAGATATATCATCAAAAGTTGTTTACTTGTTAAAATCATCCTTTTCATTTCTTTAATGCTTGCCCAAATTTATTTTCAACATGAGAATAGAAAGTTTTAGTAAAGAGCAACTTATAAGCTTTATTTGAACGATAGTTTTCCTCGCAAAATAATAACAATACATAACTTATAACTGGTATTCAGATTTTGAAAACGTATATTCTAACTATGTATTTTTCATTTTGAGTCTGAATTAACCGTGCATACATAGAAGAGGCTATTACCACAATAGCCATTTCCTTTCTCCCACTACTAATGTTGGCTTTTTGCATATAACGAGCTTTTCAAATGAATTCCATAAATTTTCCTATTTTTTCTTATGAATAAGCAGCTTAGAGTATGGCTGCTTTTTTAAATTCGTAAGATTCAAAGGATTTATTACATTTTTTAGTTTATGCATAATTTTATCACGATTTTTGTTTCGATTTTTAAGAAGTGGAAGGAAAATATAGCCAAAATCAGCATATTTGGTCTCTTTTTGTCATACTAAACCAATTTGCTATGATCTCAATGGTTAAATATTTTCTTCTTCGTTCAAATATATTCTGCTATTTTCTTTCATCTGCAAAATAGTCTATGTATAATTAGTCTTTAAGCTTAGAATTGAAACAGTACTATCAATTCTCAACGTCTTAGTTCTAAGTTGAAAAAGAGTCTTGTCAGTATGTTCCCGGTTCAAATGAGTTAAAAGGACCTATCCAGGCCAATCGAGTTATTTCGGGTTTTCAACGTTTAACATTGCTAACGAGCAGCCTCGTTATAAGATTTAGAGCTTATGCGCTAAACCACAGCCCAGAATCCACTCCCTAAATGACACCCACTGTGAAAGTCTTTAAAAAGTAAGATTTTTGCTGATCAAAACTGTACATTTTCTTGATATTGTTCCTTTATTTATAGAAATTTACATACGATCACAGCTTCATTAAAAAATTTACTAACACAAATTTGATCAATCATAATTCATAATTTCAAAACCTCAAATTCCTTACACACCAATTTTGTCTCATCAGTATTTCCTCAGAATAATAGCACTTGCTACAATTTTCATTATAGATTCATCATGTCTCCCAGCTCATAAAGTAATACAACATATGAGAGATTGATTTTGTGCTGTACTATCAGTTCATTTTTCCAGCTGAGTGACCGAACGTAGTTGATTCCTTTCTCAGTATCCACTACTTTTATATAATTGTTGCCCATTTGCCTCCTACGCACAAAGTAATAGACCCGATGCTGCTTAGCGGCTAGTAGTTTTCATAAATGGGGTTTGTTGCCGAGCTATCGGTGCACTCAGCTGTAAATGAATATTTGCATCAAATCAGGATAACAATCGCGAACAAACTTTTTGAATTTTTTGTCATAATGATGATTAATTGATCGCATAAATCACGAGTCTTAACAAATTTTTTAACAGGAGTACCATTTCATTTTCGGTATTTTTCGGTCTACATGGCTCTATGCCTATTAAAATTCCGGTTTCAAATCAAGCGAAGGCATTTTGGCATGCTCAACCTCAATTATTAAATGCGCTGGAAAATTTTGAACTCAGGTGATTTAGATGCAAACTTTTGGAAAAACGTTTTTACAGATTTTTGTTGTATTGTATCCTTGTTGCATATAATCTTTTTAAATGAATCTATGGTCATTTTGACACCAAGATTCAGGTTCCAACTCAAATCTATTATGTATAAATCTTAATCTAATCAACATTGCAATCAGTTGTTAACTAAGCTTTAATCATGATCCTTGAACTAAATTGCCCATAATGGTTCAGCAAACCGTTTAACGAAATATGTGTGAAGTAAACCAGTTTATTTCAGGATAATAATGAGCTTATCGTGATTGGCAGCACATTAATTGCTTTGGTCTTATCCTGTGTATAAAGGAAGCAGGGACTCTAATTTAGTGGGTGTAAATGAGCTTCACAACTAATAGTGTTACAAATTGAATTTCTGCGAAATTGAAACAATTTTACAGGTGAAACCGCGACTTCACTGAGAGGTGAATTGCTTGATGGTTATACAAATATCTTGGGAAATAAATAGCTGAAAGTGAGTTTGAACCCATAATGAAAGGATTGGTAGGTTTGAATGTGAATAATAGCTCTCGAATGCAGAAATTACTTGTCTTAATAACCGATTAGCCTTTACTTCTTTCGCTGCTAGTCTGAAACATAAACTTTACGTGACAAAGGTTATACCTATAAATGTCGAAATAATTGGCAGATTAAACCTCAATTTTTACAACACACTTAAAAGTTTGACAGGATGTGTTAACTGTTTGACCAAATACTGTAAATAGCACAATTTTATTTCAGCTCTAACCATCGACATAAACATTGAAACTGCTTTCGGCAGCCAGTAGCTGACGCTAACATACAAAATTGAATTTTCATTTTCGATTTATTGTCCTAAATATCCTTATCCGTTTCCTTTCCGTTGCTTGCACGGTTTTCAAGAAAAGTTTTGTGTGGCAAAGTGGACTTGTATGTGTGTTTTAACGATACTATAATTTATTTTAGTGCCAACAGCAACCATACTGGGAGGCCCGGACCTGTACGTGGACAAGGGTAGCACCATTAATCTGACGTGTGCGATAAAATTCAGCCCCGAACCGCCACTCTATATATTCTGGTACCACCAAGACAAGGTAAATGTGTGAAACAGGATACAAACTATAAACAGTTTTGTGGCTTTCAAGAGAGAAATATAGGCAATTCAATGGGAGTGCATTGTATCTGAAGTTGGACAGTGGAAGTAGATATAAATTTTGGCAAAACTTGAAATAAATTCCAATATTGCAGAATGTTGTCCCAGACGAATAGAAAAGATACTCAATGATCCTTATATGTTTTGGATAACAATAAATATAGATTACTACTATAAATCGAGGACATATTATCAAATTTTGTAAATTGCTATCAACCAACTTTTTATCTTAGAACTAAGAGCGCTTATATGATTAAAATTTATATACTTTGAACCCAAAAATACAGCATAATTCAGCATAACTGTTTTATCAGCAGTTTTAAAATTTCTGAAATTAATTGTGCAACAAAGTTTCAACTGCTTTTCTTCCTTCGCAAAATCCAATCTCAGCAACTTATTCGCAAAATATCCTATACTACATCACACATATACTCAATTTAGCATTGTGGTTGAAAGAATGTTCTTCACCTGCTTGAAAAGAAGGCTTTTCTGAACGCACCAACATACGAGCACGTTGTTCGAGGATCTACGACATTTGCGGAAACAATAAATTATGGTTTTAGTTTTGACGGTTCCCCTGACTGAACTTTTGCTGCTATGTGCTTGCAGAGTTTATTCATTCACTAGGTATTCATGGTAACGGATTGAAAATTCAACATTTTTGATGACATAACAACAAGTAATACACGGAGAACACCGAGACCAATAGTGGTTTAATTACCCGAAACCCAAACGACTACTGTCCAATACGAACAAGCGTCTCGGGGTTTTGGAGCAGAAGGCAGCAAACAATTATTTTTTAATAAAGTTCGGGACATTATTCAAAAAGTTTTTTCATGAAAACTTTTCCAGAAAAAATAGCTCCATGTGAAATCCATAAATTTTCCCCAAGTTTGATGAATCCTGGCGAATATCGAATTTGATGTATCCGTTGAAGTTTATAGGCGGGAAAAGCTGAAAGTTTTTGTTAAGAATATGAATCTATGGGAAAATAGAACTTGAGAGGAAGATACTTTGAAAATAAGATCAAGATTCTTAAGGAAGTCAAACCTGACGCTTATTTATTAAAAATTTAAACGATTTGAAGTAAAACCATGACTTACAGTTGTGATTTTATTGATGGTTGAGTAGTTTAACCATGAAAAAATTTAGAAAATAAAGAAATCATTTGAATGAAATATATTGAACCTACAGTTAAGAATTTTTTGGGAAACTCTCTTTTTCAGAATAAATATTTACCCAAATTTATTGTCAGAGTGCTTTGAATTTCAATGATAAGTTCATTGCATAGCTATAAACAGACAAACACTAAATAAAAGCAAGACTCTTTTTTTTGAGATAAATATCTAATGTTTCATGAAATTGCATCCTTTAATTTACTCTGATAATAAATTTTGATAAATCTAAGAAGTTTAGTTCACGGATAAAGCAACGAACCCTAAATATCAAGCTAGAAAATTTTTAATGTCCTTTGAATACTAAAGAGTTAGTAATATTTATTTGGTCAATTTATTTTGGCAAGAATTTGATTACAGTTCGTAATACTTAGCGATCAAATTTGCTCATGTTTCATCATAAAATCGAATGAAATAGATTACAAGACTCAAACCTGACTGTAGAATATGTGTTCCTAGTCCAGGCAAGGGGAGGTTAACGGTGCATTTTGGATTGGCAGGCTTATTTTTATTGTAGCTCAATATTTGGCTTAAATCTAAGTTTCTGGGGTCACAGCTATAATCCTTTGGGTTCCATCTTGAAAACAAAAAGTTTAACACTTCCATATTTCAGAAACCATGGCTCGTATAACACAGTTACTGCGGAGCTGCGTAGAATTTAATTTGAAGTAACTTACGCATCCACCACTTTTACGTGGTGCCATTATTAAAATAGTAGCCCGCCAAAAACCACACCCACAAAGGGAAGATCATCTTCCGGGCGCCACAGCTTCTTTGTTGTCACGAAAACGCGAAACACATCTAAAAAAAATTCTTAAGACAATTTTGTCACAGATCGTTTGCGGTATTGATTGTTCTGTAAATTGATGGGAGTTATTGCACCCAGAAAGAGGGAAGTCACGTGAAAACCGTATTTTAAGGCTAAATAATCGGCTTGCGGTGGCAAACTTCCATTGCAAAACTCACGGAGCATTTTTAAAGCTGTTAATTGGTCTCCTGAAACACGCATTTGATTTCTTCATAATAAAATTTATGATCAAGGCTAATAACGTTATTGTGTAATTTCAGAAACACGACTTTATTAAATCAAATTATTAATCGTTACAATTAATTTTAACATATCAATTTTTCAGAATTCGCTTATCGTGAGTAACGTACATATTTGTTTTATTTTATTGATAATTGAAAAGCTTTCATTTTTCTTGAAAAAATCATGGACTTCATCTTATCCCCTTGCAGTATTTTTTACAAAGTTTTGATTTCATTTATCTCTCATTCTCTGAATATCGAGTATGTTTTACCAGGCACTGAATGTTTGCGTTTTTTTCCGGAGAAGGGCAGTGATCAAGCTGCTGTTTGGTTAATAGGCTTTTAATTTAATTTAAATTAATGGTTATCGAAATATTCAATTTGTTTTTTTTTTAGAAAAAAACTGGTTAAAATTTCAAAAAAAATCCTGAGGCCGCCTCAATGATTTGATTTTTGTTTTGTAAAATGCAATACGTGAAGTATTTTTCTATATTGAAAAAAAAATTCAAACTTCTTTGACCTTTAGTTTTTGACCTGCAAGATTTCAAATTTTTTTCTATAAATTTTGGTTGCCAAGCTGTTTTGTGAAGTCTACTCATTTGATTTTGATGAAAATTAATTTATCTGTTTTATTCTGCTATGAAGATTATTTATTTGAAATGGTAAAAAAATCAATAAACACGCCTTTTTCCCCATTTTTTATTTAATTATTGCTATTTTGAGGAAGGGTTAAATGTTTTGGAATTTCAATCCAATTTTATCTTGTAGAAAATTTTATTACGCAACTTTCATGTCCAAACAAGTTTGGTCTGGAATGCCCCGTTTTAAAGTTAGGAGTGAGACAAGCAGAAAAATAACGATTTTTTTTAAAATTTTTAAACATTTCGTTTTTTTTTAACGTTCCCGACTTTTTTGAGAGGGAGCAGAAATTAATTATTGTTATACGAGTTATTCCCCAACTTTTTCTGCAAAAATCAGCGTGCCTCTCTTAACGTCCAACTGAAAACAGATCCACCCTGGTCTATAAATGCTGTATTCTGATTCAAGATGCACCGAAAAAGACACCAAAAAAACTGAAAAATCAAAATTCATCATAACTGGCAACTATTATTGGCAACACGACTCTTTGTCATCATCATTTTGTATTTAATTTCTGCATTTAATAGTTGTTTTTTGCATGGGAAAAAAATCATTCATCGAAAACTATTAACATTGAACAAAGTTAATTGATACTGGTTACAATTGAATACAAAACCTGTAGTTTTGGTTTCATATAAATTGGAGTGAATGTCCAGACTTCGGATTCTATGCACTCCCAATGAATTCCTCCGAATATGTGCTATACGAAATTTAAAGTTTTCGATGGCACTTTACTTCATATTAAAAATTGTTGATTTTTTTAAATATCCTGCATGCATGCCACCACCACCACTACAATTGTATCTCTGCAAATATCCAGGCACAAATACTCTCGGTTGTGTACTATATCTTATCATGTCCCTTCGTGCAAGCGATAATATGTTATGCTTTTGACTTGACAGGTACTAAGCGATGACTCGACAAGAGGAGGAATCAGCTTTATCACCAACAAAGGGGATGGAATCAAGTCAATCCTGCTGATAGAGAATGCCGATCTATCAGATTCGGGAAAGTACTCGTGCTACCCGTCAAACACAGATATAGCCAGCATTCGAGTTCACGTACTGAATGGTAAGTGGAAAAGTTTTTGGAAATGATATTCAACTTTTTTTCTCGATAAGCTTAAGGATGCTTTCCATGTTAAAAACGACAATTTATCCTGGTGATTTTTTTCACATTATGAAATATTCCATAAGAATGAAATCAATTTTGAAATAAAGCTTCTAAATAATTTTTTGCTATAAATGGTTTATTTTCAAATGTTTCATCATAATTTATTCCAAGGATTGATTCAATTGCTGAAATAACTGACACGAGCTAATTCGAATAAAAGACAAGCTCAATGATACATGGCAAGCTGGTATATTAAAGTAATTTTGAGCTATATGGTGGTAAAGGATGCGCTGGTCGAAATATTTCGAATATGTTATTAACTTCCCAGTGGAGAGTTTTTGTAATGGGGTCGATTTCGCGAATCCCAAATTTTGACATATCTCCACGTTTTAAGGTCTCTAGAATCCAAATCCATCGTTTTTAGAGAGATGTCTGTGAGTGTGTATGTACGGATGTGCGAATGTGCGTTTGGAATTATTTTTCGTCTCGATTATCTCAAGAACAAAAGATCACATTCGACGCGTCATTACGTAACTTAGAACTGAATGAGTTTTCAGCAAAATCGGTTAAGCCGTTTTTTATTGTTGATAAAAAATTGAAAAAAATTGCTTAATTTTAAAACTGTTGAAACGCACTATTAATTCGTGCAGATCCCAAATACCTTCATGGTAATATTATTATTATTGTGTTTTCTAGCAAAATTCTGATCAAATTTGTAAAAATGCAATTTGAAAAAAAATCAAGATTATTTTTTAAATTCTAAACTTATATTATCAGGTTTGGGAGAATCGCGAATGCAGTTAATATTGAATATTGTTATAAGTAATTAAACATTGCATTTAGAAACTGGCGGATTTTGGATCTGGGGGGTTTAGGATCTGGGGGATTTTGGATCTGGGGGATTTTGGATCTGTTCGAGGGTTTGGTAGATGACGAGGGCGGAGACGTCTCCCACTATCAAATGGCTTTTATGGCGAAAAAATAAAAAAAAAATTATAATATTTTAGAATAATAATACAATATATAAACATAAATAATAAAAACAAATCATATTTTCTTTATTCACCCCACTGGAAAGTCAGTCGTGTGGACCATAAGGGTCGCACCAAGACCACATTTTTTAAAATGATTTTCAATTGCGCTTGTTTTTACAACGTGTTTTTAAACTAAGCAAACAGTGAAACTGAATTTTTTTCCTTTGATTGCCATCAAATTTTAATTGCAGATTTTCAGATAGATATTGACGAAAACGTGTTGCGGATCAGTTTTCATATCTTTTTTGGTTTACATTTTTCAAATCTTCCAAATTCGGAACCTCTTCAAATTTCCCTCAGTACACTGCCAAATAATCGACATTGGCAGTACTAAATCCCAAATTGGTAATTCACCACACGCACTGTCTCTAGAGAGAGGTGAGTTCAGGTGATCGAGCGCGAATCGGTTCTCTTTGCATGCTGTCGCCCTCTGATCGGCCGAAAACATTTTGCGAATTACCATATATGGTAATAAATGAAGCAAAAATGCTTCGACTCGTGACCGCGGTGAGGTGAGTGTGAGAGGGGTTGAGTTGATTTTGAGTTGATTTGAGTTGAGTTGAGTTGGATAGGAGAACGAACGAAAGACGGTCACGGGATCGGCTCCGTGCGACCGACAGAGCTATTAGGTTTTGTTTTGTAAAATTGAGTTTCAAGATAATTGGTTTAGTGTTTTGGCGTAAAATCATCGCTCGTAAATCAACCGGAGGGACGGCTCCACGTAAGCAGTTGTCGCTATAAAAAAGTCGACTGAGCAGCTGAATCTTAAGTTGTCTTTCCAGCGCCTTGTTTGCAAATTGCGCAGGATTTCAAAGAAAAAAATGAGTTTCGTCTTCAAAGTTCTGCTGTGATGGCTTTGCAAGAAGCCCGCAAAACATATTTGGTTGAATTGTTCGAGGATACGAATTGGGTTCTATTCCTGCCAGCGTGTCACCATCATGCCGAGAAACATCCCACTTACTCGTCATATTTGAGGCGAGCGTGCTTATTCGGATTCCACGCTTAGTGTTAATTTACGTTGATCATTGTTACAATAACAGCCTCCTTTCCGAGTCTCTTGTAATATTATAACAATCACATTTGCATTAGTGAATATATTTCGTAAACCATTTAAGTTTCGTCGGTATGTATTATATACGAGACTATCTAAACCAATAATTAGGAAGTTGGATGTAAACAATTGTCTTCCATTAAATGCTAACTAATTTATTGAAATAAAGTGTAAATAATATGAAGTGAGTTTTTATGGTTTCTCTCCTCCTCAGCGTGTGCGTGATGCGATTAGTTCTGTACTTGATGTTAAGTGATTTTGATTAGCCCACGACCCGGTGAGCTAGCCGGTTCCGAAATTTTTTATCTACGGTCGCCACTATGCGGCCACAGTTGGTGGGTGCTCCGCACGGGGGCCTCCTCTCAGCGGTCATCTTCCATGTTGCGTCCGAAGTGGCGGGGCACATGGAGGATGATTGGCTGAGAGGGAGGTGAGTGAATGCGGAGCACGCAACAGACGGTTTTCATAAACAAATTCAGGTTTCGTCAAAAATTCAATATTTTATTGAATTAGTGTCAATTTATCAAAAATCAATGGTTTTGGTATCGGTGTGTATTTCTGTGTGAAAACTCATGTGCATAATGAACATTTTTGTTATGTTGTTTTGAAATCTGAAGTTAATCACTTCTTTGTGTGGCAACAGTTGCCTTTAAAAAGTGGTTGTGTTCCGGAATGCTGTACACCACCATTTTAATTTTAAAATTGAGTTAATATATTTTTCTCTAAACTATTTTATATGACTAATAAATTTTTGAAAGAAATCTTCAATTACTTTTCTTGTTTCTAGAATCTTAATTTTAGGCATCTAACAGATGTTATCCATTTGCAGTAAAAATTAAATGCTTTTTTCATAAGGATTTTTCAATAAATTCAACGTTTCGCACATATATAAGCTTTCAGCTTTTTCTTAGTTTTTTTTTTGTTAAATTTCTTGCTTGATGGCTACCATAGTATCTTCGTTACTTTCGAGAAAGCTTCATCAAATTTTTGATTAAGGGTAAAAAAACACATCACGCGTGAATGCTTAGTATTCCATTATTTTCTTGATGATACATTCGAAATACTTTATGGTTCCAAAATGAATTCATTTGCAAGTCTCATCCAGTTTCCATTTGATTTTGAGGTACAATATTCAATACACCTAGACACTATCTTGTTAATATTGAAATAAATTGGCATTCCTCTTCTTACTGCTTATCAAGTTATATGACAAACTCTGTCCCTTTAATTTTCATAGGGGTTTTTCCACATAATATGCAAACTCGTTTATTCATAGTTTAATTAATTACTTCAGCTACTTGTTCGGTTTTTTTTTGTACAAGGCATTACTGTAGGAAATGGTACTCCCTCATTAGAGAACATATATTTTCGAAACGAAAACTATTGACATTCGAACTCAATTCAATTAAGTACAAAGGTTATTTTTTTAATAGGCTTTAAATTCATACAAACGAAAATGAAAACGCTTTTTGGTAATATACCAAACACTATTTTGACTGCGTTTCTAGAAGATTAGTTAGTTTGGTCATTCTTAAAGTGTGTCAGATGTCCCGACAGCCCACCTTAGCCGGAATGACCCTATACGTGCGTGATTATAATTTCCAGTAAATTGCGAGAGGTGATCCCCAAAAGATAACCACCTAAAGTGTTAATTGTCACGTTCTTGGACTAAACGTCTGTGAGCTCAATTTTACGCAACTTGGCTTCGACTTTCGTCCAAATGTAATCTTCGTCAAAGTTGTTTGCTCGAATACTAATTCTAATCAGTACACCTTTTCCGCTACGAATACTCAGCAAAATCCCGATGGCAACGCGTACGGTTACCATGAAGTAGATGCGAAAAGCGCCATATTTATTACAAATGGGCACAAGGCTGCTTCATTAAAATGAAAGACATTATGATTTATATTGATTAATGTAGTATATTTTTACCAGCGTTAATTCAAAACTCATGACATTCGTTCAGCAAAGTTAAATAAATTATTTACCGTGGCAAGGCTCATCGGGTGCACCTATTTAAACTTTTTCGTCTGTGAATGTATCCTGATTTCATTTTCTTTTCCTTCATACGATGTCAGGTAGGCGCAAATTTTCTACTTTTTTTCTTATGTATTGCAGCTAATGATGGTTTTGTTAGCTTCAAATGTTACATTGATTTGCCTCACGGTCCGAAAAATTGTATGAATACTTTCCTGGCACCAATATGGCATGCAATTTTATTGAAACTTGGTGCAAATTACATTTTTGTAGATTTCCATTTGAGTCTTCTATTGTAATTTTACTTTTAATTGTTGATATCCTTGAAAAAAAACGATAAACTGAGATATGACTTCTTACCATTTTAGTTTCTACTTATCTTGCAGAAGGTAAATTTTTATTAAGATATTTGAAGACCTAATGAAAGTTTAAAATATCGAACGGTTTTTGCTCATTACGAAAACTTGTATTGAATGTTTGTTAGCTAAACTTGATAACAAAAAATCTCAATTTTACAAAACCCAAGAAGTAACAATTTTCACACCGTTCCCTTGAATTTTGCTATAACAATAATATACTCTATTTTTTATCATGTTTGTATTTAATTAGTCTTTCCTTACGTAGGGTTTCTACTTTGAAATTTTCCGGCGTCAATGTTGAAAGTCTAACTGGGGTCAAAAAAAGGTACAAAGGCTATGGCCTATAAACTACTTCTGCAACATTTAAAAATCAGGACTCTCTAATCAGTCATCGTTTCGTGTATGAACAACTGCATCAACTATGAGCTGTGCAGTGTTGTAATCTTCACGTGACTATGATGAATGCAACATTCCTCGATATTTGCACAACCGTAGAAATCATTAATCTACAGACGTGTCAACTCCGAGTTACAACAAACACCGCCACTCCCGTGCTGCAACATCAGCAAGTCCTTTCTTCCTGTCGTTCAAGGAAAAGGAAGCCAAATCAGAATGTGATTGTGCAAACAATGTTGACTAGGAGCTGGAAGCAAATCAGCTGGCTTTTGTGACTAGTTGCAATTACTTTTATTGGATTGTGTCAACTTTCCATACCATTAAACCGCCTTGTGGGCGGAGAAGGATCTCGCATCGAGCAGGTCCTGCCTGTCACTGCAGTCGTCAGACAATGAAATGATTTATGTCGCATATTGTGAACAAGGAAACGTTACAATCGTGTCATAAGCTCGAAACAAGACAAAATATAACAAGGAGAACGGTTGGTGTCAGGGATGAGTGGTGCAGCATGAAAGGACGTCAAATACGGATGTTTCTCGACTGCCTTTCTAATAAACAATCTAAAAGCTGTCAGGCTAATCAAAATCAAGGATCAAATGGTGGAAGGATTCGTGATTCTATATAATACCATATGAACGCTATTAGAACGGTGGTGAGCGAAGACGTTACGGTGCTCGTTCCCTTTTCCGCTGAATATTTGAATTCTGCGTCACACTAACCTGATTGAACACAGGAATCGTTTATGTGACTTATCATACTGAAGACTGTGTGAAATCTCTGCCAGAGTTGGAGGTCGGCCCCATCCCGTGACACTTGTGAGAAGAGGTAATTATTGGAAGCATTATGGGAAGCACATGAAACTGGAGGTGAACGTGGAAGAGCATATGCTTCGTAATGAGTGGGCTTGATAATTCGAGCTGTGCATGGAATTTGATCAGAGAGGTTGACACGACAGCAATTATTGATGAATCAGGTCAAAGGGCGGGGCTGTGTCAATTGAGCTCTGCAGCATTGCGTATGAGTCGCCATCTGAAGGAATCAGATAAGCCGTATACGCCAGTAATATTTCACATTAATACTTTTTTAACGCTTATCGAATATGACATATTTACTTCATGAGACTGTTAAGCAACAGAATACGAATATTTCCAAAGTTGGAAAGATCTTTCATCATCATAAATCAATTATTTCAGCTATAAATTTCTTAAGAAGCAAGATAAATATCTATTAACTACTGTCTAACTGCTAAGGAGGTTCATAACAAAAATAATGGATAAATGTGAATTGCTTCCTGAATAGAGTGTCAGCTTTCACACTCAAATCGCCCATTCTTCATTCATAAATTTGGTTTATTTTCATTTTAATTAAAACACAATAGACATAGACACGCAAAATCAACACTGGACCTACTGCAGTAAATGCCTCAAATTATATCGGTGCAGTCCTGTTGCTAACAGTGTTAAGGCGTTAATACTGTCCTCTCATCGCTTTCTTTTTTCACCCTTCAGGGTGCGTTTAAGTATTCGCACCTCATCCATGCATTCCACAAAGCCAGTCCACTGGTACCTGCAGAGCTTCAAACCTGTGAAAACGGGTGAAGATAAGTTTTGATAAATCTATATTTCAGGGTACTTTCTTTCCATAAATTTTGATAGTGAAGTAGATCTTCGCAAACGAAACAGTACAGCGATATTTAGGCGTGAAGAAGCGCTTACAAACTACTTTTCATTTTAGAAGAAATATCGATGTTCTTAAAAATTTTAGATGCACCTAAATAGTATCGCATTACACTTTGATGAATTTTAACGTTTTTTTTTTATCAACTTGCTGGAACTTAATTCTCGATGTTCTGGTCTTTTTCGATGTTTGGATAAGTTATCAAAATTTCAAGACAAATCTTATCTAATGGAGAAAATAGTCATATACATTGATAATTGCTTAGTTTATTGCAAAATTACGAATATCATAGTTCATGCAAGTGCTTATTCTGTGAAAAAAAAATGTTTTTCCAAGCAGACGTTCTCATTAACGCGGTGCATAGATCATAGATCAAAGTTAGGGATTTTTATCCTGTAATTATCATATTAGACGACATTTTTGACGATATTAAATACGGCCATGTCTTACTAGTCCATTTCGCAAGAGGACAGTAAAGTGGGTTCTTTTAATGCAAATTAATATGAGTAGAGTCAACTAAATTTTCAAAGAAATTTAATCGTGATAATATTTTTGCATCACAATAAACGAGAAGCTTCACGCACTACTACATAGCCTTAGGATATTTGTGGCAGCTTCATACTTATCGTGCGATACATATTCTAGCTTACCAAACACCAGGAAAAGCCGTCTTCTTAAACTACCCATCATTTAATGTTTGCATTCATTTCAGATGATCCTTAAGCAGTTCTTTCTTCATATATAATCGTAATGGCAATCTTAAAAAGATCCTTTTTTGCTCTCTTTCCCAGGTGAACGGCCCGAAGCAATGCAAACGAGTACAGCCACGTCATCGTTACAAGCACAGACAAGGAGCTACAAGCTTCTCGCGCTCTTATCACTTATTTATAGCCAATTAAGGATGTACTGCTACCTACAAGGATTCTACGTAACGACAACCCGTGATGTGCTCCTGCATTCGATACGGTGATAATTTACACGGGCTGGAGCTCATATCACATGCTATCACGGCACCCATCGGAAAACAAAATAATGTAACAAAAGATTTCTTTACGAAAATCGATGAATGGAAAATGATAGCTACCAAAATTACTAATAAAAGCACGTGCCCTGAAAATACAAAATACAAAAAAAATGAAGAAAATGATTTGTACATAGCCAAGAAAATAATCGATTCGCTACAAAAAAAAAACTGTAATATGTAAGTGAATTTGAATAGATAAAATATAGAAATGAAAGATAAACTGAATAGTAATAATAAACACAGAAACAATGCATGTTTCCAGGGTAGAATAAAATAAAAATATTTTGCATCGCGAATCGCAGATATAAACGTTGCAATCACCATACCCAAAGCGTAACGGAGATCCATTAATTAAGATCTGGGTCACATGTGACGCTCCTTTGTGCACACATCCTATCCATCACTTTCAAGATACAGTGTTGATACACGAAAACAGGATGGATTTTACAGGTTTGTTTGTTTTCTTTGAATGAAAGGCAGTCGGTTTTTGTACGTTTGGAAAAACGGTGGGGAATAATGTTTGAATTTTTGACGAGCTGGTGTTTACTTTGCTATTCTCAAAGCACAAACAATGCTACTTGGAAAATCTGAAGCAAAGTATCTTTCACGTTAATCTGTTGAAAAAAGTAAACCATCTTTTGTCCGTCAATCAATCGTGTGGAAACATAGTTTTTCGTTGCGGCGTATCAAATTTTCGAGATTCGTAACTGCTCTCCTCGGACCTAGGACATATTAGGAAAGAAGATATCCTAGAAATTGTTTGTCAACACACTACAACCCTCAACACTTGCAGGCTCATATTGCAGTGCTGTGTACACACTTATCTAGGACAAGTAGTAAATCTACAAGACTTTACTTTGAAGACACACTTGCGGTGTGCATAATAAAAAAATGTCACGAAGTTTATTCAAAGTTTAAAGTGAATTTATTGAAGACGATTGAATCGATTCTTGAAAGTTTAGTTTTGTTTTATTGAACAGAGTTTAATGTAAAATGATTGTGGGACACTAAGCTTAATTTGATTTTTAATACACAAGCGGAGATCTTTCGATCATGTTATTTGCCATGCCGTAACCAAGTTTTCAATCTATAAAAGAAAGAAATTTCTTCTTCTTCTTGTTTTTAAAAGCATCCAATTCAATAGTCTTGTATCGCAAGCATCAACCACACATGTTAGCACGGAAAAAATTTCTGTTTTTCATGATCTAATGGCCCATGATTTAATTTTAGCCAAACTCTTTCTTGCATTCCTTACGTGAAAATAACAGCACTTACAAGCGATAATTTCATTGTATAGTATGTAGCCTGGATATATTTTTCATCACAAACTTTTTTGATCTGATTGCATCCACCTTTTGATGGTCTAAATCTGATTTAGAAATACCTAATTTATTTATTAAGAAGCATTTTTGGGAATCAACCTTAAAAATGCATAGCATTTCACCCAACAAGTTCACAATTTTCTGGATGAAATACATAAACGTCCAAAAAAATACATATGAATTTTCGAGTCGTCTTAGGAAATTTCCGAAACAAGTCAATAAACTCCCAGATGAAATAATTAAATTTTCTTATCCAATTTAATTATGAAATTGCTTCATTTCAGCTAAAACTCTTTTTTAATCTCATGAAATTTGTAAAAGAAACAACCTTACTTGATTCTCATAATTGCTAAGACATTAAATGCTAGGTTAATGTTTTAAACAGTCGATCTTACAGTTTTCTGCAATACTCAGGCTACTGCAACACTTGTGGAAAATATAATGATATTGGCACAAATTTTACAATGGCCCAACTCAAGTATGAAACTTTGAAACAGGGCCCTTGATAAGATGTAATAAATTTCAGAAGGGTTATTTTTCTTGACATTTTTGATGATGTTGACGAATAGACCGGGCCAAATTATATATTTGTGCGCGTCAAAACGCAATACTAATTCATGTTAGAATGCATTTCTAGTTTATCTTTTATGGTAAATAATTTATACCAGTGTTTTAATATGCAACAAGCAAAAAACGACCCTCACAACAAAACCTTTGCTTTACTATTCAACGAAAACATACAAAACCATCCTTATTTAGCGTTCACCCACTGTCCAAAACATTGCACACGTAATTATTACAGGCTTGCCGAAAAGCCGTTTGCTCTGAAATGTAGTTTAAATAAATTTGAATGAAAAATAAAATGAAATAAAATAAAACTATCAAATATATTGGATGTGTAGCCCCACACGGAAAAGGACATTGCACGCTCCCCGGACACACTATCAACACGATTATCATGGCTCCCATTGAATGTCCCTTTCACTCCAATCTACTTAAAATTCACCGCATCACGTTTTCCTGAAAATCATCCACCCTGTCCAGTTCTTGCCTCTCGCCCACGTAATTTAACTTAATTTAAGTCCGTTTGTACATACAAAGCCTGAACAGGGAGTTAAAAACAAAAGCGAAATAATTTGTGGACAGAAAATTTAGTGTAAGGTCAACAAGTGTAAAATAAAGAGAATAATAATGTAAATTGACTTGTTCGTTAATGTTTAAAAGAGAATTATGTAATTTGAAAAGCCATATAACTCTAAATCAAGGAAATAAACGTATATAAGGGAAATAAATGGAATTTTATTTTGGAAAGTTATTTGCAAGGCAAATGTTGATGATATTTTGGATCCACGCAAATTGCCTAGAGGGTGCATGTGGAACTATATTAATTTTCACTGGTGGTCGTGGTATACAAAATTTGATTATGTGATGCGAATGAAAATAAATTTAATTTGAAAAATTCTAGAGTAGCATACGTAAAAGCTTTGGTTGAAAGGAATATTTCAAGGACTTAAATTTATACCTCATTTATTCGGTGAGAATGTTTTTTTTAAATAAATTAAATAGTTCATTAGGAAGTTTTAGTCTGAGGTAAGACGAAAAAGTTAACTACGGTGAAACTCGAGTAAGATAAAATTGAAAATATCGTAGAAAAATTCTTGGTAACAATTGGCCGTTTTAAACATGAAATTAATTTCCCTAAAAAGAGATTTGTTCAAAGAGCCAAGCAGCACAGAATAGAGCCCAATGTGTAAGGGCTCGAGAGAGAAGCTAGAATTCGAAACGCGTTTGGCCCATCACCGAATATTCCGCTATTGATGATGATACTGAAGACAGTGCAAGAAAGGTATCAGTTATATAATGGCACGTGGCAGTTAGAAATTTTCTAGACTTGAGTTTCTGGAAATATGCAAGCGGGCAAACAATGGCACAATTTTATGATATTTTTGAGAGCCAACAAGTGTTGTAAGCGAAGAAAAACGATGGTATGAATAAAATGTCTGTTTTTTCTAGCAGAACAGAGAAGACAACAACAACATCTGCATTCTGTGATTTACTTACTTATTTATGAATGGTTTTTCATTACAAAAATGGTTTTGATTCCAATGTTTAGATGTTTAAGAACGACTTCAAATCTTTATCAAAGCTCATAACATGAAATCAGGATGAAGATTATGGTCCACGCAAATGAACTTGTGAGCATCGCTAGTAAAAATAAAGCTATTTGGTCAGCAAAAAGCGTTTTTACCTTCTTCTGCATTAGCAGTTCATTTCAAATTTAATAGCAAATGAACAATTTCAAAATCCAGTGAAAAGTTTGTGTTACAGGAAAATTGAAGGGTCCTAGAAATTAGGCGAATGAAATGTTTTCACATGTATAACAAAAGTGGTTATGGTCAAACTATTCTGAAAATTGAAAACAATGAACAGCACTGAACAAACTAAGCTGCAAAAACCCTTTTGTCAACGAAAAGTCATTTTCATTCAATGGTGTTAATTGGTATCTCTTTATAGGTTCAATTCGTGATAAACATATTCTCCAATAACATTAATTTTGTTATAATACACTTAACCTAGGTCAATTTTTTACAATCAACGCTAGGCTTATAATCCCATTTGACCAACAAAAAAAAGTTAAGATAATATGGACCTCTCTAGACAAAATCGTGATAACGTGTTAACATTGGAAATCCTCGTCAAGTAAGAATTCTTTCGTTTAGAAATCATTTTCAATAATTCCATATTCATGAATTCCAATGGTTTCAATATAATCTAGACACAATCTTCACAAAGTAATATACTGAAATAAAATGGAAAACTGCTAGACAAATAGGATATTTGTTTTTATTTATATGGTAAAAAGAATTACGGACTCACAGACAGTCAGGCAGCTGTAGGCATTTTATGGAGACTAGAATAGGTAATCAAGGTTAAAATATTACTCAAAATATCATTGGGAATCGACCATTATTCCAAGTTATATATTTTCCGTTACGACATTCTTGTAAGGAAACAAAAGATGTAAATCTGACAAAATCTGAAAAAATCTGACTCCGTTTTGAATCGTGACGTTCAAAATCAGAACAATACAATACAGATGACAGTCGTAATGCTGACAATAAATTATTTTCGCAATATTTGGTTTCGGCACTTACTACTGAGGATATCAGGACAATTTCAAGCATTCTTCCACCCAATATCGGAACTTAATCTTGGCAAATCCTTATTGAGACATCAAAAAGTCGTTTGATTTGATATGTGTAGGTGGAATGGAAGAAATAGGGAAAAAACCTTAAAACGGAAATAACAGTTGAATATGGGTAAGCTGGTATTTATGGTATTGACGTGAATGTCCAGATATTATCCTTGACAAGGCTATTATTGTTGGCCCTTTATTCGCTGAACTGATTGAAAACGTTGGTATTCAGTGACCCAGAAATCGGAAATTATGACACAGCTTATGTTTGATTCTTTACAAATCAATATTTCAATTTGATTGGTTTTATCGATTGAAACAATTTGAAAGATAAATTAGAAATTTTCAAAACTTTGATCAATATGACAATAATTTATTTATCACAGATTTGATGTCGACCATAAAACTGATTTGATTTTTGTTTTAAGTGTTTCATGTTGTAACCGGCATTATTATACGGCACACCAAATTGGTGTCAGTGCTTCGGTTGCCATAAAAAGAGTCGTCTGTTGCAAAAAACAAGCAAGCGCTCTTAGTTAATACTTGGTAAAAAAATATATTTGTCCTATTAGACACAAACATTCAATTATGAACACCAAAGCTGTCCAAAAATTCTTTCAAATAATTCTTCCAACCATCTTAATCAGAGTAGTGATATCCTTCTGAAATATTTTTACAAGAACAAAATTATCTACAAATGTATGTAGGTCTACGTTAGAAGTAGCCATAATCATAAGTTGGTTAAGGTTCCAGGCAGAATTTTCCAAAAGAAATCCTGGATTTACAGATCGCCACAACAGGATGGAACATCATTGCAATATTAGTGATTCTCAGAGCTCTTTGCCAAACAACTCAAATTTAACTATCGTAAACATCATCTGTTGAAAGAAAATATGAGTATAATTTACCTAAACCAATTTTTATGAAACCAGCATGAATTTAACCTATGCACCGCAATTAGACACGACATCCTGTACGTATTTTCAGTTTGCTGATGACATTGAACGGACGGAAAGTTGTTTTGAACCATGCAAATATTAAAAACGTAGTTGAAATTCTGAAATTTTGTGGAACGTCACGGATTTGGGCATAAGCAAAAATTATAATCTGCCGTGAAAAGCCTTAAGTGTAAGTGAAAGACAATAATTAATTTAAAAAATTAGAATTTAAGTATTGATAAAATCGATAAATTAGTAAAAAAACGGTTGATCATCAAACATACAAATCCTGACAGGATCCGAGATAGTTCAATGTAAAAAACTGACGAAGTTACCTCTGTTAGCAAAACAGCACATTGTCGCAAGCGAAAATATTGCGTTAAATGGAAGAAACGATCGAGAAAAGATCTTTCTAACAACGAAAAGTGTTTTAATATGGAACCACTATGATTTTACTATTTTCATGGTCACATTAAAGGTTTCGTATATGAAGTGCGCAGGCAAATGCATGGAATTGAGTACAAAGGGAAGACATCAATAAAATTTATCAACGGAAATATTGATAGTACAGGTTACTTAGAGATTATCGATGAGGAAACCACAGGAAACGCAAGCAAATTGACAACCAGGATATTATATATTTCAGCAGGATAATGCGGCTGTACATTCTGCCTGAACCAAACGGGTCAAACATTACAGAAAATGCTTGCTGACACCTGGCTGGAATGGTTTATCAAGAAAATAAACAACTTTTCTCGCAGTCTGAATTAAAATTAGCCATTTCGTTTTCAAACAAGCCGTGAGGTGCGACCCATGAGGTCAACACGATCAACATCCCAGTAATATCTAAAAAGATATTAAAAATATTAAACACAATAATAATTATGGAAATAATACTACTTCAAATAATAAAAACGTACTTCTCGTAAAAGTTATTGGAATGACTTAATATTAATCATAACATCTACGCGAGCGTCAATTAATTTGGTGCATTGGTTTGATTGATTATTCACGCGGATCAATCGGAGGGGCGACAGGTTACAAAGCAGTTTTTTCATTAAAGTTAAAACATGGTGCTGTGAAGAAGTCACCATGTAGGTGACTTTGAATGATTTTTTATTTTTTATTAAATTTTTTTTTGTAATCATGAGAAAAGCTTTTGCTGGTTTCTCTACAAAAATTGATAAAATTTTATAAATTCTACAAGCATTAATTATTACGATGTGCAAATCAGGTTAAAAATGAATTTTTTTATGAAAAAAACATTACTTTTCCAATTTTTTTAATAAATTAAAAAAACGCTTTCACGACTTTTTTAAAATATTAAAACATCATAAAAATGATAATACGCGTCGATTGAAACCTTAATGATGGAAATATTATATTTAGTTCTCGAGATATATTGAATGACGTAAATAACCTTGAACGTTTCATGATTTTTTATTTTTTATTTAATTTTTTTTGTGATCATGAAAACAAAATTTTGCTGGTTTATTCACAAGAACTATTTGGAGTATGTAAATTATATAAACATTGATTACTTAATATTAAAAATCAGGTTGAAAATTTTGAGTTTTTGAAAAAAACCTATTTTTTGAACTTTTTTTTGAAAAATTAAAAAAAACGGCTCCAAGATATTTATTTTAAAAATTAGATAGAATCTCGTAAATTTTAATACGCGTCGATTGACACCTTGTCCAAAAAGTGTAAGTTTGGTTCGCGAGGTATAACGCATGACAGATATGAAAAAAACTAATCAGCTCTTAAAATTGCAAAGACGCTTGGATTGACACCTCAACGAACTTGATACGACTTTGTTTACATGAGTTATGGTCGTAGAAAAAAAAGTGTCTACGAACGTAGATACGTACGTACCTACGTACATACACACACACATACATCTCCCTTTCTAAAAACACTATACTCTATAGACCTCAAAACGTAAAGAAATGTTAAAAAATTTCAATTTCGATTTTCGAGGCGATTACAAGAACTTCCCATATACTGGGAAGTTTATAGATTGCGATAATAGCAAAATAAGCAATTTTAAATTCCCATTTATTTCGAACTGATGAAAGTGTATCAAGTGGGGTGGCCGATAAATAAACTATAACCTAAAGCTCATCAAACGATTGAATCTTTAATGTTGGGCGTCGCCAAATTTACAGCGATTGCAAAATGTAGATACTCCTGGATATTTTCAACCCGAGGAGACGGTGAAGAGTGAATTTCACTACAGGCTTCCAATTCACTCAATTATTTCAATAAAAGAATAAATTGGTAAATTTAATCCACTTTCTAGGTATCACGAAATTCAACGTGGGGCGAATTATTGATGCATTAACTTTGTTTGTGTATGAGAAGAATTAGTTCTGTTTGTTGATGAACTGTATTTAGATGTTTTTTTTCCCATTAAGTTGCGTAGAGGTGATGCACATTTGGGCTCCTTTCAATGCATTTTTCAACACTTTTTTCAACCCTTCTATCGATAAATTCTTCTTCTTCTCTCGTGATTAAGAGGCTTTGAAACGATTGTTTTAGAATGTCCACTGTCTATCATGGTGTGTGTGTGTGGCTGTGCAATCGTGCTGGAACCATAGGTTTTATAAAACCAATTTGTAAATTGTCGGCACCAAAAAGTCGTTTATCATCGTTCTGTAGCGCTCTAGATGATGTTTCAGTGTCCTTTTTAACTTCCCAGTATATGGGAAGTTCTTGTAATCGCCTCGAAAATCGAAATTGAAATTTTCAACATTTCTTTACGTTTTGAGGTCTATAGAGTATATATAAAGTGTTTTTAGAAAGGGAGATGTATGTGTGTGTGTGTGTGTGTACGTACGTACGTACGTAAGTATGTACGTTCGTGGACACTTTTTTCTACGAGCATAACTCACGTAATCAAAGTGCGATCGACTTCGTTAAGGTGTCAATCGAAGCGTCTTTGCAGTCTTAAGAGCTGATTAGTTTTTGGGATACTTCGGTCGGGGGGGTTTGTTGTTTTGACCCTTTGAAGGTCATTTCTGTCATGCGTTATATCTCGCGAATCAAACATACGATTTCCTTGATCAATGTGTCAATCGACGCGTATTAGCAATTTTGTGAATCTATCAAACTTTGGAAAAATCTGTTGGAGCCGTTTTTTAATTTAAGAAAAAAAAGTGCAAAAAATTAGGGTTTTTTTTTATAAACAATAAATTTTTAACCTGATTTACGAAAGACAGTATTCAATTTTTATAAAATTTATACATTCCAAGCAGTGCTTGTGAAAGCATCATCAAAACTTTTTCTCATGATAACAAGAAACATTAAATAAAAAAATAAAAATCATCAACAGTCATCATAATCTTCAAGGTCATTTCTTCCATTCACTATATATCACGAACCAGATATAACATTTGCATCATTAAGGTGTTAATCGACGTGTTTTAAAACGTCTTTGATTATTTTAACATTATAAAGATCCGTTTCAGCGGGTTTTTTTTAATTTAATAGAAAAACATAAGAAAACTTAGGGTTTTTTTCACAAAAAATATTTTTTTAACCTGATTTGCACAACACAGTAATAAATGTTTATAAAATTTATACATTCCTATCAGTTTTTGAAGAGAAACCAGCAAAACTTTTTCATGATTATGATAAAAATTTAATTAAAAATAAAAAATCATTCAAAGTTACCATATGAAAGGGGTTCTTCCGATTGATATTACCTTATATCTTTTATTGTAAAGACTTTGTTGTAAAGTCAATCAAAGTTTTAAAATGTTTGGATAACTTGAGCAGATTTTTAATAGTTTTGCAGTCTGTTGATTAAAAAAGCGGCTTAAATTTTGAAAACCATCAAAATTTCAATTAAATTTGCATTTGTGGTAATCAATCATCATCACCCATCCACCAAAAGCCTTACGCAATCAGTGGATGCTCCCGTAGATGATATGATTAATATTAACTCATTCCTGTTACTGCTATGAATACCTTTCATTATTATTATTTAAAGTAGTAGTATTTTCAAAATTATTATTGTGTTTAATATTTTTAATGTTTATCTAGATATTACTGGGAAGTTGACCGTGTGGACCTCAAGGGTCGCACTTCGCGGCTTGTTGGTATCTGCAGTCACAGCGGTGATATTCTCGACCAAATGTATACTCCGCGGCCAACCTGAGCCAGTTTTTAAGAAAAAAGCCACTCAACGGCGCAGTATTTGCCCAGTTAATGCCAAACGAACAGGCAATCGACAACTACACTAACATTGAGCCAAAATCATCGACCGATGATTTATCGAAGTCACTTACGCAATTATTCCGCATTCTTGAGGAATTTATCTATCCATGGTTTGCTTACGTACATTCTGTTTACTTCACCAATATCAAAGTTGCCATGACATAAGGCGCCATTTGCATAATTGACAGAATCTTTTGATAGGGTGATCACTTTTACGCCATTTTGTATGAAACAAGAATATTTGAAGTTATGGGAGGCTCACAAATGAACCAACAAGAGAATAATAGCTAAAGGCAGATATATTTGCGAATAGAATGAGGTACCCAGCAAACCAAGTAAAATAAGGTCCAAATATGTTTAGGAGTCGTTTGCCGGACGTTTTGATATGTTTGGTTGTTGTTTTTACTAAATTTGAATTTTTCAATGTTTTATGTGGTACAAAATGCAAATGAAAAAATTATGTGCAAGAATTTGTTATACTTAACTTACGTTCAATCACAAAAGTATCCACATCTCCAGCTTCGCATGTCGCATAACCTTTCAAATTGAATTGGGTTATATATCTTTTTTTTCATACTGGACATACAGTGAAACCTGATTAAATGGGACCTGGGTAAGTGAGAAACCTCTATTATTGACAATTCCAATGAAGTCCCGGCACTTTTTCATCGAATTACCTCTGTTAATGGGACTTTGGAACCTGGTTAAATGATATTTGATTTCTAGGATTTATTCGATGTTTACCTCTATAATTGGGACTCTATAATTCAATCCCCTGTACAAGTGAGACATTTAATCAGTTTGGGACAGGTTTCGACACGTTTATTTACAAACATTTGAATTTCTTCCGCACGTGCTTTGTTTCTCAGTACTATCTCAGGTTTTGACCTACAAACAAGGGAACAAAAGTGTACAAAATGTCCAAACGTAAATATAACACATTATCAGCATCTGAAAAATTGAAGCTTCTATCAGATTATGATTGTGGAAAGTCGCGTGATCAACTATGTACGGAGAATAAGATACCAAAGTCCACGCTGAGTAGAATTATTCAAAACAACGAGAAAATTCGGTCTGTGATGGAAAAGGAAAAATAAAACGAATACGATCGGCAGAGTATCCTGAACTTTAAAAATGTCTCTCGACATGGATAAAGCAGGTACGGAATAATAACATTCCAATAAGCGGACCAACGATTAAAGAGAAAGCTTAAGAAAACCCTGAAATCAACATCCTCCAGGCCATGAGATTTGTAAGAAAAGATTGGTTTTCTGTTAGCAAAATCACAAGTAGCAATTACTACAAAAAGCTGGATTCAAAGTGACGAATGTATCTGAACCTGAGAACCCACAAGAGTAGCTAGAGATCTGTGCAGCGTTTCCAGGATGGAACAAAATAAATACCTCCTGTGGGAACGACCAAAATGACCAGCAGCCGACTTTTCAGGATTACATTTCTATGGACGATGATGTACTCATTTCAGAAGAGCTCAATGATGATGACATCGTTTCTAAGTATTCTTCTTTGGACATAGAAGAAGAAGTAGAAGAAGATTGTGAAGAGACTTCAGTAAAAATTCTCAAAGCGTGAGGCAATGGAAGCTTTAGAAACTTTACATGAGTATTTCGAGATGTCAAATATTGATGATTCTAGTATTTTTGATCAAAATTATTCCATCAAGAAACAAGTTCCAGCAACTATGGATCAAATACAAACAAACATCACCGACTACTTTAACCCTTAACTGGTCAGCGGGGGTCTGACAGACCGTTTGAAATCGCTAATTGTATTTTTCCTAGAAATATCTAATTTTCAGGTCCGAGACTCCGGCTATTATCTAGTTTCTATGTCCTCTTTGATATACTGTATGTAAAAATTAGCGAATTCCTTCCAACTCCGAGATAATCTCATGCAGCGGTCTAGTAGACCGGTGCTAACCAGGCACGTAACTTTTTTTGGATGCGACATTGTTTTACACAAAGCAATTTTTTTTGAGAAAATGCAGGTAAAAATTTTCCCACCCCCTCAAAAGCCGAGATAATCTGATGCAACAGTCTACTGGTTATTGTGACGACTTTTGTTAGTTTTTTTGAAGGTGTTAATTTATGCACATCACATCACAAATATAGTGTGTAAATATTGTAATTCTAGTGTTTTTCCAATGTATTATGTTACAAAAGATTCTAAAATGTTACGAAACAGTATAAATATATTCACCGATAAAATAAATATATTTCTTCCATATTCTTAGTGTTTTGTCTACATTATTCCAATAGCAACTTTGAACAAAATATATAAGGTCCTCAAAAGACGGATTTATAAATTTCTTGTATTTTCTGTTTATGTTTTATGTTTGAAGCTCAAATCAATCAAACATATAAACAAAAAGTCGTTTACTTTCTCATTTTTGTTAATTAACCAGCAAAGCAGCTATTTTTGACAGCTTTTAAACAATAAGCTGTAAATTATGCGAAATTCTTTTAAAAATTTTATTTTTAGGATTTATTTTAAGAAAGCTCACGAAATAAACTAAATATTTACTGTATTTTGCATTCCCGCTTACCTGGTCGACAAAGCATGAAAATAAGTATAGCGGTCCAACAGACCGCGTTGACCAGTTACGGGACTTTTAGCCTGCTGACCAGTTAAGGGTTAAGTCATAAAGTTTACTTAATTGTATTTTTTTATAAAAAATAAATACCTACACTTAATTCATAAAAAATACGCATTTTTATTAACATTTCCACCTCAATAAATGGAATAACGGTACAATTCGACCTCTATAAGCGAAGGCCTCTGTAAATGAGACAACTAAAATTTTAAAACTGTCTAATTGGAAGACTGGATAAATGAAAACCTCTTTAAATGGTACAAAATTCTTGGTCCCTTGAGATAACAATTAACCAGGTTTCACTGTATTATATTTCATAATTTTGCCGCAAGTACTGCTACATTTATTATATCTGCACGGCATACAGATGTAGATTTATGTTTTTATGTACTTACCAAAAGCGGTTTTTAAAATTTAAAAAAAGGTTAGTTTCATTTAATGTTTACGTAATTTTTCCACATCGAACACCCCCCAATTCATTGTCGATGATCCAATGTGATCAACTGACAGAAAACCGAAGTCCCTGCCTTCATTCAATTTTCGGGTCCCTTCAATTTCCTTGCATACGCCTGCTGGATTTCGAAACCTGTCACCGTTTCATCTACAATTAGTGGGTCATATATCTTCCGATCGTTCTTCAAAACAAATCACTAATTTATTGGAGGATTAATTATAGGCCTGGGAAAGTATCTGCGTCGTTTCCCATTCGTTTTTTCACCGAGGAAAGTTCAGATTGGTGGAAGCTGGATTGTGTTTCGGCCAGGCCCGGAATCCAATTAGTCCATGTAGGAAACAAACGTATCTTAATTGTGGTCCTTACGTCTGCTCAATGCAATTCTTGAAATCTGTTTCGTTTTAACAAACTGACAGATACAAGCTTCGGCTTCTATTCACGTCAAACAAAAACTGAAGAAGTATCTTTTGTCTTTTGTGTCTCACAGATAGTTACCATAAGGAAAATGTGCGAGTGGCATTACTCGGACTTTGAGCGGATGACTGGTCGTGGGCTCATTTGATTTCCAGGAACAATCTACGGAATTTTAATGTGTTTCATAATAAACTCCACCTCCTGGCTAGATGAAAATGAAATTGCAAAGCTCCAAGACAAAACGACTTTCGGCCATAAAATTCGCCTCGTCGCGGTTATTTATGTAATCGCATTTATTTATTAAATGTTTACGACCTATTCAAACCGCCATTACGCAAATCGTTCCCCAGTGACGAGCGTGCTGGCCTTTGTGTAATGATATTGCGCTTGAATTTCCTCGGAGATGTTTTTTTTTCTGACGAAAAAATGGCTGCATCAAGTGCACGGATAGCGTTTCAGTGCTGGCCGAGAGCCATTAAATGGATTACACAGTCACAAAATAAGACATTGCCCCCGATTCGGTTTCTCGACGTCTTGAGTCTTGATGAGGAGTTTAATTCTTTTTATGAATTCATAATCGCCGACCATTAATCTTGGCGCTTTTTGTTAAACCACCAAAGCTGCTTGGCGGATTGAAAGAATGACGTCTTTTACTGGCTGATGATCTTTTTAAAGTGTGGGGTGGCGTGTTTCTAAAATATGAGAGGCATGTAAGCTAAAAATAAACACCAAATGAATGTTTTTTTTATATTATTATTATTGTATTTTGGAAAATAAAGATACAAACATATGTATTTCGACAAACTGCAAGATAAAAATAGAAGAGATTGTTTAAATATTCATACCTGGTAGGGAATTCTAAGAGGAAAACTATTCTCTATTTGAAATTTAAATCGAACAAGAATTCCGCTTCAAAGAATTTTTATTCAGCTATTGTTTGTATCAAATTCAGAAATTTCTCTATTCAAACAAATAAAACTTGTGTGTTACAACTATACACCGAGAAAATTACACTAACAAATAAAGTAGCAACATTATTTTCAAAATTCATCCAAAACAGAACCACGTCCATCAACGGAGCACATGTTGAGTTCCTTTGATTGCAAACTCATCCCCTCAAGAGCTCGATCCGTAATTGCATGATAAATTCATGAAACAGACACAAGCGAGTGTAGTTTTGCAAAGTTGATAAAATGCTTGAAGTTATCCTTTCATAAAGTTACTGGTATCTTGCATTCAAAGTGAAGGTATGCATTTTATGTCAACGAGATAACAGCTCATGAATATTTTGTAGTGCGACTCGAATTTGCTTTTGAATTGTTTATGATGTTCGAATCTTCTTTTATGTAAAAATGATTGAACGTTGAAGAAAAGTTATTTGACAATATTGCCAGAGTAGAAGCATAGCGTGATAAGGATAGCACATCTTGTTTAATGGTGTGCATGTGTTATAGTTAGCTATGATTTTTCGGATGTTTAGTGCTTTATGGGTTCAAATATTTAGATGAAGTGATTGATCTTCTATATGAAAGTTGAAAATAAGAATTTCCGGTAATATGAGCATTATTTTTCATAAAATTTGCTTGCCTCACTTAAAAAAATCGACGAAAAAAATCAAATGTTCAAGCTTTTAATTATACTCTGCATTAAAGATTAAGAAGATGAAAAGAAGCATGGCATTTACCTACGACGTGCATGAAAACTAACACGCCAAAATCGTTTGAAGTTTCTATTTTCATGCAATAGTTTTTTTTTGAGTTTTTCCGAGTAAATGCCAGTTGTGGCCACAATAGGAAGTTATCCAATTATCAGGTCAAACTATTTGTATAAGAATTGGATAATTGAATGTCTGCCATAAAGTGCCTCCTTCCCAGCCACAAACCGCCTGAAACACTTTTTCGGGCAATTAAATCCTCAATTAACACAAACAAGGAAACTTGTTAATCTATTACCAAGCGTTTCATCCAACCATAACGCAGTACTTGGAACTACGGCCTTCGGAACTATGTAATATCAAACAGAACAGGGGGCAGCAAGGATTTTATCCTAATGAAATTGTACAATAAGTAAGAACTGCTTGGTATACACAAAGGTGAGCTTACCTGTTTCTAGTCTTGTTTTGTCATAAATCTTAGGGAAAACTTGGGAAAATGCTTGTGGCAAGGCTCAAGCTATGCTTAATATGTGATTTGTGTTTTTTTTTTGTCAGTGGAACACGTAGTTATTTTATATGTTGGTCTATTGCGAGAGACATAATTGAATTGGCTTTTGTTGTCATGTTCACCATGTTCTGGTAGAATGAGAATATGGAAAACTATGTAATGTGCTTCGTTTTCGAAATTTATGTGTTTGATGATTTAGCTATCATATTAACAGATAGGATTCTATTTTTTATAGCGAACAGGAAAGATATATAATACTGACTGAAGATATCCGAGAATGCATCATACCACCATTTTTTTTTTTGAAAATTACCTTTTTTTTGAAATTTTCGCAGAATTTTCATCAAATTATTAGCCGGCAACATGGTCTGTATGTTTTTAATTTTACGCAAATTTGGTTCACTATTCAATCACTATCGGATTTTTCGTGTTGATTTTGCTGCTCATCATACACTTCACTTAAGGGGTCTACCTGCTTTATCATTTTCAAAAAATCGATTTTGGAAAGTATATATATGCAGAAATGTGATATTTAAATTTTATAAAGATCGGAGTAGTCTTACTGTGTTTTTGGGCAACTTTCACTTAGTCACCCGAGCGCGATTCTTCATTAAAAGAAACTTTAACTGCGTTTTTCTCGAAACAACGTTTTTTCGACGCCACGTTGATGAAATCTCGGAACTAATGCACCGATTCTCACCAAATTTTTACCAGACATTATTTATAGCTACAGCTTTAGCGCAAATAGTTTTTCAAAATTTCGATTTGAAATATTTTTTGGCCCAAAAAGGTGAAAAAAGCATGCTTATTCGTATTTTTTCGAAAAATGTCTGCCATTTTTACAATTTTGCAAAAATCAAAAATCGCCCTATTCCAACTATAGCTTTTAACATACTGAACTTAAAACTATTTAATTTTTGGTTTCAGACCAACCATCTCGAAAATTTCATCAAAACAGCGCATACCCCTTTCTTATTTCGACATTTTTTTTCAACCAGCATTTTCATTGATAAAACTCACATAAATGAATAAAAAATGTTTTTTGTGTATTTTTGGAGTGTATTTATTGAGTTTAACCCCACTTTAATCAATTTTTATAATTTAAACCTATCTAAAAATTATTGAAAACAACCCGTTTTTACACTGCTAAAAGAGGGTAGACCTCTTAAGGTACCAATCCAATTTAGAAAGCGAAAAAGCCTTTTTAAAGAATTTGTTTCTCTGATACTTTATTATATATTGATTTGAATTTTTTTATAGTATTATTTCATATTTAGATAATACAAAAAAAATTTGATTTTTATTTATTATACTCTTTTATAGAGGTTGCTGAAATTAAGCTCTAAAAATCGTTACTTCACAGCAGAGAAATAATCTATGGATTGGTAGATCTGAAAAATAAAATTTTACGGCACTTTGAAAAGCAAGGTCTTTCACAATGTAACCAACAACTGTTAAAAAAACACTTAAAAAAATATGACGGACTTTTGAAAAAAAATATCAAAAATCGATCATTTTTGCGTAGTTTTTTTAACGCCAAATATTTGTTTTAAATTTTTTATCGTATTTTGTTTAATTGTTTTGTAATATTCCTAAACAAATAAAACGCATCAAAATTTTTGAAAATCAGTTCAATAGATCCGAAGATTATCTCTCCGCCGTGTTAAAAAACGTTGTTTTGCGAAAAGCTTGTTCACAGTTTTTGTTCCATTTTGCTGATAAACATTTTGTGAAAAATGAAAACCTAGACATTTTTCAAAACACCCACTGAGCACAGGTAATAAATTCACATAAGTAATATATTTAGACGAAAGCGGTATTTTAGAGAAGGTGAATAAAAGCGATGCTACGCGGTTGACAGCTGATCGAACACCTGCAAAGAGCCGAAAGTGCGCACACACTCAAAGTTGCTCTTTATATATTAAACTTTCGAATTTCGAAAAGATTTTTCTGGAGGTCATTATGGAAGTTTTTACAAGCACTGCTTGAAGTATATAAGTTTTATAAAAATTGAACACTTTCTTCCGTAAATCAGGTTGAAAATTTATTGTTTATGAAAAAAACCTAATTTTTAGCACTTTTTTTTCTTGAATTAAAAAACGGCTCCAAAATTTGCCAGATTCACAAAAATGTTAATACGCGTCGATTGACACCTTAACCATGCAAATCGTATGTTTGTTTCGCGAGATATAACGCATGACAGAAATGACCTTCAAAGAGGCAAAACAACAAACTCCCTCCCCCGACGGAAGTATCACAAAAACTAATCATCTCTTAAGATTGCAAAGACGCTTCGATTGACACCTCAGCGAAGTCGATACCACTTTGTTTACGTGAGTTATGCTCGTAGAAAAAAGTGTCCATGAACGTACGTACGAACGTACACACACACATACATCTCCCTTTCTAAAAACACTTTATATATACTCTATAGACCTCAAAACGTAAAGAAATGTTGAAAATTTCGATTTCGATTTTCGGGGCGATTACAAGAACTTCCCATATACTGGGAAGTTACAAAACATCGATTTTTTGAAATTTATAAAGTGGACTAGTAGAAACCTTAAAAAACTCATGTTTTGCGCTAAGGTTTCTACTGTTTCAAAACCTAAGCATGCAGAATGATAACAGTTGCTACAATTTATATCATATTTTTAGCCTACACAAATGACATTATTTGAATACAAATTTAAGGATGCTAATATCAGATGGATGCAAATCAATGGTACGTTTACATGGGCGGCTCAGAACTGACTAGTTTGCGATTCTTTGTTTTTTTAACAAACTGCAAGCTTTTGAGTCCTTGATGATATGATAGAAATATTAGATTAAAAAAATTGGTTTTTTAATCTCTATTTAACTCCCCTCATAAATTTCATGAACATTTTCGTAAATATTAAACTGAGATTTTTATTATGGTAGACCGTGATGCATTGAACTCCCGAACCTTGTATAGTTAGTACTCTTCTATGTTTTATGATGAACTTCAAATAACATTTGACTGCTCTGTAAATTAAAAGTTATTAGTTTCCTATCTACATTATTGAAGAATCTCCATTTGGTTCACAGGTGTCATACGTGCAAGGCATATGAGGTTATAGATGAAGTCCACATGCACAAAATAAATCTTACATCCACGAGCGTCAAATAACATGTTAATGCGGATTGGATCGTGGTTTGCAGTGAGATTCAAATTATTAAAAATCACGCTCAGTATAAGTATTGAAAACCCACTACAGACTATCATAGTTTTGGCTTGCTCCTTACCCCTCCAATTTTAAAAACTTACAGGATAACATGCATTACACGGTAACAACACTTTAAAAATCTAAATTGTTTGTATACAAAATAAACGATCGTTGTTAGTCTTTGGGCCAAATCTAATCGTCATGCCAAGAAATTGTTCCGTGTACGTAGTAGCATTCATAGAAAAAATATCTTTTTTCGGTTACTATATATTACATGAATGTAGCTTACATGTTACCCTAGCGAAACCGTCCACCCAAAATTTCAAACCGAATATCCACTCAGAAGTTATTAATTTGTATGCTGAAACAGTTTCTGTCTGCAAAAAGACGTCCTTGTCTGAGTGCACTAGCTAAAACATTAATGCGCCCATAAATATGGCCTCCATTCTTGGTGTGGCGAAAAACAGTTTGAGTGGCTGTCAGGAGCATGCAATTCGTTTGTAGAATTAATAGTTGGGATGTTGCCGGCTTACTTTCACCACTCCTTCGTGACCTGCTTGTAAGGATACAGTCTTTACAATTGGATTTTTTTTGGGTTAGAATTTGGCTGATACATTTCAGATGAGGCTGGGAAGATGAAGAAACGTGAGGTGATATTTTCGCAAAGTTATTCGGTGCTGATAGTTTGAAAAGAAATATTTTCCGTATTTCTGCAGAACCAAGTATGCTGGATTTTAATGAAATATGTATAATAAGCTTCTTACAGATGCTCCGTTCGGCGCAACGAATAAAAAAACAATACCTTTGAAACTTGAAAGAGTAGACTCAGAAAATTATTGAATAATTTTTTCTGAATTATGGTAGTGAACGTATGTTTTCAGTACTATTTCAACTGCAAAAATGCAACATTCCGAACGTTCACCAGACAATTAACAACTTTTGATGCCCACACTCTATTCGTTTTACACTGAAAATTGCATGTGCCGCAAATGCCAAAATGTTTACGGGACCGTAGAAAAGGGAGAAAGGTTTGCTTCATTGCTGCTTCAATTTATGACCGAAAAGTTACTGAAGTGGCATTTAGCAGGGTCGTAGATAAGTAGAGTTTTGCTTGCCGATAACGACGGGAGAGTCATCAACAGGGACATACTTGCTACCCCAAAAACTATTCTAGCAGTATTTTTTTTTGTTTTCCGAAAGGATAGCGGGTGATGACAAAAGACTGCGTGTTTACAAAACGAATTAATAGCATTTCTGGTCAGGATTTTGTCCATAGTTATTACTTTGCTGCTACATTCTTTTGAGGCTACTTTTACTAAATGTATTATTGTTTTAAATTTTTGTCTAGGATGTTGGATAGTTTTTTCTGTTATTGGTAGTAGATTGTGCTCAAAAGATCACCAAACGCTGGTTCAATATTTCATGTTTTTTTCATTCTTAATTTAGTGTTTGCATGGGATCCTCTAGGAAAAAGTGATAAGATAATGATTTTTTTAACCATAGACTTTGGTGAAGTTATTTATTTTAAGTGGGTTTTCTTTCGCGTCTCTCAAAAATCTAACATTAGCCGTTTTTTAATATTTAAAGAGGATTTCTTAGGGTTGCAAAAATCTTACTCCGTTAAAAGTACAAATATTATGTTTTTGAAACTGTGTGGCTTGTGATTTGTTATTTTCATCAAATTCGCTGGAAAGATGCAGTGAATACTCAAAATGCTTTTTCAAATCTCATCATTTGGACATGCAACGAGAAAAATACCCTCTTTCCGTACAATCCTAGTATATATACAAAATTTCCCAGCAGAAATCATACTTACCCATAACCTGGGGCACAATCCAACGATGTTGCAGTCCAACCTGCTTCCCACCCACCATCTTTCCATTCATGAAGTGCCGCACATAATAGTGTAGCAACGAAAACTGATATATCTTTTTTGGGCCAGATTGTCATAAACCACAACATGTGTGCTGAAACTTCACAGTGAATGTCACCGCAAGGATGTCATATGAATTTCTGAAGCCAGCAGGTTCGGTAGCAATCTGCATCCTCCTTGGCCAAAAATGAAAACGATATCCCACCAACTATAGTGATGTCACTGGGAGTGGAGATTTATAGTTGATGAAGACGCAACACTCATGTTTGCGTTATTGCTTCATAGCAGCTCTCCAGCATAAACATGAGCTATAAGATGGGAAAAAGAAAGCTTTCCGCAGGATAATAGAACAAGACGATTTCAACATGCCAGGCATCAGACTTCGTCAGCTTGTGTGAATATTTGAACGTCGTTGATGTTGCTTCCGGTGTCATCGTCATCTTCGTCCTTGTAGACAGTCAAAGTGTTTATGGCGTAATATTTTCTTGAAATGACTGCTACAGGTGTTGATAAGCGGAATCTTATCGTTATGACGAGATGTCTGATATTAACTTATTGTACATTCATGGAGAGATTGGTGGAATGTAGAATTATCGTATGCCAGCGGCATTTGAATGTAAAAGGGGAAGATTTGCTATTTTTCCAAGCAAATAAAAATGATGAACAGTAAAATCACGACCTGCAACCAATTTACGTTGAAAGAGGGCCACATTTTGTTGTGAAAATTTCCAATCATACTAGAAACCATAGCTTGAGTTTATTGGTGCATTGAAGCTTGTGAACTACCACTTGAAATTCCAGTGATTCTGATTCTTCGATTCTGTAAAGTATTGCAGTCAATTGTGTATTCTAGGCAAAATTTAAACCAAAGATCTACTTAAATTCATTTAAAAAACGCTTTTAAGCCATCTTTCGTTTTTCAACCACAGTTTGTTATCATTTGCACTGCTAAACATTTTCTGTATTTCATTATGACCCGTTTAACCACAATTCTTATATAAACATTCACAAAACTATCTTTGTCACAAATCGAAGAATCTTGGCAAACATCAATTAAAAGTTTTCTTCTCGCCACTTTTTCGTGAAAAACTCCGCAATTCTTTTTACAACAATATAACTTTCAATTTTCTTCAAATCGTATTGAATGAGAATTTTCTTTATGTTTGAGCAGAAAACTTTTCATATTATGAAAAAATTCCCTGATTTCTGTTTATTTCGGTGGAGAAATACTAACGGGACAAAATATTTCGAAATAGTTTTTCAATATCGCATATTCTGAATCAGTTTAATCTTAAGAGTGGGAAAACTTTCCTTTTATGATTGAAAAGATTACGCTACGTGCAAGTATCTTCTTCTTTTTCATCCATTTGTGAATTATTTGGTGATTCCAAATACATCACAGAATACAAAACAAGTGAATATCCTTTACGTTACATGACTTTCGAACTCACTACTGACGTTATGTGCAGGATTTGTCTATAAAAGTCACGTTCTTATCGGTATCTTTTATACTTTTTGTCTCATACTTTCAAGAAAAGTCATCCTATTTCAAAATACAAGCAAAAGAACTAAGCCTAACTAAATCAAATACAAAATCCTCTTTTCCGAAAATTCAAATTCAAAAATTTCGAATTTTATTTTCTGACATTCAGTCTTCGCCAATTTCGTATTCATTTCTCAATAAATTTTTGCAAAGCATAATTTAATTTTCCTTCATCGAAATAATAGCAGCTAATAATAAATTGCAGATTTTTAATTAAATAATAGACCCAATGCCATCACCACACCAAGACGTCCTGAAAACTTTTCCTATAAAATGAAGTCATGGCACGTCCTTCTAATAAAAAACACGAAGACAGCATACCAAAAGACTCGAACGAATGGTTCGGCAACAAAAGATTGTCTCTACAATAACGAAAGAACTTTTGTCCTCGGAAAATTGTAAAACAGATAAAAAGAGAAAATTTAGATACGAATACTTCTGTGCTGTTTGCGAAAGTATTCTTTGATGTTTCGGTAATATCAATTGTTATGGGAGCAAACACCAAAACTTTACTTCTTGCGAGAAAGTAGCAGAGCTGATAAATCAATTTGTAACATTTTGACAACGGTTAAGGATGTTTATTGAAATTGACTTTTTTGGAACGGAATGTTTTCGATGATGTCAGTCAACTTTTCAATTCGCGAAAAAATTCAACGTAAATGTATTCCTGGAGCATCCTCATTTGGCTTGAATAAAGAACCGTGCCATGGAAATGCTTAAGAACATTAGAAAAATTTAAGAAAAATAATCTAGCTTCTTTGAAAACATAAATTACAATTTGAAGACTAAAATCTCATTTTTTTGTCCAATAATGACGAATTATATGAAAGAATTTTCAATATAAATTTAATGTCTACACAACCAAAAACCTTATTTTGCTTTCTCTTCTACATCAATTTTTTTGGTGCAATCTCTACTGATTGACTTCAACTTCAAGCCAGGCTACAAGGTCTAAAAATCTGTTTCCCATTTAATAATCTAATGAAAAATTATCGCAGCTAAAATAAGTAGAAAATTTCCAAGCAACTTGACTACTGGCTACGTTTCGAGGCTCCTCTACTAAGTCAGCTCGTTTCGTTTGCGAACGATGGAATTCAATTTTCTTGAGTATTTTTTCACAGATCGACGAATTTAATTAAAAACTTTAACTCAAGTGAGTTTTCCGGGTCAAGTAACTGGCATGCGCCCTCTTATACGACACACATACATATATATGCTGCCACCAAGGCTGCTGGGGATATCATCCACTGGACTCCAATATTGTTTTTACTCTATTCCGATTTTCGCAACGACCCTCCTTCCCATACGTTTTCCATTAAATGGTTTCTTGCTGCAAAAAGGACCGAAACCCATTGACTGCTTCACCTTATCGTTGCATTATCTCGCCAAGGGAGAGACTGTGGTCGTTCGCATCTTAATCAGATGCATTCTTTAGTGCACTTCGCCTCGAGGAGTGTGCAGTAATCTGGTTTCCTTCAGATTAAAGTGCAAGTTCCTTTGCTTATTTACGTTAAGCGTCAAAATCATCCGAAAAGAAATTCAATTTCTACGGTATAACATTTGTTTTAGTGAATAAAGATTGGAAACGTGAATCTGATTCAAGTCAAATGTTTCAATTCAGTTTGCACAAATTCAAATAAATTGGACAACGTCTTCCTTGGTGAATTCATATTTAAATGGCATTTTATTCGGAGTGTTTGAAGACTATAATGATATCTAAAAATTACGATAGTACAAGTAGGATAAATTAAAAATTTGAGTCTTAATTTTATGAACAGCATCGAAACAGCATAAAATTCGCAATAAACTTTGGTTGTTTTTTTGAAGATTTTGTTTTGATAAACAAAATGCCAAAAACAAAATTTTGGAACCGAACGATTAGATTTTCCTTTAAAAAATCGAAACAAGTCATCTATAAAAATTGAAATATTATGTAGGAAAAAAATCGAATAAATATAAGTAATGAGTCGAGGTTCAAAGGAACAGGTGGTAGATAGTAAAATACAACTTAGTTCATGAATAAGTTTGGCAAAACTTATTGAAATCGTTGGCCAATCATTCAAATATTAGATTCAGCCTATTTTAAATTAAATGCCTAAATTAAATGTGGAGTTTATTTGTATTTTATAGCTATATTTTTCATTTGGAAAATTGTGATAGAATAACTTGCAAAGATGTATCGTTTTGATTGCTGACCATTGAATTTTTTGTTTTTTGATATTAAGCGTTGTTCAAACTAAAATTCAATTATGAGGCTGAGCACGATCCTCAAAAGCAGAGAAGTCAGCCATTTAAATATTACTCTCTTGAAACTATTCATCAGTCACGACTTAATTCAAGAAGTTGAGTTGCTGAGGCTGCTCTTTCTTATCATTTCCAAATGAAGGCAAGATTTAAAATCTTCCTTGAATAAGATACCTTAAATGACCAAAAAACCTGAAATTTATTTTGAAGCATATATAAATATAAACATATGAAGCTGGACTCGTTTACTGTAAAGCAGCCGAAAAAAATTAATTGGTGAATTTCTCATTTTTCTTTTTATTTTAATTTATTTTTAAACAAAATTAACGCAATATTATCTGGAATTAGGAACTCATTTAATAAGGCAGCTGCTTGAAACTGTTCAGGCACCGATGTAAAAAAAATTAAATGTATCACTCCAACATTATTAACTTCCTAGTTTGTGGTAAGTTTTTGCAATCGACCAGATAATTCAAATTGAAATTTAACAGCTTTAAAATTTTCTTGTAATTTTTACATTATTTTCAATTTACGTCCTCAAATCTCTATTACAAAGTTCACACTCTTACAACATTTCAAAATAGTTCAAATTTATTTTCGAGTTTCATGTTCTGTGCGGCAAAGCTTAAGAGCACTTCATGCAATTTACGTTGCTCAAAATCGGTCATCCGAGCACCTCATACGCAATGCGATGGATATTTTGCTGCCCACGTTGGATGGACAACATACATCCAACACGAGCTTTTACTATGCGTACCGAGGCGGCCTCCGCTGCCGTAGAAGGAAGTGTGACTGAGCATCCAAATTTATCGATTCAACGCCGTTTTCAACAACATGGCCTTGGACTAAAGCCCTTTTAAATTCATCTAGTGCAACAATTTAAGCCATGATGAATCGACAAATGATTCTTAATATTTTGATTCCCAACATCAATGCCTATCGTCTGAGAGACAAATTGTTCCGGAAAGATGGCGAAACACGCCGACAGCGCGTGAAACCATTACTTTCTTGGGCTTAACCTTTGGTGAAGGAAGTATCTCAAGAAATGAACCTGTGAACCGCCCAGATCATGTAATTTGTCTCCGTTAGATTTTTTCTGGGAGAATGCATCAAATCACTTGTTTAAGCTGATAAACCAGTAAAAATTGCTGGCTTTGAAGCCAAAAACTTTTGACGAGATAAGTGGTGCAAAATAAGACGTAGTCGCAGTGATCATATGCCGCAAATTGTATTCAAACACTGAATGCCATACATTTTTCAAGATAATTAGGCCAAAAAATATGGCTATTGAAATAAATAATCTGTGTTTTATTTTTTTAAATAAAACTCTATACCTGAAAAACACCCAATATTAGAATTTATCGCAATTAATTGGTTGACACGAAAATTTTTACCTAAATTCACTTATTCTAACGACATATTTGTGGTATCGATGGGTACATATTATCATTCGTATGATTTGATGCAATTTTCGGAGACTTCATATTGATGATATGTTGGTTTGGTTTCGTAAAGGAGGAGACCAAATAAATTTTTTCTACAAGCTTCAAAAATTGATCGAAATTTTAATTCGATTTTTTGATCGAAATTTTTCGATTTCGATTGAAGTCAATCAACTTTATGGAAGAAAAATTTTCAGAAAAGCACAAAAATATACATGAGATGTTTGTTCCACGTAAGTCAAATAACGCTCGAATTAAATGTGGTAGAAAATTCAATTATTCAAAATTCATTTCTATGATTTTTTATAGATTTGAATGTCAATTTTTTAAGTTGTTATCTTTTTGGTAAGCTGAAAATTCGAAACAGTTGAACCTGAAACAAAACACTTCAAATAATTATGGCAGATTAACTTCTTAACGTCGTAACGTTGAATCAAATTGCATACAATTTCAACGTACGTTTATTTCCGGTAAAGTCAATCGTTTCTGATAAATAACACCTACATATGTATGTAACGAAAAATCCGTTCAAAATTCTTTAAGGCTCCCTTTGCTGTAATCAATGATAGCAGCTAATGTAGGCTGATAATCTTTTTGATTCTTTTAACTCGTCTTGGAAAACTTGTGTGTAGAATATTTGCATTGTGAACATCAATTTATTATGGAGTTGACTGGACTAGGGTTCACCTATTTATTTGGTGGCGAAGGTTTTTTTAACTTTCCAGCATAGGAAAAGTTCTGATAATCTCTCCGAAAGTTCAAACAGAAACTTTCAGCCCACTTTTTTGGCTTGAGTCCTTCAGAGTAGATTTAAAGAGATTTCAGAATAAAGCTGTTCCTTTTGACTTCTTTTGTATTCATATTGTTGTGTATTATATTTATAGTACTTAATTTTCGGATTATTCACTATCTCTTATTTGAAAATATAGTCTTCCTTTTAATTGAATTTTTTATTTGATCCATTTTTACACACGTTGAAGGACCGATTGTCACAGACCTAATACTTTCTTCCAGACAACTATTATCCAAGTGCTATCTATTCGACTAAACTAGCTAGGCGAACAATAAATTTTCACGATCGCAGCAACTCGACTGTCTCGCAACATACCTTCAAACTTTTAATTGAATCTAAAGTGCAGATGTATCGACCATCTCAAATTAAATCGGGTTGCTACTCCGCCAATCGACTTTTCAATAAATACCCAAATTGATTCCTTGCAGCCCTAGAAAGTTTCCGAGGAGCCAACCGCTAATTACTCATAGTTTTACACTTCGCTTACAACTTTCGCCAGCATCCTCTTTTGAACATGGCTCGTATCTCAAAAATTGAACAATTTCAACCGTCGTCACAACCATCCACGCTGAGTTCTTTGACGACCGTCTTGGCAGGAAACCCCACGAGTATTAAGAAGTTTCCAGTCTTGCTATTTCCCGATGTCAAACACATCTAATTGCGTTAAAGTTAAACTTTGTTTTCCCCGCACTTTTCGCCAAGCGTTTAGTATATCATTCTTACAAGTTACGATGTAGCGATGTCTAACTTTTCCAGTGAGCCGAGCAAAATGAAAGTTTTTCAGTTGAAGTTTCTCGTGTCCTCGATGAATTATTGAGGCCCATGAAAAGTTCTGCTAATAAAATGCCAACTAATGCACTGTCACTGTACTGAAGATAAGGAGCTGCGAGTTTTACAAGAATTTCAATCAGGAGATGAGAAATGATGGGATATGATGGATTTGACATTTATTGAAGCGGTCACAGTAATTGTAAATCGGGAAAAATCTCTAATAATGTGGAACGTGGAAAGAGTAATTGGACAGTTTAATTTTGCAAGCACACGAAATGGAAACCATAAATTAATTGAAGAAGACATCCCCATCAAACCATCTGAAAAATTTCTGATGTACTATACAAACATTTCTCTCAACTCAAAGTTTCTGCTATAAGGACGATCTAGGGACTCGATGGACTTGGAAAATAATATCACAAACAATTATAGTCAAACCTTGCGTGGAAGAATCGTTTGGCATCAAACCACTTGACGTATTCAGCGAACCATTTCAACTACTGACAACCCAACAATTGCTTGTTATAAACTTGATGTCCTTTAACGTCAAATATCTGCTGCTTTGGATGGAACAGAGCTCTTCAATAGCGTTTTAAAGACGACGATAACGACAAATACTGTGGCGGTTCTCCATTGTTAAATGTTTCTTTTTTGTTTGCTCCATGCAACCGTTCTTTAATAAAACATCGGCAAAGTCGATAAAGGACTTGAGATTCTTGGCCTGCTTACATTAAAAGTGAATTTATTTTAACTACTTGTGATTGCTTGGGATTTCATATGATCGAAATATGATGGACTTTTGGGAATTAAAAATATTGATTGATGTTTCAAATGTAAAAGTTTATCCAAATTCTTTGTTTTAAGACGTGATTACTGCTAATTTACTTCAATGGAATTTGTTAATCGATTTACCCAAAGAAATTTTTAAAACTCGCATGTGACGCTCACAATAAACCATGCAGTGTACATCACCTAGTCCTTCCAAACGAATAGGCAATGATTCAGTGAAAGCAAAGAGCTCACAAGCCCAAATGGAGCGTCCCCTGAGAATATTTTTCGTCGTTCGACGTAGCCATTTGCATTTGCATTGCGAGAGTTCTTCGTCACTTATTGTTTAAACTCAACTTTAAAGCTTTAACGAAGGATAATCCCAAGAAATGGCGATTTTATCTTGCACCGCGCGCCACGAAACATTTCCACGAATACGAATCGTTAAAATGTGATTCTGGGTGATGTCCTGCCTGGTAGCACCCAATAAGCAGAATTACGGTCTAGCAGTTAAAAGCAGGCTCGGTGTTGGAGCCTTCTTAGATTCGTCCTGATTCGCCAAAGTCATCGATTGCGAGTATAGTATGTTCGTTAGTCATGATAGTAGGATGAGAGTCACCGCAACACAAACAAACACCAGTGATGATATCATTATTGTGCTTGATAAAGTTCCGCAATTATAATTCAAAATACAATTTCATGACAAGGTGGAGGGACTACAAAATTTAGATAGATAGATTTCGAACCGATGGCGACGACAAAGCGTCACAGTTGATCGCCTCGGGAGATATTTTTGTAAGGATTTTGGGGGCGTTCAATATCCAATGGTAGAGAAATATTTCAGTCATTTGTCTTCTTTGTTAAGGCATTAAGCGCACAGGCGGCCAGAACAAAGGATGGTAATAACAGTTGAGCAGCAATTTAGTAGCATCCATGCTCCTGGAAATGGCTGAATTATGAGCGCTCAGTCAGAACTAATAATTTGCGGTAGATTAGAGAAATTTAATTAATATTTTGTCACAGTTGGAGGCAGTGGAAGTAAGATTGATTCATTTTTGGTTTGTTGTTTATTTAATAAGAAAAGACGTCGCTTTTTAATATGCATTCGTTTTTAACTTCTTCTTTTTTCAATTTCCGAGGTAATTCGCTATTGCGAATCAGCGTGATTATTGGAGAATTTATCATGACAATAACGTTTAACATCACCTTCTTCCCTGCAATTTCTTCAAATCGAATTCGGAAAACGATAGTTTTAAAAAATTCATTTGATATCCTATTTTTATTGAAGCGTGCGTTTCACTCCGTTTTTAAAAAAATCTACATGCTGACTTAAATCAAGCTAATTTTACTTCACTTAGTATGTTCGAAATTCGAAAACATCTATTAGAAATAAAGTGTAACCGTATTAGAGTTATCATAAAAATTAACATTATGATCCTTAATCTTGCAAAACTCGTTTAAAGAGCATCTAAATTTATGTAACTAGTTATCAATTTTTAATTAAACCGATAAATTGAATTTAAATCTTTTACGTTGCCGGGACTCGGTGAACTAGTGAGTCAACATTTAAATCTTTAACAGACATTGTCAGTATGTCTCGTTTTTCTTCACATTCTCCTTAGCATTGGTTTTAACTCTTCATCAGCCATCTACACACCAATAATGTTTCTCTTTCGTGCGCTCTAATTAGTGAGGCCTGATTGCAGGTATCTATACTTTATTAACTCACACGCAACTGGTTGACGAGCACACAAACCAGTGATGCATCCGGCTGGTTGTTAGTGAGGCCTTCTAGTGTATTTGTGGTGTCGTGACAAAATATGACAAGTGATATAGTTCCTGGCTAAAATTAATTATAATTACAATTTTTTTGACTGCATGACATTGTCAAGGCGTTGAATGTGAAAGTTCTCTGATTAAGACATTGTGCCGGAAAATTGCGTGCCATCTTTAAGTTTTTGACATTTTTGAGTTCTTTTCATCGTTATCCAAGACTGATTCATTGTTTCCTTGTAAATTACTAAGATCACTACAATTTTAACGACTACCATGGGAAATGAACCCTATTTACTGCATATCATTGAAAAATAAAATTAAATGAACCTAGGCTTGTCACTCGTAAAGAAGCTTTTCCGTAACTGAATGTCAACTTTTAAGTTCGCTTGTCACTTGAATGTAACCTTTAGCTGCTTTATCTGAAGTTTTCTTAATGGCATCAAGACCATGTTGTATAATTGAAACTGACAACATCCCACAAGACTCGTTTTCATTATAGCCAGCCACATTGTTTAATTAACGCTTGATGACCACCCTTAAAACGTCCGTTTGAAAACATGCTAATTCGATTACCTTTTTCTACCTTTACTGTCATAGGATCTCGAAGAAGGATTTGATAAGTACTTAATGGAGTTTAGCTGTAGCTGTTTTCTGAAAAGTTTCCCATCTTTATTTAAGTGGTTTGCAGGATATTTGTACAGCATAATACTACTTTTCAATCTTTTCTGAAGCAAAACTTAAAAAAAAGATAGATATGGTTATACATAATATATTACTATTTATAGCTCGATTTACAACAATTAAACATTTGCTTGATCTATTTTTTTCTTTTGAATTTTGGTTTCTCCTTTATATTTTTGCCTCGAAACTATTTCAAAGGCAAATTTAAATACTTTTCCATGAGCAGATCCTTGAATAGCGACAATTTACGTTTGAATGATTCCACTAAGTTTTTCTTTTCAAGTCATCCCATTAATGAGCGTTTTTATTCGCTCCTGCTGGATTTCTTTAATAACAAACGAAACTTCGTTGTAGCAGAAAAAGTTCTGCTAAATTTTCAGTTTCCCAAGCAAAAGGACATGAGAAATGAGCGTTGCACATACAAACCTAAACCAGAATTACATAGGCTTTGAAGGCCGGCTGAATGGTTAGCAAGCTTTCAATTATTCATGCGAACATCTCCGTTCGTGGCGAGGAGTCAAGGCTCTGTAATCAGCACTTTTAATGATAACGTTTGAAGAAGACAAAGTTTTTGGCCAAGAAAAGTTTACCTAGTGGTCAGGACATTTAGCTGGGTGTGTCTATGATGCTTTGTGGCCTTGCTTGGCAACTGAACTACGAAGAATTTGGAATCAACTCTCGGTAGAGACATTTTTCGCTCCTTTTTGGCGCTGAATTCAACAAATTTGAATTATTTCATTTGGTTTGCATTGCTTGTAAATTGAGTTATGTGCGTGAAAATTTGGATTTTATGGTTGTAGCTTCGGACCCGTTTAGATATTTATTTTGTACAAATTATTGAAGAAAGTAGGAAAAACAAGCCAGCCTTGATTTCTTGAATTAAATAAAAAAACATCAAGGCTCTGAATGAAAGCGTGCTTCTGAAATTTTAAAAATTATGTCATTATTTATACTTCAAATTTGTTTAATCTCTCCATATTTTTTTATAAATCAACTGCAAAAACGAAAATGGACCATAAAAATAGCCAAGTTCTTATGAGTTTCTAGAACACGGACGATAATTTGGTCGATCTTGGGAGTCTTTCACTTATTCATAATTTGTCTTTCATTTTAGTTTGTCTAATACAAGTGATGGCACTTATTGATTGATCCCAGGCTCCCAAATCGTGTTTACTTGCATATAAGAATTCTCAAAAAAACAAATTCTGAAACCAATTTGACAAATCAAACTTTCATCTCACGGGTTGATGATCGAAATACGTTATTGCAAAGTACCTTTTCCATCAGCTACGTCCAGCTTTTCGATCACTCAATTAGATATCGATATCAAAGCATTCGAAGATCATGCAAACCAAATCCATTGACGTTTCATAAGACTTTTCCAAATTGAATCCTTCATTCTAGTGAAGGAAAAATCAATAGTCCTTAAATACTTGAAAAAAATCACTATCTTTGTCATCGCGAACGCCCAGCCATCATCAAGATGGTCGGTACGAAAGGGACACGAAGCGTTATTAGATTAAACTGCTTTTTACCAAACTCATAGTTTTTACTAAGCCTAAAACAGTCTTGTGAAGCAACCAAAATATTGATTTTCATAAGAATTGTTAAAAGAAGTTACCCAAACAAAAAAGTATAATAACATACAATTCAACAATGAGATCATGTTAGACGTGATGGAAAAGTTTTCATGGTTGAAGAATAGGCAACAAACTGCTGTAAATTTACAAGCTTACATGTTTAACTTGCGGATTTTGTTATTCAAATCGGTATGGTTTAGAAATTGATCAACTCAAAACATTTGGATTTATTTTGAGTTTGTATTTTAAGTTTCCGAAGTTTTTATTCTCAGATTTCTTCACAACCTCAGATCTGTGCATCTAAAATGATTTTCTGTGCAATTTATAAAAAAAACTCAAAGTAGATGCTAGATTATAAGTACAATTTTTATACAAATGAAACAAAAATATTCAAGCCCTTGCGTTCAACGTTATCTTTCTAACATCCCATCAAAGCAAATTGAATTATTCTGATGGCAACCTGAAAAACCTTTTTATTATTCAATGGGTGAAACCAAATGGGGCTGAAAAAATCTCTTTACAATGTCGCCAATTTTGACGTGAAGATTGTGCATCGTCCAATCGTTTCGGCAATTCGAAACCAACCAGTCACGTACCGTAGCGGTGCCGGGGCAAAATGAAAATCAAATAACTCGATGCTCATTATACGATTTCGGAAAAGTAATTTCCCCAAAGATACACAGCGTTCAAAGCGTTTCAAATAGGGAATTAATGCAAACACGAAAGGTTTTCAGAATAATTCATGATGGATGCGTGCTGTCTGTTTAAGTACTCCCTAAGGACGTGTTCACCATCGAACAAAATTATATCGTGTTTTCCGTTCTCGAAAAACTTTGTTCATAGTTATTGTGCTTGGAGTAGTGTTATTAGAAAAATATCTTTGCCAAACATTTAGCGATTAAATGATTGTCAGCCGCCAGTTTGTTAAATGAATTTCACTCTAGCGGCTAAATAACTAAACGATCAACTAACATTTCTTTGGATCTCCATATTTGAAAGATGTTTTTCTATGATGTTGCTACAGATCTGTTTTTTTTTGCAGGTTTCAGGTTCCATAGTATTGGTGCGTAACGCAATCCCCAAAACATTCCACCAAATAACCATATAGCATAATTTTTTAGCCATTTAACTGAGGGCAAAGATAAATTGCTAGACAACCAAACAAACCAACGCATATCCGATACCCCATAGAAAATATAATAGGTACACGAAAAAGAACAGAGAACATCACATATCTTTTATACGTCATAAAACATCCGCCCGATTTCACATTTAAAAAATCTGCACAGACATATCAAACACATAAAAAAGTGCAGCTTACCGCAAACCTGAAAAAAAATTACAACAGCGTGTTTTCATATAAAAATAAAAAATTCAAATAAATGTAATTTTCATTGTAAATCTACATGTTCTTATAAGTAACATATTTTCGTGTTTCCTAGAAGCATTTCTAAACAACTTGAAAATTCGAATGAAAATTAATAATACTATTTACATTCATTTGAATTTAAAGTAGCTTCGAAATTCCTCTAAAAAATAAGAAAATATATTGTTTATAAGAACATGTAAATTTACAATTAAAATAACATTGGGTTTGAAACCATTACAAAACAATGTATTTTTTGTCGAATATTAATACACAAGATGCAATAGACTCGTAAAAATGAACCAAATTTAGTAATTTTCGAAAAAATATTTCTAGAAAAACGATGACGCTTATACGCTTATAATTTTTCTCATCATAATTTTTTTTCCAATTTTTCACATGAATCTTAAGTTTTATGTTTTACGAAGGGGAATTTGTGAAAAAATTGAATCCATTAATTTTTATAAGTTTTTTAATAACATACCCAACACAATACTTTAAATTAGATGCAGAAGTGACATTAACTGGAATTACAGTAAAGTGAACTTAAATATACTGTGTGTTTGATAAGAGCGTGACGGTCCGCATACCTTCGCTATCAAGCATAAGCCTGAAGATGGTAATTCTTCTAATTGGTACATCTTTCCTCTATTTCGAGACGAAAGAGTGTCTAAGTGTTTCCAGTACACCTATTAAAAATGAGTGACATTTTTAAAATTCGGTTCGACGCTGCATTTCTAGCTTGTCAGCCCTTAGAACCAAAAATGGCTGATACTGATACCCCAAAAAACGTTGAAAAGTCCGTGCCATTCGTTAATAAATTGGCAAAATGGTATAAGGAAAGCGGAAACGTGGATTTTTCCTGACAGAATAAATTGGAGAGGACGTCAACGAAAGTCGGTAAAGCGATAATCGAAATATTTAAGAGAAATCCGAGTACTTCGTTGAAAAAAGCACGAGAATGGTACACGAAAACGATTAAACTTATCCGACACCAGCGTAATGCAGCGAACATCGTAAGCAGAGCCACAATATCGGAACTGAAGTTAACTTTGAGATAGATCGAAAGGAGACTGGACCCAAACGAATTAGGATCGTGTTTTGAAGAAACGTATCTTTATACACGACTCCTTATTTTGGCGAACGAGTATAGTGAAACGTCTGTGGCGAAAAAAAAGACAATACCCAGATCGAACGAGTTGCCAAATATCCTGGGAAGGTCCATGCTTTTTTGTGCAAGGATTTGACAAACATTTAGCTTCAACTGGTATCCTGACGGCTCTAAATGTAGTGGAACTGTATTAAAAAAGGTTGTTACCGTCCGCCAACAACACTTATCGAGGATAATGATTCCAAAAATTGAAGTCAACTCTACGCAGCCTTTCAAGGAGAAAATGGGACCAAGGCATTAGATTGTTCATTACATTTGCTTCATGCTATGCAATAAATAACGTTGGAACTTATATAAAGAATAAATAACAAGGAAAATTATACGCGGAATCAAACATCTAGGAAAAGTTATGAAAAAGACATGTAAAAATTAAGATGCAGAGAACGCAGAAAATTCGGCTCTCAGTTGCACTGGGCATAAAACACATTTTTTTTTGTACCAGATATTTGAAAGGACGTTTTAATTTATTCATTCACAGTAATATTATTATCCTATAAAGAAACTAATTTAAAATTATTGGGTGAAATGTCAATTCTAAATAGGTTGCTGAAGCTAAATAATTTCTCAAATAAATTAGGAGTGGAAAGTGTATCTATTGAAAATGTTTCTTTTGGTCTTGAAACTTAAAAAAATATTGCATTATTTCAGTATATTCAGAAGAGTTCGTTCTGCAATCGATAATCCTCAAAGACTTCATTCAAACTCGAATATGTAACAAAAACAAATTTACATCGATTCCAACATCCTTCACATGTTATGTTAATTGGAAAATACAGGAAAGCGTTTCCTCAAGATTTTATCGGAAAATTAAATTCACACTCTCACCCAACAAGGATCATGCATTGTTATCTTAGCCCGACATCAGAATTATTTGCAAGCGAAAATTGAATTTCTGTAATTCATACGGATTTTGCTCGGTTCGGTCCTTCTCTTCGTTCTGAAGACAAATGTGAACTTTCCTCGCTATCTGTGAAATCTTTTACTGCAGCAATTCACTATGCAGAAATAATAGGGACACAACAAAAAGATGGTTGAGATTGAGGACTCTGAATCTATGTTGCAATTTTCTGTCACACTGGATGGCAGTGTACAATTGAAGGCGAATATATTTTGGTTAATGGAATAAATTAAACGGATTTCTCATTCATGTGATTATGATGTATTTTTGATGAAAGGTTGATATTTACAACACTTACGATATCAAGTAAGGCTGAAAATTTTCATTGAAAAACTGAAGCTCGAATTAACATTCGCTTTTAACATTTTATTGCTGCATTTATTTGTAAATTTTCAATAGTAATCAGCCCATATCCATTCAAAGGATGTTTTCTTAACTTGGACAAAGACTACTGAAGTGCACCTTTTTATAAATTAAGGGGGGAAATACATGTAACTGCTCCAAAAAAAAAACCATTCCTTTCTCTTACATTAAAATGTTCCAAATACTCTAAGGAGATGCCAAATAAAATTTTAAACTGATACTCGTATTAGCTTTTGAGTTATAGTTCGTTATAGACAGCGCGGCGTTCCCCAGTACGTCGAGCACACCTGTCGGGCGTCCCTGCCTACTTTCTCTCCGGCGCTATGGGCGGTTCTCTAATTGTGTACTCCTACCATATTCTCATAAATCTAAAATTCTAAGGAAATAGGACATGGACTCCTTGACTTATGAGTAAGTTACAATAAAAACTAATAATCAATGGTTTTTATCTACTGCAAACTTTAAACGCGTTTTTCTCAAAGTACTACTTTTTCAACTTCCGTACAAGATATCTCAAAAAATATTGAAACGATCCGGCTCATATTCATACCACATCTACAATAATAATAGTTTCGGAGAAATAATGCTTAAAACACACCTTTTTTGGAAAAAATGGATTATTTTGTGTAACCTAAAATTAATGTGAAAATTACATATTTTTTAAATAAATTTTCTGGGTCAACCTATGAACTATACATCTCATTTATATATTTTTCTTTTTCTGCATATTGCTGGATCTCCGAAAATGGCATTAAGTTGTACGAGGCATTTTTGAGGTATTTTTTTTCATTGATTCGCATCGCCGCCATTTTGTGTTGAAAAATTATAAAAAACATATTTTCAAGTACTTTTAGACATGTACTTTAAGGGTTTGATGTTAAAAATCTTCTGAATAACAACAAAATTTTGTAAATCAGTCTGAAGTTAGCATTTTTTTAAAAATTTACATGTATTTCTCCTCTTAATCTTCTACAAGTACAATTTCTATGAAAAATAAAAATAGTTATTGCTGCCGGTTTTGTACTGCATAGAACCTTTTGAAAATTTCTAAAAAAAATATTATTCTCAATTGAGTATCAGCAGGACCATCTTTACGTACGAGCTCACAGGGGTAATACTTAGGGCATCCCGATTGAAAAGACCTCTAAATCGAGTGCTTTACTAACGCAATTTACCACCAAAAACGTTTTGTCAACTAACCGCAGTTGGAGACGATCTTCGTGAAAACTGAAAATAATTAAAAATTAATTAAGAAGTATAATGCTTCAAAAGCATAGCTTACGGGTGAAAAACCAAAAGAAAGCTTGTCGTTTCAGTATTATTTTCATATTATACACTTTTGATAACGTCGAATATTTTATATATAATTTCCGTTGATCTTTGCTAAAAATCCGGGAGGCAGAGTTGCACATGAAAAAGTCATGCCATGTTTTTATGTTAAACATCCGAGAGAGAGTGATCAACTTCTTTGTCATATGTTTTGTTCTGGGTTTCAATCAAAAGACCTTATCACCAAGACACCTTTTTTGCAAAATTTGTCAAACTTTTTTCTTACAATTTTCACCTTTTGGCACTAACGCAACAAGAACCTTAGTTGATTCGAATTGTTTTGTGTGTAAAAGTTATCAATACCAACATGAAAACTTCAAAAAGTGGGTTATCATGTGGTTTTTGAAATAGATTTAGCCAGAATCTATTGATTAATAGTTAAAAAATGGCATGAAATAAGTCTATGCAATCTTATAACAAAAGATGAAGCTCTTGTAATGTAATAAAGAAATTTCTAAGATATTTCAAATAAAAACTCAACTAATTTTAAAATTTTCAAATCATAAAATATATGTATGGTTATCGTCTTTTTCTTAAACTTTGAAATTAAATATGTCAAATATATTTCAACCAGTACTTACAACCGGTTACAAAAATCGGATACGATGCTGCATGGAAAACGTAATGTTTTTTTAATTATCCTAAAATTGAGAAAAACGTTATGTTGATGATTTCTTCAATCACAACCTTGAAATCACTTTCATATCATAGTTCGCTGTTAATATTTTAACTCTTTGTTTGAAGGCATAGTATAAACATAATCTGGGGAATCAAGATTGAATTTGTAACGACTGTTGTTTAAATTATTGTTGTAGTATTTTCATCTATTTAATTATCTTTTTATTTTCATTTTAAATCATTTCACATTGGGCGTTTTGTTTGTTTACAATTTTTATATTTTCTTTTAAAATAAACGCACATAATGCCTCATCCCATTCGGTAGACCAAAAAAACACAGCGTCCAGCCCAACTGAAGTAGATGTTCTTGCAAGAATGTTGTGCAAATAGTCCACAAAATAACTAGTCTTTAATGAGAGTTTAGTTATATTGCGGGGTTTTATTTTATTAACGTTGTTTTGTTAATGGTCATTTTTACTCTCGGAAAGATTTTGCATCGCAATTAATAAGTTGGTCGGTTGGTATATTTAATTAAAACCAATATTTTTAATGAAACAAAACTCCATATGTTATAGGATGAAAATGTTGACATGAAACGGAAACATGTTTGAAAACTTTTGCCCGTCAAAAATTTTGCAGTTTATTTATTTAATAACTTCCCAGTTCCCTATGGGAAGTTATTGTAATGGGGTCGATTTTGCGAATCCCAAATTTTGACATATCTCCACGTTTTAAGGTCTCTAGAATCCAAATCCATCGTTTTTAGAGAGATGTCTGTGAGTGTGTATGTACGTATGTATGTATGTGCGTATGTACGTATGTACGTATGTACGGATGTACGTATGTACGGATGTACGTATGTACGGATGTACGTATGTGCGTTCGGAATTATTTTTCGTCTCGATTATCTCGAGAACCAAAGATCGGATTGACGTGTCACTGGTTTTAAACGACGCGTAATTACGTAACTTAGAACTGAATGACTTTTCAGCAAAATCGTTCGGGCTGTTTTTTATTTAGGATGAAAAAACTGAAAAATCGACTAAAAATTGCTTATTTTTAAACTGTTGATAAGCACTATTAATTCGTGCAGATACCGAATACCTTCAAAGTAATGTTGTTATTATTGTGCGTTTTAGCAAAATTGTGATCAAATTTGTAAAAAATGTTATTTAAAAAAAAAGATTAATTTATAAAATTCCAAACTTATATTATCAGGATTGGGTGAATGGGAGTAGAGACGCTAATGCAGTTAATGATTGGATATTGTTATAAATAATTTAATACTGTTAATAACAATCAAATAATATTAGTTATAATTTGATATTGTATATATAAAGTCAATTATAATTATTCAGTAACGATCAAACATTCTTAATAAGGAATGATTATTGTAAGTAATAATTAAATACCCTCAATAATATTTGTGGATTTCGAAGCCGAAATGAAGAACGAGGTTGAGGACGAAGTGAAGGACAAGAAGGATGACGAGGACGAAGAGGACGAGGTTGCCGAGGCTTTGGTAGGGGATGACCAGGTGGTGGAGACGTCTTCCTCTACCAAAGCTTTTATGGTTAGATAAAAAATTGATAAAAACAATAAAAGTAATTATATTCATTTAGAATAATAATGTTTAATAATAGTAATTATTAATAATAATAATTAATAATAAAAGCAAATTATAGCATTTTATTCATCCCACTGGGAAGTTAGTCGTGTGGGCTTCAAGGATCGCACTTAGACCACATTTTTTATTTATTAACTTCCCAGTATATGGGAAGTTCTTGTAATCGCCTCGAAAATCGAAATTGAAATTTTCAACATATCTTTACGTTTTGAGGTCTATAGAGTATATTTTAAGTGTTTTTAGAAAGAAGTATATATGTGTGTGTATGTGTTTGTACGTACGTACGTGCGTTCGCGGACAGTTTTTCTACGAGCATAACTCACGTAAACAAAGTCGTATCGACTTTGTCAAGGTGTCAATCGAAGCGTCTTTGCAATTTTAAGAGCTCATTAGTTTTTGAGACACTTCGGTCGGTGGGAAGGGGGGGGGTTTGCTGTTTTCACCCCTTGAATGTCAACCCTGTCATGCGCTATATATCGCGAACGAAATGTACGGTTTGCTTTGTCAAGATGTCAATCGCCGCGTTTTGACATTTGCGTGATTTTATCAAATTTTTAAAAAAATCGTTGGAGCCGTTTTTTAATTTTTTGAAGAAAAAAGAGCAAAAAATTGGAGTTTTTTTTCAAAAACATGACATTTTTAATCTGATTTTCAAGACGCAGTAATCAATGTTTATATAATTTATATACTCCAAACAGTTTTTGTACAAAATCCACCAAAATGTTTTTTCATGACACAAAAAAAAATTAAATTTCAAATAAAAAATTGTTAAAAGTCACCATGACCTTCATGGTCATTTATGTAAATCATTATATCTCGAGAACCAAATATAATCTTTGCATCATTAAGAAGTCAATCGACGCCTATTAACATCTTAATGATGTTTTGAAATTTTTTAAAAAATCTTTGAAGCCATTTTTTAAATTTAATAAAAAAATATTGAAAATAAGTGTTTTTTTCATAAAAAAATTAGTTATTCATTAATAAAATTAACATCGTAATAATAAATGTTTATTAAATTTATAAACTTTTATCAATTTCTGTAGAGAGACTAGCAAAATATTTTCTCATGATTTCAAAACAAATTGAATTAAAAATAAAAAAAACATTCAGTCACCATGGAAAAAGGGTTCATATGAATTTTTATACCTTAAATCTCTTATTCTAAAGACATTGTTGTAAAGTCAATCAAAGTTTATTATTATTTGCATAATTTGCGGAGATTTTTAATAGTCTTCACAGAAACGTGTGTTTTAGTGTTCGTAAAATTTCAGTTACTTCCTTCATCATTTGTAATACATATATTTTACTTACTTTTACGATTAATATTAAGTCATTCCAATAACTTTTATGAGAAGTATATTTTTATTATTAAAAGTTGTATTATTTCCATAATTATTATTGTGTTTAATATTTTTAATATTTCTGTAAATATTACTGGGAAGTTGTCCGTGTGGACCTCAAGGGTCATACCTCGCGGCTTGCTTATTATCAGCTCATCTTACAGAGTAAACTCCAATTACAAAATGAGTAAATAAAACTAAAAGTGTATTTAAAATAAGAGTATTTAAGTGAATAATTGATTCCTTAAACTACGCTTAAAACTAATATAGGAAGATGGTAAAGGTCCAAGCTGAAGATTGTTATGTGTTCTAGGTAAACGTAGTAAAGTCGAATTAAAGTACACTTCCGTTCTAGCAAACGGTAAACTAAAAATATCGGCTGATCGAGAGGGTCGATAATGGTATCTTAATAAGACAGGATTATCGATGTTCACCTGAATGAAGTTATTTTAAAGCTTAAAAAGTAAGCAGAGGTCAAGGTATATCCTACGTGATTTCAAGGAAGGTAAACAAAGTAAGGCAAGACGTTCATCATACGGAATATAGGAAATTTTGAACTGAAGGAGGAGAAAGCGTGTAAATTTACGCTGAACAGATTCTAGGAGATTTATTAAATACTCAAGATAAGGTGACCAAATCTGGGATGCATATTCAAGGATAGAACGAACAACACTCACAAACAATTGAACAGCCGTAGCAGGGTTGGAGAAAATACGGCAATGTCTCAATACAAACCCTGAAAGCTTAGAAGCTCTGGATACTATGTTGATGACATGAGCATTAAATTTTAGTTTGACATCAAAAATAACACCAAAATCTTTCACTTTGTCGACAGTAATTAAGGGAACAGAAGTTGTTCCGGAATATGTTGAGTTGTTCTGAATTTCGAAGCAGATCTTTCGAAAGTGTCAAGATGTTGTTTTGTTAGATTTTACTTTGCAATATGAAATAGTTTATTTGCATATTGTATATTTTTATCGAAATATGTTACTGATTGTAAACTATGGACAATGCTCTCTAAAATCAAAAATGATTTTTCACCCATAAGAAAGCTGTGGCACACTCCACTACGTTACATATGGTTCCCTTGTTTGCGTTGAATAATTTATTACGATCGGTTTTTCCCAGATATTTTCTTAATACCCGCTGTTGTTTTCCACATTTGCAATCCAATTTGAATAAACCTTACCGTCTTTTCACAATGTATGCTCAATCCTGGCAGTTGTTTGCATATACACATATCAATAATGTTCAAACTCCAGGCACGAACACTAAAAATCAATTTCAGAGATCATCGAGTGAAAAGCCGAGGATGATGAACTGACTATTGATTGTTGGATGAAGCTGAAATTATTCCTTCACAATCAAAAATCACTTTTACTTGCAAATCAATGTATGCCTGTGTGGGAAATGAATTCAGGAATACTCAATTTTACCAGGCATTCAACGTGGAGTTCAAATATGAGATGGTAGGTCAGAAACAAGTAAAAAGGGGCTGATATCAACGTATGGGACTCACCATTTTAAGTCACCTCACCAAACACCTTAATCTAAATGGAAATTGTTTTCTGTCACTTGAAGGCTGTATTGTATGTATTGAGGGCTCTTCAGTTGAGATTTCTTGGGCAGCCCCTCAAATGACTGTTAGGCTCATCGATTTTTGAACACAATAAAAACAGTTGTTTGAAGAGCAATTCATTAAAAAAACTTAAAAGCTTAACAGCAAAGGCGTCGTGGCTGAAAATGAACGTTTAGGTGAAACCTTTGCAAAACCAATTGATGATGTCATGTTGTCTCTACCCTCATAAATGGATACGGTGTTTAAAATTCTAAAACTTAGTATTTAAATAACTCTTCATTTACATGCAGTTGAAAAATATTCTTTTTAATTTAATTCAATGCATATTTTATCTCAAATATTGTGGAGGCTAAGATGTTGACCATGCTGATAGTTTGAATCAATTTGGGGAGCTAGATTGTTTTCCTTGGTCTTCGGAATTGCTCATCATTAGAATTTCAATCATCTAAAAGGATGTTACAAACCTTGAAATCAGTTTGCTTCTCAACTCAAAGACATACCATCTACTAAAATATTTTATTCGCGCGAAGGCTACTCAAAATTACCACAAAACCAAAAATTATCAATATCAAGCTAGATTCAAAAATTTTGAACAAAGTATAATTAGATACATGAGGAAGCTATTGGCTGCCTTACGCTTAGGTCGGTTGCTCAACGGGTCTGCTACGCATATTTTTTTAACGCGTGCGATACCGAATAATATGCACGGATAAGCTCTTCGTGTACTTACACAATCAAGGCAGCAATTCACAAGGAAATCTTCTTTCTGATGTTTACTGCATGTAATGCCTTTTCTTTCTTGCATTTACCAAACACTTCGGATTTCTATGAATTTCTTTTTCTAAAAATTCACAATTTTATTCATTTCCTCCCACTAATCGCAAAATGGAGAAACCAGGTATGGACCTGTTTTAAAAATGATATATTTTTGGATTTTTTTGACAAAATTTTTATGTTAGTATGCTTGAATTATATTGAAGAACAACTTGTTTATTTTTTAATGTCACTTATGGCTGAAGTTGCGGAAGTAAACACTAGCGTATATTATTTCTACCCTAAAATTTATCCAACGAATATATTCGGATACTTACATTTCCACAAATCATTCAAGTCAACAATGTTGCCACCAACAAACGAGATGCATCCTTTTAGTAGCTTTGTATCTTAAAATTTAATTCACGATTTCCTTTTCGTGTAATTAGTTTTCCAGTTTCCAATTAAAGTCCTGACACCGTTCAAGAGGAAAATTAGAAACAGAATCTAGAATACAATTTCAGTGAAATGGGAAATGCAAATGTAAGTGCAATCCAGCTTGAGCATTTTCCGAACGGAAAAGTCTCCATAAAATGAAAGCATTCGTTCCGTTGCGCGCCCCTCTTCCGCTCCTCGTGTCCTTGCAAATAAGAAACTACCTTGCAAACTTGTTAGCGTCACTTGTCAATGTTAAAGTGGGCACTCCAGGTGAAATGTTTTGTTTGTGAGCGATTAGAAATTCATATTGGAATGCATTGCATAGCACTTTGGATGGGGAGCTGCTTGAAAAATAATTAAGCTGTCAACAGTTGTTGAACTCTCCGCGATTTGTGACGGGTGACGAAAGAATTCAAATATAGCATGAAAATAAAAACTATCCTTTTTACTTAAACATAAATAGCAAGGAGCTTAAGAGCAGGGACAAAAAACACTCTCACTGTGGCGTCAATTTAATCTTAAATAATTCAACACGATCCTATTTACTAGCTTTAAAAGACAACGACTGAAGGCTACGCGAACGAAACTAATGAACTATAAACCCCGGTGTCTATTTGATGTCAGCACTCAAAAACTTTTTCATCGTAACCAGCAACAACATTGGCTTACAACTACCATTTGCTGCCATTATTCCGTTCATTTTATGCCAGCTGAAAATTTACATATGAAAAGGAATAATTTCCAAGAATACTGCATGCTAAATTAGGCTTTGTTGTTCAGTGAGATGTTGTTTCTGCCCTTGCTAAAGGCTTCATCGACTTTATCGACCTGAATACGAAGAGCCACCTCTGCTAGTGTCTTTCCATTCATCCTTAGCCATTTGCATATTTCTATCTTCTTGGGTTGAAACAAGGCTCTCTTCCATCCGTGGAATCGAATATATTCGTAGCGATTTGAGATGTCCTCGTTTTCTTTCAAGTTATTCAGTTTGTGGCATTACTTTTCTATTTTATTCATTTTTTTTCCTTGAAAGAAGGATGAGATGAAACACCAGCTTCTGAGAGAGCCTGAAACGAGATAACAGGAAAATGGAAAAACCCATTGATGGTCGTTGCTCCAGTTTCGAGCTTAACAATTCACTTTTCAATTACTATGAAAAGTATGAAAAAGATAAGCAAAAGATTTTTTCCGTCATGGATTGAAGAAAATTTTATCTGCTATTATTTGTGCTGATAGTTGATGTTACAGCAAAAATATGGCTAATGAGCTTCACTGTAGTGCATGGAAATTTTACCTGGATGGATATTTTTGAAACAATTTCGAACTATTTACATAGAATCAGAGCAAAGGCTACATGGTTGACATCCTTTAGTGCTTTTTTGGAACTTGAAAAGCTTTTGAATCTGAATGTTTTTAACGAAGATGTAATCGTTAATAGTTAAGTGTTTGCGCTCGACATTTGTAAGCCAGGTGTTGGGTGCTAGACTATTGATTCAGTACGTAAATATCAGATACCCAAAACATCCGCACTAATTTGACTCTTACATGAATATCCGTGCTTAAAAAATTCTGATATAATGCAAACAGATACAGGATAATAATATCCGATTTTGAAATTGGACAGTAATCAAAAAAATTAAGAAAATAAATAGAAAATTCCTTGAAATCATTTAAGTTCGAAATTAATAGTTTTTGTATTTGCTACAATAGTTAGACGGAACCCTTTTGTAGTGTGAGCTATGTCTGATTGTGTGTCCCGTACTTCTAACTAAATGAAGTATCGACTGGAAATTAACACAAAATATGTACACCTTCGGCCCCAAAACAAATGAAAACCAAAATAAAAATTATTTTAAGGTGCAAAAACAGAGAGAAGAGGGTATTATCATAAATCTACTATGCTAATGGAATATCCTTAGAAAAAACTTTTCTATCAAAGTCGAAGCATAGGTTCAAAATTGTTTTTGAGTAGAATTAAAAACTCGGGAAGAACATTTAGGTCTAAATTTTTTGACATATTTTATTGTGAGACCTTTTTAAGGGTTTAGTAAAGCACAAGTTTTGCAGTTGCCTAATTATTTACCATTATTTACTATAAATTTCAGTCAATAGTTTCCGACATAACAGTGAAGGTTTTGAAACTGTGACTATAATGGTGTAGTTGCCATTTTGACTTAATTGTCTTACAGAGTGAAATCAGTAGAAATTCTCATTAATCAACTAAAGTAAAGCAACAGTTTATTTATATGGATTCATATTAAAATAAATAACGCTTTAATGTTGGTTTTCCTCTTCCATATTCAATCTTATTACGATCAGGCGTTCCATGGAAGAGTCATTACTAGTGATAAAATGCCCATGTCATGATAAGGATTCAAACACGGAGATATCAGACACGGAGTCCGTTATTCTAGGTCTTCAGCCATAAGAGCACTCCGCTTCGAAAATGCTACGAGGTAGAACTTCCGGATCATGCGTGGCTGATTCAATTGATTCGCTTCAAGAGATGAAGGAACTGCTGTAGAGTGTGTTGGCGATTCACATGATGCAATGCCACAAAGTTCAACCAGATTAGCCTGTAAAGCAAATGGTATCGATTTATATGTATATGAAATAAGAAATATCATATTAACACATTAGCATTCCCATTATGTTAACAACTTGAAATAAACGGGTTCCCTGATGAAGTCCTCAAGTAGTATATGAAAAAATTTGTTTGAAATTATTTAAAAGCAAGCCGCGAGGTGCGACCCTTGAGGTCCACACGGTCAACTTTCCAGTAATATCTACATAAACATCAACAACATTGAACAAAATAATAATTTTGAAAATAATACTTCTTTAAGTAATAACAATGAGAGGTATTCATAGCAGTAACAGGAATGAGTTAATATGAATCATATCGTCTACGGGAGGGTCCATTGATTACGTAAGGTTTTTGGTCGATGAGGACAGAATATTGCATATTCACGCGGATCAATCGGTGGGGGCCTTTTAGTTCTTGAAATTTTTTGTTGGTTTTCAAAATTTAAGCATTTTTTTAAATTTAAATACTATAAAAACTTTTAAAAATCTGCTCAAATTATGCAAATATTTTAAAACTTTGATTGAATTTACAACAATTTTTTAGAATAAAAGATATAAAGTAATATCATACGTATGAACCCTCTTTACACGGTAACGTTGAATGATTTTTTATTTTTTATTTAGTTTTTTCATAATCATGCAAGAAAATTTTGCCGGTTTCTCTTCAAAACCTGATAAGAATGTATAAATTTTATAAACTGGTATTGCTGTGCTGTGCAAATCAGGTTGAAAAATATTTTTTATGAAAAAAACTATATTTTTTGCATTTTCTTCTATTAAATTAAAAAAAGGCTGAAACGAATTTTTATAATGTTAAAAACTTCACAAAGATGTTAATACACGTCTACTGACACCTTAATGATGCAAATATTGTATTTGGTTCGTGAGATATAGTGAATGATAAAAATGACCTTGAAAATCATGATGATTTTTAATGATTTTTTATTTTTAATTTAATTTTTTACGTATTCATGAGAAAAGGTTTTGATGGTGTTTCTACAAACATTGTTTGGAGTATATAAATTTTTAAACATTGATTACTATATTTCGCAAATCAGGTTAAAAATTTATTGTTTATGAAAAAAACCTAATTTTTTGCACTTTTTTTTTTAAATTAAAAAACGGCTCCAACGATTTTTTTTCAAAATTCGAGAAATTCAGTCAAATTTTAATACGCGTTGATTGACATCTTAACCATGCAAATCGTATGTTTGGTTCGCGAGATATATATAACGCACGACAGAAATGACCTTGAAGATCATTATGACTGTTAATGATTTTTTATTTTTTATTTGATTTTTTTCGTAGTCATGAGAAAAAAATTTGATGGCATTTTTTAAAAAACTGTTTCGAGTATATAAATTATATAAAGATTGATTACTGGGACTTGACAATAAGGTTAAAAGTTTATTGTTTTTGAAAAAAATCACAATTTTTTGCACTTTTTTTAAAAAATTAAAAAAGCAGCTCCAACGATTTTTTTCAAAATTTGATAGATTCATTCAAATGTTAATACGCGTCGATTTACACCTTAATCATGCAAATCGTATGTTTGGTTCGCGATATATGGATAACGCACCACAGAAATGACCTTCAAGGGGTCAAAACAACAAACGCCCCCGACCGAAGTTTCCCAAAAACTAATCAGCTCTTAAGATTGCAAAGAAGCTTCGATTGACACCTCAACAAAGTATATACGACTTTATTTACGTGAGTTATGCTCGTAGAAAAAAGTGTCCACGAACGTACAGACGTACGTACACACACACACACACATACGTCTCCCTTTCTAAAAAAAACTTTATATATACTCTATAGACCCCAAAACGTAAAGAAATGTTGAAAATTTCAATTTCGATTTTCGAGGCGATTACAAGAACTTCCCATATACTGGGAAGTTAATAAAGTAGAATAAAAGAAAAACTCGTGGGTGTCTCAATTTTATCAATAAATACAGGATGTTTTATTACGTTGATGATATGGATCACACGAAAACTATACATACATACAAATAAAGAAACTAAATAAACTAGATTTTTCTTATCAACAGGCATCCCAGGCATTGACAGTGTTATCGGACTCTTTTCTCGGAGTGTGCTGTGAATTTGCCCCAAACTACTAACATGCAGCACCCTTATTCTCTAGAATCCACAAAATATTACACTTTTTTGTTTGTCACATTTAAAAATTGCGTTTTTACATAGAATGTTCCAGTATATGTGTAGCGTTTATGGCAAATGTTCACAGTCAAATGTAGTAACATTTTGTATTTTACAATAGTAATATTTTTAGTGTTGACTCAATTTGATTTCATAAAATCGAGATCTCAGATCTAAATACTTCTTAAACAGTGTACATTTTTCCACATGCTGGATATTGCAGATGTGCGCAGTTAAACAAATCGTGGCTCAAAACCACACTGATGTTATACGGTGATGAAACGCTTTTGTATTTCACCTGCCAATTTCGTCACAGTGTCAAAAATGTTGGCAGCTTCTTTTGCATCCATAATTGCCTTTTCCATTAATTTAAATTCAAAAGTTATCAAGAAATAAGTCGATCTTCCTTGGTGCCGCCGCATTTCCTTCCGATCTTTAAGCTGCCCCTGATATGATGATGCATCTAAAAAAAACCCAAAGTTAGAATCATACTATTTTGTGTTTGCCAGTGGTTTAAGTAAATATTTTTTCAACTGGATATTTTTATACGGGTATTTTTCTAAAGGATATTTTTGTGATGGGATAGTTTTGTATGGACATGAAGCTGTTAACGAACTTATATAGTACCGGGTAGTAGTTAAATTTCGTTTATTTTCTGTTGTTCAATCACACTATGTGCTGTTTTTTATATATACGGACGAAGCAATTATCCTTTTGTAAATTTTACCCTTTTTAAGTAAATTCTAGTGTGTTTTCAAATTTTTTTCTTCAAAAATTACATTTAATTGATCTTACACGTATAGCGAATAATATCTTATCATACACTTTTGTGCAATTAAAAACGTTTGTTTATAAAAATAATAATTATATATTACTCTGTAAAGCCACGAACAATGCCTTGACTCGCGCGTTCTTATGTTCGTGAATTTTTTGATAAGATTATTAAAAATAATCCTCTCCTTGTCCTCGAAATTTTCTTGAAAATTAAGGTAGCTTTTCTAAATTCTCATTGAATCCTGAAGTGATTAATAAGACGGTAATTGTCTTTTGTTTTTGATCCCCTAATTAGGCGATTATGTCTCAATAATATCCTGCAGCTATGGTTGCTCGAACTTTGACAAATTTTCGTAAGATATTTTCCGGGAGTGTGCAAATAACAAATTTTTTATGACTTCACTCTCTGACTCTACGGCGTTAAGATATTCGCTGATTAGAAGTATCAAGCAATATAACTAGAAGGCTCATTAATGTCAAATTTAACTTATGTTTATAACGGCCTTATCCAAAAATTGCGAGCATTATTTTCTCTAAACTCCCTTAAAGTTGTTGTATTTGATTGTTAACTTAAATGCTGAACTCTTTCCAAAATTTCTTTCAATCTATAATTTTTTGAACATTTGCTTCTAGACTCTGTGATTAAAATAATTATATTTGAAGAATACATTTATATCTTAATCTGTTGGCCGAAGCTGTGCTAAGATGTACAAGATAGATCACCAATACTAGATGGGTGACCGAGTGCATTATCCAAAAGCAATACAGCTTTGTTAACTAAATTATTTTTTCATACTAATTTTAAGCTTCAGGAATGAAAATTTTGAAGAACCATTTTTTTAAATTGATTCTCGTAATTCAAATATTTGGATTAAACTCAGAAATACCGAGGAGTGTTCTTATTTCATTATTATTCAGTTGTGTTGGATTCTCAGACTAGTACATTAAGAGTGGCTGCTACCTAGATCGTGGTGAGCTCTTGTCGGGTGCGGACGTGTTGGCTTGAGCACTTCGAAAACGTTTCCTAGGCGTCGTGTGTGGCGTGTGTGCACACGCACGTGCATGCAAGTGCGACTATTTATAGAATAGTTTTCGTGATAATTTTTCGTGTCGTATACACATGTGTACCGAAGTGAACAATTTGTTGTTGTTGTTGAATAGTGAGATCACACCATGTGTGGTCATATATATGAGAAAGTGACTCCATGAAGGACAACTTAAGATAGTAGAAAAAGTGACTTTTATCGGTGGGACGATTGTTTGGTTCTTATAGTGAGATAGTGACTCTTGTGAAGAAAAAGTAGAGATATTGACTATACTATTGTCCGTGCTTCTAGAGTGAAGAGAAAAGCTATCGTTCTTAATGAATATGATGCCGCGAAAAAAAGAAAAAGTACGACCTAATTCCGTGCAACGTTCATCGAACGTAAGGCTTACAAAATCCAATGCGGAGATTGAGAGACTTCGCAATGAAATAAAAAAACTTAAAGATATAGTGAAGCAGCTAACAATGGCCGCAAGTACAAATAATGATGCAGTTCCTCCACAACAGCCCTCGCAGTCACTTAAAAACGATAACGCTGCTAAACGTAGCCGAGAAATGGATCTCGAGGATGCAGACGATGATGAATTTATCGAAGTGCTGCGTAGGAAAAATTCGAAACAAGCCGCGGTGCCGAAACCTGCAGTGCCTAATGCAGCAGTGCTTAAGCTAACGGAAGCAATACCTAGTGAAACAGCTGACAAAAAGAAGAAGCAGAAGGTGCCACCAATTAACACCTTCGGCCAAAGCGGTAGCGATATTGCTAAGCTATTAAATACAGCTAGTGGTATACAAAACTTCAAATTGAAGAGGGTCGCTAACGACAAACTAGTCGTCCAAGTAGACAGTTTGGACGACTACAAAACAGCAAAAGTAGCGCTCGACAACATCAACGCGCCATACTTCACATATACGCCGAAGGAAGAAAAGAATCAAACATTCATCCTAAGAGGGCTAGGAAATGACGAAAACTGTGAGGAAATTTTAACTGCACTAAAAAACCAATCACCGCAAACTAAATTTGTCGCCGTGACTCATTTTTCAACAAGAAGGTCAGTCTTAGAGAAACGTCTGCTTCCACTATATCTTGTTCAAATCACAAGCAATAGTGAAGCAAATCACCTGCAAAGCATTCGAGCCATCAACTATCAGGTGGTAAGATGGGAACGACTGCGGAAGAAAGAGGTTACGCAATGTTTCCGGTGCCAGCGTTTCGGCCACTCATCAGCCAATTGTCGAATGCAGCTTCGTTGCGTCAAGTGTGGGGATGCCCATGAGCCGCAAAAATGCACCATCACCGAAACAGACGCTAAAGATAAAATATTCTGCATTAACTGCAAAGCCTTCGGACACCCAGCGTCATTTCGAGGCTGCCCATCCTACCAAAAATTGGAGAGTATGAGAAAACCAGCAGCCACAGCAACTACTACTTCACCTGCTACAAGACCACCAGCGGCACATATTAGACCGGGAATATCCTTTGCAGCGATGACAAGAGGCGCATCAGCTCCAATCCGGACTCCAACAGCGGCATCGCTACCAGCACCACAAGCGGAGGGTATTATTAGCATGCTAAGTCAAATAGCTAGTAAACTTGATATTCTAAATAACGTAGTTAGAAATAACACAAATAATATAAATTTACTATTTAACAATGCAGGTATGAACCATGTTGGACACTAATCGCGGCGCGTCGTTCCTAGCGATTGATGAGCTTAGGCTCATTTCTATTAATGTCAACTCGATCGCAACTGTTCACCGTCGCTCGAATCTGCTCGATTTTGTTGTGAGGCAAAAGCCGCACATTGTACTTCTCACAGAAACCCGCCTCAATTCGAGACATTCTGTGACATTCAAAGACTTCGAATTCGTGCGAAACGATAGGGCCAATTGTGATGGAGGAGGCGGTACCGGGATTCTGGTTAGAAGGCCTTATCGTTTCACCGTGGTGGAGAAAGCCGAATTCAAAGTCTTTGAATGCCTGGAAGTCTCCGTTATCAAGTTTCCCCTGCTGGGCGGCGATAACCTGTTTGTTATCTCTGCTTATGCAGCCGGAAACAACAACTCCAAGTTCCGCGACGAATTCCATTCCCTGTTCCAGATACTCGAACTGGATAGGCTGCACAATTTGTATGTGCTTGCCGGTGACTTGAACGCCAGGCACAAATCGTGGCTGAACGCCACCAACAACTCGAGAGGTGTGTTCCTGGAATCGTGGTTAACACAGCGCCAGGTGGAGTACAGGTGTCGACTCTACGGGCCGGAGAGTGCGACCCTTCCCAGGGCAAACTCCTATCTGGATCTGTGCATAGCTGATGCGCGACTCTTCTTCAAAAGATTGAATCCTCAACGGAGACTGCAAACACTACCTTATGATAGCGATCATAATGCTATCGTAATGGAAGTGCAGCATGAAAGGGATGAGGTTTTCCTTCTTCCAGCGCAAGCTGTGGGTCACAAGTTGAACTTAAAGAAAACCGATTGGAAGAAATTCCAAACGAGGTTCGATCGGGAGTATCTGAAGGAATGCCCTCCTTCAGGTGATAACCCGCGCTGCATGGTGCCCAATGACAGAAACCTGACTGTTGATGAGATAGAAAGCTATCTCTCAAAGTTGGACAATCTGACGCTGGACACCATGGATCGCGTGGTGCCGAAGATCAAGCCTCGGAACAACATGGAGGGATACGATACCCCAGTCATCAAAAGACTGAAAAAGTTGAAAAGCCTCCTTCTAACGCGCATCAACACGATTTATCGGCGATTTCAGGACTACAACCATCCGACTTTAGGCTTGTTGAAATCGCTCTTGAGAAATGTCCGAAACTTAGTCCGACAGAACTACAGGAACGAGGTCAACAGCCAATGGTCGGATAAACTGCGGGGCATCTCGCACAAGGACCCGGACCACATGTACGCACAGGTCAACAGCCTGTTCCGGAAAAAATCTCGCGCCAACGTTCCGGCTCTCACCGTCTCGGCAGATGAAGTAGATCTCCTGGTTGGAGTTGGAATCGACGCACAAGCAGTGATTGTGGACGCGCAAGGCAACCGCGTCGTGAGTGACAACGCTCAGAAACTGGAGCTGATTGGAGCCCATTTTGAATCGATCCATCGACCACACCCGGAACGTGGGAGTAAACGACTTTCTGAAATCGTGGAAGCCAAGGTTTCTGAATTCAAGGCAAGCCTGAACGGCACGCCACTTCTCCATTTCGATGACACACTTAAGGCCGACTCGATACCCGATGATGTCTTGGATGGATACTTCATCTCTTATGAAGACTTGCTCATTATATTCAGATCGGTAAATTCCAAGAGATCATCTGGCCTCGATGGCATTCCCAATGTTGTTCTTCGACACATGTCCGACGTTGCAATCCGAAGCTATTGTATCTTGTTCAACAACATGTTGAACAGGTCGTACTTTCCTGAGAAGTGGAAGCGAGCCAAAGTCTTTCCGATTTTGAAGAAAGGCAAGGCCGCTTCCAGCGCGAAGAGCTACCGCCCAATTAGTTTGCTGCCGAATGTCAGCAAGGTATTTGAGGTGGTACTCAATCGAGCACTGAATGTGCATCTCACGAGGAACGACCTGATGGTGAATTGTCAGTTCGGTTTTAGAACTGGCCATTTGACCACCCATGCAATAGCCAAGGTCATGTCGGACGTGTGTTTCAGGCTCAACAACAGAGAATGTGTCGGAGCGTGTCTCATCGACATGGAGAAGGCTTTTGATTCCGTGTGGCTTGATGGACTGATTTTTAGGCTCCTTCAGACCAAGTTTCCGCGCCCACTCATCGCCACGATGTGCAGTATGTTGTATGGCAAGTCATTCGCCATCACAGACGGAAGCCTGACAACAACGTGTGACTTTAAGGTCTTGAATGGTCTGCAGCAGGGAACAGTCACTGCGCCGACATTGTTCTCGATCTTCATCAGCCCCCTCCTGAGCTCATTCGACTTCAATAAGTCACCAAAGAGATCGTTGGTAGCTTTCGCTGACGACCTCATCGCCTACACGGCAGACAAGAAGGCCTCGGTGGTTCAGGAGAATCTTCAAGGGATTTTCAACGACATCCAGTTCTACACGAACAACTGGCGGATGAAGATCAACGCGCAGAAATGCGAAACAATTCTCTTCCGACGTACCCTGCAGCATGCCAATCCAGACCTGAGGCATAGTTGGAGGGATTTCCACATCGTGGCAAACGAGGGCGAGGAAAGCTCTGAGCCCGTTCCTCATAAAATGTGCGTGCGATACCTGGGTGTGTACCTGGATCAGTACCTTTACCTCAACCAGCATGTGGATATTATGCTGGAGCGAGCGCGAAGAACTTTCATGTCTTTGCGACGGCTCTTCTGCTCCAAACACATTGATGCTGACGTCAAGTTGACGTGCTATAAGACTCTGGTCAGACCAATTCTGACATATGGATGTCCAATTTGGTTTAACCAGAGTCCAAGCACAATGGAGAAGCTAAGAGTCTTCGAGAGACGGATTCTTCGCGCTTGCATTGGAGTGTACAGGAAAGCTGAGACAGGTTACTTACACCGCGTCTCCAACCAGGAGATTTATGACATCGCTGAGGTACGGAGAGTCGACACAGTGGTCGTGAGATTAATCCGGAATCACATTGCAAAGTCCGCGTCCTTGCGCGAGAACCCCTGGGTTTGGCAGCCATACTTTCCAAACGACATGTATTTCGAGCATTGTCTCACCACGGGCTTCATTCCTCCCGAAGCGTTCGTGTATTTGGATGGAAATGGATTCATTCTAGATTCACTTGGTTGCCCGATTATATATCATGTATATAGGCGGGCAACCGACAAGAAGATTGAATACGTCGCGGGAATGGATACGAGCAGATCGAGCGAGCTGTGGCGCTATTCATTCGCGAGGTTTGACGTTGATCGAAATGACCGCGACCGTTATCGATATTGGTGGTTTGATGAGTGATATAAGAGTCCGACATGGTTCTAATCTTCAATGAGATGTACATATTTCTTGTTTTAAATATACTCTGTTAGTTCTAAAGAAACATTATAAATAGAATTAAGTAGGTATATCTACATTGTGGGTCTATGTCTGCTGGCAGACATGGACTCACACTTAGTCTTAAGGTTGAATTAGGTGCATGCGGGGGCGTATCTGCTGGCAGATACAACCTCGCATAGGTTAAGTTAGGTTATGGTGTCACGATAAATTGTTTTTTTCTTCTGTTTTTCCAATTTAAATTTAATAATAATGCTGATTAGTTAGAAATTAAGCGACATACGTTAAATGCATATTTATGAAGATTAATAAACTTTGAGCGCCCTAGTGGCCATTTAGTTTTTAAGTTAGATGATAGTTCATAGGCTTAAGAATTTGTTAATTGCGAAAATCAATGAAATCAATAAAGCCATTTTTGAAATTGAAATTGAAACTACCTAATGTCCTCATCCAAATTCGAGTACAATTATCGTGCGATACTGTCTTTTGTTGAAAACCCTTCTCAGAGTTCTTAATTTTCAATCTAAAATTTGCATTTTTGGCGGTATTTAAATGAAAGATAGAAAAACGGCCTCCTCATCGACTGATTTCTTCACTTTTCTGATTACATAGTTTTTTTGTGTGCTTACGGGAATGAACCGGACAAAATCATATTTTAATAAAAAAAATATTCACTTTTTCCCAAATTAGGGTTTGCCCAAATTCGTTAAGGTTAAAATGAATTTCACTCAAAAAACTCAGACATGAACCAGAATTTCTTTAACTGTATTTTTAACGTTTATTAAAGTTTATGAATAAAATTTGTCCAAGCCAATAATAACATTTGTGTCTTATTAAAATGAAGTGGTTCCCATATTCATATATGTAATTACATATTTGTGGGTTTAATTTTGTCTTTTGTAAAATAGCAAGAAAAAATAAATAAGCTTCCCAAATCAAATTTAGAGAAGCGAATTAGCAAAAAATATTACAACAACGCCTATATAAACACGAATACTTCATGCGAAGAAAACTTTTTTCACGCTTAAATCGTTTCCACAATAATTTTCATATTTCACATTCAGAAGTGACTGTTTTTAGAAATCATATATTTTATTTTGAGATGTGTGTGTCAGTTTAACATAATAACATAGAAACACCTCAAAATTGAGATGACTGACTCTTTGAATACTCATGAATGTGTGGTTTTCTAAAAAAAAATACAGCGAATATATTACCATCAGTCAAATTGCAGCAGTAGCAAATTGAAATATAGCAAAACATATTACATGTTTTTCTTTCTTTGAAAATATTTTCATATTACGCGAAAATATTTTTTTATTCAAATAGAAAACATTTCAAAACCGTCATATTTCCAATTTCTGCAGTCATTTCATAAAAAGCGCTTATGTCTTGCATTAAAAGAGAATGGAAGTAAGTAGATTCTGCTAAGGGAAATAAAAAATTTATCTCGAATATTGTTGCTGCAATATTATCTATCAAAATATGGGCGCTCCTAGTTTTACTCAAAAACCACTGTTTATAGAATTTGTACCACAACAATACGGAAAATACCCTTTATGTTGCGAATACGAGATATATGGGTTTAATTAGATTACCCAGAAAAACATACACACATGCATGATTGTTCATCAATTGAATTCAATCTTTGTCCAAAAATTTAATTTAGGTACCAATCATTAGAGAGCATGTCAGTTCAACAACGGTCAATTGGTAGCAAACACAGAATATTGCCCAGTTTTATGGTATGCTGGCAATATGCATCGACAGTTTGTTTGTTAACAAACATTCCATTATTATTATTTTGCAATCGACTTAATGAAATATGCATGGCATGTTGCAGACTAATTTTATTGAATTCAACCCTCAACTCTTTGCTGAGTCCACAATCCGACCAAAACAGGGGTGGAATCTGCAAGGTAATTGATGTGGTGAGCATAATTAAAAGCAGCTGATTATCAAAAATATGCGGGAATGTGGACATGGTGTAATCTAACATGCACTTCAACGCTATGTTTATCATAGCTCATCGGTATTGTACGGGCTTTAAAATTTGTGCTTCATGAATCCCACATATTTTAACATTTTGCGTTTCGACTATTTAACATTTGCATCCATTTAAATTAGCATCGTTAGGTTGGTTGATTTTTGATGGAGATGATTTTATTCGGTGTAATTTTAGGATCAATAATGTATCTATTCATTTTGTTGAAACTATATCAACTTACTTTGAATGCTTTGCATATTGCTGGCATTCTACACGGTAAAGTGAAGATACTTAGCACAGTTTCTATGTACAAATTTGTAAAAAGATTTTTTTTAGCACATCATGGTCTAGTTTACGTTTCGCATGGATGAGTTCCATATTTTCCTTTCGTCACTGAGAAGTGTCCCTGTTCACATATTTTAATATCTTTGAATAATAGCACGTTACCAAACCAACCCAATTTTGACTACGTGATACGAAATAGACGGAATGAACATCCATCATACTTCAATAGTCATGAAATACTTGCTTCCTGATCCTTTTCACTGTGGCCTAACGACATATTTTTTGACTGTCCTCGATCCAACCACAAAAACTAAATATACTTGCCAACTACTTAGCTGTCCCTCATAACACACCCTCTGACGCTACAACACGCATATCATGTGTACACTCATAGTCATAGCTCAGCTATTTAGTTATTTTTCACGACACGTCGCACCAATTTTTCTTGATTTTCCTGCCATAATATATTTCCAGCAATACTCTAATATATCCCACATCTCGTTGCCTTTCTTATCTTTTTTATCCTTGAGCTGCTTCCCATTTACTAGAAGCATTCATTGTGACTGTCGAGGAATATCCAGGAAACCAGCAACTTGAATAGCATTTCGCACTTATGAATTCCAATAGGGAGCGAAGCTGGCTGTGATTTTGCCGTAAGGGATGATGGATCGCGCCCCGTGCCCTGGCATACAGGTGGAACTTATTATTATCTGAATTTGATCGAAATCTATCATATTATTCTGGTTGCTTGCATTTCACATTTTCTTCATCCACCTGCACTTTCAATTTTTTCGTACGTGAAAAACGAGTGGTGGTTGATGTGTGGAAAATAATGGATAACAAAGAAATCATTCACTCTGAGTTATTTATTATGCTTGAAAAGAATATTCACATGGGATGTGATGTTCTCATAAATGCAAGATGGTTTTTATTGTTTCCCATCGAAGACAATGGCTCCATTCTATGTTTCAATCAAGGACTAAGTTAAACGCACGAGCATTGTTACAGGATACTTAGCAAAGCTCTTATCTGTGGCTGAATGAAAGACGCAGAATTAGAAATATGTGGCGTGGTTCTTTGTTTGTTCTTTCAGACAGTTTTGTAGGCACGAACAATAATAAACTGATGGTATTCAAAGAGAAGAATTCCATATTTTCAATGTGAGCTTCGTTCATTTTCAAAATAAAACTTTTAAACCCATTAAAGAAAACAGAAAATGTATTTGTAAAGACGCTACCATTGAGGTAAAAGAATAATATTATTAACTTGAATTTACAGTTGTGCTGATTTAATCTAACTGATAAACGAAGCAAAGACATTATTGTAGTCCACTGTTGTAAGATGCTTATTGCAATCACTCGAAATAAAATTTTATTGGTTAAAAAACTTTGATTTTGGTTTTAGCCGATAGTGCTTGTCTCATATTTCCTCAGTTATTTTTTCCAAAAAAATTAACCAAATATGACCTAGCTTGCCGTCATTTTAAGACCTTTTACTGCTTATTTTGCAAGAACATTTATAGCTACAAAAAAAATTGAGCACTGTTTGTGGGGAACTCTTAAACTTTAAAACATATGGCAGAGCAAAAGCTTGTCTTGCATAGTTTTAAAGTTATAAGAATCTCCGTGAAAATCTTGAAAATGAGTTTTTCTGTAATTTTAAAAATAGCCAATGCAATTCAAAAAATATTCAAAGAGATCCTCCGATTTTTTCAAGGTACAATCTAGTGGTGCTTGAAGCAAAACAAAGCAGTTTTTCTTCCGTGACATGAAATCTAGAGCCCACTTGTTGTGCTTTACAGAAATCAAGGGTGAGATTTTTGTACTTACTTCAGAAAATTGTTTTTGACACAGAAATATATTCAAATGATTATTGTACGGTTCCAGGAAAATCTCAAATGATATTGAATTTAGTGCAAACAGTTATCTTTTAAGATTATTGAAAAAACGTGCTTTTCACCAAAAATATTATGTATTTCCTTGTACATGTCGTGTACAAAACACTGAATAAGGCTGCAAGTAGCAACCGAAATACTTATTTGAGGAAACACATAATATTTTTGGTGAAAAACAACAACACGACTTGTTCAATAATCTTTAAACACCACCAAAAAACGCTGAAAACACCCAAATAAGTTACCTTTTGTATTTCGGAATAACAGTGATTCTTAATATGTTTCATAAAAGTAAGCCGACGATGGTAAATCATCCTTGAAATGTCGAAACGGCTTTATTTTGACCAGAACTTGTCATTTTTTGTTCATTCCTTGTAATACATTCATTTTCGAGATATTTCGGAAAAAAATTTCTAGCGCTCTAATCTTGCAAGTATTAATTTCTTAAATGTTGCATCTGTAATGAAGCAGTTTCAAAAACAAAGCAAACATTTTCATGTTTATTGGCATAAAATTAATTGCAGCAACATTCAACGCTTCTTAAGTAGTTTGAACGACTATGGCAGTGTTTGACTACAGTAAGCCATAGAAAGATGCAAAAAGAGCAAGTTATGTAGTTAAGTTGAATACAAAATTTCACCAATAACACAAATTTTAGCATAGGTATTGAGTAGAAAATTCATCGAAATTATCCCACGCCAGCATTACTATAGATGTAAAGGAACTCATAGATGATATTATTTCGGAGGACAATAAGGCAATGATGATCGAAGATGTATGATCATAAATAATTTAATTCCATCTTTTAGTAACAGTTCACAAGCGTATCAGTATCGATAATCATCTCGTGAAGCTTTACCCTATTAAAAACAACCCTCCCAACATTCACACAGATCCATCAAAAGTTAACAACTAGAAATCACCAGTGCTCCCTAACAAAAAGAGGCTTTTACACTATCAGTACCATACCACGTGTTATAATGTGTTCAACGTTTAGGTACTTAATAGTTTTATTATCATGAAAGATGTTCTTTTTTTGAATAAAAGTTGATATAAAAGTTGATCATCATTCGTTTAAAACACCATTTAATCTCCGTCTCTATCCAAAGTAGCTTGACATCTTTTCGGCATACTTTTCATAAGGTTTCATGCGTAATTTTGTGTGAATACCCTAGAAACTTTTCCAATTACTGCTGCAGGCTTTTGTAATTCAGACCTTTTTTCCTTGAAATTTTTTAACACTTTTCCAATCCAAATCCTCCATTTAGTGCAGAGGAGACTGTGGTTTTTAAAATCATTCATTTTTTGCTAAAACTCATTTTTCAAATGCCGATTTCATGATTCTTTTATTCGACGTAACAAGCCCACGCTTTCATCATCTTCTGAACATTTAAATACACAGTAAACAACTCTTGAATGTTAAATCCACCTTCAGCTAAGTCTTCTTAAGCATGTATTTTCACGAAATATTTAAAGATTCGCAGGATAAAATGCACTTCACGAGAAAACCAAGGACGCCTTACAGAAATCTAGGTCGAAAAAAATATTTGATCGAAAACATGAATAATTGCTATCAATATTCTCGGAATCTCAATTTTTGCGTTATCTCAAGGGATTCCTGAAAAGTAGAAGTTCTGAAATTGGATGTTTTTCTGGTGCAGCCTCTGTTGGAAAGTGTTGATACTTTCATTCAAAATTTGTGAAAGAAAGATTTTCAAACGATAGAAATTAGGAAGTTTGAAATTTAATGAGACGATGAATTGTACTTGCCTGTAGGTTTTATTTTATTCTACCTGTTGTAGAAGCTAAACATGTGCCATTTTTTTATGTAATGATTTGATGTAAGTAGAAAAATCAGAAATAAAATCGAATATCATCTCATGATTTTTCATGCTGAGAACAAATTTATGAATCAAAAAATCTGTAAAATAGTTATATAGAGCAGCTTTAGTCTTTAGATTAGCAGCAGGTGGGTTTTTAAACAAAGAGAAATACTGATTACCTCTGAAGACTCTTGGCCAATGTTCAAAAAAATCTTTAAAAACAAAAGATTGCTCGAAACATAAGACTTTTTATTTAATGGGTCTACCCTCTTTTAGCAGTGTAAAAACGGGTTATTTTTAGTATTTTAGATAGGTTTCAATTATAAATATTGATAAAGGAAGTGCTACACTCAATAAATACAGTCTCGAAATACACAAAAACAGTTTTTTTATTCATTTATGTGAGTTTTTACCGATGAAAATCCTGGTTTAAAAAATGTCGAAAAAACGAGAGGAGTGTGCGCTCTTGATGAAATTTTCCAAATGGTTGGTCTCAACAAAAAAAGCGTTCTCAGTGCGACCCTTGAGGCTCATACAACTAACTTCCCAGTAAGGTGAATAAAAAAGCTATAATTTGTTTTTATTAGTAATTACTAATATTAATATTTACTATTATTAAACATTATTATTCTAAATTATTATAATTACTTTTATTATTTTTATCAATTTTTTATCTAACCATAAAAGCTTTGGTAGAGGAAGACGTCTCCACCACCTGGTCATCCTCTACCAAACCCTAGGCAACCTCGTCCTCCTCGTCCCCGTCTTCCATTTTCTCCACCTTTTCCATCTCAGCCTCGGAATCCACAACTATTATTGAGGTATTTAATTATTATTTACAAAAATCATTCGTTATTAAGAATGTTTGACCGTTACTGAATAATTATAATTGACTTCATATATACAATATCAAATTATCACTAATATTTTTTGATTGTTATTAACAATATTAAATTATTTATAACAATATCCAACTATTAACTGCATTAGCGTCTCTACTTCCATTCACCCAAACCTGATAATATAAGTTTGCAGCTTTATAAATTAATCTTTTTTTTTTTTTGAAGTAATATTTTTAACTTCCCAGTATATGGGAAGTTCTTGTAATCGCCTCGAAAATCGAAATTGAAATTTTCAACACATCTTTACGTTTTGAGGTCTTACGAGTATATTTTAAATGTTTTTAGAAAGAAGTATGTATGTTTGTGTGTGTGTATGTACGTTCGTACGTACGTGCGTTCGCGGACAGTTTTTCTACGAGCAAAACTCACGTAAACAAAGTCATATCGACTTAGTTAAAGTGTCAATCGAAGCGTCTTTGTAATTTTAAGAGCTGATTAGTTTTTGGGACATTCGATCGGTTTGCTGTTTTCACCCCTTGAAGGTCAACCCTGTCATGCGCTATATCTCGCGAACCAAACGTACGATTTGCTTCGTCAAGATGTCAATCGACGCGTTTTAACATTTACGTGATTCTATCAAATTTTTAAAAAAATGGTTGGAGCGGTTTTTTAATTTTTCGAAAAAAAGTGCAAAAAATAGGAGTTTTTTCAAAAACATCGAATTTTTTTCTTTATTTTCAAGTCGCAGTAATGTATATTTATAAAATTTATATACTCCAACCAGTTGTTGTGAAAAATGCACCAAACTTTTTTTCATAATTACAAAAAAAAATTAAAACTAAAAAATCATTAGAAGTCATCATGTCCTTCATGGTCATTTATGTTAATCATTATGTCTCGAGAACCAAATATAATCTTTGCATCATAAAAAAGTCAATCAACGCGTATTAAAATTTTAATGATGTTTTTAAATTTGAAAAAAAAGACTTTAAAGCCATTTTTTTAATTTAATAAAAAAGCTATTTTTTTTCATAAAAAAATTAATTAATAATTAATAAAATTAACATTGTGATAATAAATGTTTATAAAATTTATAAACTTTTATCAATTTCTGTAGAGACTAGCAAAATATTTTCTATGATTTCAAAACAAATTGAATTAAAAATGAAAAAAATCATTCAGTCATGGTGACTGAGTAAAAAGGGTTCATATGAATTTTTATACCTTAAATCTCTTATTCTAAAGACATTGTTGTAAAGTCAATCAAAGTTTATTATTATTTGCATAATTTGCGGAGATTTTTAATAGTCTTCACAGAACCGTGTTTTAAATTTAATAAAAAAACTGCTTAAATTTTGAAAACCAATGCAAGTCAAATCAAATTTGCAATTGTGGTAATCAACGTTTTGAATGGTAAAATGTTTTGTAGTCAACACTTTTTGAGATCATATGCTTTGAAAAGCTTTCATCAAATAAAAAATTGTAGTATTTAGGAGTTTTTAACTTCCCAGTATATGGGAAGTTCTTGTAATCGACTCGAAAATCGAAATTGAAATTTTCGACATATCTTTACGTTTTGAGGTCTATAGAGTATATTTTAAGTGTTTTTAGAAAGAAGTATGTATGTGTGTGTGTGTGTATGTACGTACGTCCGTACGTACGTATGTGCGTTCGTGGACAGTTTTTTCTACGAGCATAACTCACGTAAACAAAGTCGTATCGACTTTTTTGAGGTGTCAATCGCAGCGTCTTTGCAATTTCAAGAGCTGATTAGTTTTTGGGAAACTTCGGTCGGGGGAGTTTGCTGTTTTGCCCGTTTGAAGGTCATTTCTGTCATGCGTTATATCTCACGAACCAAACGTACCAAGTCCTTGATGAAGGTGTCAATCGACGCGTATTAACATTTATGTGATTCTATCAAGTTTTAAAAAAAATCGTTAGAGGAAATTTTTAATTTTTAAAAAAAAAGTGCAAAAAATTGTGTTTTTTTTTTCAAAAACAATAAATTTTTAACCTTATTGGCAAGTCCAAGTAATCAAAGTTTATATAATTTACATACTCCAAACAGTTTTTATAAAAATGTCATCAAAAGTTTTACTCATGATGACAAAAAAAGTCAAATAAAAAATAAAAAATCATTAACAGTCATCATGCTCTTCAAGGTCAATTCTGTCATGCGTTATATCTCGCGAATCAAACATATGATTTGCATCGTTTAGGTGTCATTGTACGCGTATTAATATTTTTGTAAATCGGACGCATTTTTGAAAAAATCTTTGGAACCGTGTTTTTCATTTTAGAAAAAAACTGCAAAAAATTAGGTTTTTTTCATAATCAATAAATTTTTAAGCTGATTTGCGAAAAATAGTAATCAATCTTTATACAATTCATATATTGCAAACAATGTTTGTAAAAACATCATCAAAACTTTTCCCCATGATTACGTGAAAAATTAAATTAAAAATAAAAAATCATTAAAACTCATCAAGATTTTCAAGGTCATTTTTATCATTCACTATATCTCACGAACCAGATATAATATTTGGATCATTAAAGTGTAAATTAACATCTCTGTGAAGTTTTCAACAATATAAAAATTCGTTTCAGCCGTTTTTTTAATTTAATAGAAGAAAATGCGAAAAATTATGGCTTTTTTCTAAAAAATATTTTTTAACCTGATTCGCACCGCACACTGATACCACTTTATAAAATTTATACATTCTCATTAGTTTTTGAAGAGACACCGGCAAAATTTTCTTCCATGATTATGAAAAAAACTAAATTAAAAATAAAAAAAAATCAAAGTTACAATGTAAAGAGGGTTCATACGAATGCTATTACTTTATATCCTTTATTCTAAAAAAATGTTGTAAATTCAATCAAAGTTTTCAAATATTTGCATAATTGAGCATTTTTTAAATAGTTTTTATATTCTTTTAATTAAAAAAACTGCTTAAATTTTGGAAACCAACAAAAATTTTCAATTTCAAAAAGGCCCCAACCAATGGATCCGCGTGAATATTCATCGACCAAAAACCTTACGTAATCAATGGACCCTCCCGTAGACGATATGATTCATATTAACTCATTCCTGTTACTGCTATGAATACCTCTCATTGTTGTAATGTTGTTGATGTTTATGTAGATATTACTGGGAAGTTGACCGTGTGGACCTCAAGGGTCGCACCTCGCGGCTTGTTTTCTTTAGTATTCGTAAAATTTCAGTTACTTCCGTCATCATTTGTCATACATATATTTTACTTTTTACATGCAATTGAACCTATTTTTGACTGCATAATCAATGTTTCTATAAATCAACAGAAAATAAGAAATAATTATGAGTTTCATTGATGTAAAATCGTGAAAAAATACAAATTCAGTGATTATGCCGAAGTGCTAGCAGTTTTCACCGCAACTATTCAAAATGGCCATCACGTGACAAAATCTCTTCAGTTGTCGTAATAACAAACACTGCATTCATTTTTGCTGGCGCTGTTTTGTCCTTCAAGCATCGATATGAAAATAACAAATAACGTAGAAAAGGCTTTGTAACCTGTCCCCCCTCCAATCGATCCACGTGAATATTAAATCAAACCAATCCACGAAAATCTTTACGTAATCAATTGACGCTCCCGTAGATGTTACGATTAATATTAAGTCATTCCAATAACTTTTATGAGAGGTACATTTTTATTATTAAAAGTAGTATTATTTCCATAATTATTATTGTTTTTAATATTTTTAATATTTATGTAAATATTACTGGGAAATTGTACGTGTGGACCTCAAGGGTCGCACCTCACAGCTTGTTTACAAATTTGATCACAATTTTGCTAAAACGCACAATAATAACAACATTACTATGAAGGTATTTGGTATCTGCACGAATTAATAGTGCGTATTGTATTTATGCGGGTGAATCCAATGACTACTTCACTATATGGAACTCACAAAAGAAAACTCTGTATTTATGCGGGTGAATCCAATGAGTACTTTATTATATATATAATTCACGAAACAACCGAGGTACCGTCAGTGCGTCCACCTTCCTTGAACTCTCGAACGAATCTGCCCATTTCTAGCTAATTACTGACCGGTTTCTCGACCTAACGGAGGGCGCTGGGCGTTCGAACAGTTTAAAAATAAGCAATTTTTAGTCGTTTTTTGAATTTTTCATCTTAAATAAAAGACGGCTCAACCGATTTTGCTGAAAAGTCATTCAGTTTTAAGTTACGTAATTACGCGTCGTTTGAAACCGGTCCCACGTCAATGTGATCTTTGGTTCTCGAGATAATCGAGACGAAAAATAATTCCGAACGCACATACGTACATACGCACATATGCACATCCGCACATACGTACATACACACTCACAGACATCTCTCTAATAACGGTGGATTTGGATTCTAGAGACCTTGTGAAAATATGTCAAAATTTGGGATTCGCAAAATCGACCCCATTACAATAACTTCCCATAGGGAACTGGGAAGTTAAAAATCTCATAGTTTTAGGTTCAGTATGTTTATAGCTATAGCGCGAATAAGGCGATTATTGATGTTTGCAAAATTGACGAAATAGCGGACATTTTTCCAAAAATTACGGAAAAACATGGTTTTTTTCGCCGTTTTTGGCCAAAAAAAATTTCAAATCAAATTTTTGAAAAACTTATTCACGCTATAGCTTTAGCCATAAAGAATATCTGATAAAAGTTTGATTAGAATCGGTTCAATAGTTCCCGAGATTTCATCAACGCGGCGTCGAAAAACGTTGTTTCGAGAAAAACGCGGTTAAAGTTTTTTTTTAATGAATAATCGCACTCAGGTGAGAAAGTGGAAGTTGCCCAAAAATACAGTTAGACTGCTCTGATCTTTATAAAATTTTAATATCATATTTCTGCATATATATATATTTATATATATATATATATATATATAAAATAAAAAATCGGTTTTTTGAAAACTATAAAGTGGGTAGACCCCTTAAATATGTCGACCCATTTAAAGCTACTTTTAGCTACCTATGGGATTCATTTAACAAGAAAAATGGTTTCCGTCCATTTGGCTCCAAAAATTAATTTTTGCTGCCGAATGCATAAAATTCCGTATATCATCTTGCAAAAGCTCGTTGATTGAAACAATATTCATGCATTAAAAAATCACACTGAAAATATACCTTTTTGAACTCATTTGCTTTCTAAAATTTATTCCCTATGGCATCTCATGCGCACGTGTAATCAAATATTTACACTCCCCAATACCTTTGCATTTCCGATTTAATCACATTACTTGACCTGCAATTAAGAAAGGCTGTAAATAACTTCAAAGGAATGAAAATACCACTAGCCCTCGTTATGACTTGCCCGATAGCCTGGTGAAAGGTGAACAGGGCGACACACATACACATTTGTGTGATTTAGGAAAGCAAACTGTTTCAATCAATAAACTTATCTTTGAATACAAGGACCGGCCCAGAAAAGCCAAAGCCCGCTTAACCACACGCCAAGCTAGCTATTTCGAGCCGAAACTCGTCCTTTAGTAAGACACCTTTTCAAACACAACCCTTCTGCGACCTACCCCAAAGAGCAGACCCTTTTCATTTCTGATTGCAATTTATCAGGTTGCATGTTTGGCTGCAGTAATTCAAGCGATGCTTTTAGCTATTCAGTGTATTGATTGTCGTAGGGTTGGCTCCGATGTGCTCCTTTGTCGAGTGAATAACGTTTTCCGGCGTTCCAAGCTTCGAATGTCCCGGATAAGCGTAAATACGCTAAGGACATTTCTGTCATCGGTGTGGACAGCAGGCATCCTGTCCTCATTCCGCAGCTTTCACTATGATGTTGTACAGCTTCCGAACTATTCTGCTGTGCCTCAATTGAATCCTTTGCGGGCTTCTGGTGTGCCATTAATACGATTTAAGGAATTTTAGGTTCCAGTCCGAAATCAGGCACCATTGGAACGTTGCAGAAGCTCAAAAATGAAAATTGCATCCGATAATACTATCACTTTGAAGTGGCAGAACATAAGTGCGAAATCATAGTTGAAATATATTGGTATAATTTTTGGGCAAATTGGAGCAGCAGCTATTCATGTTGCTTAGATGAAATTTCTCTGATAGGTCTTCAATTTAGTAATGGTTAATTACCTAATTGTAATTTACCAGCAAAGCCAAAAAACTCATAATGTTTGCATATAAAAACCAAAATTGCTCGATAACGAAACGAAAAATGTTGTGTGAATTCCAACCAAATTTACTCATAAAAATGTTGTATCTTAAATAAATGTTTTGATGTGATGTTTTATGTTTTATGCCATGAATGCATCAAATTTCTATCTCAACTCACATGTTTCATATTTCTTATTGAAAATTTTTTTGAGGCAACTTCGTAATATATTCCGTCAAAAGAAATAGTTTACTGTTTCGAGGAGCTCCATTAATTTAATTTAAAAGAAAACTATCCTTGTGTTAAACAATCGCTGATGATTTTGATAAGGTATTAGATGAGAAAGAAATGATTTTGGTAGATGAACATCAGGAAATCTGCAGCAAGATTGCGTCGTGACATGATGATATGAAATATATTTTATAAAAACGTGATATTTTGGCTGTTTGTTTCGCCATTTGCATCAATTGAATTGTAAACTCTCTCGTGTACAGCATGGTTTCCTTCAAAACCGTTCCACCATTACAAATCTTCTGTAATTTTCGCAAATAGTTGCGAAGGCTCTTGACAAGCAATTCCAAGTTGACGTTGTCTATACTGATTTTAGCAAAGCCTTTGATACCGTCAATCACTCCATACTGCACAAAAAGCTAGCACACTATGGTCTTCATGGTACTGTGCTTTCTTGGCTTTCAGCATATACAAGCAACCGTTCTTGCCGAGTTGGTGTCTGCGGTGCGTTCTCAACTCCTTTCCATCCTGCCTCCGGAGTTCCGAAAGGCTCAATTCTAGGTCCCCTTCTTTTCTTTCTTTATATTAACGACCTTCCCTCCGTTATTAAGTCCCATTACCTACTATATGCCGATGACCTAAAAGTTTTCAGAGCCATCCGCTCCCCGGTAGGACTGTTGTGCCCTCAGATTGGATTTTGTTCCAAACACTTTCAACAAGCCGCCTTAAGTTTAGGTCTAACAACTGCACCTCTTCTGTCATCTCTAAACAGTAGCCTTCAGGAAGCGTCGCTACCTCAGAACCATGAGGAGGTGGGTTCGATCCCCAGAGCTGCCTGTAATATTTTTTCCTTGCATTTTTTTCCCTGCTCGGGTTACAGCTTTCATTTGGAGTGCGGATGAAAGGTCAATGCCAAGTAGCGGGCTGATGCGACCTAGCAACTAGGAAAGATCTGGAATGTACATCCAACTGGAAGCCAGCGGGACCTTTTGCACCCGGCCCCAAAAATTATATATAAATTATATATATATATATATATATAATAACTTGAAGACAGTTGGTGGGGGACGGAAAAGGTCGATTTGAAAAAAACAAGAAAGAACGCTTGAGATCAGTTTTTGATTTTGGAAAGAGGATGGAGGAAGGGAGTTTCGATTTGGGTAGAAAAAAAGGACGCGTGAAATAAGTGAAGAAATAAGGAAGCCAAAGTGTTAAGAAGAAGAAGAAGAAAAAGAACGCGTGAAATAGTTTTGCTTGTGAAAGGACATAGTGGTCTATACTTGAAGGAAAAAATAATAATAAGAAGTGAAGGATTTCCAGCAGAACGGGGAGCTGAATGGATTTAGAAAAAAAAGTGGCTCGAGGAGAGTTATATGGTAGGATGGAGGTGTATGTTGAACACCGTTAGTGCGCGGTGTGAATGCAGTCGAGTGCGGGATCAGCCCGTTGAGCAGTCTTTATTTTTCATATATTCTATTTCCATATATTGAGCAAAATTAAACGAAATTTTAATAAATGTTTTTCAATAATTGAAAGAAACAGAGATTCAGATAGCGAAAACTAACTGCCATTGAACGATAAGATTCTTTTTATAAATTATTAGTTTTTTGTAAAAAGGCGAACACATGGGAATTTGAGGGATTAAACCTTTAGAACAAATAATTCCTTTTTAGGATTTACATTAGGACACTCAATAAATAATTGGTTATGAACCACTGATGTGAATTTTGAGTTGAGAATGTCAATGCCTATGTAGAGATCAGTAATTTTCGATCATAAAAATGAGTAAATTTTCGTATAAATGAACTGATGAACTTAAAATATGTAGTCAAGTTCAAGAAAAAAAGATAGCCAAGTGAGTGAAGTCAGGCCATCGTCTATTTGTTTGGTTTTTCAGGACAACTACCAGCGGTGAGGAGCACTCGTCATCAGCCAGAGTAAGTAGGGTACCGATAACTATTTGGAGTAAAGTTGATATTTTTTTTGTGTGTTGACTCTACTTCACTTTTCGTTTTTTCCTATTTTTCTTCTGTTATTATAGTTTCTTTTTTTAATTATAATTACTATTTTTTCTGATTATTTGATTATTATTCTGTTATTATAATTAACTTTTAATCATAATTATCTTTATTCTTATTATTATTTAGTTACCATAATTTCCTTTTTATCATAATTATTTTTTTTTTCAAATATTTTCTTTATTATAGTTTTCTTTAAAACCTTAATTTTTGTTATTATTTCGAATTATTTTTTTTTGTAATTTTATAAGTTTATAATAATGTTGTTTTTAATTTTTTTAAATTATTTGAAATATATATATATATATTCCTTTTAACCATATTATGGCCTAAGTTTTTTTTTTCTTCAGGCTCAGTACTAACACCAAATCCTGATTCCCATCCCTTGTCCATGTTATTTGGATCGACACGGGCCTAGCCTCATCTCCTAAAGAACCACACCCACGCGCTGAGCTTTAGCCGGCATCGTTGCGCTATACAGGGGGTGGAAGGCTAGGTTCAAATAAATTTTACGTGACCGCAGTGTCAATACGCTGAGGTCGCAGCAATTTAGATGCTCTAGATACTTGGTGCCAATGTAATTGTCTCTCGTTGAATATAAGATAGTGTCACAAAATGTCTTTCTCGCTGAAACCTAGTACATTTACTCACACTTATGCCATACAAAATATTCCGCTCTCCACAGTTGTCCAATTTAGCGACTTGGGAGTAATTTTGGATCCTAGGCTTGAATTTGATCCTCACATTGAGTCAATCTCCTCGCGTGCTTTTCGTGTCGTTGGATTTGTACTTAGGCATTCGAATACGTTTACTGACATCTCATCCTACATTTGCCTTTACACTAGCCTTCTATTTAAATTTCATTTTCCATACAAATCCTATGAAGAGCGATTGTCCCTGCTTCATCTTCCTACCCTGAAATCACGTAGACTCTTTCTAGATGAATGTTTCCTCTTTCGACTTCACTACCGTCTAATTTGTTCTAGCCTCTGCGACTGCTTAGAATACCGTTCTTCAGAACGTCCTACTAGATGTGATGATTTATTTGTCATACCGTTTGCTAGAACGGAAACTTTCTTTCACTCTCCGATGTTACGCCTTCCCAGAAACCATGACGTTCTGCAACTCTGTCCGTTTCCCCACTCACTTTTTACTTTCAAGCATAAGCTTAAGCATTGTTTGTTAAATTAGCCATATTTGTTACTATTCATTTTCATCTTGTTATTGGATTAGTCTGTAAGATGAATCTGTAAATGAACAAGCCGCGAAGTGCGACCCTTGAGGTCCGAACGGTCAACCTCCCAGTAATATCTAGATAAACATTAAAAATATTAAACACAATAATAATTTTGAAAATACTACTACTTTAAATAATAATAATGAAAGGCGTTCATAGCAGTAACAGGAATGAGTTAATATTAATCATATCATCTACGGAAGCATACACTGATTACGAAAGGCTTTTAGTGGATGAGTGATGATGATTGATTACCACAAATGCAAATTTGATTGAAATTTTGATGGTTTTCAAAATTTAAGCCGCTTTTTTTAATTAAAAGACTGCAAAAACTATTCGAAATCTGCTCAAATTATCCAAACATTTTAAAACTTTGACTTTACAACAAAGTCTTTAGAATAAAAGATATAAGGTAATATCAATCGGAAGATCAATTGGTAACTTTGAATGATTTTTTATTTTTAATTGAATTTTTTTCAGAATCATGAAAAAAGTTTTGCTGGTTTCTCTTCAAAACTGATTACAATGTATAAATTTTATAAACATTTATTACTGTGGTGTGCAAATCAGGTTATAAAAATATTTTTTATGAAAAAACTCTAAGTTTTCGTATTTTCTTCTATTAAATTAAAAAAACCGCTGAAACGGATCTTTATAATGTTAAAGTAATCAAAGAGATTTTAAAACATGTCGATTAACACCTTATAGATGCAAATATTATATCTGGTTCGTGAGATATAGTGAATGGAAGAAATGACCTTGAAGATCATGATGACTGTTAATAATTTTTTATTTTTTATTTTTTATTTAATGTTTCTTGTTATCATCAAAAAGTTTTGAGACCGTTTTTCAAGCATTGCTTGAAGTATATAAGTTTTATAAAAATTGAATACTGTCTTTCGTAAATCAGGTTAAAAATTTATTGTTTATAAAAGAACCCTAGTTTTTGCACTTTTTTTTCTTAAATTAAAAAACGGCTCCAACGATTTTTTCAAAAATTTGATTAATTCACACTTTTTCACTTTCACTTTATATATACTCTTTAGACCTCAAAACGTAAAGAAATGTTGAAAATTTCAATTTTGATTTTCGAGGCGATTACAAGAACTTCCCATACACTGGGAAGTTAATAAATAAATAAATAATTTTCAAACGAAACCATTCTTCTAAAAGATGGTCGTAATTTAATTCAATTTCTCTCGAATAAAATATGTTCTACTCTCTTCAAAACTAATTTGTTGAAGTATCAAATAAATATAAACACATCTTCCTATAAGCTCGTTACATTTGTGAAATATCTCTTACTCCGCAAAATCCTTTACAAATCTTCAACTGATTTTCAAAATTTCATCTTTAAGTTTGCTTGATTCATCTCCCAAATGAAATTCACATGATATTCCAATCAAAGTTAAATAAATGTACACATACGCTTTATTCCCCAACTCAAATATTGCCGAAAAGTTTGACATCAACAACGATATGCATTCGTTAACAGGATGAAATCTGTAGTTGGTCTGGAATGTAAATACACGCACGAATGTGTAGGAAGGATATTGACACAAGAGGATCCAACTGTAGATTAGAGCTGAATTGAAATTGAGGACATACATTCATAGTATCTTAAGGAACAGCATTGGTAAACATTGAATTAGTTTGTCTCAATCAAATTTATCGTTAGCTCTCATTGAATTGTATGATAGGGTCATGATTTCTCTAAATTAGTTGAAAATTAAGGTTTGGCTTCTCGTCCTTAAAGTTTTTGTTTACGATTGACTTGACGTCTTGATTTTGTTTCTCGGTTTACTATGTATTGTTGTTTCTAAATGCAACGCTAGTTAATCAGGCTGTTTTTAATCAGACTGTCTTTCCATATTTATTTACAATTTTTACTATAGCATGTATTTGTGATATATATATATATATATATATATATATATATTGACTCAAGAAAGGTAGTTGGCTTATCACGTATAAATTTATTTCCTGAATTTAAACTATATTTCCAAAGTTAAATTCAAAGTTATAAGTACCCATCCTTAGGAAAATTTCGTTATCAAGACTTGTTGTTGTACCTTGATAAGTTTCCTGTACTCTAGTTGGGGAGGGTGGAAAAGTTTGACGTGACATTGTATTAAGTTGAATATTCTGGAATATGTGGTAAAATATTGGTTACTATTTGGATAAAAAAAAAATTTATATTATCAAACGTGATGTATTGCTTGAACTTTGAATTGATTTAACTTATCATATCATTGATTCATTATTTATTAGTTACTTTCTCTTTATTGTGAATTTTCGTCAAGTAACGTGATTATTAATAATTGAGTGATCACATCATATAGTCTTCCCTATTTTCCTGATATTGAACGATTTGGTAAGCTCGTATTGGAAATTGGTTTGTTTTCGTGTGAACTGCGACCGAATGTATTTTAAGCACACAGATTTTTTGAAAAATAGTAGTTTTATGTTTATTTTTTCTGTTTGTCACAAATTTTTTGTTCTAAAAAACTGGAGGTCAAGTGAAAAATGGTTAAAGTCAGGCACCATCTAAGAAAATTTTCACTTCCTAAATATATTTCACTTACCTTGCTTTAAAAAGAGATTAATAAAATGTTTAAAAAGAACAAGTACATTAGAGTACACGAGGATTTGGTCGCAAATAGAGTACCCAATATTTGCAGTATTCAGCTCAAATATATCGCTTTGACACTCCCACCACCTATTCAATTTGTTAACAAATAGCCTCACTTCAAACAGTAATATCAAACATCACGTCCTAGTACCAGCGGAATCAATCAGGACCTGATAGAAGTGACAAACACCCTTGCAATTTGTAACTGACTCTAAAAAATTTATTGTAAGACGATTGTGTGAACTTCATCATATCCATCTCCAAGGATTCAAAGAATAGTGAACAGAATCTTTTGGCTGAGTGTCTGCAATACGAGAAAATTCGTGACGAGAATCAACAAAACAATGGCAGGACTGAATGTTGTATACTTGTTAGTTTCATGGAGAGTAACTTTATGCCAGGCTCTATGTTTCTTTTTTCGTAAGGACATTTCTTTGTTTTTAGTTTGCCACCGTGGAAACTTTACGATGGTTCATTTTAAATAATTTGTAGACTATATTCTTCGGATTAAAGAAAGTCCTCTTATTAGTCTACTATTTTTGACTGAAAATTTTAGGCAGAACGATTTATCACTGAGAAGTGATTTTATGGCAGGCCTTTTTCCTGAAAAAAATTGAGGCGATATTCTGTAAAAAAATTTCCAAGTGATCTGGGTAAGGACTTCGGATTTCCAAATAAACAGCTCCGGTTTTCTTGTGTATGAAGCTTAAGCTATCTCCTGCAAAAATCGAACGAATGAATGTGGACTCAAAAATGAGTAACAGTAATCGAACCATGGGTATTTAGGATTATGGTGGAAGTCAACTATCATCTGCCTAAGGTCATTGTGGCAAATGCAAGAGAATAATAACAAATGAGTATAAAATCTTTGCAAAGATGAAGAGAAGAGAAAAATTAAACAATAAATTAATCCATCTTTAATCGTTGAACTAGTCCTCAGGAATAGCACCAAATATCTTGGTGTGTAAAACAGAAACTGTTTGTTGGCCCTGCTGATATCCTTTTTTTTCTAGGTAGGAACCATTTTAATTGTTAAGAATTAAATTTGTGCTGAACCGACTGCTTATGAAAACAATAAGAAAAGGTATTTTACGAATTTTTTTATAAATAATTTTCAATTAAGAATAATAATAATATAATATAATTATAAATATTAAATGTATTTTTTGATTAAACTATTTACTAATTTTAAACTTTTTTATTTTAGTGGAATTTCACTTGGAAAGTCTCTAATATTGCCACAAAAAAATTTAGATATTGGTGTGAAAATATGGGGATTTCATCACGAGCGCTTGGAAAATTGTATGTATCTCTGAGGAATATATATATATATATATATATATATATATACCATAAAATTATCAAATAAAAAATTAAAGTAAACCTCGATCTTTGAAATGTTATGTATTTAATTACTTAATTTTCATTTTTTATATATTTTGTGGCAAATAATTGTAAATATAATATTTTACTAGAAGTTCAAGTGGAAAATCACTTCGCTTCAAATTTTATCTTTTACATATTTTAGTATTTTCATTATTCAAACAATTGTAGTAAAAAAAACTTGTAAAAAATTCACTTGATGTTTTTAAGGGAAATTGCATAAATTGTAAGGATTTTTTCATCTTAAAGGCAGCCCTTTCAACTGCCTACATTTCAATTTTTATCCAATTTGTTATTTTATGGAAATTATGGATACTTTAATTATAATTTAAACTCAAATACAACTTTGATTTCTACAATGAGATAAAAAAATTAAGAAGCTGCATAAAATACAATAATAAAATATCAAAACAGTGTAATATCATTAAAATATTTAAAGTATTGTTAAATGGCTACTTCCACTCCGTTCGGCTGTGAACCAAAAAAAAACACTCTTCCATAACCACAAGTGAGCATTTCTAATTCACTGCATGTCGTAGTATAATAAACACTTCTGTAAATGTTGCGCAAGCAACGTAACAAGTATGTATGTTAATGCATTCACACGCATAAAATTCATAGAATAGCGTGCTTGGAAGAACTAGTCAACCATGTTTCAGAGATAAACCAGGTCGCAACATGCATAGTTTGTAGCTCAAGTGTCATAAACACGCTTAATTGCAGTCCTTTTAGCCTTCCCGACTCCTTTATGGAGCTTCCTGGACGCCACGTGCTCGTCGGCCTCAGACCTTTGAAACTTGTCGCGTTTTTAACGTTCGTTGAAACCCCAATGAACAGCAAACTACCTCGATAAAAACCGCAAGTGTACCTCCTTCGTGAGTACATCTCATCCCTCACCAGTTTTCTTGTATGGGAAAAGATAATAGATACTGGCTGGATTACTTCAGCCGAGCGCAAAGTGCAGAACTGTTGAGTGGCATTTTCTACGCAAACACTTTTACTGCTCGAAAAATGACTCCCATAAAGTTTATTACTCTGTTGACAAAATTATGTTTTACGTGTACTCGCTCGTGCACGGCGACCATCGCTCTTTTCATATCCTGTCGACGAGACGGAATTATGGGAATTCGATGCGGATACCAATCTAGCAGGACGAGCAAAACATTGGTTGATGCCGCGGCTGATTCCTTGCCATCCCGTTTTGCTGATGCTCTTTGCGATGAGAAGCTTCTGTAAAAACTTCGAGTCGTAAACGTCCTGCATGCAGGATGCTGATATGGTGTTTTGGAAACATGAAAGAATGCCGGCTGGAAATGCTACGAAAGTGATAAAATCATTTTTTTCATGACTCACTCAATCGTAGCACTAGTTTTCAGTAACAGGCACGATCCTCCGCGCTATTATATATGCATGAATATGTTTTAACTATTTACGGGAAAGAAAATAAGGAAAAACAACAAGGAGTTGATTTCATTTCGGTTTGATTAAATTAAATTTGTTTACTGTATGAACAATTTTAAGTGGTGGAAATACAAAACTACATCAAATTCAGTTTGAATGGGGACGAAAATGAGACAATTGTAATAATAAAAAGACCCTTTGATAATTTTGCTGGAAGAAAATTTAATTATTTCCTTCTTTAAATAACAATTTCCCCATTTTGAATCCTTTGATGACAAGAACAATCTTAAGAGGCTTCACTTTCGGGATTCACTACCACAGTTTTTGAAAGGAATTGTTGTCCACCACAAAGTCAAATCTACTTACATACCTAAAACTTTCATGTACAATTCTTCTTTACTGAAATCAATAGCTATTACTAATATCCAACAAGTAACTTATTTACTGTTTTCCAAATGTTTCAATGTCAAATATTTCCATAAACGAAATATGACCTCAGCAATGTTTGTGCTGCAATTATGCAATTTCGCACGGAACAAAAAAGGGTGAACATGCTACTATGCAAGGAGAGGCGATGAACTCTTCCAATGTATACTGTTCATGTTTGTGAAATAAGCCAAGCAAAAATTCTGAATGTAACGAATTATGATGCGTTTCAACTTTGCTGTTGGTATGCGCCATTCGCAAATAACAAATCAGGTAAATTTATAGCGAGCAAGCATTTATGATCACACTACACAATAATCAATCAAAGAACTAATTATCTGAAAAGTGAATATTTTTAAACTTAGCTTGATGCCAAAATTTTAAAGCTAAGTAGGAATTGAAACATTTTACACATTCAAAAAAAATCTCATTCGGTGGAGTAGGCACCAAGCTCGTCTAAACATTATCCTTATGGGGAATCTCTACCTAAATTTATGCAGTTTTCTCTGAAATTACATGGCGGAATTTCATAAAAAATGAATGCTTTGTGAATGTTCTTCCAAATTTTTTATAGCTAACCAACGTTCAAAGAAGTTTATTTGAAAAATGTGGGATAGATGCGACCCTTATAGTCCACACGAATAATTTTCCAGTGGGGTGAATAAAAAAACTATGATTTGCTTTTATTATTTCTGTTTATATATTCTATTATTATTTTAAAATATTATAATTATTTATTTTTATTTTTATTTAACCTGAAAGCCGTTTGAAAGTGGAAGACGTCTCCGGCCTCATCATCTACCAAAGTCTCGACCAGATCCTACATCCCCCAGATCCTAAATCACCCAGATCAAAAATCCCCCAGATCAAAAATCTCCCAGATCCTTTTTTTTTTCGTCGTTGGGAGATGGAAATCTTCAAAAGATACCGAGTTGCTCCTGCTTCTCGGCATGTCGGATTTCTACCGACTAAAACCACCTCCGTTTCCTCCAAAAAATCTTTACTCCATAGTTTATTGCTTGCACTGTCCGTGTACAATTATTTCCTGAAAGCTTGTTCATTTAAATAGTACTTCCCAGACGATGTATATCGGTATAAGGGATAGTACCAGTATCTCAAAAGTTTTATTCAGAGTTCAATATATCTAATTTTGTTTCACATTTGTAGCAGGAAAAAAAATATTAGCGTTCTTAAAAAATAATATATATATATATATATATATATATATATATATATAAAGGAAAAAGGAAAAAATAGAAAAAAGAAAAAAAATTAAATTAAATTAAAATTAAAAAAAAATCAAAAATCCCCCAGATCAAAAATCCCCCCTATCATAAATCCCCAATCCTCAATCCTCCAGATCCTAAATACCCCAGACCTTAAATCCCCCAGATCAAAAATCCCCCAGATCCTAAATCCCCTATATCCTAAATCCAATATTAAAATACTTATAACAATATCCAATATTAACTGCATTAGCGTCTTTCCTCTCAGTTTCCGAAACCTGATAATATAAGTTTAGAATTTAAAAAATAATCTTGATTTGTTTTCAAAATGCATTTTTTACAAATTTGATCAGAATTTTATCAAAAGACACAATATTACTATGAAGGTATTTGGGATCTGCACGAATTAATAATGCGTTTCAACAGTTTTAAAATTAAGCAATTTTTTCAGTTTTTTATCCTCAATAAAAAACGGCTTAACCGATTTTGCTGAAAACTCAATCAGTTCTAAGTTACGTAATTACGCGTCGAATGAAACTCACGTCTCACGTCAATGTGATCTTTGGTTTTTTGAGATAGTCGAGACGAAAAATAATTCCGAACGTACATACGCACATACACACTTATAGACATTTCTCTAAAAACGATGGATTTGGATTCTAGAGACCTTAAAACGTGGAGATATGTCAAAATTTGGGATTCTCGAAATCGACCCCATTACAATAACTTCTCACTGGGAAGTTAAAAATTTAGATTTCTTCAACGGCGAAGCCTTGATATTTAATGAGGGGGTATTCCCTTACGTTGGTTAATTTGATACTTTACTGATCAATACTGATACTGATCAACATTTTTTTTAAACATCGACTTATTTTTCGACTTCGGAATTTTTCTCGGTAAGTGCTCAATATGTTAATAAACTGGCATCCATATTTTGTCAAACAGCTGCAGTTTATATTTACAACAAACTCTGTTTGGATTAGTTGATCGGATCACGAGAAATCGCTGACCTATTGGGAAAAACATGACTTCCCGGATAGACAAAAACAGAGCAAATCTTTCACATTGACGTTTTGAATTGATTTCTTCACTGTATCCAGTAAATTAACTTTCCACCATTCAAATAGAGTTTAGTAAAAGTGGTATCGATGAAAACAAGAAAGCTTTTCTTCTCTATTTATTTAATATTTCTTTCAATTTTGGAGTAAGAGAAATTTTCGAGAGATCACAGCAGAGCTATCAGGTAAGATACAACAAATACCTCGGTGAAAGGGACTCAAAACGGTTTGCTTCCGTGGTTGAAACAAAACAACAGGACAAACGCCATATTCCAAAAAGAATAGGTCATTTGGCTTGGGAATCTGAAATCAAAATTGGGATCAACAAAACTAGCAGAAAAAACAGCTTTTTCAAAAAATTGTATTTTAAAAACCAAAATATGTTCTATTTAAAACTTACACATATAAAAAAATTTCAGCTAAAAACATTGCAAATTGTCAATTTTCCTGCAGTTTTCCTCGTCCAACCTTTTTTGCGATAGGCAAAATATTTAGGTACAGGTTCATCTCAAACCAAAAATTCAAAAAAATTCTTATAGTTTATGCCCTTTGCTCGTGCTTGAACGAAGTAATTGGGAAAAAAATTAAATTTAAAGTTTTGAAATGGATTTGAATGAATTTTCGTTTCATATTACTTAGCATTTTCCTGATTTTCATCGTTTTAAAATATTTTTTTTCGTATAAAACAAAAACGAGTCGACCGAATGATAATCCTTTCGTTCGAGCATGAGTCAATACTATAAAGAGGAACTGTGCAAAGTTTCAGCAAAATCGGTCGATTTGTTCTCGAGAAATCATGCTTACCCCACGGAAAAACAAAGTTTCGAGAAAAACGCGTTTGAAGTTTTTTACCGTGATTTGATGAATTAAAGTTATTTTTTAAGCGACTTACCTCGAGTAGTCGATTCCAGGTCCATACAGTTATTCGTTCGACTCATTCGCGATGTTCAGAGCATCCTTTTGATGTTGTGATGTTTGATGAAAAAGAAAGGATCTGGTTTTACGCGCTGGAACCGCGCTGCATGCGTATAATACGCTAGGTAAAGCAGAGTGCACATACCGACCACGCAATATTCAAATCTCTATTACTCCGAAATTAATGCTCGAATTTTCTTCAAACTTGCTGTGAATACTCTTGAATTACTTTACTTTTATAAGAAAAACAATTGATCAATTTAATGAAAATACAATTTAAATAAAGCCATAAAGGATGAAATGAATCCAATTTTCAAGTAACTGTCCCTCGTTGAATGATAAAAAAAGTGTTTTCATTGCCAAACGGAAAACCTAAATGAAAATTCTAAACAAGTGATTTGGGCCCGCAACCCAAAAACCACTTTTCTCACAGAAAAACGTTGAAGTTCGGGATTTTCAACGCTGTTTCTACTTTCAACGAAGGGAACATAGCCTAGCCTACATCAATTAAGCACAGAACCAGAGATGCTGTGCTGTGATGTACTTAAAAAAGGTGACGTGGAGAAGATTCACAAACCTGGAAAAAATACACACTGAAATTTCAAACTTAGCCAAAAAAAAGTATCAACGACAAAGGAAAAGCTTGAAAATTTGTATGAAAAGATAAACAAGGTCCGACATACAATGCGAGGATTTTTTTCATCATGTGCATTTTAATAAATAGTTCTAAATGAATGGTAACAGTTTTTTCCATTATACTCCTTCCTAATATAAATATATAATTAAAATTTTGTTGATTCTGTCTCTTGTAGTGGCTGAAATTTTTTTTAACAGATAAACTCAATGCAGAGAGGGACACTTATAGAAATATTCGATTTTTGAACCTCAGAAACATAATTTCAATTGTTTTTTGGAACTTATAGTTGTCGGATATGAATTTTAGATATATCATAAGATTCAGGATGACTTGAAAATCTTCTTAGTGCAATAAAAAAATCTCCTTTTTTGTGCTTTTTCTCTATGCCATTTAACTAGCATATCATTCGTAATAGATACTCATGTCAAATCAATTTACACAAATAATAATTGTTTGTGAGAGATTTTGATAATGCTTAGTATGACTTTTGCAGTAAAAAAAACATTTAACTTCACTTGAAAATATTCGCGCCAAAATGAATTTGCAAAATTATTTGTACCTCAAGTATTGCAATTTCATCTACTTCTAATAACAGAAAATTTCCTATGAGAAAACCATCTTTAAAAAAAGTTATTGTGAGCATCCTATTCAGGCAGCCAATAATAAGCCGTAACATGTCGTCTGATACACACAACGTAAAGCGGTTACGGATGGATTCAATAATACCTAAAAGCATACGATTCATTCTTATGGTGGTGTCACGTATTGGATAGTTTCTAATGCTATCTGAACAGTGACTGGCATAATAAGTTCGCCTGAGAAGTATCGCTTTTTCAAAAAAAAAAAACTTTTATGAACGATTCGTCCGGGTCAATTTATAATATTTTATGATAAAATGTAATTCAATTTGCTGTGTCTTCATATCATATCCTGGCTTCTTCGACATCGTGTACACTGATTGAATGTGAAAATAAGGTCGATTTTTAATTATCATAGCATTCAACTTATTTCTATAAAAGAATTTCGAAAGAAGTCACTTGGAGCCTTAATTGTCTGTTATTTTTGAATCTTCTTTTCTTCGTAGAAACTTTATACCCCGTCACACTGTACAGGTCATTTTCATATTAGCTGATCTGTGAATATGGACACATGCTTCCAAACAGTTTCTGGTTACATAAAGCCTATTCTCCATATGTTTCATCACAAACGCCAGAGAGAAGAAAATAGTCGCCTGGGTGAAAAACCCATGTACACCCAATCTGTGATTTCCTGATGATAGATTTGAATTTGCCTTTTCAATGCGGAATATTCAATTTGCTGCCTCCAACATGTTTTATTCATCGCAAATTATCCTTTCAATCATGGATCGTTCGTTGGGAAATATCCATACGTTAAAAGAATCCTGTGTTGGGTCCTTACTATTGCATTTGCCTTACCAAATGACGCTCAAAGCCATTCGGTTGCCACTCGATGGAAATTGTGAATTTCTCTTCGAGCATGAATGTTACTGGGCCTCGATGTCGGTGACATGTCGTCCTTTTTGGGTATGCACTTTTTGCTGAGTTTGACATATGAAAATTTCATAAGTGCAAATGAAATTGTATTGATTAAGCTGCTCATGTGGTTTCTTGTGCAATGATACGATTTTGATTGGCAATAGAAAAAGATATGGAAGCGAAATCCAATTTGATAATTTTTCTGTGACAGAAGTTTTAGTTTGATATAAAGATTGTAGCCATGTTATAACGCAGCTCGTTAAATTGTGTTAAACATTATCTAGCCGATTGATTTTATTTTCCTGGTAGTTGCGGACATTACAATATGAGTCCAATTTTCATTATGTTCTAAGGGATAAGATTTTAAGCTATTCTAGGCGTTTTCATTCATTGATAACCGATCGAAATATACTGTACAACTTTTGCATTTTTATCAACTAATCACGGTAATCAACACACAATCTTTTGTTAATATAAGCTATTCTTCATAAGAAAGCCAAAAAAAGGTATACAAAAAAGGGGAAACTGACAATTTATTGCATTCAAAATTGAAAGAAGATTGACAAAAATGGGTTTCAAATTTTTTTTTTTTTTATAACAAACGTATTAGAAATCAATAATTTTCAAAAATTCAAAATAATCAATAATCCTTGAGACAAAATATCACGATCTATAAAAATCTTAAATCATCGTTTCCGAAGAGAAACAATTACACTGTCCTACAACGAATTTCCTTTTTGAAGGTTAAGTAGTGTTTCTACTAGCTTTTTGTATGCTTATTACGTAACTAATAGTCAAAAGTTTCCATCACATCAGAATTTTGTGGAATTTTTAATTTTTAATTTTTTTATTTTTTGCATAATTTTTCTATAGGAATTTAGCTTGAGGGCGATGGAAAGGAAATTTACCTGCCAATCGTCATAAAAGTAAAATTATCTAGGGTCTTCATTCTTAAAAGGATAGTTATTAAGTCAATATTTAAGCATTGATCTTATGTGGTATATATAGAATCATCTATGGATGTAATAAATCAATCGTTAAATGTACTGTAAAATTATATTATATATTATATATAAATAGAAAGTTTTTTTATGTGCTAACTCCCGTCAACGTTTTTGTTACATTTGTGGTGAGTATTTGGTGTTAAAACAACAAAACACCATTACACGCTTTGTGAAAAACATATGCATACGAACGTTACTTCGGTATTGCTATTCGTAACTTAGACAAAACTTCGACACCGAATAAAGTTTGTAGGAGCTGCGTATCAGAACTTCGCAAGTGGTCACTGGGCAAGGAGAACTGTTTTAACATAGCTAAACCCATGGAATGGAGGAAACCTCAAAACCACTACCAAGATTGTTACTTCTGTTGCTGCAATGTGAAAGGGTACAACGCAAAAACAAAACAAGCCGCGAGGTGCGACCCTTGAGGTCCACACGGTCAACTTCCCAGTAATATCTACATAAACATCAACAACATTACAACAATGAGAGGTAATAGTAACAGGAATGAGTTAATATGAATCATATCGTCTACGGGAGGGTCCATTGATTATGTAAGGCTTTATGTCGATGAGGACAGATTGAATATTCACGCGGATCAATCGGGGGGGCCTTTTTGGGGTTGAAAATTTTTGTTGGTTTTCAAAATTTAAGCAATTTTTTTTAATTAAAAGACTATAAAAACTATTAAAAATCTGCTTAAATTATGCAAATATCTTAAAACTTTGATTGAATTTACAACAATTTTTTTAGAATAAAAGATATAAAGTAATAGCACTCGTATGAACCCTCTTTACATGGTAACTTTGAATAATTTTTTTATTTTTAATTTAGTTTTTTCATAATTATGGAAGAACATTTTGCCGGTGTCTCTTCAAAAACTAATGAGAATGTATAAATTTTATAAACTGGATCACTGTGCTGTGCAAATCAGGTTAAAAAATATTTTGTATGAAAAAAACCATAATTTTTCGCATTTTCTTCTATTAAATTAAAAAAACGGCTAAACCGAATTTTTATAATGTTGAAAACTTCACAAAGATGCTAATACACGTACACTGACACCTTAATGATGCAAATATTATATCTGGTTCGTGAGATATAGTGAGTGATAAAAATGACCTTGAAAATCATGATGACTTTTAATGATTTTTTATTTTTAATTTATTTTTTTACGTAATCATGAGAAAAAGTTTTGATGATTTTTTTGCGAACATTGTTTGGAGTAGATAAATTTTATAAACATTGATTACTACGACTTGACAATAAGGTTAAAAATTTATTGTTTTTGAAAAAAAACCTAATTTTTTGCACTTTTTTCTAAAAAATTTGAAAACCGCTCAAAGGCTTTTTTTAAAAACTTGATAGAATAACACAAACGTTAATACGCGTTGATTGACACCTTGTTTAAAAAAATCGTATGTTTGGTTCGCGAGATATAGCGCCTGACAGAAATGACCTTCAAACGGGCAAAACAGCGAACCCCCCCGACCGAAGTATCCCAAAAACTAATCAGCTCTTAAAATTGCAAAGACGCTTTGATTGACACCTTAACAAAGTCAATCGGACTTTGTTTACGTGAGTTATGCTCGTAGAAAAAAGTGTCCACGAACGTACGTACGTACGTACGTACGTACGTACACACACACACACACATGCATCTCCCTTTCTAAAAACACTTTATATATACTCTATAGACCTCAAAACGTAAAGAAAAGTTGAAAATTTCAATTTCGATTTTCGAGGCGATTACAAGAACTTCCCATATACTGGGAAGTTAAAAAGGGATCATTTTCCCGCAAATTCAATCAGAGACTTATCTAGTACTAAGAGAACCGAATGAAGATCAGCCGTTGCTTCCATCTTCTTCCAATACTATGCATACTAACGAATCATCTGAAAGTTGTAGCCCAGAAGAAAAGGAAGAAAAGTCGCCTACTCTGTACATTTGAAGGAGTGTTAGGAAAATTTGGTATCAATTTTGGTTAAAGTTGATTACGAGCAGCATGGATGGATTGTGTGTGGAGATTTAAAAATACTTTCTATGTTATTAGGACAGCAAAGTGGTTATACAAAATATTCATGTTTTTTATGCGAATGGGAAAGCAGAAATAGAGCAGAACATTATACTTGGAAAGAATGGCCGGCAAGAATTAATTTAGACCCAGAAAATAAAAATATAGTTCGACAGAATTTAGTCCCACCAGAAAAAATCTTACTACCACCTTTGGATATAAAGCTTGGTCTTATGAAGCAATTTGTGAAGGCTTTAGATAAATAAATGGATGGGTTCAAGTATTTACTTACAGTATTTCCATCTTTGATCATCAGTATTTCCATCAACTGAAGGAGGGTACGAAAACTGATGAAGGATGCAAATTTCGATGGAAAATGGACTCCTATAGAATTGGCAGCGTGGGTATCGTTAAAAGAAGTTATTAAAAACTTCTTAGGAAATCACAAAAGCCCCGATTATGAAAATATTATCGAAAACATGCTTCAAATTTTCAAAGATTAGGTTGCCTCATGAGTCTCAAAGTCCATTTTCTTCATTCACATTTGGGCTACTTTCCTGAGGACTTAGGAGCAGCTAGTGAAGAATAAGGCGAAAGATTTCACCAAGATAGTAAGGAAATGGAGCGAAGGTACCAAGGAAAGTGTAATATTAGCATGATGGCCGATTACTGCTGGATGATGAAGCGTGATGATCCAAACCGTGCACACAAGAGAAAATCGCTCAACAGAAGCTTTTCAGAAAAAAAGAAAAAGTTTCACAAACCTCTGTAATATTTTTTAATGTTCATTATAACACTAAATATTCGTTTAATAAAAACAATTCTCATTATTCAGCTGCTTGTTTACTTCTGATTGTTTTTTTTCTTGAATACCTCAATTTTCACATGATTTTTATAAATGTGTTTTTTGAAAAATACTGATGTGATAGAAAGAAACCGACTTCAGATTCGTCATTAGGAGGTCCCGAAACCTAATAAATGAGCACTCACATCAAAAAAGGAAGAAGAAAATTTCAAATTTGTAGGACTGTGTATACAATATATCATTCTTATTCGTATTAAGAACAATATCAGTAAATAATTTTAAACAGGGTGGATGTTGCGTGTATTTTTTCCCAGAAGCCGCCACAGGATGGATAGTCTTTTCATGTAATCGCCTTAAAAGAGAGGGGATGTCACCTTTTGATTCGATTTGTTAATTCAAATTATGGAAATCTAGGATGCAACTATTCAAAACGATCATCAAACGACAAAATGAATTTCAGTCGGCATAAAAACAAACACTGAATTCAATAACATTTAAATTTCGATTTCGCTAAAATAAATTGATTACGTTCATTTGTACTTCAAATGGCGATGTAAAAGTAGCGATTTACGTAATAAAGGTTTGCTTCTCCGTGCAGGGGTTCAATCAGACAACCATCACATCACAATCCTGACGTAATCAATGAACGCTTCCTAAGGTTTTATAAACATAATATTGTATTAACTGACGTCTCTTTTTGTAATGAGTTTTTATCATCATTATTATTTTGTGTTCGGTATTTTGAGTATTTATGGAAATTTAACAGGAAAATTCTTAATATTGAAATTAAAAGTCCGATCTCGCGGTTTGTTTTATTTTGAGTCCTCGTCTATTTGCGCTTTTAAATCAGGCATTGAATTTTAATCTCACCACGAGTGAATAAGAAAATATAAAATTGATCTTTCAGATAACACAAAGACGAGGACAGAAAAATTTTGCTAACAGAGCAAAATTTTTCTGTCCTCGTCTATGCTAGAATTTTTTCCTCGCGAAAGGAAAAAAGAATGGTTTGAACCGTCTTCGTTTAGGGACTTTAAAATGACGTATTCATTTACAGCATTTTTGGTGAGGTGGTTGATTTTGGCTCTTAATTATGCGTTATCCTTCTGCACTTTTACTCTGTGTGAAGGTTTGGTGTCGATTTGCCAGTTGGATTTTCGTAGATGTTTTGTTGATTGGTATTACTATTTATTATTCTATTGTGTAATCGTGTTAGAGGCAAGTGGATTCTATAGAATCAATAGAATCATGAAAAGTCTTATTTGATTGTTTGGCTGCGTTTGCTGCCCAGTGTTATTGGAATCCTGATGGACTGGTCGACAAAATTTACTCCTATGACGAATCATCGTCAAAGGTCGCAAATAAACACCCATTGTTTTCGTACTCTGTCGTTGTTTTCTAGTGTATCAATTTTTTCCACACAACCATTGAACTTTGATATCTTTTGTTCTTGAACCGTTGACTAACTCCTGACATACAGAATTTAACATATCATCTTTTATAAACAAGCTGCTTTGTCTAATGCATAATTACTTAGATGTTTGGATAATTCATCAAAATGCGAGAAAATCCATGAAAGAATAATAATTTAATGGCCCCATGAAGCGATACAAGCGATTAAGGCAAAATGTTACTCGCAAGCAAATGAAGACTGTATGACACTATTATCATGATAAAATATTTAAAACAACAAAATTACTATATAAGTTATTTAGCATAGGTCACAACCTCCTAGTCTAGTTGACAACTTCGCCTTCTAGTGTGTTTTTTGGTTAGCAAGTCATTTAACACTATTATTGCACATTAGTGGAGGTTCTTAGGTTCCAGATTTTATGCTGGTTCATCATTAATTTAAAGGGAAGCGTGGTTTTGGGGTGTCGGATGGCATCCTCTTCTTCTAATATTGAATAGCGACGTAGGCAGATATACGAAAAAAAAATTGACAGTCGTTATACTTCATGGATAGAAATAATTATACAAACCAGTTGAAGTTCAACGAGCTTAATCCATCAATAAGCCTAACCGTGGTCATGCTGTCTGGTGGCGGATGGTAAATGACAGCACCTGAAGAGGATGCCATCCGACACCCCGAAACCACGCTTCCTATTGAACAAAATTACGATACAAACAGTTTATTGATTTCTTACGCATGCTAACCCTTAAATACTTTATTGCGGTCATGGCGAGCATTCGTTTGGTGTTTTGATTCTGAAAATTGCTTTTAGTTCCAAAATATTCAATTGCAACATAAATAGAGTCTCCGTTTGATAAATTGTGTGGAAACAGTTTCGAAAATGTATTACCGAAAAATTCGAGCATTTTACTAACGTTTCCATATAAGTACGCCTCAAAATACTTTCGAAAACCAACGTCAAACTTCTTATCCACTATTATAGCTCTATGAAAATGATAGCTCCCTGGAAAATTGCTTTTTTATTTGCCCGACAATGTGTCTATGCTAGTAACAATTTCATCTATGGCTCAGGAAACTTTCGGTCAAAGTGTAAACAGTCCTAATTTATGTTTTCGCACTAACATTCAAACTCTTTGAAAGGTTTAACTAAGTGAATCAGAAAGGAACGCTGTCCAAAGGAATAGTGTAAATCAGTTGTTTACGAGAACATTCAGCCGAAAACACCCTCGTCTTTTAACGTGAAAGTGGGACACTAAACCCTGGGGATATTCGTGGCGGCAAGTGAATAAGTGTTGATAAAATAAATCAGATAATTATCCGATGAACTGTTGAATAGCCTTGTGGTAGTAAAGCGGAAATAGTTGGAAAATATTTGAGGGATATTGCTGTCGTTAATATAATTTGAAACAAATTAGATCACAAATTTGTATTCTTTTGAACAATAATTATTCACTTTCAGACTAAAAAGTATCTCTATAATAGAAACAGAATATTAGATTTGCGGTTTTTCACTATGACGTAAGTAATTACCCATTTTTCGATCATTTAAAACTTTACTCTTAAAATGAGAAAACTATTTAACTAAAGATATCAACAATCTCAGGTCATTTTGATCATTACTTCAAAGACTCAGGAATATGATTTTGCCCGGAAAAGCACTATTTTAGCAATTCAGCATGGAAAGGCACCACCTTAACTTTATACAGCATTCATGAAACGGAATATTGGCTCGTAAATGGTTCGGAGAGTTCATCAGAAACATTTTTATTGAATTAATTTTTGTTGTGAAACATACACCGTCTGTCCGAAAAACTATGTCACCGATTTGATTAAAAAAATTATTGATCAGATCCTTCTAAAACATGAAAACTTTCCAAATTACTCTCATCACACATTGGTACAGTGCCTCCAGCAACATTTCCAGGCATTGCAGGCGTCACGGAAGGCCTTTTTCAGATTCTCTTTTAGAGCCTTGGTGCAAGCCTCTTTGACCTTGTCAACTGTCCCGAAACGATGATCTTTCAAAGGAGTTTTCAAGCAAGGGAACAGACAAAGTCCGGGGGAGCTTGGTCAGGACTGAAGGGTGGTTGGGAAATCGTTGGTACCTTTGAATAGGCCAAAAAGCTGGCGCGTTGTCATGGTGGAGTTTCCAATTGGTTGCGACATCGAACCGGACGCAATGAACCCGTCGTTTGAGTCGTTTGAGCACTTCCACGTAGAATTTGGCATTAACAGTTGTACGGTGTGGTACAAACTCGTGGTGGCCGATTCCACTTATATTAAAGAACACAATGAGCATCGTCTTGACCTTTGACTTGCACACTATAACGACGATTTGAATTCAAAAACGCTCTCCCGTTCACGTTAATGTCCTTCCAAGGCGCTCTACATTGCCAACATCTTCAAGACCTTCTAAAAAGGCTTTGTGCCACCAACAAAATTACCGTTTTGACCAAAAATCATTATCGAAGGCTTTTCCTATCATTGAAAAAGTTTCCACTGCTGACTTTCCGAGTTTTATGCTAAACTTGATAGCAATACTTTGCTCCAGCGACCACTGCATTTTGACTTGAACGGTATACAAAAACGAGTTCCACGTAAAACCGTGTCCTTACTCTCCGGATGGCCAGAAAATACTGAGTGATCGCTTGTTGAAAAGCTGTTCGCTCTATTGAAACAAACCGGTTTTATTACGTTACAACATAAAGCCGCTTTACAATCGAATCAGCAACATTACTTTCCGGACAGAATCTGTACTATTAGTTTTTGTTTCCTTCCAATAAAAATGAACGACAAAACACTTTTTTCGACCTTCTAAAGACTTTTATCGGGTGATTTTGCATGCCAAGTTTTCTAGTAGTCAATTAAGTTTTTCAAAAAAGCATCTCATATCTTTTCATCTTGTATCGACATTCGGTCAACTAAGGCTTTGTACGAGTGCAATACCTTTTTACAAGAAATTGGCTTTCTTCGCAGCACCCTGCAGCTACGCCGAGGACGAATTAGAAAATTTATGTGATAGATTTGGACGACGTATTTTAGAATGTATAGATAATAATGGTAGACATACGCATTATTAGTGATAAGAATAATAATCTGTATTATGTTAGCATCACAATTAAATTTGAACTTCTAATTTATGTTTGTTGGTTTGCTTTTTATAACAAAAATTTTGTGGGGAGAAACTTTTGGGCCAATCTGTATGTTTCTCAATAAGCGGAGGAATATATTGAGCATTTAACCCATATAGCAAATTTACGATAATCCTTGCACTTTCGAGTTTTGTTTGCAAAAGATAATACGTCTCAATAGTTTTAACTGTATCAAAGTCAAAAATGCGCTTCGCGCATACTATTTTATTATTTGATTCAAACTAACCAAATACAATTATCGTGACAATATTTTTCCTTGATTTAATACTTACCATATAACCCATTATTTAATCAATTTCTTATTGATTAAGTCTGTTGTTCTGCTTCAAAACCTACCGGCTTTTTACACTACTTTCGTATGTAAAGTTTGTTATTATCATAATATTATTAAGATCATTTTTCATTTGCATATCAGTTTAGTTATCGTGTTTTCTTGTGTGTCCTTATATGTTTTTTTTTGTTATTGCGTTCATATATGCATTTTGTTTCTGCTTTCGCAATACATGGATATCGTATTTGATGGCTTCTTTACCCAAGACTTTTTTAAATGTTGTTGCGACCTCAGCGTATTGACATTGCGGTCACGAAAAATTTATTTGAACCTAGCCTTCCACCCCCCTGTATAGCGTTACGATGCCGGCTAAAGCTCAGCGCGTGGGTGTGGTTCTTTTAGGAGGTTAGGCTAGGCCCGTGTCGATCCAAATAACATGGACAAGGGATGGGAATCCGGATTGGGTGTTGGTACTGAGCCTGAAAAAAAAACACTTAGGCCATAATATGGTTAAAAGGAATATATATATTTAAAATAATTCGAATAAAACATGAAATTATAATAAGCTTATAATAATACAAAAATATAATTCAAAATAATAAGAGAAAAAAATAATGTTTTAAACAAAACTATAATAAAGATAATAATCGAAAAAAAAAAATTATGATAAAAAGAAAATTATGATAACAAAATAATAATCAAAAAAAACTATAATTATGATAAAAAAAGGAAACTATAATAACAAAAGAAGAAGAAAAAACGGAAGAGTGAAGTGGAGTCTACAGAAAATTTCAATTTTTATCTAAATAACAAACGGAACTAAACTTACTCTGGCTGATGACGAGCGCTCTTCATCGCTGGAAATTGTCCTGCAATTTCAAAAAAAATTAAGGGCCTCACTCCACTCATTAGGCTTTCTTTTCTTTTTTTTAAACTTGGCTACACATTTTCCTCCTCAATTCAAAATTTCACATTAGGTGTATGTAATCAAATGGTTTTTAGTGTTTCCTATTTAGGATTTATTTGATCTCAATGTTTAATTCATTAATTTCCCATATTCGCCTTTTACAACAAAAAACAATAATTAATATAAAAAAATCTTATGGTACAATCGCAGTTTTATTTTCGTAATCTGAATTAAATGACTCAGGAGCTAGTTATAAACACTTCATCTAGTCCAAGTTAACTGGCGCAGTGAACTCGCTTCACAATTGAATGGTCGATAGAATTAATCACATGAACCCACTATGTATTGCTCAACACGCTGCTTTCGTATTGGACTGCAATCCATGCTTCGCGTATGCATTCCCGTTATCAACACGCCGCGCACCAACGGTATTGAAGATTGCCTTCCATGGTGCCGAACACATCTTGTTGAGCCATTTTTTTGTAAATCCATACAGCTTTCCGTCTTTCTTTTCGCCCAAATCGCATGATCATCACTCCTTTTCATTTTTTTCGCTGTTTCACTCGATCTCTTTTGTGTTTTTTCTTCTTTTTCAACACTTCGGCTTTTTTTTCTTTTCTCGTTCACGCGATCTCTTTGTTAAAAATCCAAACCCGACTTACTTCATCTTCCTTCCAAAATCAACTGCCTCCTCGTACCTGAGTTTTCATTCCACTCCATTCCCATCTTTTTGGAGCCGGGTGCAAAAGGTCCCACTGGCTTCCAGTTGGATGCGGATTCCAGATTTTTCCTAGTTGCCAGGTCGCAGCAGCCCGCTACTTGGCATTGACCTTTCATCCGCATTCCAACTGAAAGCTGCAGGCCGCGCAGGAAAAAAATGGAAGGAAAAAAATTAGAGGTAGCTCTGGGGATCGAACCGACCTCCTCATGGTTCTGAGGCAGCGACGCTCCCTGAAGTCTACTGACTCCTGGTGTTTGAGCTAGATTTAAAAGGTCATGTTGCAATATTCGCAACAATGTTACATAAATATAGTTTTAAATGCTTTTATTAAATACTGTTAAATATATCTCCCTGATGCCTAAGTATCTGAGGAACTTTGTTGCAAAATGGCTTCAATGTCAATTTCTGATGAAACATCAGAAGCATGTAACTTCTGCAAGTTTGGCTTAACTAGAGGTGGCTTTGTAAGGCTGCTTGTGTATTTTCAATCATTTAAAAAATTAATGCATATCTTTTTCTGCGTCAAATTCATCCATCATTTGAATGAATTAAACATAGCTGAGTGATAAATTTTAATCGTTATCCAGTCGTAGATCGGAAATGATAGCAATATGACTTTATTTCTATCAATTTTTTTGGACGTCTAAACTAATGTGGCCATATAATCTTCATTTGAAATATTCTATAGTTTGCTACTCAACTCTATTAATTGCCTGTATCATTGGCGAATATCCATAAACGAAGTCGGAACGTAGTTTTAAACTATGGCTGTTTTCCTTTAACTCTTAAGTCAAGAAAATAAATGCAACAATTCCAAGCATCCCGAATCTCTAGTTCAAAGTACAAGGCATACTGAAGTACTTAATCCTGTTATGCTGAAATATTGTTTCATTAGCATTTCGAAGCTGAACGGTAACAATGAATACCTTTCAAGTCTCTTACACTACACATTATTCGACATCTCAACAGTCAGCCACTTACGCATTTTCATTTCAGCAATTTATTTTCCCAATCACATTGGCCCGACATATGATGAAGTTGATGATGCCACCCATTCTCCATGGCAAGAAGGATTTTGGGATGGTTGAATATCATTAATCACAGCAAAATACTACATTCATACATTCCTTGCGCTTCCTTCCGATTCAGGAGAAATATAGCGTGTATATATATATATATATATATATATATATATATATATAAGCTGAGCATGGCACGTCAAGACCTTTTAGTGCTTTTTCATAGATGACATGTTGTTTATGGGAATGATATCCAGTTTTGCTTCCGAAAACAATACTCTCCGAATGCAATAATATCCTCGATGATTAATTATTCTGTTCTTGCTGAGTGCATGCAGACATTTGGACCCCTATTTTTATCGTATAGTTTGAACTATTTAAGATTGAATAATTTTAACCCCAAAATTATTGAATAAAATCTGTTTCAAAACAAAAACGAATGAAATGGCATTTTAGATAATAAGTTTTTAGAAAGGAAAAACTTTTCGACACCATTGTGTTATCATATTCAAGTAGCGTTTTTGGGTAACACACAATTGACTGGGGTTTGATTCGCGACGAACAGAATTTTGCCATATCCGACTTGAAAATCATGTAATCAAGCCTTAATTTATATACAATATTTTGCTGCTCTTTGAATATTATTTTTCCTCGAAAACCCTTAATAACTTTCGACATTTTTTGTTCTGATGTAGAATTATTAGAAAATTCATTCATTTGCATAAAATAATATATAAGTATCAGCCAGTATTGAATATTACTAATATTTTCATTAACTGTTTATATTAGGTATTGACTGAAAAATTTGATGCTTTCCTTAGTCAATGCGAAGTTATTTTTCTCTCCACATCACTGCGGATTCTTTAAGTTACTATATTATTCTTGTCTTATCATCCAACTGAATATAACAACTTCTAAATCATTGATTTGACTGATGAAATACTTTATTTTTGACAGTGAATTCAAGTTCAGTTGTCCCAAGAATACCATTCAATTTTTCGTGGTTTCTAGCTAGTATTTATTTAAACTTTTCAAAATCAATTCTGCTGTGATGTTTTCCAACTTTTCCACCTGAAATGCATTTAGCGAATCTTTTAAAACATCTTTTAACATATCTTTGAAAACGCTAGTTCCCGTTCAAATTCCTAAAGTTTTTATTATCTGATATATATAAAGATTGCGTGTTTCTAATGAATGTGTAGAAACTTACGCTAAAGTTTCAAAAAGAATTCACTGTTGTAGGTAAAAATCGTCCTGCATCGGGGAATGTTTTTAAGAATAAACCATCAGTTGTACATTTATTATATAAAATATTATATAAAATAATCATATTTAAAGAATAGCTATTAAAGTCACATTTGAGCTTGAGTAAAAAATTTGAAATGAAAATTCAAATTCCTCTTATATTTCAAATTTTTATTTGGACATGAAAAGCAACAAATTAAAACAGCTTCACTAGAGCTCTTTTTCTTCAAGTTAAAAATCACTCCAGATTTTCATCACAGAGCCTAAAACAAGGCACTTATACAAAGTCTTTAAAAATTATGCAACAGTCTTTTCAACACGCAATTCCTCCAGGATTTTGAAGCAAAACATAACCTGATTGTTTTTGATTTCAAAGTATTTTAGCTGCTCCAGGCTGCCTGCCTGCCACTGATTTTCTATGTTTTTAAAAGCCACTCTCTTAACTCTGCGACAACCATCTGAAGCTTATTGTTATATCGTAAGTTTACATTTTATTGTTGGTGAAATCTTTTCGATTTATAAGCATTAATATCCAATCCTATGAAACTTTAGACTTCAGAAGGTATCCTTTCTCTTTTCGCTGAATTGATCTAAGTTCCTGAGTTTGCTAAACCAAAATAATTGGGAAATGCTGAAACTTTGGGCAAAGCTGAAATTTCTAATGTTTATAATAAATATGCAGAAGTCGATGAAAGGCACGGTTCAATCCCAAATGCGTTTTTCTTTCAATATAAATTCAAGTGGAATCCTTAGATAATATTATTAAATTTTTTTTCGGTGAATTATCTAATTCTTCAATTTCAATCTGTTTGGAATTTGCCAAATGATATCCTTTCCCCAGGCATCGGGTCAAAAGTTGAAACATGTTAAGTTACTTTTATATGTCTGGATTCGTACTTCGAACTTCCCAACAGTTCTCCTCTATCGAAAGCTCCCTCACACTTAATCAAACCCTAGTGCGAAACATTCTCGAGTATGCTTCGGTTGTTTGGTCGCCTTATCATGCTTGTGATCGTACACTGCTTGAGTCCGTTCAACGTAAGTTTACACGATCTTTGTTTTATAAATTCGGCCTACCGTATACGTAGTATCCTGATCGGTTAAGAATTTTCAAACTTCCCTCACTTCTTGATCGTAGAGTACTTCTCGATCAATGTTTTTTGTATAAGTTATATACCGGCCTCATCATGTGTCCTGCATCCGAAAGCATAGCACTTTGCGTTCCTTCCCATAACACCAGGAGTTTCAACTTTTTTAACCCCACCATTGCTGAATTAGCTGTATACTTTAACTCTTCTTTGCAGAGAATAATGAGACAGCATGATGCACTTCAACTTGGTCCTATGTCCTCATCTTTTTATTCTTTTTATTCTTTTAAACGTACTTTAATTTCAAAACTTAATAGCCTGTAATTTTAATGTGTAATTGGATCTAATCTGTACATTGCATTTTTCCTAAATAAATAAATAAAGAAATAAATATTTCTTACCAAAAAACACGGGAGATATTTCCTGCAAAACATGTATGCAAATATAATTGAACTCTGTTCTCTTATCTTAAATTGCAATTAGTGATTTAATTTCTTTACCAAAATAAGAATTTGGTTTAAGAGTTGGCTTATTATAAGCTAGTATGTGCATTACCTATGCAAAGTTTATTGTTATACTATTTTCTTACTTTACGAGGATCTCTACTGAAATCATTTTTCTATTATTATTAACTTCCCAGTATATGGGAAGTTCTTGTAATCGCCTCGAAAATCGAAATTGAAATTTTCAACATTTCTTTACGTTTTGAGGTCTATGGAGTATATATAAAGTGTTTTTAGAAAGGGAGATGTATGTGTGTGTGTGTGTACGTACGTACGTACGTGCGTTCGCGGGCAGTTTTTCTACGAGCATAACTCACGTAAATAAAGTTGTATCGACTTCGTTGAGGTGTCAATCGAAGCGTCTTTGCAATTTTAAGAGCTGATTAGTTTTTGGAAAACTTCGATCTTGGGGGTTTGCTGTTTTGCCCGTTTGAAGGTCATTTCTGTCAGGCGCTATATCTCGCGAACCAAACATACGATTTTTTTTAACAAGGTGTCAATCGACGCGTATTAACGTTTGTGCTATTCTGTCAAATTTTAAAAAAAATTCTTGGAGCGGTTTTCAAATTTTTAAAAAAAAAGTGCAAAAAATTAGGTTTTTTTTTTCAAAAACAATAAATTTTTAACCTTATTGTCAAGTCGAAGTAATCAATGTTTATAAAATTTGTGTACTCCAAATTATGTTCGCAAAAATGTCATCAAAACTTTTTCTCATGATTACGTAAAAAAACCAGAACTTCCCATATACTAGGAAGTTAATAATTTAAAAATAAAAAATCATTAAAAGTCATCATGATTTTCAGGATCATTTTTATCATTCACTATATCTCACGAACCAGATATAATATTTGGATCACTAAGGTGTCAGTTGACGAGTATTAACATCTTTGTGAAGTTTTTAACATTATAAAAATTCGTTTTAGCCGTTTTTTCAATTTAATAGAAGAAAATGCGAAAAATTATGGTTTTTTCCATAGAAAATATTTTTTAACTTGATTTGCACAGCACAGTGATCCAGTTTATAAAATGTATACATTCTTATCAGTTTTTGGAGAGAAACCGGCAAAATTTTATTCCATAATTATGAAAAAACAAAATTAAAAATAAAAAAATCATTCAAAGTTACCATTTAAAGAGGGTTCATACGAGTGCTATTACTTTATATCTTTTATTCTAAAAAAAATGTTGTAAATTCAATCAAAGTTTTAAGATATTTGCATAATTTGAGCAGATTTTTAGTTTTTATAGTCTTTTAATTAAAAAAAAATTGCTTAAATTTTCAAAACCAACAAAATTTTTCAACACTAAAAAGGCTCCCACCGATTGATCCGCGTGAATATTCAATCTGTCCTCATCGACCAAAAATCTTACATAATCAATGGACCCTCCCGTAGACGATATGATTCATATTAACTCATTCCTGTTACTATTACCTCTCATTGTTGTAATGTTGTTGATGTTTATGTAGATTTTACTGGGAAGTTAACCATGTGGACCTCAAGGGTCGCACCTCGCGGCTTGTTTTTAATTTTCGTTCATCAACAAATGTTTGCTAGCTACGCATGTTTTCATTCTGTGAAACATTGAATTGGTGCTAGTTTTTATTCATATATAAAATCAGTATTGATATTTACAAATTTTAATCAAGTATTGTGAGTTTATGCTTCTTTACATAAGATTCTTTCTTGAATCTGCAGCTTTGGAAGTTACTGCAAAAATTGGTTTATCCAATGAAACAAAATTCATTGGTTACTTTATTAATGTTTGATAACCTAATTAGCATTGCTTTTATCGGCTTAAACTGATTCTTCTTCTGATTTCAATCAATAAAAAAATCAAATCTTTTTTCAATACTTTAAAATCCTAACATGACGCTTTATGTGCAATTGCAAAACAAACTAGCGCAATGGTTCTGCTTTAATATACATACATAGTAGTTCTATGGTTTCTTATATTCCAAATGCAACTTAGAATCCTAGGCTTAATTTTACCCATATTGTCTCAACACATCGAACAGAACAAGGAGCTCGTATCGAAGGATTCTAGATTGGCCCAATGGAACTTCCAAATCGATAGTATTGACATATTGCATGCACCGAGCTGGGCACTTCCAAATCCAGCTAGCTCTCACGTACACTTCAGGATCTATGTTCAATCCGTTTTCATGACTGTGCCCGCAATAGAGCCTTCTCCACGTCCCGGAAGACCTAGTCGTACATAAATCGAGTCTAACACGTAGACTCAGAGTCAGTTTATTTCAATTTGTCAACCGACTGGCGTACTCTACTGCAAGTTTTGCACGAAATTTTCCGAATGGGAGTCCTGGCCACGCCAGCACCAGACAAAATCGATTGGATTTTTATAGTCAATCGGGTAATCAGTTGAAATGCTTTTTAAAATTACACTTTAGTGAAAATACGTGTAACTGCAATCTGCACTTATTTTCCGAATGTAAAATTGATTGATTATTTTCCAACGTAGATATCGAAAGCATGTCCATCATACAGTCGATTGAATTTAAAAACGCATTCAATCTGAAATGTGTGTGCTTTAAGTTTAGTGGTCTGTGGTGTTTTATTTGATAGTATTTCTTAAATAATTTAAATTTTGACATAGTCAATATAGATACTTTCCAATCTTTTTCAGGAAAGACCTGAAACTACCATAAGAATAAATCATGCATTCGTCGCATAGATTTTGCTTTATTTTTCCAGATTTTGTATGCAGATATGGAACGTCTTAGTTATTCATGAGCGTATCTTTCTCTACAAAGCAAGATATTTTATAATGGCGGCAAAGGTGTGAATCCTCTCCTGTCTTCTCAATAAATCACAAACATGTCCTACAATTTAAAAATCCTTTCGAAGATGCTTTGAATACCCAATTTTATCGGAATCTTCATTTCAAATATAATGATAGAAAATTTTAGGCCATAAAAAAGTAAAATAGATAAAGCGTAACAACATCAGCTGAAAATCACATTAGGTCAAAGCAAAAATCATTTTGGTTTCATCGCTTCACAAATCCATTTGCCGGAGTAGTTTTATCTGTGACAAGGGTCAAATTAATAGAGGAGTTATTACCTAAACTGACCATGTGTAGATAGTCAAGTTGAACTTTCTTCCCCGAGCAGCCAGGATCAACTTCATTCGAGTGGGAGACGTTGAAGAGAATCGCTCCTATTGACTCGTTTCAATAAATTTCACTGGAAACTTTTCCACCAGACTTATCGCCCCCAAGGGAACAACTCCATCCTTATCGTCGAGCAAATATCCTGTTGGAGACTGAACAGAAAGGAATATTGTATATGTAAGAGGTGACTTCGAGTTGATAATGGTCTTTTGAGTTTAATCGGCTAGAAAATCCTTTGGCTACGCTTGTATTCAAATTCACTCGAATTTGTGAGAGAAAATTTCAAAATGTCATTTTGGGATTATTAACCCGCGGGGAGTGTTGCTCCGGGCTAAGGTGAACTGCGTTTGCGATAACATCAAGGATGTAAGAGAAATGCGTAATTTTGTAAAATTAAATGAAAGCTCGCATGGCTAGGTATCACACGTTACTTATTTGCTTTATTTGAACCTTGAAAATTGTTGACCTAGAAATTGCTTTTAAGTTATTGAATTTCATTTTTACATTGTGATGTAATTTGTGATAATTCGAATAATTGAATTTGCCCCGGGTGAACCCAAATATGATATCAACATTTCAACGGCAAACACTTTGTAGATAATTGGCGCATAAATTTGACTCGTAAGATTGTATATCTATGAATAAAGTCAATAGTTATGCTTGAATATGAAATGACCTAAGGGGTTACATGGGTCTTGAAGGGAAAACATATTCAAATTTTTCAAAAAATTGTATTTTAAAAATCAGAAATATGCTTTATTTAAAATATACACATTAAAGTTAAGCATTTCAAAAAATTGTAAAAATATTGAAATTTTTCAATTTTCCTGCAGTCTCGTCCAACCTTTTTTGCGGTATGCAAAATATTTCAGAGCAGGTTCATCTTAAATCAAAAATTCAAAAAAAAATCATAGTTTATGCTCTTGGCTCGTGTTTGAAAGTTTCGAGATGAATTTGAATGAATTTTCGTCTCATATGTTTTTAGCATTTTTCCGATTCTCATCGTTTTTATTATAAATATTTTTTTCGTATTAAACAAAAACGAGTCAACCGAATGATAATCGTTTCGTTCAACCATGAGTCAATACTATAAAGAGGCACTGTACAAAGTTTCAGCAAAATCGGTCGATTTGTTCTCGAGAAATCATGCTTACCGCACGGTAAAACAAAGTTTCGAAAAAAACGCTTTTGAAGTTTTTTTACCGTGATTTATTGAATTAAAGTTATTTTTAGCGTCTTACATCGAGTCGTCGATTGCACGTCCATGCAGTTATTTGTTCGCCTCATTCGCAATGTTCAGAGCATCCTTGTGATGTTGTGATGTTTGATGTAAAAGAAAGGAGCTGGTTTTACGCGGTATAACCGCGCGGTATGCGTATAATACGCTAGGTAAGGCAGAGCGCACGCGCCGACCGCGCGGTATTCAACTCTCTATAACTCCGAGAATATTGCTCGAATTTACTTCAAGTTTGGTGTGAATACTACTGAAGTACTATTCTTGCATATGCAATGAAAACTTCGTTCGAGAGACCTATTTAACTCCTTAATAAAACATGGTCCTTATTTGATTTTTAACGGACGTTGGCTGAGAATTAAGTTTGAATAAGGAAGTTCACAGTTTTCAGAAATGTCTGTTTTTGTGTTCTAGAAATTGACAATTTTTTTCAACGTCGACATGTAATAGATACTTTGTATTTTCAAAATAGCTTATTAAAATATTCTGTACAATATAGAAAAACTATTCGCATAAGTTCTTCAACTGTGACAATTATATAAAGTGCATTAAAGTTTTAGTGTGTAATAAAAAAAAAATCCTGCAAAATGCGAAGCACTTTACTTTTTTGACAATACAAAAAACTAGACCAAACAGAAAACTAGATATTTGATTTTCTAAGTAAAAATTTACACATTAAATGCAAACTAAATGACTTGAAACTGCTAATCAATTATGTGTCGTTTTAATCGAGAAAATTTTTTAATAGCATTAAAAGTTATTGCAACAGAAATAACAAAACACCGATAAAGTGCGTATTCATCACATGATGTGACGAAAAATAGGTGAATCTTCATATCGAAGACAACAGGATTGAAAGTCTCATCTAAAAATTAGACGGTCGTTTTTTGACAATGAACTCCAACCTACTCCATCAGATTCAATTGCGATCCAGATACATGATGAAATACAATGGATCATTAAAAAATTAACCAACTGGACCAAAAAACACAAAAACAATTAAAACGTATTTACACTGTCATAAAACCACATATTTTTGGCGTCATTCATGATTTTGGTCGATATCAGGTTCAAAACTACATATTTTTCACACATTTCCAAAATATTTACAGAACGTAATTTGGGCAAAATTACGGATCAAAATAAGGTTGTAATCGATGCTGCAATATGCAATAGATGTCGCTCGTTAAATTCAGCACACTGTTCGACAAGATATGTCAAAGATATGTAGTGCTCCTAACACGAGTTTGTCCACTGCAACATAGATAAATTGAATTCAGACAGGCGTGAATGGAGATAACGTCTACTTTTTTCGAGGTTAAAAGAGGAATAATGACTCCCCTGAAAAGAGTTCATTCATAATAGCTTTTATAAAAATTCAGGCATCCGTTGTATTGAAACCAAAACTATTGAACGTGTCTTTTTAACAACCGAAAACGTTTTAGTATAATGTAAACGGTCGGATGCACTTGAAATGCGTCAGTCAGAAAAACGTATTTTTCAGGCAATTCACAGATAAAAATTATCATATTTTGAGTAAAACAACAGAGGTAAAAAAATCATTATATTTCGATTTTATCTATCCCAACGCTCTATAATTTTGTAGCGTCGTCGTTTAGCAATAGATGATTTAAGAACTTTCGATGGAACTTCAAGTTTTGCTCACAGTACGGTAGCGATTGTAAAATTGAAACAATTAGAAAACCAGTCTTGGACTATCCAATAGCTGAACCATTCAGTTGTTGTTATTTTCATTATCATTGTGATTGTTATTTTGAACTTCCCAGTATACGGGAAGTTCTTCTAATCGCCTCGAAAATCGAAATTGAAATTTTCAGAGTAGATTTAAGTGTTTTTAGGAAGAAGTATGTATGTGAGTGCGTGCGTACGTACGTTCGTTTGTGGACAATTTTTTCTACAAGCATAACTCTCGTAAACTAAGTCGTATAGACTTTGTTGAGGTGTAAATCGAAGCGTCTTTGGGACACTTCCGTCGGGAGAGTTTATTGTTTAAGGCTTTGAAGGTCATTTTTATCATGCGCTATATCTCGCGAACCAAATATAAGATTTGCATTATACAGTAGTCAATCGACGCGAATTAACATTTGTGTGATTTTCTATTTTTTTACAAGTGTGGGAGTTGTTTTTTAGTTTAATAAAAAAGTGCAAAAAATAATTATTTTTTTCGTAAACAATAAATTTGAAATCTGATTTGCTAAACACAGTAATGAACCTTTATAAAATGTATATACTCCAAACAGTTTTTGTAAAAAAACGGCAAATATTTTACACTTTATTACAAAAAAAATATTTCAATCAAATTTGCATTTGTAGTAGTCAACGCTTTGAGGTCAAAACTTTGCAAGATCATATGCTTTAAAAAGCTTACATCAAATAAAAAATCGTAGTTTGTAGTAGTTTTGTTCTATAGTGTTCGTACAATTTCAATTACTTCCTCCGTCATCATTTGTAATACATTTTACTTTTTACATGCAATTAAACCGATTATTGAGTACATATTTAATGTTTTTCAAGAACAACTGAAAATAGGAAATAATTATTAGTCTCATTGATGTCAAAAAATGGAAAAAATGCAAGTTCAGCGATTATGCCGAAGTGATGACAATTTTGAACACAATCACATACACGAGAAAATCGATATGTAATTAACAAAAAGCGTAGAAAAGGCTTTGTAAGCTGCCCGCCCCTCCTCCGATTGATAAATCAAAGCAATAAGTGAAGGGTGGCCCATCCTCTAAAAGCCTTACGTAATCAATGGACGCTCCAGTAGATGATATGATTAGTATTAACCCATTTTTATTACTATTATGGGTATCTCTCATTATTATTATTTAAAGTACAATTATTTTCATAAATATTTTTGCGTTTAATATTTTTAATATTTATTTAGGCATTACTGGGAAGTTGACGGTGTGGACCTCAAGGGTCGCACCTCGCGGCCTATTGTTATTATGGAACTATCTGAACTATCTATCTGTTGTCATCGGGACATAGTACCCATGTAAATTTCCATTAGAATTGATTGAAAATCGATCACACGATTTGATGCAAACATATTAAGAGAAGTCAAATGAAACCTTTTTATTAGTGTACTTATTTTTTTATAGCTCTGTCAGCAGAATAATAACCGGACACAATTATTAGTTATGGATTCCTTTATTAACCTTGAATAAATATGGTTCAGCAATATGAATCTTGTTTTCGTTTTTCCATCTAGCTTCTCAATAGATCGTAAACAATTATTTGACAAAATATTTCATTTCCATAACCAAACAAATTAACAAAAGACGACCATATGATCAATTTTTACTAACCAAATCTTCAAAAATGCCATCAAGCCTCAATCAACATCTTGGCAAATGTTTCCTCCATTAGTCACTCATCAAAAACTTTCAAAATTCACCTGAATAAGTTCACCTACTAATGTCAAACTTTTAATTAAACAGAAAATTAACTTCGTAATTGAGATGTATAACGTATTCATGCATATGAAGTCAAGTCAAGCTACGTATAAGCAATCCAGACTGAATACCTCATTTTAATTAGCTTTATTAATGCTAATGACAGCCGTCAGGATACGTGCCATATTCACGTTATGAATATGCAATCAATGAAAATCTTACAGGATTCAAGTACATCGCAGCATACGCATGCTAACATTGCAGGCTCATGCAATATGCAAGGTAGGATACCGTCACTGCCGACAGAAAACGCGTTAGATGGAATTGGTTCATATGATTATTAGATGACAAATTCAAGCTGGAGTTGTGGTACCAAATACACTTCAGAATTTTGAATAAGTTGAACTGAAACATTCGTGGTGTGGCATGGAATCCGCTCAACATTGAATTACAATTTCAGTGATAAATTAAATTGTCTTTAAAAAATACTATTGAAGAATTTTGAAGAGCGCTAATATTAAAACATTTATGTTTAAACGATAAATTCAGCAACAATAAGATGTTTCGTAAAATTATTCACAAGCATACCCTTCAAGCCTTTTTCTCTAGTGTTCATCAGAGCTTGTGTTAAATTACATAAATTCAAGAAAATTCAACAAAAACCGAAACATGACCGATTTTACAAAATGCAAGTTACGAAAAAATTCTGCTTAAAAGCGTTTTTGATGTCAGGTGTTTGTTTCTCTTTAATTTTTCAATGTATTGCCAAAAAATAAAAAAATTGCATTTGCTGACGGTGATTTTGCATGTTTTTGTTCTTGTTTATTATGTAAACGCCATCGAGCCTCAACTCGAGTGTAAATTGTAACCAAGCATTTATTGAATGTATTATTTATGGTTGGATGCATGCAATGCAAAAATATAACTAATTGCAGTCCTATTTGTTACAGGACATAAATAACCAAGTCTCGTGCGGATTCACTACTGTGAATTTGCCGCAGGATCCAAAAAAGAATGCTTTGATGGTTTCACCATATTCCGCTTGTAATTGGCAGCAGATCTGGAATATTCGTTTATTCGAGTGAAAAATGTGAAATCATTATTGGCAATTTATTTCGATCAAGGTAATATCTGAATAAGTGCAACCATTCGAGTGAAATACTCTAGTCTGCGGTTTTTAATATAGCCTAATTCGATGATAAACGCCAGCAGGGACATTTGAATTTTTTGGACTTTTAGTAGCGAACAAAAGTTTTGCTATACGATGTACCAAGAAAGTATTATTAGACGGAAATTATATGCTGATTGATTATTTTATTTATAAATATTTGTGACCGAAAGAAGCCATTATATGTATTTTAATTTGTTTATTGGTTAGGTAGGGGGAAATTTAAGTGAAATAAAAGTCTAAAGCTAAAATTTTACCAAGATTTCATAAAAAAATTGAAGGAAAATCTTATACTGTTGTTCTTTACATCTTCTCAAACATATTGGAATTAATTTGCATAATTTCATTGTAATTTGTTTTGATTGCAAACCGCAAAGCATTGAGAAAACTTTGAAAGTGAATCTTAAGACAATTATCAACATTTCACTTCAAGATAGATATCGTTTATTTACAATCAATATATAAATAAAATGAAAATCTTCTTTTGATATACTTTCTATCATTTCAAATTTCTCTTTTGTGAGATAAAAGGTTGAAATTGGTTATTGATCTGAATGATTGTTTAGAGAAAATTCACAAAATGTTTTCAGTTGTATGAAAAATTAAAGCAAACTTATTTTAAAGCGAAGTTGGAAGCCTTGTTCAGTGCTTACCAATTTTATTGTAACACGTAAATTTTTGAACATTCAACATGAGAAAATTGGAACTATTCGTTTTCACGATATTCATTTTAAAATCAGTCAAACCAAACCATCTAAAAGTAAGTTTAATACAATGATTTGTTGAATTAGTTTTGTAAAAAATTAACAGAATTATCCTAAAAAAAATAACATAGCAAAAATATCTCAAAAATTATAACGCAAAAAGAAGGCGGAGTCGTATAGTAAGAATTCCACATTAAAGAAACATTGACTAGTATTCAGTAAAAGAAAATATTTCTCGGAAATAACCTCAATCTAATGTAACATTTCAAAGACAGATTTGAAATCATTTTAAAATAATTTTATCACAAAATGAGGCTATTATGAACAAAACAAAAAGACGCTGATAATTTTAAGATTTGCTTGTATCATTAATTTATTAAATACAATAAATTGTTATTGCAACAAATTAAATTAATTTGAAATAATAATTTCAAAAGTAAAAGCATTTTTTTCTAGTCTAAAATAAACTATTTTGAGTATTTTTTATTTAAGTGCATAGTATGAGCAGTTTTGTCCCTAGCCTACAGTTTCTCATGTAAAGTGTTTTTGCGTTAAATCCGTAACAAAATATCCCCAAAAACCATGATTTTGACGGCCTCAAAATATTTCTGTGAAAAAACATTATTAAAACCTTTGTAGGTAGTGTAGTATGAAAAAGCTCTCTTTGCCTATTTTCGCGTCCTCTTAATGACAATTTTAATACTTCTTTTTTGCATATGTTTAAAGCTTGGGTTAATATTAATATGATTGGATTTCAAACCAATATTCCATTTAGTTTAAGTATAAGAAGGCAGACAAACGGACAAATTTGCCACAAAAATAGCGTTCCGTCAGACTGCAGTACAGCAGAGTGCCATACAAAAAAATATTTCATTTGTTCTTAATAAACGCTGACAAATTTTCGGGGCATTTTCATAAATAATTCAAAAAATAATAAAAGAACTAATGCTAGGACTAGAGTCCAGCAGGGTTGTCCAAACGTATATCAGGTTTCTACTTTCAGAACAAAATGATAACTTTCACATTATAATCACTTGACGAAAAATTATAGATAGAGTTGTAAAAAAACTTTAATTGAAAGGGACGGCATACATGCCAACAAAAAAGGGGTGTTATTTGAAATAGTAAGCACCGTTGGAAAAAGCTTTGCCAGGAGCACACAAATAAAATATTTTTAAAAGAATCTGTATGGGGCTGTAGAAATCAAAATTGGTAGGCACCTTTTGTATCAGGTCTTACTGAAAAACCGCTTTACTGGAAACAATGTTTAATTTTTGTAATATGTTACGTATATCTTGTACGATAAACGCAATTACTAGTACAAAAAATGTGGTCTAAGTGCGACCCTTGAGGCCCACACGACTAAATTCCCAGTGGGGTGAATAAAAAGCTATAATTTGCTCTTATTAATAATTACTATTATTAAACATTATTATTCTAAATTAATATAATTACTTTTATTATTTTTATCAATTTTTTATCTAACCATAAAAGCTTTGATAGAGGAAGACATCTCCACTACCTGGTCATCCTCTACCAAAGCCTCGGCAACCTTGTCCTCTTCGTCCTCGTCATCCTTCTTGTCCTTCACTTCGTTCTCCATCTCGGCCTCGGAATCCTCAACTATTATTGAGGGTATTTATTTATTATTTACAATAATCATTCGTTATTAAGAATGGTTGACCGTTACTGAATAATTATAATTGACTTTATATATACAATATCAGATTATAACTAATATTATTTGATTGTTACTAACAATATTAAATTATTTATAACAATATCCAATTATTATCTGCATGAGCGTCTCTACTCCCATTCACCCAAACCTGATAATATAAGTTTGGAATTTTATAAATTAATCTTTTTTTTTATATAACATTTTTTACAAATTTGATCACAATTTTGCTAAAACGCACAATAATAACAACATTACTTTGAAGGTATTCGGTATCTGCACGAATTAATAGTGCTTATCAACAGTTTAAAAATAAGCAATTTTTAGTCTTTTTTCAGTTTTTTCATCCTAAATAAAAAACAGCCCTAACGATTTTGCTGAAAAGTCATTCAGTTCTAAGTTACGTAATTACGCGTCGTTTAAAACCGGTCTCACGTCAATCCGATCTTTGGTTCTTGAGATAATCGAGACGAAAAATTATTCCGAACGCACATACGTACATACGCACATCCGCACATACGCACATCCGCACATACGCACATCCGCACATACGTACATACACACTCACAGACATCTCTCTAAAAACGATGGATTTGGATTCTAAAGACCTTAAAACGTGGAGATATGTCAAAATTTGGGATTCGCAAAATCGACCCCATTACAATAACTTCCCATAGGGAACTGGGAAGTTAACAAGCCGCGAGGTGCGACCCTTGAGGTCCACACGGTCAACTTCCCAGTAATATCTACATAAACATCAACAACATTACAGCAATGAGAGGTATTCATAGCAGTAACAGGAATGAGTTAATATGAATCATATCGTCTACGGGAGGGTCCATTGATTACGTAAGGTTTTTGGTCGATGAGGACCGATTGAATATTCACGCGGATCAATCGGTGGGGGCCTTTTTGGTCTTGAAAATTTTTGTTGGTTTTAAAAATTTAAGCATTTTTTTTAATTAAAAGACTTTAAAAACTATTTATAATCTGCTCAAATTATGCAAATATTTTAAAACTTTGATTGAATTTACAACAACTTTTTAGAATAAAAAAAAATAAAGTAAAAGCATTCGTATGAACCCTCTTTAAATGGTAACTTTGAATGATTTTTTATTTTTAATTTAGTTTTTTTCATAATCAAGGAAGAAAATTTTGCCAGTTTCTCTTCAAAAACTGATAAGAATGTATACATTTTATAAACAGGCAATACTGTGCTGTGCAAATCAGGTTAAAAACTATTTTTTATGAAAAAAACTATAATTTTTTGCATTTTCTTCTATTAAATTTAAAAAAAAGCTGAAACGAATTTTTATAATGTTAAGAACTTCACAAATATATTAATACACGTCAACTGACACCTTAATGATGCAAATATTATATCTGGTTCGTGAGATATAGTGAATGATAAAAATGACCTTGAAAACCATGATGACTTCTAATGATTTTTTATTTTTAATTTAACTTTTTACGTAATCATGAAAAAAACTTTTGATGATGTTTCTACAAAAATTGTTTGGAGTATATAAATTTTATAAACATTGTCTACTAAATTTCGCAAATCAGGATAAAAATTTATTGTTTATGAAAAAACCCTAATTTTTTGCACTTTTTTTTCTTACATTAAAAACCGGCTCCTACGATTTTTTCCAATATTTGATAGATTTACACAAATGCTAATACGCGTCGATTGACACCTCTACTATGCAAATCGTATGTTTGGTTCGCGATATATAACGCATGACAGAAATGACCTTCAAAGGGTCAAAACAGCAACCCCCCCCCCCCCGGCCGAAGTATCCCAAAAACTAATCAGCTCTTAAGATTGCAAAAACGCTTCGATTGACACCTCAACAAAGTCGATACAACTTTGTTTACGTGAGTTATGCTCGTAGAAAAAAGTGTCCACGAACGTTTGTACGTACACACACACCCACACACATACAGCTCCCTTTCTAAAAACACTTTATATATACTCTATAGACCTCAAAACGTAAAGAAATATTGAAAATTTCAATTTCGATTTTCGAGGCGATTACAAGAACTTCCCATATACTGGGAAGTTAAAAATAGTTCATTATCAAATCAAAAAACATTGTCAGTATTTTATGTAAATATTATACTTTTATTTATTTAATTCATACTTTATTGGAAATAATTGATACAATTTGTCCAATTTCTTAGCGATTGTCTTAGCAGGAGCAACGTCTTATTATTCTCGAAGTGCTGGTAGCTCTATTTCATAATAAAATCATTCAACAGTTTGCATTGGAAATAAATAATTGATATTTTTTATCAAGATACCATGCATAAAAGTTCATACTAAATCCTTTTAAGAGTTGACCATAATACCAATTCTTAGTGTGTGAGTGTGGGTCGTACTTCGGCGATTTTTGTTATTCAGCGAGTTTATTTATTTGCAAGATTGCACTGAGAATTGAATCAAATTGATATTTGAATTTTTAACGCAATATGAGTGAAGAATTAACCGATCAATATTGCGTTAATAGCAAAACAAGCCTTGATTGAGATTACGTTTTTCACCTTAAATTTAAGAAACCCTTAGGGCGTTTTTAACTTCCCAGTATATGGGAAGTTCTTGTAATCGCCTCGAAAATCGAAATTGAAATTTTCAACATTTTTTAAAGTTTCGAGGTCTATAGAGTATATATAAAGTGTTTTTAGAAAGAAGTTTGTATGTGTGTGTGTGTGTGTGTTTACGTACGTACGTACGTACGTGCGTTCGTGGACACTTTTTTCTACGAGCATAACTCACGTAAACAAAGTCGTATCGACTTCGTTGAGGTGTCAATCGAAGCGTTTTTGAAATTTTAAGAGCTAATTAGTTTTTGAAAAACTTCGGTCGAGGGGGTTTGCTGTTTTCCCCTTTTGAAGATCATATATCGCGAGCCAAACATACGATTTCCTTGAACAAGGGGACATTCGACGTGTATTAAGATTTATGTAATTCTATCAAGCTTTGAAAAAATATCTTGGAGTCTTTTTTTAATTATTTAAAAAAAAGTGCAAAAAATTAGGCTCTTTTCAAAAACAATAAATTTTTAAACTCATTTTCAAGTTCAAGTAATCAATGTTTATGAAATTTATATACTCCAAACAATGTTTGTAGAAACATCATCAAAACTTTTGCTCATGATTACGTAAAAAATAAATTAAAAATAAAATATCATTAAAAGTCATCATGATTTTCAAGGTCATTTTTATCATTCACTATATCTCACGAATCAGATATAATATTTGCATCATTATGGTGTCAGCTGACGTATATTTACATCTTTGTGAAGTTTTCAACATTTTAAAAATTCGTTTCAGCTTTTTTTTTTTAATTTAATAGAAGAAAATGCGAAAAATTATGGGTTTTTTTCATAAAAATAATTTTTTTAACTTGATTTACACAGCACAGTGATATCAGTTTATAAAATATATACATTCTTATCAGATTTTGAAGATAAAGCTGCAAAATTTCCTTCCATGATTATGAAAAAAACTAAATTACAAATAAAAACTTATTCAAAGTTTCCATGTACAGAGGGTTCATACGAATGCTTTTACTTTATATCTTTTATTCTAAATAAAATGTTGTAAATTCAATCAAAGTTTTAAAATATTTGCAAAATTTGAGCAGATTTTCAATAATTTTAATAGTCTTTTAATTAAAAAAACTGCTTAAATTTTGGAAACCAACAAAATTTCAATCAAATTTGCATTTGCGGTATCAACGCATTGAATGGTAAAATGTTTTGTAGTCAATACGTTGCAAGATCATATGGTTTGAAAAGCTTTCATCGAATAAAAAATTGTAGTTATTAGTAGATTCATTCTTTAGTAATCGTAAGATTTCAATAATCATCATTATTTATCATACATTTTGATTTTTACATGCAATTGAACCTATTTTTGACTGCATATACAAAATTTTACAAGACCACAAATTGCCGGCAACATTTCACTGCAACATTTCACTGAAACTTATAAGTTGGCGGCAACATTTCACTGCAACATTTCACTGCAACTTATAAGTTGCCGGCAACATTTCACTACAACTTATAAGTTCCCGGCAACATTTCACTGCAATATTTCAATGCAACATTTCACTGCAACATTTCACTGCAACTTATAAGTTGCTGCCAACATTTTACTGCAACATTTCACTGCAACATTTCACTGCAACTTATAAGTTGCCGGCAACATTTCACTGCAATATTTCACTGCAACTTATAAGTTGGTGGCAACATTTCACTGCAATATTTCACTGCAACATTTCACTGCAACATTTCACTGCAACATTTCACTGCAACTCATAAGTTGCCGGCAACATTTCACTACAACATTTCACTGCACCATTTCACTGCAACTTATAATTGCCGGCAACATTTCACTGCAACATTTCACTGCAACATTTCACTGCAACTTATAAGTTGCCGGCAACATTTCACTGCAACTTATAAGTTGCCGGCAACATTTCACTGCAATATTCCACTGCAACATTTCACTGCAAGTTAAAAGTTGCCGGAAACATTTCACTGCAACTTAAAAGTTGGCGGCAACATTTCACTGCAACATTTCACTGCAACTTATAAGTTGCCGGCAACATTTCATTGCAACTTATAAGTTGCCGGCAACATTTCACTGCAACATTTCACTGCAACATTTCACTGCAACATTTCACTGCAAATTATAAGTTGCCGGCACCATTTCACTGCAATATTTCACTGCAACATTTCACTGCAACATTTCACTGCAACTTATAATTTGGCGGCAACATTTCACTGCAACTTATAAGTTGCCGGCAACATTTCACTGCAACATTTCACTGCAACATTTCAATGCACCATTTCACTGCAACATTTCACTGCAACTTAAAAGTTGCCGGCAACATTTCACTGCAACTTATAAGTTGCCGGTAACATTTCACTGCAATATTTCACTGCAACATTTCACTGCAAGTTAAAAGTTGCCGGCAACATTTCACTGCAACTTATAAGTTGGCGGCAACATTTCACTGCAACTTATAAGTTGCCGCCAACATTTCACTGCAACATTTCACTGCAACATTTCACTGCAACTTATAAGTTGCCGGCAACATTTCACTGCAACATTTCACTGCAACTTATAAGTTGCTGGCAACATTTGACTGCAAAATTTCACTGCAACATTTCACTGCAACATTTCACTGCAACTTATACGTTGCCGGCAACATTTCACTGAACCATTTCACTGCAACATTTCACTGCAACTTATAAGTTTCCGGTAACATTTCACTGCAACATTTCACTGCAACTTATAAGTTGCCGGCAACATTTCACTGCAACTTATAGGTTGCCGAGAACATTTCACTGCAACATTTCACTGCAACTTATAAGTTGCCGGCAATATTTCACTGCAATATTTCACTGCAACTTATAGGTTGCCGGCAACATTTCACTGCAACTTCTAAGTTGCTGGCAACATTTCACTGCAACTTATAAGTTGCCGGCAACATTTCCCTGCAACTTCTAAGTTGCTGGCAACATTTCACTGCAACATTTCACTGCGACATTTCACTGCAACTTATAAGTTGCCGGCAACATTTCACTGCAACATTTCACTGCAACATTTCACTGCAACATTTCACTGCAACTTATAAGTTGCCGGCAACATTTCACTGCAACTTATAAGTTGCCGGCAATATTTCACTGCAACATTTCACTGCAACATTTCATTGCAACTTATAAGTTGCCGGCAACTATTCACTGCAACATTTCACTGCAACATTCCACTGCAACTTATAAGTTTCCGGCAACATTTCACTGCAACATTTCACTGCAACTAATAAGTTGCCGGCAACATTTCACTGCAACTTATGAGTTGCCGGCAACATTTCACTGCAACATTTCACTGCAACTAATAAGTTGCCGGCAACATTTCACTGCAACTTATAAGTTGCCGGCAACATTTCACTGCAACATTTCACTGCAACTTATAAGTTGCCGGAAACATTTCACTGCAATATTTCACTGCAACATTTCACTGCAACTTATAAGTTGCCGGCAACATTTCACTGCAACTTATAAGTTGCCGGCAACATTTCACTGCAATATTTAACTGCAACTTATAAGTTGGCGGTAACATTTCACTGCAACATTTCACTGCAACTTATAAGTTGCCGGCAACATTTCACTGCAATATTTCACTGCAACATTTCACTGCAACTTATAAGTTGCCGGCAACATTTCACTGCAACATTTCACTGCAACATTTCACTGCAACTTATAAGTTTCCGTCAACATTTCACTGCAACATTTCACTGCAACTTATAAGTTGGCGGCAACATTTCACTGCAATATATCACTGCAACATTTCACTGCAACTTATTAGTTGCCGGCAACATTTCACTGCAACATTTCACTGCAACTTATAAGTTGCCGGCAACATTTCACTGCAACTTATAAGTTGGCGGCAACATTTCACTGCAACATTTCACTGCAACTTATAAGTTGCCGGCAACATTTCACTGCAACATTTCACTGCAACATTTCACTGCAACTTATAAGTTGCCGGCAACATTTCACTGCAACATTTCACTGCAACTTATAAGTTGCCGGCAATATTTCACTGCAATATTTCACTGCAACTTATAGGTTGCCGGCAACATTTCACTGCAACTTATAAGTTGCCGGCAACATTTCACTGCAACTTATAAGTTGCCGGCAACATTTCACTGCAACTTCTAAGCTGCTGGCAACATTTCACTGCAACATTTCACTGCAACATTTCACTGCAACTTATAAGCTGCCGGCAACATTTCACTGCAACATTTCACTGCAACTTATAAGTTGCCGGCAACATTTCACTGCAATATTTAACTGAAACTTATAAGTTGGCGGCAACATTTCACTGCAATATATCACTGCAACATTTCACTGCAACTTATAAGTTGCCGGCAACATTTCACTGCAACATTTCACTGCAACTTATAAGTTGCCGGCAACATTTGCCTGCAATATTTCACTGCAACATTTCACTGCAACTTATAAGTTGCCGGCAATATTTCACTGCAACATTTCACTGCAACTTATAAGTTGCTGGCAACATTTGACTGCAACATTTCACTGCAACATTTCACTGCAACATTTCACTGCAACTTATAAGTTGCCGGCTACATTTCACTGCAACATTTCACTGCAACATTTCACTGCAACTTATACGTTGCCGGCAACATTTCACTGCAATACTTCACTGCAACATTTCACTGCAACTTCTAAGTTGCCGGCAACATTTCACTGTAACATTTCACTGCAACTTATACGTTGCCGGCAACATTTCACTGCAAAATTTCACTGCAACTTATAAGTTGCCGGCAACATTTCACTGCAATATTTCACTGCAACTTATAGGTTGCCGGCAACATTTCACTGCAACATTTCACTGCGACATTTCACTGCAGCATTTCACTGCAACATTTCACTGCAACTTATAAGTTGCCGGCAACATTTCACTGCAATATTTCACTGCAACTTATAATTTGCCGGCAACATTTCACTGCAACATTTCACTGCAACTTATAAGTTGCCGGCAACATTTCACTGCAACATTTCACTGCAACTTATAAGTTGCCGGCAACATTTGCCTGCAACATTTCACTGCAACTTATAAGTTTCCGGCAACATTTCACTGCAACATTTCACTGCAACTTATAAGTTGGCGGCAACATTTCACTGCAATATATCACTGCAACATTTCATTGCAACTTATTAGTTGCCGGCAACATTTCACTGCAATATTTCACTGCAACATTTCACTGCAACTTATAAGTTGCCGGCAACATTTTACTGCAACATTTCACTGCAACTTATAAGTTTGCGGCAACATTTCACTGCAACATTTCACTGCAACTTATAAGTTGCCGGCAACATTTCATTGCAACTTATAAGTTGCCGGCAACATTTCACTGCAACATTTCACTGCAACTTATAAGTTGCCGGCAATATTTCACTGCAATATTTCACTGCAACTTATAGGTTGCCGGCAACATTTCACTGCAAATTCTAAGTTGCTGGCAACATTTCACTGCAACATTTCACTGCAACATTTCACTGCAACATTTCACTGCAACTTATAAGTTGCCGGCAACATTTCACTGCAACTTCTAAGTGGCTGGCAACATTTCACTGCAACATTTCACTGCAACTTATAAGTTGCCGGCAACATTTCACTGCAACATTTCACTGCAACATTTCACTGCAACTTATAAGTTGCCGGCAACATTTCACTGCAATATTTCACTGCAACATTTCACTGCAACTTATAAGTTGCCGGCAATATTTCACTGCAACATTTCACTGCAACATTTCACTGCAACTTATAAGTTGCCGGCAACATTTCACTGCAACATTTCACTGCAACATTCCCCTGCAACTTATAAGTTTCCGGCAACATTTCACTGCAACATTTCACTGCAACTTATAAGTTGCCGGCAACATTTTACTGCAACTTACAAGTTGCCGGCAACATTTCACTGCAACATTTCACTGCAACTTATAAGTTGCCGGCAATATTTCACTGCAACTTATAAGTTTCCGTCAACATTTCACTGCAACATTTCACTGCAACTTATAAGTTGGCGGCAACATTTCACTGCAATATATCACTGCAACATTTCACTGCAAATTATTAGTTGCCGGCAACATTTCACTGCAACATTTCACTGCAACTTATAAGTTGCCGGCAACATTTCACTGCAATATTTCACTGCAACTTATAATTTGGCGGCAACATTTCACTGCAACATTTCACTGCAACTTATAAGTTGCCGGCAACATTTCACTGCAATATTTCACTGCAACATTTCACTGCAACTTAAAAGTTGCCGGCAATATTTCACTGCAACATTTCACTGCAACTTATAAGTTGCCGGCAACATTTCACTGCAACTTATAAGTTGCCGGCAACATTTCACTGCAATATTTCACTGCAACATTTCACTGCAACATTTCACTGCAACTTATAAGTTGCCGGCAACATTTCACTGCAACATTTCACTGCAACATTCCCCTGCAACTTATAAGTTTCCGGCAACATTTCACTGCAACATTTCACTGCAACTTATAAGTTGCCGGCAACATTTTACTGCAACTTACAAGTTGCCGGCAACATTTCACTGCAACATTTCACTGCAACTTATTAGTTGCCGGCAACATTTCACTGCAATATTTCACTGCAACATTTCACTGCAACTTATAAGTTGCCGGCAACATTTTACTGCAACATTTCACTGCAACTTATAAGTTTGCGGCAACATTTCACTGCAACATTTCACTGCAACATTTCACTGCAACTTTTAAGTTGCCGGCAACATTTCACTGCAACTTCTAAGTGGCTGGCAACATTTCACTGCAACATTTCACTGCAACTTATAAGTTGCCGGCAACATTTCACTGCAACATTTCACTGCAACATTTCACTGCAACTTATAAGTTGCCGGCAACATTTCACTGCAATATTTCACTGCAACATTTCACTGCAACTTATAAGTTGCCGGCAATATTTCACTGCAACATTTCACTGCAACATTTCACTGCAACTTATAAGTTGCCGGCAACATTTCACTGCAACATTTCACTGCAACATTCCCCTGCAACTTATAAGTTTCCGGCAACATTTCACTGCAACATTTCACTGCAACTTATAAGTTGCCGGCAACATTTTACTGCAACTTACAAGTTGCCGGCAACATTTCACTGCAACATTTCACTGCAACTTATAAGTTGCCGGCAATATTTCACTGCAACTTATAAGTTTCCGTCAACATTTCACTGCAACATTTCACTGCAACTTATAAGTTGGCGGCAACATTTCACTGCAATATATCACTGCAACATTTCACTGCAACTTATTAGTTGCCGGCAACATTTCACTGCAATATTTCACTGCAACTTATAAGTTGCCGGCAACATTTCACTGCAATATTTCACTGCAACTTATAATTTGGCGGCAACATTTCACTGCAACATTTCACTGCAACTTATAAGTTGCCGGCAACATTTCACTGCAATATTTCACTGCAACATTTCACTGCAACTTAAAAGTTGCCGGCAATATTTCACTGCAACATTTCACTGCAACATTTCACTGCAACTTATAAGTTGCCGGCAACATTTCACTGCAACATTTCACTGCAACTTATAAGTTTCCGGCAACATTTCACTGCAACATTTCACTTCAACTAATAAGTTGCCGGCAACATTTCACTGCAACTTACAAGTTGCCGGCAACATTTCACTGCAACATTTCACTGCAACTTATAAGTTGCCGGCAACATTTCACTGCAACATTTCACTGCAACATTCCCCTGCAACTTATAAGTTTCCGGCAACATTTCACTGCAACATTTCACTGCAACTTATAAGTTGCCGGCAATATTTCACTGCAACATTTCACTGCAACATTTCACTGCAACTTATAAGTTGCCGGCAACATTTCACTGCAACATTTCACTGCAACATTCCCCTGCAACTTATAAGTTTCCGGCAACATTTCACTGCAACATTTCACTGCAACTTATAAGTTGCCGGCAACATTTTACTGCAACTTACAAGTTGCCGGCAACATTTCACTGCAACATTTCACTGCAACTTATAAGTTGCCGGCAATATTTCACTGCAACTTATAAGTTTCCGTCAACATTTCACTGCAACATTTCACTGCAACTTATTAGTTGCCGGCAACATTTCACTGCAACATTTCACTGCAACTTATAAGTTGCCGGCAACATTTCACTGCAATATTTCACTGCAACTTATAATTTGGCGGCAACATTTCACTGCAACATTTCACTGCAACTTATAAGTTGCCGGCAACATTTCACTGCAATATTTCACTGCAACATTTCACTGCAACTTAAAAGTTGCCGGCAATATTTCACTGCAACATTTCACTGCAACTTATAAGTTGCTGACAACATTTGACTGCAACATTTCACTGCAACATTTCACTGCAACTTATACGTTGCCGGCAACATTTCACTGCAACATTTCACTGCAACTTATAAGCTGCCGGCAACATTTCACTGCAATATTTCACTGCAACTTATAAGTTGCTGGCAACATTTGACTGCAACATTTCACTGCAACTTATAAGTTACTGGCAACATTTGACTGCAACATTTCACTGCAACATTTCACTGCAACTTATACGTTGCCGGCAACATTTCACTGTAACATTTCACTGCAACTTATAAGTTTCCGGCAACATTTCACTGCCACATTTCACTGCAACTTATAAGTTGCCGGCAACATTTAACTGCAACATTTCACTGCAACTTATAAGTTGCTGGCAACATTTGACTGCAACATTTCACTGCAACTTATAAGTTGCTGGCAACATTTGACTGCAACATTTCACTGCAACTTATAAATTGGCGGCAACATTTCACTGCAATATATCACTGCAACATTTCACTGCAACTTATTAGTTGCCGGCAACATTTCACTGCAACATTTTACTGCAACTTATAAGTTGCCGGCAACATTTCACTGCAACATTTCACTGCAACTTATAAGTTGCCGGCAATATTTCACTGCAATATTTCACTGCAACTTATAAGCTGCCGGCAACATTTCACTGCAATATTTCACAGCAACATTTCACTGCAACTTATAAGTTGCCGGCAACATTTCACTGCAACATTTCATGCAACATTTCACTGCAACTTATAAGTTGCCGGCAACATTTCACTGCAACATTTCACTGCAACTTATAAGTTTCCGGCAACATTTCACTGCCACATTTCACTGCAACTTATAAGTTGCCGGCAACATTTAACTGCAACATTTCACTGCAACTTATAAGTTGCTGGCAACATTTGACTGCAACATTTCACTGCAACTTATAAGTTGCTGGCAACATTTGACTGCAACATTTCACTGCAACTTATAAATTGGCGGCAACATTTCACTGCAATATATCACTGCAACATTTCACTGCAACTTATTAGTTGCCGGCAACATTTCACTGCAACATTTTACTGCAACTTATAAGTTGCCGGCAACATTTCACTGCAACATTTCACTGCAACTTATAAGTTGCCGGCAATATTTCACTGCAATATTTCACTGCAACTTATAAGTTGCTGGCAACATTTGACTGCAACATTTCACTGCAACTTATACGTTGCCGGCAACATTTCACTGCAATATTTCACAGCAACATTTCACTGCAACTGATAAGTTGCCGGCAACATTTCACTGCAACATTTCATGCAACATTTCACTGCAACTTATAAGTTGCCGGCAACATTTCACTGCAACATTTCACTGCAACATTTCACTGCAACTTATAAGTTGCCGGCAACATTTAACTGCAACATTTCACTGCAACTTATAAGTTGCTGGCAACATTTGACTGCAACATTTCACTACAACTTATAAGTTGCTGGCAACATTTGACTGCAACATTTCACTGCAACTTATAAATTGGCGGCAACATTTCACTGCAATATATCACTGCAACATTTCACTGCAACTTATTAGTTGCCGGCAACATTTCACTGCAACATTTTACTGCAACTTATAAGTTGCCGGCAACATTTCACTGCAACATTTCACTGCAACTTATAAGTTGCCGGCAATATTTCACTGCAATATTTCACTGCAACTTATAAGCTGCCGGCAACATTTCACTGCAATATTTCACAGCAACATTTCACTGCAACTTATAAGTTGCCGGCAACATTTCACTGCAACATTTCATGCAACATTTCACTGCAACTTATAAGTTGCCGGCAACATTTCACTGCAACATTTCACTGCAACTTATAAGTTTCCGGCAACATTTCACTGCCACATTTCACTGCAACTTATAAGTTGCCGGCAACATTTAACTGCAACATTTCACTGCAACTTATAAGTTGCTGGCAACATTTGACTGCAACATTTCACTGCAACTTATAAGTTGCTGGCAACATTTGACTGCAACATTTCACTGCAACTTATAAATTGGCGGCAACATTTCACTGCAATATATCACTGCAACATTTCACTGCAACTTATTAGTTGCCGGCAACATTTCACTGCAACATTTTACTGCAACTTATAAGTTGCCGGCAACATTTCACTGCAACATTTCACTGCAACTTATAAGTTGCCGGCAATATTTCACTGCAATATTTCACTGCAACTTATAAGTTGCTGGCAACATTTGACTGCAACATTTCACTGCAACATTTCACTGCAACTTATACGTTGCCGGCAACATTTCACTGCAATATTTCACAGCAACATTTCACTGCAACTGATAAGTTGCCGGCAACATTTCACTGCAACATTTCATGCAACATTTCACTGCAACTTATAAGTTGCCGGCAACATTTCACTGCAACATTTCACTGCAACATTTCACTGCAACTTATAAGTTTCCGGCAACATTTCACTGCAACATTTCACTGCAACTTATAAGTTGCCGGCAACATTTAACTGCAACATTTCACTGCAACTTATAAGTTGCTGGCAACATTTGACTGCAACATTTCACTGCAACTTATAAGTTGCTGGCAACATTTGACTGCAACATTTCACTGCAACATTTCACTGCAACTTATACGTTGCCGGCAACATTTCACTGCAACATTTCACTGCAACTTATAAGTTGCTGGCAACATTTGACTGCAACATTTCACTGCAACATTTCACTGCAACTTATACGTTGCCGGCAACATTTCACTGCAACATTTCACTGCAACTTATAAGCTGCCGGCAACATTTCACTGCAATATTTCACAGCAACATTTCACTGCAACTTATAAGTTGCCGGCTACATTTCACTGCAACATTTCACTGCAACATTTCACTGCAACATTTCACTGCAACTTATACGTTGCCGGAAAATTTTACTGCAATATTTCACTGCAACTTATAAGTTGGCGGCAACATTTCACTGCAATATATCACTGCAACATTTCACTGCAACTTATAAGTTGCCGGCTACATTTCACTGCAACATTTCACTGCAACATTTCACTGCAACTTATACGTTGCCGGAAAATTTCACTGCAATATTTCACTGCAACTTATAAGTTGGCGGCAACATTTCACTGCAATATATCACTGCAACATTTCACTGCAACTTATAAGTTGCCGGCAACATTTCACTGCAACATTTCACTGCAACATTTCACTGCAACTTATAAGTTGCCGGCAACATTTCACTGCAATATTTCACTGCAACATTTCACTGCAACTTATAAGTTGCCGGCAATATTTCACTGCAACATTTCACTGCAACATTTCACTGCAACTTATAAGTTGCCGGCAACATTTCACTGCAACATTTCACTGCAACATTCCCCTGCAACTTATAAGTTTCCGGCAACATTTCACTGCAAAATTTCACTGCAACTTATAAGTTGCCGGCAACATTTTACTGCAACTTACAAGTTGCCGGCAACATTTCACTGCAACATTTCACTGCAACTTATAAGTTGCCGGCAATATTTCACTGCAACTTATAAGTTTCCGTCAACATTTCACTGCAACATTTCACTGCAACTTATAAGTTGGCGGCAACATTTCACTGCAATATATCACTGCAACATTTCACTGCAAATTATTAGTTGCCGGCAACATTTCACTGCAACATTTCACTGCAACTTATAAGTTGCCGGCAACATTTCACTGCAATATTTCACTGCAACTTATAATTTGGCGGCAACATTTCACTGCAACATTTCACTGCAACTTATAAGTTGCCGGCAACATTTCACTGCAATATTTCACTGCAACATTTCACTGCAACTTATAAGTTGCCGGCAACATTTAACTGCAACATTTCACTGCAACTTATAAGTTGCTGGCAACATTTCACTGCAATATATCACTGCAACATTTCACTGCAAATTATTAGTTGCCGGCAACATTTCACTGCAACATTTCACTGCAACTTATAAGTTGCCGGCAACATTTCACTGCAATATTTCACTGCAACTTATAATTTGGCGGCAACATTTCACTGCAACATTTCACTGCAACTTATAAGTTGCTGGCAACATTTGACTGCAACATTTCACTGCAACTTATAAATTGGCGGCAACATTTCACTGCAATATATCACTGCAACATTTCACTGCAACTTATTAGTTGCCGGCAACATTTCACTGCAACATTTTACTGCAACTTATAAGTTGCCGGCAACATTTCACTGAAACATTTCACTGCAACTTATAAGTTGCCGGCAATATTTCACTGCAATATTTCACTGCAACTTATAAGTTGCTGGCAACATTTGACTGCAACATTTCACTGCAACATTTCACTGCAACTTATACGTTGCCGGCAACATTTCACTGCAATATTTCACAGCAACATTTCACTGCAACTGATAAGTTGCCGGCAACATTTCACTGCAACATTTCATGCAACATTTCACTGCAACTTATAAGTTGCCGGCAACATTTCACTGCAACATTTCACTGCAACTTATAAGTTGCCGGCAACATTTAACTGCAACATTTCACTGCAACTTATAAGTTGCTGGCAACATTTGACTGCAACATTTCACTGCAACTTATAAGTTGCTGGCAACATTTGACTGCAACATTTCACTGCAACTTATAAATTGGCGGCAACATTTCACTGCAATATATCACTGCAACATTTCACTGCAACTTATTAGTTGCCGGCAACATTTCACTGCAACATTTTACTGCAACTTATAAGTTGCCGGCAACATTTCACTGCAACATTTCACTGCAACTTATAAGTTGCCGGCAATATTTCACTGCAATATTTCACTGCAACTTATAAGCTGCCGGCAACATTTCACTGCAATATTTCACAGCAACATTTCACTGCAACTTATAAGTTGCCGGCAACATTTCACTGCAACATTTCATGCAACATTTCACTGCAACTTATAAGTTGCCGGCAACATTTCACTGCAACATTTCACTGCAACTTATAAGTTTCCGGCAACATTTCACTGCCACATTTCACTGCAACTTATAAGTTGCCGGCAACATTTAACTGCAACATTTCACTGCAACTTATAAGTTGCTGGCAACATTTGACTGCAACATTTCACTGCAACTTATAAGTTGCTGGCAACATTTGACTGCAACATTTCACTGCAACTTATAAATTGGCGGCAACATTTCACTGCAATATATCACTGCAACATTTCACTGCAACTTATTAGTTGCCGGCAACATTTCACTGCAACATTTTACTGCAACTTATAAGTTGCCGGCAACATTTCACTGCAACATTTCACTGCAACTTATAAGTTGCCGGCAATATTTCACTGCAATATTTCACTGCAACTTATAAGTTGCTGGCAACATTTGACTGCAACATTTCACTGCAACATTTCACTGCAACTTATACGTTGCCGGCAACATTTCACTGCAATATTTCACAGCAACATTTCACTGCAACTGATAAGTTGCCGGCAACATTTCACTGCAACATTTCATGCAACATTTCACTGCAACTTATAAGTTGCCGGCAACATTTCACTGCAACATTTCACTGCAACATTTCACTGCAACTTATAAGTTTCCGGCAACATTTCACTGCAACATTTCACTGCAACTTATAAGTTGCCGGCAACATTTAACTGCAACATTTCACTGCAACTTATAAGTTGCTGGCAACATTTGACTGCAACATTTCACTGCAACTTATAAGTTGCTGGCAACATTTGACTGCAACATTTCACTGCAACATTTCACTGCAACTTATACGTTGCCGGCAACATTTCACTGCAACATTTCACTGCAACTTATAAGTTGCTGGCAACATTTGACTGCAACATTTCACTGCAACATTTCACTGCAACTTATACGTTGCCGGCAACATTTCACTGCAACATTTCACTGCAACTTATAAGCTGCCGGCAACATTTCACTGCAATATTTCACAGCAACATTTCACTGCAACTTATAAGTTGCCGGCTACATTTCACTGCAACATTTCACTGCAACATTTCACTGCAACATTTCACTGCAACTTATACGTTGCCGGAAAATTTTACTGCAATATTTCACTGCAACTTATAAGTTGGCGGCAACATTTCACTGCAATATATCACTGCAACATTTCACTGCAACTTATAAGTTGCCGGCTACATTTCACTGCAACATTTCACTGCAACATTTCACTGCAACTTATACGTTGCCGGAAAATTTCACTGCAATATTTCACTGCAACTTATAAGTTGGCGGCAACATTTCACTGCAATATATCACTGCAACATTTCACTGCAACTTATAAGTTGCCGGCAACATTTCACTGCAACATTTCACTGCAACATTTCACTGCAACTTATAAGTTGCCGGCAACATTTCACTGCAATATTTCACTGCAACATTTCACTGCAACTTATAAGTTGCCGGCAATATTTCACTGCAACATTTCACTGCAACATTTCACTGCAACTTATAAGTTGCCGGCAACATTTCACTGCAACATTTCACTGCAACATTCCCCTGCAACTTATAAGTTTCCGGCAACATTTCACTGCAACATTTCACTGCAACTTATAAGTTGCCGGCAACATTTTACTGCAACTTACAAGTTGCCGGCAACATTTCACTGCAACATTTCACTGCAACTTATAAGTTGCCGGCAATATTTCACTGCAACTTATAAGTTTCCGTCAACATTTCACTGCAACATTTCACTGCAACTTATAAGTTGGCGGCAACATTTCACTGCAATATATCACTGCAACATTTCACTGCAAATTATTAGTTGCCGGCAACATTTCACTGCAACATTTCACTGCAACTTATAAGTTGCCGGCAACATTTCACTGCAATATTTCACTGCAACTTATAATTTGGCGGCAACATTTCACTGCAACATTTCACTGCAACTTATAAGTTGCCGGCAACATTTCACTGCAATATTTCACTGCAACATTTCACTGCAACTTATAAGTTGCCGGCAACATTTAACTGCAACATTTCACTGCAACTTATAAGTTGCTGGCAACATTTGACTGCAACATTTCACTGCAACTTATAAGTTGCTGGCAACATTTGACTGCAACATTTCACTGCAACTTATAAATTGGCGGCAACATTTCACTGCAATATATCACTGCAACATTTCACTGCAACTTATTAGTTGCCGGCAACATTTCACTGCAACATTTTACTGCAACTTATAAGTTGCCGGCAACATTTCACTGCAACATTTCACTGCAACTTATAAGTTGCCGGCAATATTTCACTGCAATATTTCACTGCAACTTATAAGCTGCCGGCAACATTTCACTGCAATATTTCACAGCAACATTTCACTGCAACTTATAAGTTGCCGGCAACATTTCACTGCAACATTTCATGCAACATTTCACTGCAACTTATAAGTTGCCGGCAACATTTCACTGCAACATTTCACTGCAACTTATAAGTTTCCGGCAACATTTCACTGCCACATTTCACTGCAACTTATAAGTTGCCGGCAACATTTAACTGCAACATTTCACTGCAACTTATAAGTTGCTGGCAACATTTGACTGCAACATTTCACTGCAACTTATAAGTTGCTGGCAACATTTGACTGCAACATTTCACTGCAACTTATAAATTGGCGGCAACATTTCACTGCAATATATCACTGCAACTTATAAGTTGCCGGCAACATTTCACTGCAACTTATGAGTTGCCGGCAACATTTCACTGCAACATTTCACTGCAACTTATAAGATGCCGGCAAAATTACACTGCAATATTTCACTGCAACATTTCACTGCAAGTTAAAAGTTGCCGGCAACATTTCACTGCAACATTTCACTGCGACATTTCACTGCAGCATTTCACTGCAACATTTCACTGCAACTTATAAATTGGCGGCAACATTTCACTGCAATATATCACTGCAACTTATAAGTTGCCGGCAATATTTCACTGCAATATTTCACTGCAACTTATAGGTTGCCGGCAACATTTCACTGCAAATTCTAAGTTGCTGGCAACATTTCACTGCAACATTTCACTGCAACATTTCACTGCAACATTTCACTGCAACTTATAAGTTGCCGGCAACATTTCACTGCAACTTCTAAGTGGCTGGCAACATTTCACTGCAACATTTCACTGCAACTTATAAGTTGCCGGCAACATTTCACTGCAACATTTCACTGCAACATTTCACTGCAACTTATAAGTTGCCGGCAACATTTCACTGCAATATTTCACTGCAACATTTCACTGCAACTTATAAGTTGCCGGCAATATTTCACTGCAACATTTCACTGCAACATTTCACTGCAACTTATAAGTTGCCGGCAACATTTCACTGCAACATTTCACTGCAACATTCCCCTGCAACTTATAAGTTTCCGGCAACATTTCACTGCAACATTTCACTGCAACTTATAAGTTGCCGGCAACATTTTACTGCAACTTACAAGTTGCCGGCAACATTTCACTGCAACATTTCACTGCAACTTATAAGTTGCCGGCAATATTTCACTGCAACTTATAAGTTTCCGTCAACATTTCACTGCAACATTTCACTGCAACTTATAAGTTGGCGGCAACATTTCACTGCAATATATCACTGCAACATTTCACTGCAAATTATTAGTTGCCGGCAACATTTCACTGCAACATTTCACTGCAACTTATAAGTTGCCGGCAACATTTCACTGCAATATTTCACTGCAACTTATAATTTGGCGGCAACATTTCACTGCAACATTTCACTGCAACTTATAAGTTGCCGGCAACATTTCACTGCAATATTTCACTGCAACATTTCACTGCAACTTATAAGTTGCCGGCAACATTTAACTGCAACATTTCACTGCAACTTATAAGTTGCTGGCAACATTTGACTGCAACATTTCACTGCAACTTATAAGTTGCTGGCAACATTTGACTGCAACATTTCACTGCAACTTATAAATTGGCGGCAACATTTCACTGCAATATATCACTGCAACATTTCACTGCAACTTATTAGTTGCCGGCAACATTTCACTGCAACATTTTACTGCAACTTATAAGTTGCCGGCAACATTTCACTGCAATATTTCACTGCAACTTATAATTTGGCGGCAACATTTCACTGCAACATTTCACTGCAACTTATAAGTTGCCGGCAACATTTCACTGCAATATTTCACTGCAACATTTCACTGCAACTTATAAGTTGCCGGCAACATTTAACTGCAACATTTCACTGCAACTTATAAGTTGCTGGCAACATTTGACTGCAACATTTCACTGCAACTTATAAGTTGCTGGCAACATTTCACTGCAACATTTCACTGCAACTTATAAGTTGCCGGCAATATTTCACTGCAATATTTCACTGCAACTTATAAGCTGCCGGCAACATTTCACTGCAATATTTCACAGCAACATTTCACTGCAACTTATAAGTTGCCGGCAACATTTCACTGCAACATTTCATGCAACATTTCACTGCAACTTATAAGTTGCCGGCAACATTTCACTGCAACATTTCACTGCAACTTATAAGTTTCCGGCAACATTTCACTGCCACATTTCACTGCAACTTATAAGTTGCCGGCAACATTTAACTGCAACATTTCACTGCAACTTATAAGTTGCTGGCAACATTTGACTGCAACATTTCACTGCAACTTATAAGTTGCTGGCAACATTTGACTGCAACATTTCACTGCAACTTATAAATTGGCGGCAACATTTCACTGCAATATATCACTGCAACTTATAAGTTGCCGGCAACATTTCACTGCAACTTATGAGTTGCCGGCAACATTTCACTGCAACATTTCACTGCAACTTATAAGATGCCGGCAAAATTACACTGCAATATTTCACTGCAACATTTCACTGCAAGTTAAAAGTTGCCGGCAACATTTCACTGCAACATTTCACTGCGACATTTCACTGCAGCATTTCACTGCAACATTTCACTGCAACTTATAAATTGGCGGCAACATTTCACTGCAATATATCACTGCAACTTATAAGTTGCCGGCAACATTTCACTGCAACTTATAATTTGGCGGCAACATTTCACTGCAACATTTCACTGCAACTTATAAGTTGCCGGCAACATTTCACTGCAATATTTCACTGCAACATTTCACTGCAACTTATAAGTTGCCGGCAACATTTAACTGCAACATTTCACTGCAACTTATAAGTTGCTGGCAACATTTGACTGCAACATTTCACTGCAACTTATAAGTTGCTGGCAACATTTCACTGCAACATTTCACTGCAACTTATAAGTTGCCGGCAATATTTCACTGCAATATTTCACTGCAACTTATAAGCTGCCGGCAATATTTCACTGCAACATTTCACTGCAACATTTCACTGCAACTTATAAGTTGCCGGCAACATTTCACTGCAACATTTCACTGCAACATTCCCCTGCAACTTATAAGTTTCCGGCAACATTTCACTGCAACATTTCACTGCAACTTATAAGTTGCCGGCAACATTTTACTGCAACTTACAAGTTGCCGGCAACATTTCACTGCAACATTTCACTGCAACTTATAAGTTGCCGGCAATATTTCACTGCAACTTATAAGTTTCCGTCAACATTTCACTGCAACATTTCACTGCAACTTATAAGTTGGCGGCAACATTTCACTGCAATATATCACTGCAACATTTCACTGCAAATTATTAGTTGCCGGCAACATTTCACTGCAACATTTCACTGCAACTTATAAGTTGCCGGCAACATTTCACTGCAATATTTCACTGCAACTTATAATTTGGCGGCAACATTTCACTGCAACATTTCACTGCAACTTATAAGTTGCCGGCAACATTTCACTGCAATATTTCACTGCAACATTTCACTGCAACTTATAAGTTGCCGGCAACATTTAACTGCAACATTTCACTGCAACTTATAAGTTGCTGGCAACATTTGACTGCAACATTTCACTGCAACTTATAAGTTGCTGGCAACATTTGACTGCAACATTTCACTGCAACTTATAAATTGGCGGCAACATTTCACTGCAATATATCACTGCAACATTTCACTGCAACTTATTAGTTGCCGGCAACATTTCACTGCAACATTTTACTGCAACTTATAAGTTGCCGGCAACATTTCACTGCAATATTTCACTGCAACTTATAATTTGGCAGCAACATTTCACTGCAACATTTCACTGCAACTTATAAGTTGCCGGCAACATTTCACTGCAATATTTCACTGCAACATTTCACTGCAACTTATAAGTTGCCGGCAACATTTAACTGCAACATTTCACTGCAACTTATAAGTTGCTGGCAACATTTGACTGCAACATTTCACTGCAACTTATAAGTTGCTGGCAACATTTCACTGCAACATTTCACTGCAACTTATAAGTTGCCGGCAATATTTCACTGCAATATTTCACTGCAACTTATAAGCTGCCGGCAACATTTCACTGCAATATTTCACAGCAACATTTCACTGCAACTTATAAGTTGCCGGCAACATTTCACTGCAACATTTCATGCAACATTTCACTGCAACTTATAAGTTGCCGGCAACATTTCACTGCAACATTTCACTGCAACTTATAAGTTTCCGGCAACATTTCACTGCCACATTTCACTGCAACTTATAAGTTGCCGGCAACATTTAACTGCAACATTTCACTGCAACTTATAAGTTGCTGGCAACATTTGACTGCAACATTTCACTGCAACTTATAAGTTGCTGGCAACATTTGACTGCAACATTTCACTGCAACTTATAAATTGGCGGCAACATTTCACTGCAATATATCACTGCAACTTATAAGTTGCCGGCAACATTTCACTGCAACTTATGAGTTGCCGGCAACATTTCACTGCAACATTTCACTGCAACTTATAAGATGCCGGCAAAATTACACTGCAATATTTCACTGCAACATTTCACTGCAAGTTAAAAGTTGCCGGCAACATTTCACTGCAACATTTCACTGCGACATTTCACTGCAGCATTTCACTGCAACATTTCACTGCAACTTATAAATTGGCGGCAACATTTCACTGCAATATATCACTGCAACTTATAAGTTGCCGGCAATATTTCACTGCAATATTTCACTGCAACTTATAGGTTGCCGGCAACATTTCACTGCAAATTCTAAGTTGCTGGCAACATTTCACTGCAACATTTCACTGCAACATTTCACTGCAACATTTCACTGCAACTTATAAGTTGCCGGCAACATTTCACTGCAACTTCTAAGTGGCTGGCAACATTTCACTGCAACATTTCACTGCAACTTATAAGTTGCCGGCAACATTTCACTGCAACATTTCACTGCAACATTTCACTGCAACTTATAAGTTGCCGGCAACATTTCACTGCAATATTTCACTGCAACATTTCACTGCAACTTATAAGTTGCCGGCAATATTTCACTGCAACATTTCACTGCAACATTTCACTGCAACTTATAAGTTGCCGGCAACATTTCACTGCAACATTTCACTGCAACATTCCCCTGCAACTTATAAGTTTCCGGCAACATTTCACTGCAACATTTCACTGCAACTTATAAGTTGCCGGCAACATTTTACTGCAACTTACAAGTTGCCGGCAACATTTCACTGCAACATTTCACTGCAACTTATAAGTTGCCGGCAATATTTCACTGCAACTTATAAGTTTCCGTCAACATTTCACTGCAACATTTCACTGCAACTTATAAGTTGGCGGCAACATTTCACTGCAATATATCACTGCAACATTTCACTGCAAATTATTAGTTGCCGGCAACATTTCACTGCAACATTTCACTGCAACTTATAAGTTGCCGGCAACATTTCACTGCAATATTTCACTGCAACTTATAATTTGGCGGCAACATTTCACTGCAACATTTCACTGCAACTTATAAGTTGCCGGCAACATTTCACTGCAATATTTCACTGCAACATTTCACTGCAACTTATAAGTTGCCGGCAACATTTCACTGCAACATTTCACTGCAACATTTCACTGCAACTTATAAGTTGCCGGCAACATTTCACTGCAATATTTCACTGCAACATTTCACTGCAACTTAAAAGTTGCCGGCAATATTTCACTGCAACATTTCACTGCAACATTTCACTGCAACTTATAAGTTGCCGGCAACATTTCACTGCAACATTTCACTGCAACATTCCCCTGCAACTTATAAGTTTCCGGCAACATTTCACTGCAACATTTCACTGCAACTTATAAGTTGCCGGCAACATTTTACTGCAACTTACAAGTTGCCGGCAACATTTCACTGCAACATTTCACTGCAACTTATAAGTTGCCGGCAATATTTCACTGCAACTTATAAGTTTCCGTCAACATTTCACTGCAACATTTCACTGCAACTTATAAGTTGGCGGCAACATTTCACTGCAATATATCACTGCAACATTTCACTGCAAATTATTAGTTGCCGGCAACATTTCACTGCAACATTTCACTGCAACTTATAAGTTGCCGGCAACATTTCACTGCAATATTTCACTGCAACTTATAATTTGGCGGCAACATTTCACTGCAACATTTCACTGCAACTTATAAGTTGCCGGCAACATTTCACTGCAACATTTCATGCAACATTTCACTGCAACTTATAAGTTGCCGGCAACATTTCACTGCAACATTTCACTGCAACTTATAAGTTTCCGGCAACATTTCACTGCCACATTTCACTGCAACTTATAAGTTGCCGGCAACATTTAACTGCAACATTTCACTGCAACTTATAAGTTGCTGGCAACATTTGACTGCAACATTTCACTGCAACTTATAAGTTGCTGGCAACATTTGACTGCAACATTTCACTGCAACTTATAAATTGGCGGCAACATTTCACTGCAATATATCACTGCAACTTATAAGTTGCCGGCAACATTTCACTGCAACTTATGAGTTGCCGGCAACATTTCACTGCAACATTTCACTGCAACTTATAAGATGCCGGCAAAATTACACTGCAATATTTCACTGCAACATTTCACTGCAAGTTAAAAGTTGCCGGCAACATTTCACTGCAACATTTCACTGCGACATTTCACTGCAGCATTTCACTGCAACATTTCACTGCAACTTATAAATTGGCGGCAACATTTCACTGCAATATATCACTGCAACTTATAAGTTGCCGGCAATATTTCACTGCAATATTTCACTGCAACTTATAGGTTGCCGGCAACATTTCACTGCAAATTCTAAGTTGCTGGCAACATTTCACTGCAACATTTCACTGCAACATTTCACTGCAACATTTCACTGCAACTTATAAGTTGCCGGCAACATTTCACTGCAACTTCTAAGTGGCTGGCAACATTTCACTGCAACATTTCACTGCAACTTATAAGTTGCCGGCAACATTTCACTGCAACATTTCACTGCAACATTTCACTGCAACTTATAAGTTGCCGGCAACATTTCACTGCAATATTTCACTGCAACATTTCACTGCAACTTATAAGTTGCCGGCAATATTTCACTGCAACATTTCACTGCAACATTTCACTGCAACTTATAAGTTGCCGGCAACATTTCACTGCAACATTTCACTGCAACATTCCCCTGCAACTTATAAGTTTCCGGCAACATTTCACTGCAACATTTCACTGCAACTTATAAGTTGCCGGCAACATTTTACTGCAACTTACAAGTTGCCGGCAACATTTCACTGCAACATTTCACTGCAACTTATAAGTTGCCGGCAATATTTCACTGCAACTTATAAGTTTCCGTCAACATTTCACTGCAACATTTCACTGCAACTTATAAGTTGGCGGCAACATTTCACTGCAATATATCACTGCAACATTTCACTGCAAATTATTAGTTGCCGGCAACATTTCACTGCAACATTTCACTGCAACTTATAAGTTGCCGGCAACATTTCACTGCAATATTTCACTGCAACTTATAATTTGGCGGCAACATTTCACTGCAACATTTCACTGCAACTTATAAGTTGCCGGCAACATTTCACTGCAATATTTCACTGCAACATTTCACTGCAACTTATAAGTTGCCGGCAACATTTAACTGCAACATTTCACTGCAACTTATAAGTTGCTGGCAACATTTGACTGCAACATTTCACTGCAACTTATAAGTTGCTGGCAACATTTGACTGCAACATTTCACTGCAACTTATAAATTGGCGGCAACATTTCACTGCAATATATCACTGCAACATTTCACTGCAACTTATTAGTTGCCGGCAACATTTCACTGCAACATTTTACTGCAACTTATAAGTTGCCGGCAACATTTCACTGCAACATTTCACTGCAACTTATAAGTTGCCGGCAATATTTCACTGCAATATTTCACTGCAACTTATAAGCTGCCGGCAACATTTCACTGCAATATTTCACAGCAACATTTCACTGCAACTTATAAGTTGCCGGCAACATTTCACTGCAACATTTCATGCAACATTTCACTGCAACTTATAAGTTGCCGGCAACATTTCACTGCAACATTTCACTGCAACTTATAAGTTTCCGGCAACATTTCACTGCCACATTTCACTGCAACTTATAAGTTGCCGGCAACATTTAACTGCAACATTTCACTGCAACTTATAAGTTGCTGGCAACATTTGACTGCAACATTTCACTGCAACTTATAAGTTGCTGGCAACATTTGACTGCAACATTTCACTGCAACTTATAAATTGGCGGCAACATTTCACTGCAATATATCACTGCAACATTTCACTGCAACTTATTAGTTGCCGGCAACATTTCACTGCAACATTTTACTGCAACTTATAAGTTGCCGGCAACATTTCACTGCAACATTTCACTGCAACTTATAAGTTGCCGGCAATATTTCACTGCAATATTTCACTGCAACTTATAAGTTGCTGGCAACATTTGACTGCAACATTTCACTGCAACATTTCACTGCAACTTATACGTTGCCGGCAACATTTCACTGCAATATTTCACAGCAACATTTCACTGCAACTGATAAGTTGCCGGCAACATTTCACTGCAACATTTCATGCAACATTTCACTGCAACTTATAAGTTGCCGGCAACATTTCACTGCAACATTTCACTGCAACATTTCACTGCAACTTATAAGTTTCCGGCAACATTTCACTGCAACATTTCACTGCAACTTATAAGTTGCCGGCAACATTTAACTGCAACATTTCACTGCAACTTATAAGTTGCTGGCAACATTTGACTGCAACATTTCACTGCAACTTATAAGTTGCTGGCAACATTTGACTGCAACATTTCACTGCAACATTTCACTGCAACTTATACGTTGCCGGCAACATTTCACTGCAACATTTCACTGCAACTTATAAGTTGCTGGCAACATTTGACTGCAACATTTCACTGCAACATTTCACTGCAACTTATACGTTGCCGGCAACATTTCACTGCAACATTTCACTGCAACTTATAAGCTGCCGGCAACATTTCACTGCAATATTTCACAGCAACATTTCACTGCAACTTATAAGTTGCCGGCTACATTTCACTGCAACATTTCACTGCAACATTTCACTGCAACATTTCACTGCAACATTTCACTGCAACTTATACGTTGCCGGAAAATTTTACTGCAATATTTCACTGCAACTTATAAGTTGGCGGCAACATTTCACTGCAATATATCACTGCAACATTTCACTGCAACTTATAAGTTGCCGGCTACATTTCACTGCAACATTTCACTGCAACATTTCACTGCAACTTATACGTTGCCGGAAAATTTCACTGCAATATTTCACTGCAACTTATAAGTTGGCGGCAACATTTCACTGCAATATATCACTGCAACATTTCACTGCAACTTATAAGTTGCCGGCAAAATTTCACTGCAATATTTCACTGCAACTTATAAGTTGCCGGCAACATTTCACTGCAATATTTCACTGCAACTTATAAGTTGGCGGCAACATTTCACTGCAACATTTCACTGCAACGAATAAGTTGCCGGCAACATTTCACTGCAATATTTCACTGCAACTTATAAGTTGGCGGCAACATTTCACTGCAACATTTCACTGCAACTTATAAGTTGCCGGCAACATTTCACTGCAACTTATGAGTTGCCGGCAACATTTCACTGCAACATTTCACTGCAACTTATAAGATGCCGGCAAAATTACACTGCAATATTTCACTGCAACATTTCACTGCAAGTTAAAAGTTGCCGGCAACATTTCACTGCAACATTTCACTGCGACATTTCACTGCAGCATTTCACTGCAACATTTCACTGCAACTTATAAGTTGCCGGCAACATTTCACTGCAATATTTCACTGCAACATTTCACTGCAACTTATAAGTTGCCGGCAACATTTCACTGCAATATTTCACTGCAACTTATAAGTTGGCGGCAACATTTCACTGCAACATTTCACTGCAACTAATAAGTTGCCGGCAACATTTCACTGCAATATTTCACTGCAACTTATAAGTTGGCGGCAACATTTCACTGCAACATTTCACTGCAACTTATAAGTTGCCGGCAACATTTCACTGCAACTTATAAGTTGGCGGCAACATTTCACTGCAACTAATAAGTTGCCGGCAACATTTCACTGCAATATTTCACTGCAACTTATAAGTTGCCGGCAATATTTCACTGCAATATTTCACTGCAATATTTCACTGCAACTTATAGGTTGCCGGCAACATTTCGCTGCAACTTCTAAGTTGCTGGCAACATTTCACTGCAATATTTCACTGCAACATTTCACTGCAACATTTCACTGCAACTTATTAGTTGCCGGCAACATTTCACTGCAACATTTCACTGGAACTTTCTTTTCTTGCGTAGATAATTCTCTCTCTTCCAAATGATAATCTTACTGATCCTTTAGTTTTTTCTTTCTCATCATCGGGTGCATTTGAAAATGCAATACACAACCCACATTGGTCGTTTTTGGGTACAAAAAACAATATATCAACCTCTTTAAGGGGTCAACCCTTTTTATCATTTTCAAAAAATCGATTTTTTGTTGTATTTTTTTATTTACTTTGCAGAAATACGATATTAAAATTTCATAAAGATCGGAGCAGTCTAACTGAATTTTTGGGAACTTTCACTTTGTCACCCGAACGCGATTCTTCATTAAAAAAAAACTTTAAACGCGTTTTTTTCGAAACAACGTTTTTCGACTCCGCGTTGATGAAATCTCGGGACTACTGGACCGATCCTCGCCAAATTTTTACCAGACATTTTTTATAACTACAGCTATATCGCGGAAAACGTTTTTCAAAAATTTGATTTTAAATATATTTTTGGCCAAAAACAGTGAGAAAAGCATTTTTTTTGTATTTTTTCGAAAAATGCCCGCCATTTTGTCAATTTTCCAAAAATCAAAAATCGCCCTACTGACCCTAAAACTATTTGATTTTTTGTTTCAGATCAACCATCTCGAAAATTTCATCAACAGCGCACACCCCATTCGTTTTTTCGACATTTAGAGTAGAGTTCTGTGACCCTGATTCATATTAACTCACTCCTGTTTCTGCTATGAATGCCTCTCATTGTTATTACTTAAAGTAGTAGTATTTTCAAAATTATTATTGTGTTTAATGTTGTTGATGTTTATGTAGATATTACTGGGAAGTTGACCGTGTGGACCTCAAGGGTCGCACCTCGCGGCTTGTTTCAATCACTTTTTATCACAATTCAGTAATTTGGATATGTGTGAAGGATGACAAGATTACAATTGCTGTAATATGTATTTTGAAGATAAACTGCAAATTCGTATGTTAAATTGAAACCATAATTTAATTGAAATTCAAATTTTTTTTCTATCAGTCAATGTAGCCAAAAAGTTAGAATAAATTGGCCCTGCTCAAAATCGACTATCAAGATAAGGCAAAAATTATTTTTACGACACTATTATTTTTTGTACGTATCCGTAAGACCTGACCAATTGAAGAGTTTCCATTTCGTACAACTTTTTTTTTTGAATACAAAATACAACAAGCCGCGAAGTGCGACCCTTGAGGTCCACACGGTCAACTTCCCAGTAATATCTAGATAAACATTAAAAATATTAAACACAATAATAATTTTGAAAATAGTACTACTTTAAATAATAATAATGAGAGGTATTCATAGCAGTAACAGGAATGAGTAAATATTAATCATATCATCTACGGGAGCATCCATTGATTACGCAAGGCTTTTAGTGGATGAGTGATGATGATTGATTACCACAAATGCAAATTTGATTGAAATTTTGATGGTTTTTAAAATTTAAGCCGCTTATTTTTATGAAAAGACTGCAAAAACTATTAAAAATCTGCTCACATTATCCAAACATTTTAAAACTTTGATTGACTTTACAACAAAGTCTTTAGAATAAAAGATATAAGGTAATATCATTCGGAAGAACCCCTTTCATATGGTAACTTTGAATGATTTTTTATTTTTAATTGAATTTTTTTCAACGCCATGAAAAAAGTTTTGCTGGTTTCTCTTCAAAAACTGATAGGAATGTATAAATTTTATAAACATTTATTACTGTGTTGTGCAAATCAGGTTTGAAAAATATTTTTTATGAAAAAAACCCTAAGTTTTTGCATTTTCTTCTATTAAATTAAAAAGAACGGCTGAAACGAATTTTTATAATGTTAAAATAATCAAACACATGTAAAAACACGTTGATTGACTTCCTAATAATGCAAATTTTAAATCTGGTTCGTGAGATATAGTGAATGGAAGAAATGACCTTAAAGATCACGATGACTGTTAATGATTTTTTATTTTTTATTTAATGTTTCTTGCTTTTATGAGAAAAAATTTTGATGAAGTTTTTTCAAGTATTGCTTGACGTATATAAATTTTATAAAAATTGAATACTGTCTGCCGTAAATCAGGTTAAAAATTTATTGTTTATTAAAAAAACCTAATTTTTTGCACTTATTTTTCTTAAATTAAAAAACGGCTTCAACAATTTTTTTTTAAATTCAAGAAATTCACGAAAATTTCAATACGCGTTGATTGACTTCTTGACAATGTAAATTGTATGTTTGGTTCGCGAGATATAACGCATGTCAGAAATGACCTTGAAGATCATGATGCCTGTTAAGGATTTTTTATATTTTTTATTTAATTTTTTACATGATAATGAGAAAAAGTTTTAATGTTGTTTTCACAAGCACTGATTCAAGTAAATAAATTTTATAAAAATTGAATACTGTCTCCCGTAAATGTGGTTAAAAATTTATTGTTTATTAAAAAAACCTAATTTTTTGCACTTTTTTTTTAAAAATTTAAAAACGGCTGCAGGAAATTTTTTAAAAATTTGACAAAATCACACAAACGTTAATACGCGTCGATTGTTACCTTGAACAAGGAAATCGTATGTTTTGTTCGCGAGATATAACGCATGACAGAAATGACTTTCAAAGGGGTGAAAACAGCAAACCCCCTCGACCGAATTGTCCCAAAAACTAATCAGCTCTTAAAATTGCAAAGACGCTTCGATTGACACCTCAACGAAGTCGATACGACTTTGTTTACGTGAGTTATGCTCGTAGAAAAACAGCCCGCGAACGCACGTATGTACGTACATACACACACACATACATACTTCTTTCTAAAAACACTTTATATATACTCTATAGACCTCAAAACGTAAAGAAATGTTGAAAATTTCAATTTCGATTTTCGAGGCGATTACAAGAACTTCCCATATACTGGGAAGTTAAAAATAAACGCTGGTGTAAATCATACAATAAAAAATTGTACTTGTTCTTAATTTCTGAATAAAAAGTTATTAAGCGCAAGCTTCGTCAATTCCAAACACAAGTTTCACACTTAAGCTATTCAAGTTGCTTGAAAGTGCTAGAAATCCTATAATAAATGTAGTCCAGAGAAGAACTTTTAAAAAAAGCTTCTAAATTTGTTGTCCGAGCCGTCATTCGGTCGTTCAGATGGCTCCGCTTAACAGAATGCAAAATTCTTGGCCAAAATGAGGAATACTTTTCGGATAAATCTAAAAACTCAATCAGATTTATTTGTACAAAAGACTCGATAAGGTACTTTTAATCTTCTATTCAACAACAACAAAAAGGTGATCACTTCTGATTAGCGTTGAGTGCGAGGCTGAAAATAACGTACAAACTAGCAGCTTTTATTCTGACCAACCAAATATGCTTATTTCATTTTTAATTAAAAACAATCTTATTTTATATAATATCTAATCATTGCAAATGGAAACAAAGACTTTGTACATGAAACTAGCAATACTCCTGAACTCCTTCGTGTATCTTGCAACGCTTTTTGATCCTTTGATGTATAATGAGGCGCTCTCTTCAGAACGAATAATTCACTTCTTGTCTGACCCATTCACATATATTTTAAAATAGTTTTAATATTTTGGAGTTAATCATTCAATGAAAATAAATAAATACTACCTAAAGTAAACTAGCAAATTTTATTGCATGGTCAAGTGATGTTTGATTGATTTCACCGTGATTTTTATTTTATTGCCATTATTTTTCTTTAAATTCCTGTTATAAGAAGAACTGAAAATATTTCAGTCTATTCATTCTGTTGTCATTTTTGTACAATTTAAATTCTCATTAACTCATTTCATGCCGTCATCTGATCAATGTTCAGCGAAGCTATTGAACAAAAAAGGCAAATTTATAAATATTCAAATTACATCATAATTGGGTTTGTGCGTTGGTGGATGAAGAAGCAAAAAAATTGAATAAAATATTGATAATTTATGTAAAAGCTACATCAGCTTTTAAATTGCATTTCATATCAATAAGTATAATAGAAAGAAAACCAAAAAAATTCTGCTTAAAAAACTAAAAAAAAAAAACCAAAAAAAATCATCATGATATCTTAAAAATTATTTTAAAATGTACAGTAATCCTGCTCTGACCAGATTGCGTCTGAACACACCCGAAAAAAACTATCAGTTACATTTGAAATTATTACTTCAATTTTCATTAATTTCAAAAAGAAAAATTAATTAACTTTTCTAATTTCTTGTTTCTTACATTTTCTTTTGCCAGTTTCACTTCTTACTTACATTAATTCCAAACAAATTCCAGTAATCGTTTACAATCTAATTTACATTTGTAATTTTTCTTAAATTTCTCCATTAATCACGACAACTTTTTAAAGCTTGCATTTTTTAAATGTCTTTCGGATACATTCTTTGCATAATTAATTTTCCACTTCAATCTCCACCGCCATTGGTAAAATATTCGAAAAGTGGTTTTCCTCAAATTTGTCTTACACTCAAAGATCTTCTACAAACGAGAAAAGTTTGCTGATTTGATTTTCCGACCAGTCCAATTTACTTTTCCCTATTTTTCAATTCAACGAGGGGAAGAGTGTTTGGTAAATAGAGCAGCTGAAAATAAATGTAGTCATTAATAACTTACGAAATTGTGGAAAATAAATATTTAAGTTTGAATTTTCCGAGATTTCGTTTAATTTTTTGAAATTGAAGAAAATGCAACTAAACTAAATGCAACTGAAGAAGGAAGAACTTTAATCAATTTCTTAAAACGTTTTTTGCCATTTTTGGACGAAATGCTGCGGATGTTTGAAATATATTTCAGACTGCAATGGCGTTTTTGATTGTTTTTATAAGTTGGTTTATGTTTTAAATTGATTAGATTGAATAATTTTCAAGCGTTTCAAGTTTCACACGTGAAAATAATTAAAAGTGGGTGCAAAAATTTCATTTTTGCTCCTTAAAGAAGTTTCCTCTTTAAAGAACATATCACTGAAGAAGGCTACATATAGTAGCCGAAATATATATTTCAGAAATTAAAAATAAAATGTGGTTAAAAAAAGTCACGACTTTTATTATTATTAAACATAAATGGTTTAATTTTCTTCACAAACGAAAGGATCTGAAAGATTGTTTTGCTTGTGGCTCATAGCATACAATCTCAAAGTTTTCAATTGTTGAAACAATCCAATTTGGATAATTTACATTCTACCACCCAAGGCAGCTTGTTAATTGTTCAGATACTTTCATTTCTTGTGGTCTTATCCTATACATACATTATTTTTGTGGTAAATCATGAGTCACTTAAGAAATGTTTTCATAATTTGATATAAAAAAGCTCAAACATCAGCGGCATAAGGATTTTTTTTTTCGAAAATATTTGGCCCAGATATCTGCGAAATAATTATGAACCGTTCCTTGTTCATAATGTTTTACACAACCAAACGAAATTTGTGTCTTAAAGAAAATGGAAGATTTGCCTTACGGGAAAAATAGCCTGGCGTTAAATCCACCTTTTTGCATCAACTAAACAAATCAGAAGCTTAAGGACAATACAGCTATTTTTTAAGATAAAATTCAAATCTCAAAAATCCTTGCATCGTATCAAGTTCGTTGTCAGGATGTCGGAACACTACTTTCTTGGCCTTTGCAAAACTGTTCCTTTTGAAATCCACTTTCCATGTACACTTGGAATATGATTCGGTCGTCTGAGCAAACCCAGTGAATCCCAAAAAAGGACTACACACAATCATTCACGGAACCAAAAAAAAACACTCTACCACACATGATTATTTGGGGATGTTGTTGAAAATCTGCAAGTTTGTTCGAGTTCCTAAAAAATCAACCTGCCAAGCAATTCCGCAGAAATATTTTTCTCATGTGTGCTTCCCGCCCGATGCAACCAAATGTGGTGTAAAAAAGGAGCACAAGCGACCGACGTGAAAGTACCGAAGAAAGTTCCCATTTTGCAACAAATTTTTCTCAGTGATTTATTTCGAATTTCCGCACATGAACGACTTGTGGGAGCCATGTGTGGGGAATTGAGTTGGATTCACTGGTTCCGGATACCCTTTTGGCCAGGTATTCGTAACGTTTTATTCAGGCACTTGGAGGCAGAGTGATATTTGTTGTGGTATGCGCTGAGGTGGAGTGAACTCCTACTTTTCTTCGCTCCTGCAGGATCATAAAATATGCATTGGTCTTGGAATCAAGTCTTTATGGAAATTCTCAGGGTACGAAGCTCTACTGTGCTGTTAACAAGTATTGCTACTATTTTCATGTGAAATTAGTGTTTTTGGGTGAGGTTTAACTTTGAAAAAATGGCATCATGTTATTTCAGCGAAACAAATTAAGGCTCCTACAGTTGTGTTATTTACTTTATTTGCAAAGCTTATTAAGTGAGAAACAAGCTTTGCTTGTATGTTATAACTCCTAGTGTTTTGAATATATTTAATTTCATATAATTTGGTTTACTTGATACAAATTTATTAAATTGATTGTTATGATTATTTTCGGAAAACATAACAAATTCATCTTTCACGTAGTTCCGTTTGATTTCAGAAACAACTATTATGAGACTGATAGTCTATAACTGTTAGATACAAACCAATTTTTGTGGAACTTCATGAAAAATAAATACCCTGAGTATTTGAACTATCCACAAAAGACATATTTGCTGGAAATGTACTAACAAAAAATCATGTATTTTATTGAAGATGTAATTAATTACTAAGTGACATCAATAAACGGAGCTGAGATTGTAACCGCCAGTTCAGTTTAACTAACAATGGTTTCGAGTCTGACCAATTTTCTCTCAGTATAATCTTTCCCACCTCTTCAGCCAATCTTTAAAAAATCCTCCTTGTCCTTGGATATCATCGTTGCTGTTTGGAAAACATTTCATACAATCTCCACCTTCAAAAGCCACGTTCTTTCCAAAATTGTGAAGATATTGTTATAATTAGTGTTATTCCTATACCTGTATTTCGAAAAAAAATATGCATATATAATAGACTCAGTCTTCCTAAAGAGACTTACATTAGCTTTGAACATCTGAATTAGCTACCAGTAACATTATCTTATTCGTATTAAATTTCATCTGCAAAGTGGATATCACATGCGCATTTCCTCTACCTCAGTAAAAATTTTGACCTCATGGAAAACGAAGCCTTGATGTTCAAACTCCGTGGCTTCTGAATGTCAAAAAAATTGATGAGATGGCTTAGTGTTTATCAACATTTTCAAATGCAATTCGCTAAATAAATTTCAAGGACTGCTATCTTCAAAATATTTACTCTATTTCTGGCTTTTCGTGGATTTTTTCTCTTTAATACTTTCTCATAAAAAATATTTAAGGTGTTATTGGGGATATCCCATAATTTTCACGCTAATGACCTCAAAAAGTAGTGTATCAATTACGAAATTTAAATGCAAATTTTTCCAATCCAAATTAATGTCTTTTGAATACAGTAACACCAAGAATAACCGCAACCCAAACATAATTTTTTTAGGCAAACATTTTTGCCTCTGATTAAAGCTTAGTAATTCTGCTCCAAAAAGGGTAGATCATGTTATCTAACTTGGAGTCGTTTAGGATAAAAAGTTGAATCTTGGCTGAACTTATGACCAAATTCCTTGCTACAGTTTTGTGCAGATTATCTCAATTAAGAGACGCGAAAAATAGATTACAAATAATTAGGCTGCTTACTATTCACTGCAGTTTTTTGACTGACTGCATAATTTCGAATTTCGCTTTTGAAATCGACACTTTAGTCAGTTCAAAAACTCTTCTTGCTGTTTGCTCTGATTTTTTTTAGAATCCAAGCGTACTTTGTAATTTACAGTTCTGTGAATTCAAATTTGGCAATTTTCAAACTGACTTATCATAAAATATAATTAACTTTGAGTTTCTTTTAAATAAAATGAATAGATCTTCAAAAATTGAAGACTAAGTTTCAAAAACCATAATTTTTACATTTCCAAGTTAAAATACGTGAGAAATATCATCTTATGTATCTTTCTTCATAGAAAATATATTTTCAAGCTGCGTACGACTTACATAAACATCAAATTATTGTTGTAAAGGAAAAGGAAAGGAAATTCGAACTTCAATAAATGTTCAATTTTGCTTTTTGCAGGTTTTGCATAATTTGTTAGTTAAGCATGTGTAAAATATTCTCTTCAAATGATAGAACGAAATTCGCAGCCTATACAAAATAAGAGCCTGTGAACGCTCCTGATTTCCACACAGCCTGAGAATGTGTAGCAAAAATAATTGAAAAACTAGTAGATGAACTATTTTAAAATTTGGCATAATATTAGAAACATTATTCAAACCAACACTATTTACTTTACTAAATATAAATTTTTCACGAAAAATCAAATATTCTTTTTAATTACGTATCATTCTTCGATATTTCACTTTTCTTTTTCAGATCCATATTGATTAAATGTTCTCCTGATGTTTCAATAAACCAGACTCAAAGCTGAGTCCCGTAGAAGACTCATAGCAAAAGAGCCTCGATGAAATTTTAGCAATTTGAAAAGAAAGAAAATTGATTTCGAAAGTGAAATTATGTGTAAACACGTATTAGAAGTTACAAATATCAGAAAAATATCTCAAAACATCTACTTCTTCTTATTAACCACCTAGATGAACCCGTCTCTCTATAACAAAACACAGCAGTTTCATTTTTGGTGGTTCTCCCGAACCAAAATCGATTTATTTTGAAATCTTTTAATCTTTTGGAAGATGTGTAGAAACTTCTATAATTTTTATAGATGAAGGACTGTTTGTTTGTTAATAAGTATAAAAGGACACAAGAATTTTCGTATTTTTCAATAAATTTTCTGAAAGTATCGAAAAACGAGTTGAAATAGAATTCTTGCGTTTCAATATGGACCACAATTCTATTATCAAATCTGTGCTGTGGCAAAATTTGGCTCTTATGTTAAATCGAATTAATAAAAAAGATTTTCACACCTTCGCAGTAAGCAACTTTAACTTTTTTGTGAAGCATTTGTTAGCTTGCAAAGAGATTGCCTTTTCTTGATTCTGATTTCGAGTAGCAATGAAATAGTTAAGAAGTGATTTCGTATTAAACCAACTTTTTTTCTTATGGAATTGAAAGGCAAAAGGACGTTAGCGACTGTTTTAAACTTTACAGTATAACATTTTAAAATTGGCGTGTACCAAATAATGAATGTGAAGCACTTTCAAACAAAAAAAACGATCCCAGACATTCTTCATTTAACACGCGCTCGTACAGTGCGTACTGAGACAATATTCAGTTCAATCAATTTGGAAACGAAAAATGCATTTAAAAATTCGAAAGCACTTATTTCTTCAAAAAATTTACTTATACTGGTTTGCCTTTTAAACTGTAATATGTGTGTATTTTGCAATTCACATAATAATTATAAATTGAAATCGTAAGAAAAGTACAGTTGTTTTTCAATAGTCTCAATACTCCAAATATTCTCAAATATTTGCCAGTTATTATGCTGGTCATCTTTATAAAGGAATCTAACATTGCCTGTAGAACTGAAATAAAAGTAAATTTTAATTATGCAAAAAACGTTGGCAGTATGCAATTAATAATTATGATTTAAGAATGAAGTGTGGACGGCATTAACGTGAAACATGCTTCCAATTTTAACGGATTCCTAAATTTCTCATCAAATTATGGATTTATCTCATTATTCTTCACTTCAGCCAATCTGCAAAATACAAAAAATCACAAAAACATTTTGTTTATTATTTCCACGAAGTTTTTGATGTTTTTTCTAGGAGTCTTCCAAAACAAAGGCAAATGGCGGATTAAAATATATCTTTTGATCGATTCCTTTAACTGTTTGACATCAGGTTTATTCTTACAATCGTCAGTTATAAATTAAGCCAGTTTCCAAAAATATGTCATGTTTAAGTCGGAAGCGATCGACATAGATTCTCGCTCTTTGTTTCTGATTTCCCGTCTAGGATGCTTGAATACCAAGAAGAGAGAACGCATTCCAACGTTATTTACCTTGCTTACTATTTCTGAGCTCCCAGCATGGCTTTTAGAAGACTTAATCCTAGCAATTTTCTAACAACTTTTTTTTAAAATACAACAAAATATGCTCAACTGAACAGCGAGTATACCAAATGGTAGACTAATGGCAGCCATACTGCGTCAACCACAGACAGTGTAACAGCAAAAAGGTTCTACTATAACTACCATCACATTTGTTATTGATGTGATTTCACACACTATTCAATATACCGCATTCACTTCCGAAAATGAAAAGATTCTTCGATACAACTACACTCTAAAAATTCCACTAGTTTATTCACACTCAATTATTCATATATCTTGCGTTGATGCTAAAACTGCTTCCTAAAGCTGCATCCTCCCAATAAGAACACAGACTAGTATCCGAAGTACATTTGAATAACTCAGCTAAACGAACCATACCATGCATCTAGAACTTTTCAAAAGTGAATCCTCCACAATCAAAACTGTCCAAATATTTTTCAAATCGTCTAAAACTTCAAAAGAAAAACATCCTTCATATACACATGATTTTGCTTTTCAACTGCATACTAGTTCTCTGCAAACGATATACTTTGAAAGAACTTAGTATGGAGAAACGAGGGATGTTTTCTGACCGGATCCTTTCTTTAACCTTTATGGGTTAGTCTCAAGCTGAAGTGAATGGGAAGTCCTTGTAGGTTGGCGTGACGGTGGAAAATTTCGATTTGGTCAGTTGCTTCATGTGAAACGTGATTTATTATTAATGGCAGCATCAGAAGAGCGTGGGGAGATGAGTTTCAGTTACACTTGTTATCTTGGATATTTTCTTGGAAACGCTCACACAGTACCGATATTCATTTTCTCGAAACGACTTTTACGAGCAAAGATAAGTTGCTTGATTAAGCAGCTTTAGAAGCTAGTGCTTGTGAAAAGATATAACGAAATGCGACCGAAAAATCAGTGCAGGTTGTTGTTATGAGAACAGAATTCTTGGAAATGCATAGAGGTGTGGGTTTAAAATTGAAAACATTCAAGTGTTGATTGGTTATATAACAATCTGTTATAGATATTTGTCAAACGGTTTATCGTCAGAAATTAAAGTCATCCAAAAAGGTACAGTAAAACAATTTCATGTACGAAGTTTAAGCTCAAAATGTGTTCTGTGAGGTGAGCCACGTTTAGGCAGTAGAAAAACTCCGAAAGTGGTAATCATCCACATCCTCTTTAAGTTACAGTAGAAAAGCAAAAAGGACTACACAATTTCATCAGCTGCCGAATCAAGCTCCAGGCTTTTTATAAACAAAAAAAATCTCTTAACAGAGGATACCAAAATTACACTGTCAATATTGTGGTAAATCTATCCATGGTATTCCTGCATGATCAAAATGTGTTGCAAATTAACTTCGAGACCGTCCGGTGGCGAAAATTGATTTTTGCTCAAGCCCATACGCTGCTTCCCTCAAGATTGTGCAGTGACAGTTCTATGGCAGAAATACTAAGCTCATACCAATCTAACCTAGAAACTATGAATAATACATCTGACACGCAGCAATTAAGGATCGCATCGGAAACAAAAAAGCTACTCTTCTTTGAAACTCTTTTATATATCGTGAATAACATAAACAAATAAGAAACCAATTCAAATCAATATAAAACGTTAAAAATAGAATAAAACCAAAAGACTAAACAAGCCGCAAAGTGCGACCCTTGAGGTCCACACGGTCAACTTCCCAGTAATATCTAGATAAACATTAAAAATATTAAACACAATAATAATTTTGAAAATACTACTACTTTAAATAATAATAATGAAAGGTATTCATAGCAGTAACAGGAATGAGTTAATATTAATCATATCATCTACGGGAGCATCCACTGATTGCGTAAGGCTTTTGGTGGATGGGTGATGATGATTGATTACCACAAATGCAAATTTGATTGAAATTTTGATGGTTTTCAAAATTTAAGCCGCTTTTTTAATCAACAGACTGCAAAACTATTAAAAATCTGCTCAAATTATCCAAACATTTTAAAACTTTGATTGACTTTACAACAAAGTCTTTAGAATAAAAGATATAAGGTAATATCAATCGGAAGAACCCCTTTCATATGGTAACTTTGAATGATTTTTTATTTTTAATTAAATTTTTATCATAATCATGAAAAAGTTTTGCTGGTTTCTCTTCAAAAACTGATAGGAATGTATAAATTTTATAAACATTTATTACTGTGTTGTGCAAATCAGGTTAAAAAAATATTTTTTGTGAAAAAATCCTAAGTTTTCTTATGTTTTTCTATTAAATTAAAAAAAACGATGAAACGGATCTTTATAATGTTAAAATAATCAAAGACGTTTTAAAACACGTCGATTAACACCTTAATGATGCAAATGTTATATCTGGTTCGTGATATATAGTGAATGGAAGAAATGACCTTGAAGATCATGATGACTGTTGATGATTTTTATTTTTTTTATTTAATGTTTCTTGTTATAATGAGAAAAAGTTTTGATGATGCTTTCACAAGCACTGCTTGGAATGTATAAATTTTATAAAAATTGAATACTGTCTTTCGTAAATCAGGTTAAAAATTTATTGTTTATAAAAAAACCTAATTTTTTGCACTTTTTTTTCTTAAATTAAAAAACGGCTCCAACAATTTTTTCCAAAGTTTGATAGATTCACAAAATTGCTAATACGCGTCGATAGACACCTTAACCATGCAAATTGTATGTTTGGTTCACGAGATATGTAAAACGCACGACAGAAATGACCTTGAAAATCATGATGCCTTTTAATGATTTTTTATTTTTTATTTAATTTTTTACGTAATCATGAGAAAAAGTTTTGATGTTTTTTTTATAAACATTGCTTGAAATATATAAATTTTACGTACGTACGTACGTACGTACGTACGTACACACACACACACACACACACACACACACATACATCTCCCTTTCTAAAAACACTTTATATATACTCTATAGACCTGAAAACGTAAAGAAATGTTGAAAATTTCAATTTCGATTTTCGAGGCGATTACAAGAACTTCCCATATACTGGGAAGTTAATAAACTAAATGCAGAAGAACTTTTTGTTAAGTGGAAAAACTGGAAGCAGCGGTAGATGCGGAAACAGCATACATAGCTGCTCCGATTATAACCTATATTGTTGGATAGCAATAAATGAGTCGACAGGCTGATTTTTCTTTCTTTTCTCTCATTAAATTCTTAGTGCAAAGTACAATGATATTGTACTTAAGGGTGGAAATCACATGAAACGGTTCAAAGAATCGACTTTTTTTATTGCAGAAATCGAAAGTTTATCTATTCAAGAGTATGCTCAAAAGTTTGAGACCGATATTGGACGCTCTTCTTATATGTTTGGGGCAAGAAACGAAGCGTACTCGAGTATACTGGGCGGGGCCACGCAGCTTTCTTTCTAGGAATCTATCTTACTTTCTACGTATTTGGCCAGGTATTATACAGAAGAAGATGTATTTTTTTCTTGTATCCCTGTATATATAGTAATACAGAAGTCACTTCAATACTCAGTTTTTGGTAATTTGGTTTCAAATGCGTTTTTTTTTTCGAAACGGGTTTTACCGGCTTGCGTGCATTGTATCTCAGCGAATTTTCAAGTACTAAAGATTTTTTTGCATTCTTAATAAATTTGCTTCTAATTAAATTTGCTTCTAATTAAAAGTCTCGATTTAGAGTTATTGTTTATGACAAAAGTACGAAACAAAATTTCATTTTTGTTCAAACGCATCACAAATTTTCAATTTTCCAAATTTTCACTCAAAATCTAATTCACCAAGTAATTATACATATGGGTACTATAAAAAGTTTGCTTTGATTGCTTTCAGATTAAAATTGTATCCAGCATGCTCGGCAATGAAAGACTCGGACGACGTACCTCCATGAAAAACAGCTGCTACCTTTGAAAATGTTGATGATAATCACTTGAAATAATTATGAACTCTAATTCACAATATGAGTAAAATAACCTTTTAATTTCAATTCGTTTTAATTATTCTTTCCTCTCCAAAAAAAATCACAAAAATGCGTAAAATAACGCTTCCAAATGTGATTTTTCCCTTTAAGTTCCATTAAAATGTTTCTTGTTGGTTTGTACCTGTGTATAGTTTATCTACACTATCCCACAAATGCTATCAGTGTCGATTTGCTTGAAAATTTTGGGGCTTTCTTCGTTAAATAAAGTAATAAAGATATACAAACAAATGTTCACTCATTAGAAGAATAAAATATGGTGCAACGATATGAAGGCAGTAAATATCTGCGATACAAATCTCAATTGGCGTATTACAGGATACATCGAAACAAAATTATTTTGCATCTCTGCGATTTGATCTCCATCCGCCAGTTGTTTCTATGGAATTCGATGGTATTAAACATCCTTTAAAGATCTTCTCAGCTGCATATGCCCTCAGGATTACAGAGTAGACGATGAGATCGTTGGAGAATACTTCTAATGGATTATTATATCCAAAGTGCGTTTAAAGATGGAAGATCAAATAATAAATCTTTCGAAACAAAAAATCTAATCGGAATATAGCTGTTGGTAGTACGATGACGCCCCAACCAAACGTAAGACCTATGAAGTTTGTAAAGTCACCAACACTTATGTAACGTTAAACGAAGACTAGTAAAAGCTTATTTTTGTTGCCCAGCGTGTTTTACAGATTCCAATATTTTAAATGTTAAGCGTAAAGATGCTGGTCAAGATTTTGGTGAGATCTAACGCCACTTCACACAAGCTGCATTACTATCTGCATTCCAACATGCAATCGCATTATTATTGGTCGCTTCTTAACAAAACGATGGGTAAGATTTGAAGCAGCCACCTCACGTCATCTACCTGAAAGCAATCTGTAAGCATATGTTGCCGGTTTATATTCCGTTAGGAATATTTTTCAATTTGCTCATGATTTGCAATTTGCTAAATGCCAATGCAAAACTTAAACTCTGGGAAAAATGAGAAATTTGAATACACAGCTGGTTCTTGGTAGCGTTCGTCAAGCAAAAACCGAGATAATTAATAAAATCTCAACCCTAATAACTCAAAAATTATCTTTATGTTGTTTTTTCCATATTTTCCTTTGCTAAAATAATTTCACAGCAAATTAAGCGACGTGAGTGGAATAAATTTTCCTTCATTTATGGTTCCTCAGAAAAAACGCTCCCACGAAAATGTAAATGAACATACGCTTATATAACACAATCGAGGTAGAAGTGAAATCTACTAGGATCTGGTTGGATACACCGTATGGTTGTATCATTATTGATGCTTATTTAACTACTTTATATGTGGGCATTGACGAGAAAGACAGTGGTAGCGTGCAACTGATAATCAACAACAGACAACATTTTCATTTCGGTTTGCATGGCTTCATATCAATACAAACAACTCAATTAGGAGGAAAATTGTATGGAATTAAGTGAAATTGTTGATGTATTCGAAACACGTAATATTGCAGCTATACTCTGTTTATTGGCACGTTTAATTATAAGTTAATTGTGAATTACCTGTTGAAAATAAGGGATGAAATTCGGAAGGAAGAGTTTCTTTGCCGTATGCAAATTGCAGCAATTATTAAATTGCGGACTTTCAAAGTAGTCTTGCAGAAGACATCTTTACGTAAAAATTTGCAGGAATTTTTTAAAGCAATTTTCCTCTATATTTTAAAATTAAGAGAATTCAATTTATTTTGAATATTTGTGAATAGTTGTAGAAAATTTTTATTTATCATTTTGAACGTGTTCTTAGGGTTGGATTAAACTATTATCTTGCTTTGATTGTGTGTATAGTCACAGAAAAATGAACATATATGTGTAATTGCTATATTACACAAAAACGATCAATTTTCTAAAGCCAATATATGATCAACTGGTCTACTGAAAAGAAAACCTTCAACGACGCAAACGCGAATTCGTAAATGGTTACAATCAACTTGAAAGTTGCCTCATCCATTCGGAAAAATATTGGAAGAGTCTAAAGTCTCCTGCTTGCAGTTCTTTTGTTAACTTATGCTGAATACTGCGAGTATTTTACAGATCAATCTATGATTGCTTATCCCTGCTTTTTCTTCCCCATAATAAGATGAATTCTTCCGTTAGCAATAATAGTAAGATACCATCTAGTAAAAATAGCAAGATACCATCTAGTAAAGCAGCATAATTTAATTTAGCCACCCAACTTCAAAATTATGTAAAATTCTTTTGTCTTTTTGCGACCACTTTTGTTTGAGACTGAATTATTATTTAACAACTTTCACAATCAAGCATCTATTCTAATGAGCACCGCAGCCAAGTGAGGAATAATTAGTGTTACGCTTTGTTCTTCCTTTTTACTGTTAGCAATCAGAATTTCATAAGTTTTTTCAACCTCTACAATTTAATGCTTGGTAAAACAATAAAAAAATTTCAATGTATCTGCATCGGAAATCAAGCAACAAGGATTTTGAAACTTCCACAGCTTCAAAGACAAGTCCTATCACTAAATATTACTTACAAAACGTATGATGAAAGTGAGTCTATATTTATTTCGTTCGATGATTATGAGTCTATTAGGGTCAGGTGGGGTAATTGGAAACAAAATTTCAATGTTTTGCATTGGTATTATTCCCTACCCATTGGTTGCTTTTCTAGATTAAAATTTGGCATTTGTGTTCAAAACTACTCTCCGCCTGAATGCTATAGGTTGAAAAATTTGACTCTATTTCTATTTTCAAATGAGAAAATGCCTGTTTACATTTACCCCAGTATGTTTTCCATTACCCCAGAGACAAGGGGTTAATGGAAACAGCGATTTCATCACTATGTTGATCAAGAAGACAGTTGATGGAGAACGCAGCTTATGTTAAACTATCTGTTGTGTTAGGTGGTGTAGTGGAGGTAGCCTTTTCTTTTGATACGTCCTGGGCATCCTGCAAAGCCCATGTAAATCAACTATCGTCCAAACGTTATCTAAGAATATTTACTGAGATAAATCGCACTAAGCCATGCCAAATTTGAGTATAGTTCATACAAAAAATATAATTCACAAGTAAATGTGTGGTTTATCGCCACGCAAAACGCAGTTCTTTTGTTATTACCAATTACCCCAGCATAAAATATCTATGGGGTAATTGAAAAAATAAAGCTTACACATCACTTAAAACAGAGAAAATGAAAATAATAAGTATATTCTTTCAAAAAGATCCCACATAACAAATTGATTAGTTGTAATCACTTACTTTGCATTTTTTTATATGCTGCAGAGGAAAATATGAGCTTACCAAACTTCGATAAACAACTTTTTTCATAATGTCAACTTCAAACAATGACAGACTGGAAAGCGCAGGAACTCTCTTAATATCTTTCGAGTGTTTGCAAGTCAACAATCGTCAGCATTTAAGTTTATTATAATCACCACGAGGGCAGCTTTATCGTTTGTCTCCATTTACCCTATGTTTCCAATTTTCCCACCTGACCCTACGTGAATATATAGATTGAGAAAGTATGACACTACTTTAGGGGTAAAGTGGGTTTCAAAATTTCAAAAAAAAAACTATTTGTTTTTTTGCTTATTTAAAATATAATATGTCTAGAATATTCTCCCAAAATTTAAAACAATCCGAGTAAAATTCTAAGAAATAGGGCCGTTGGAAGTTTTGTCCCTTCGGCCCAGTGTCATTCTAATGTAAAAATTTAATCGCTTTTTTCTCGAAACTCTATTTATTGTAACCGGTAGTCACATTTTCTCAAAACTTTGTGTGCCGATCTTCTTCAAATTTCGCACACTTCTTCTATATAATATTTGCTACTGATTGAACGAAGGATTCTTTTCTTCTCTGTTTTAAGTAATTTTTCAAAGCCATACAGGGTGCAAATTTTACTAAAAAATGGGACCTTTGGTTCACAACTCCGTCAAAAATGCAAATTTTATTTCATTTTTTTCCTTCGTTCAAGCACGAGTTATAATCATCTTCTAACCGTAAGTTTTGGTTTTTTAATTTATCCTGACTACGGCAAAAGAACTTTTTTTTGAAGGGTCACAGGATATGAGGTCCCAATAACTGAATTTTCAAAAAAAAAATTAATACAACTCTAACAAAATACTTATCAAATGTGTATCTTTTATATGGTAAACTGTTTGAATAAAATATCTAATGGGATATATAAAAAAAATTAGTAAAAATGTACCTGTTTTGAACCTTTGAAATCCACCTAACCCCTAAGTATACAGTTATTTCACGACAGATATTCGAGCGGCTACATTGCCTGTGAGCGGTGTAAAAAGATCTTGAATTTTAAACACGTATTCTGGAACGAAGAAAAATCAAAAAAAAAATTTTGACAGAAAAGTTAATTGAAAATCTAAGCAACCTATGAGAAGAAAAATCGTATTAAACTTATCTATCTATCTTCGGTAGAGATTGCTTATTTCCATTTAAGACTAGTTCAAAGTAACACCAAAAAACGCTTTCCTTTAAAAGGAAAAGTTTATACAAAATTTAATTGATGTCATGATGGTTTTTTCGTAAATTTTTTGAGCGCACCCTATCGCTTCTCTCTTCAAAGGCAAGATATTAATTTCTTGGATTTTTTTTACAGAAACTTATTTCAGACCGATATGCTATGATTCATTGCCACATCTTTTGATAAGCACCTTTCATCAAATTTGACGATATTTTCGTTAAAACTAACAAAAATTCATTGTATTGACTGGAATTCTCTCCTGATTTTTCAGTACAATTATTTGCCTCTTGTTTCTTAGCCCGCAAAATTTAAGTATTGATTGACTTACTTTGTAAGCTTTTAGTTTCATGACCTGTTTTACCTTTCGTGCATTTTGGAAACTATATCTGTGCGTTCTTTTATTGGAATATCTGTTCAAAACATCGGGTAATTTTGCTCCCATTACCAGCTTTATTTCATCAGATTCGTGCTCGAAATAAATTATCTAGAGAATTCGGTTTATTTTGTCAAACCAAGCGTATTAAAACTTTATAAAAATGCATCCCATTTTCGATTTTATAAACTTATAGATTCTGCTATCTTAAGTACTTCTGAACGCAAAATAAATTTAATTACCAATTCTAATTAATCGCAAGTCAAATCAATTGGTTTTCATTAATCTTCATGAATAAATAGTGAACGAACTTGGTTTCACCCGCCAATAAACTTGATGTCCTTAACCGTGCCGATCAAAGATCATTGCCAAGCTACTGACACTTGATTGAAGCCAAAACAACTAACTTCCGACTTTCTGTCTTGATTAGAAGTCAATGACGTGCCAAAAAGGTCCCAAGCATATGTCCTTTCCTAGTGTCGCTGACCATCACATTAGCTAAGCGGACAACGCCAGTTTTGCGAATTCATTAGCAATCATTTCAGTTTAATAGATTCAGGCTGTCGACTGAAATAAATGCCGAGGATTAAGTTGCAAAAGGAGCATTTCAATCTGGCAACAGGACGCCTTGTTGCCGCCACCTCAGTCGCTTTGGTAGCTGCTAATGGAACAATTAATCTTGATCATTGCGTTAATTGCTCGTAACTTTTGAATGATTGAGGCAGTGTAGAAGCCAATCAATATTATTCCCAGGATATCATGAACGAACTAACTAATTAACGATTGCCTGTATTGGAACGGTTGATGCTATTTTTCATTCAGGAAACTCACGCTGTGCGCTGTGCAGTTTCAGGGTGAATGGGGCATATGTTTAACAACACACATAACAATTATTAGAGCAGTTATTTGCTTTTGTATCTTGATGAGACTATGGTAGAAGCTATGCTGCTACTATTTGTGAAGTCTAGATTAAATACAATGCGTTTTATCCATGTTACAAAGATTTGCTAAATAATCAAAAAACTACAATACTAGATTAAACTTTGGCAAGCCAAAATTTTCATTATTTTTTTTAATCTGATTTTTCGAATGAAAAGCACAAATTTCAAAGAATGTCAATAACACTAGTCGAGTAATTGACTTCGACTACTCATTTCACAATGATGCTACATTTGCTATAAATGCAAACAAAAACTATGTTGATATTTTAAATATTTTCTGGAAATTTTTCGATTGAATGTCATGGAATAAAAATTTAAAAAAAAATTATTACAACTAAGAATCTTTGCAACTTAATGGAATTTGCTTTAAAATTTAGATGACATGTCGTAATATCTAATTATCAAACCTATTCATAATCTAAATGATTCAACTACTACTTTATTTCCAAAATAATCAATACCAAAAAATACCATCAAATTATTTCAAAGAAAATTCATTTCATCGATGAGTATAAAATTACAAAATATATTCGTGCCAAGTCTAGTACTTCTTACGACGGTACGCCTTTTCTGTTCATTATGGATACAACTCGAGTTCGCATTTCCTCCACATCACGCAAATCCTGAGCGTAATGTTTTAAAAGATTGGTTTTCTCTTGCAATGCACATTCAGCCTTTTTCACTTGATCCTCGAGAGAATTGTTTTCCTATGTTCATAAAACCAGACAGAATCAACATATTGTCAAAGTGGAAGGATATTTTTCACCTTTTCCAATAGCAAAATCTCTTCAGTATTGTCACGGATACTCTTCTCTTGCTGCACTATTTTCATCTGCAGCTCGTCCCGAAGGGTTTCGAGAGTTTTTACACATTCCTCCAAGTCAATGTTTTGACGACGCTGATTATTAAAATACATTTCGAAAAATATGAATTAGGCTTCGATAAACCGTCTTACCTCAGTTGTGACGAGCTCTTGCAAACGCTTTAATTCTTCTTCGCGTTCGATTAGTCCTTTTTTAGCGGCAATCAACTGGTTGTTTAGTTCTATGGAATAATCAACGTATTAGAGTCAATTTGAATCTATAGGCATCATAAAGTCAAGTAATACTTACCGCGAATTTCAGAATTTTTAAACTCGATCTGGGAAATAAGCTCAAATTGATTGGAATTTTCCGCAGTCAAGGACATCTCGTAGTATTTCAAGGTTTTCATTAAATGTTTATTCTCTTCGATTTGAGCTGCCACTGTATCTTGAAGTCTTCAAGAGTTTAAAAATACAGCTTTAACGAACGAATATGTAAAACAAGGTATATATACTTTTTGAAAGATATGAGTTACAAAAAGGAGCGCAAGCCAAATTGTGTAAAAAGTAAATGTCATAATTTTTCAAAGCCACCTTAGCTGAAAACTATTTTGGATTAGATAAATGAAGTTTTATGATTTGTTGATAATATCACTGAACAGTATTTCCTGATAAGTCTATATCAGTGCAAACTTTTTACAGGTATTAATATAAAACTACCGCCAATCAGCGCGAATTAGTGTTGAAGCTCCTCAAAGATATATCCTTGGTCCTTTTCTCTTCTTTTTATATAGTCCAGTCAAATGGAAGTTTGACCGTGCATTTTGGGTTGGCAGATTTTTTTTTAATGCAATGCGTGGGCAATGGTATAGATAGCTTAAGTTCAAGTTTCTGGTGTCGCAGCTCTTGTCCTTTGGGCTCCATCTTTAAAACAAAAGAAGTTGTGGCACCGTCATATCTCCGGAACCATGGCCCCACAAGAAAAATGTGTTTTGCAAACTTGCGTAGAATTAAATTTTTAGCAAGTTAGAAAGTTATAGGCCTAAAACGACATCCAAAAAGGAAGGAACATCTTTCGAGCGCCACAACTTCATTGCAGGCAATTTTATCGCAAGTCGTTTGCGGTATTGATCGTTTTGATTGCTGTACACTGGCGGGAGCTATTGTGCATCCCGAAGAGGGAAAACTAATGTGAAAAACGCATTTTTAGGCCAAATAATCGGCTTCCGATGGCAAACCCCCCATTGCAAAACTCACGGAGCATTTTAGTGGGCAGAATTTTTTTAATTGCAATGAGTAGTATGCCTTTAAGTGAGCTTATATTTAAGTTTCTGGGGTCGTAGCTCTAATCCCCTTGGCCCCATCTTGAAAACAAAAAAAATGGGACGGCTCCATATCTTGGAAAGCACCGCTCCTACAAAAAAATTGTGAAAAATTCAATTTGCAGTAAGTTGTGGATACATTATTTTCACGTGCTGTCAATTTTAAAAGAGTTACACGCCAAAAACGACGACGAAAAGGGGGATCATTTTTCTTTGTTTTTCATATTACCGCGAAATTCGCTCGAAAATAACTTTTAGACAGTTTTATCACCAAACGTTTGCGGTATTGCTCGTTTCGATTACTGTACCATGTCGGGAGTTATTATATTATTTATACCACATTAATTCACTAACCTATCAATTTTCATCTGTAATGTAAAGTTTAGGCTTTGATAACGTGAAACTTCAGCGGATAATAGAGTGTGCTTCTGTGACAAGTCTGTAATCTGCAAGAAGAACACATTTCTCAACAAATTCTCATCAAGTTACAAGTAATGTAGTGAACCCTACCTGTGAGTTGCATTCATTCAGCTTTGTAAGAAGATCTCTCTCTTCATTCGTACACATATTTATCTTGTACTCGAATAGTTCCATGATATCCGACATTAAAACATTGCCAATCTATTAGCAAATTTTTTTAAGATATTGGAAAAAAGTTTAGTTGAAAGTAACCTGATTGGATTTTTGCGCTGCACTTATCCTGTCAATTAGATCGTTTATTCGTTGCTCCGTGCTGAAGCTGGTCAAGTTGCTAGGAAGAGAGTCAAAACTACATGAGGATTCTTGTAGAGTTTCTGGGTAAACAGATCGAGCCAGCAAGGTTGGTCCTTGTTTGACGATTTTCTGTCAGGAAAATAGTACTGAAATTACCTATTATCAAGGAATATCAGTCATACCTCTGAAATTTCATGAACTGGAAAGCTGCTTACTTGGGCAAGTTGGAATACAAGCGAGCAAGTTTCTGTGAGATAAATTTAAATTTTAGTGAATTGTACAAGGGCCGGTTCAAACAATTACCTGCATCGTCACAAAGCACAGCCTTTGCAATCACAAATTGTATCACAGGTGATCTCATCAGATTATCTAGTCCACTCTTCCAGGAATAATCGGTGCTCCAGCTGGCCAAGTCAGCCAAAATACCCAATGCACGAATATATAAACAAACTTCAGTCTGAAGGACTACTGGTACTATTGTATTCTAAAAATTAAAACGAAACTGCATATTCGCAAAACTTTCAGCAATGGCAGACTGCATTTATTACATTTCCATGGTATTTCGATATCAGCTCACCGAATATGAATTCAAAAATAAATTTTCGCGCCAAGCTGGATAGCTCGTCAGTGATAGGTTCTTGCTTAAACAGAACCCCCAGTAGTTTTAGCAAAGCTGATATCTGTTGTGAGCTGGGGTTTATGGTCTCAGCGACTTGCAATGCATTCCCAACACTTTTCGCCAAATCTTCGATGATAGTTGATAAGTATTCAAATTTATCTGGAACGTGAAACGTATGTGGATTTTTAAGGGTTTTTCTTATTTAAAACAATTTATTCTGTGAATCTTTTAATGAAAAGAATTATGAAATTTTTTGAAGAAATAATATCTTATTTTTGATGTGAATATGAACGCATTATGTTTTCCCGCATAATTTAAATGATAAAAAAATTGCACCTACATTTATTGTTTTGTCAGATTTATTCGATGCCCTGTATATTTGAAGCTAGACAAAATACAAAATAAATACGTAAAATTAACATAATTTATGAAATATTTACTATGAAAGAATTAAACAAAAATAATCCATATTTTGTGTGTATTTAACAAACGTGCCGAAACACATGCGAATATTCCATGACGAAATTCGCCTTCTTTTTGATTATTTGTTGTTAATGTTTTCGTGAATATTGTGATTTTAAAGCTATTAAAATTTATTTGTTCAATTCGGTCCCCCAAAAATTTTGCGAAACTATCTACACTGATTTTTTCGCGTAAACCGTTTCGAGTTTACTTATTTTTTACCCAAACTTGTGAAATTTTTATTTCAGGGAACACAATTAGAGCACTGCTACAGAAACTTGCAAGCAAGAGGACGACGTCTTTGGATCAAGTTATCAACAAACAGAGTCTTCAGAAAACCATGGAATGATTTGAACTGGTGTGCATTTGTATTGTGGTATTGACAATTTTCTCATTTACCGTTCGAATTGTAGGAAAATGTTTGGAGTTTTCATCTCCAAAAACAATAATATTGATGCCCTTACCAATCACAGATTTGAAGAATTTTACTGTTCGAATTTGATGAATGTTGATACCAAAGTATGTTATTTTTAACATTATATAATATTTATTTGAATTAAATTAATATGCGTCTTTGGCAAACGATTTTTCAAATTTTTTAAATAAACACATTCGACGCCTTTGAGTTTTATAAAAATATTTCCTAATGAAAATCCTCAAAATTTTTTTTTGAGATTTGTCGGAACACTTCAATAACACGAAAAAAATAACAATCATATTGATAATAATTTTGAGAAACGAAGATGCTTACAGTGTAGAAATTAAACAATCAATTGAATGAAGTGGGGGAAGTGTGGTTTCGGGGTGACGGACGGCGTCCTCTTCAGGTGCTGTCACTTACCGTCCGCCACCAGACAGCACGACCACGGCTAGGCTTATTGATGGATTAAGCTCATCATACTTCAACTAATTTTTATAATTATTTGTATCCGCGAAGTATAATGACTGTCAATTTTTAGTTCGTATGTGCCTGCGTCGCTATTGTATACATTAGTAAAGATTTGAACCTCATAGTCTAGCCGACAACTTTCGCCTACTAGTGTGCTTTTTGGTTAGCAACTTACTAACACTATGCTTGCAAATTGATGGAGATTCATTTACTTCCAGATTTCATTAAATTATGGAACCAGCCTTAAATCTGGAAGCAAATGAACCTCCATCAATGTGCAAGCATAGTGTTAGTAAGTTGCTAACCAAAAAGCACACTAGTAGACGAAAGTTTTCGGCTAGACTAGGAGGTTCAAATCCTTACTAATGAATCAATTGAAGCTTATGAGATTCTCCTTCGTGGGCATTGCAAACTAAACACAAACGTTTTGAAAGAACTTCTAAACTTGACAATTATGATTTTTTAATGGTTTTTTTGTTACTTCTCCAAATTAACACTTAAAACTTAGACACACTTCAATATATAATAAAAAGAGTAGTAGGTGACACCAAACTCACATTAACAACGAAACTAGACTTTACAAAGTGTTTTCATCTGGAACATATAATCAGGAATTGTTTTGACTTTCAGAATATGACGTTACAAGGACTTCATTATCAAGGAAAAACAATATCAAAATTAAAGATTTGCAATACTTTAATTTTTTCGCTGCTAATTTAAAAAATTATGGACAAAACTCGAAATTTCTGGAAATTATTCGAAGAACAATTTAACATTGTTGCAGAAAAAGTTTCAATAAAGAGTTATATACAAAAAAACAGCAGAAACACAATGAATTAAATGCTGTCAAACAAACTATCAATATTAATTTGATGACTTGCTGAAAACCGAAAAATGCAGCTCATGTTTGAGTAAAAAAAATTGTCAATGCTTTGAATTGTTTCAATGTAGACTCACATAAATTATGTATTTATCAGTAGCGATATAATTTGAAATATAGTTTTTTGATATTCAATAAAAAATTTCTGGTTAATAAAATTCAAGGAAATAACTCAATTTGAATAGATGTTAGGTTAATCCTCTTGATTGAAGCTCGATGAAAGACTATAAATATTTTTACCTAAAAACTTGGCCCACATATTTACAATACTCTGTGACGGTTTTAGATTTTCTCCAAGATTAAGTATGGTTTTTCCGGAAAAAACTCTAAATTATAATATTTCCTGGCGAAAATCATTCAAAATAAGTATGTAAAACGTATTTATGCTTCAGTCAGTAATTTGAAATAATTTTCGTAATAAACAAACAAATTAAAATTCTGAAAAATGTCCAAAAGCAATTTTCTCTTGGAAATCTCAGGTATCAAAAGTTACATTTACACTTGTTTTATTTTACAAGATAATCAAATGTTTTGATTGATTTCAGGACACAGTGATCAGTTTCATCAATGCCTTGCTAACAAATTGAATTTTCTATTACACTTACTAAAATCAACATGATCCTTCTCGCCCAGACTTTTTTGGATTTAATTCAGAAAAGCAAATATTATTAGATTGTCCTAAAACCTCCTTGAATATTTTAAAAGGTTTTCAATTTTTGGAAAGATGTGATATCAATATGCACCATTGTATTCAAATCTTCGATGAGGCAAATAGCATGCGGGGAAAAAAGAAAGAACAATTCCAGAATGATTGCATTTAGAGTATGTTATCGATTTAGAATACTTTTGCTGGAAAATGTCATATCTATGAACATGGCTCATGGCTAATAGAAGATTTTTCGAACTAGAGCCTATCTGATAAATGGTTCCTTCTTCTTTTTGACCAGTCTATGTGATTTTGTTTCAATTCTATCTATGCAACATTTTGTAAGAATCTTCCAAACTTTAACAAAATATTTACCATCTTTATTGATCAAACTCGTCAATAGTATCAAAGAGTTTGTCCCAGCCTTTTCAGAGATAATCCATTTCAAAGCGCACGCTGCGATGTTCGGAAAAAGTTTCTTCAGCTCTTCGGCTAAAAGCAAACGATCCAATGTTATAGCACATCCTATTGATAAGTATGCAAACTCGGTGCTCACCTTTCAAATCAATAACATTAACAAGAAATTCAAACAGCAATGAAATACTTCGGGGCCAACATCGTTTGGCCTCTTTAACCACATCGACATCGTAGTCCGGACTATTATCCACGTCAGTGATATACTACCGAATAAATTGCGCAAATATTAATTTTCCATATCAAAGCACCATCTAACCTCGTCTGGTGTCCTTGCATGCAGCCCGGGATGCTTTGCTTACCTGTAAAATGCATTGAACATCTTCGAGGTAGTTATCGTATCCCTGGAAATGCATACAAATCGCTCGATTTGCCTTCATGTCTGCGAAAAATTCGACCGTGTGTCGGAGCAGGCCAGGATTGAAGCTCCTACCAAAGAATGTAATCCATTTCATAGAGGGCATGCAAAAGCTTACGTAATTTGCATAGATATTTATAGGTTGAATAAATAAAATTGAATATTAATATGTTATATATGTGTAGATATTTGCAAACGATCGATTAATAGAACTGTCGCAATTATTGCTGATGAAGCTGAATTTAATTGATTTAAGGGTTGTGAATATGATTTTCTGTAAATTTGGAGCACACTTGAACGAGTTATGTATATTGAAGTGAAGTTCGATATTATTCAATGCGTGCAAATTCAGATGTCCTGGTTGACCTTTCCACCTGTATGCAACTTAAAAATATACACAGTTCATGTTGATAATTTGACCTAAGTTCCAAAAGAATACATGAATAAATTCAGAGCAACCTCGATAAACTTATAATAAAATAAATAATGAAAAATCATTTCATTCCAAATACAAAGAGTTCAAATTTATTTATGATTTAATTTTTCAACGCACGAGCTTATAAACAGCATTCTTTTGTTCAGAATCAATTAAGCCATGCTAAATTATATCATGATCTTATGCTTTCCCATTAAGAAAAAAAATCAAAGGGGAATTGAAGTCTTCATGAATGTTTTTCATCTAAATCATTTCTGAGAATTTGTACAAAATATATGGTCCCTTAGCTCTTAGGTTTTCGCAGTATTTACAAAATTAATATAGATTTTTCCTGCTCCTTATCAGATCAAACCTTTCTAAGCTGCTCTGGGTGCCTTGCAACTATTGGACTACGATGAGGTATAATTTTCTTTTTTGTTTCAAAAGAGTTTCTCTTTGCCCCATTCTTTTGAGCTTTATCCAATATTAGACTTTCGCCCACAGTAGAACTAGGGATGACATGAAATATTCTATCTGAAAGTCTATCTCACTCTTAAAATTATTCGCCATGGTAGTTGAAGCTTCTAAAAATCACTTCACGAGATATTTTTGGATAACATCATTTGATCGTATTGTATTTAGAAGTGTTGTAGATTTTAACATAGACTTATCTCTTCGATATTCTAGGTATTAGTGCAGAAATCAATTAAGTAAACTATATTTTTTTGGCAGTGAAAGGTCTGCTCAATTTTTCATATTATTTAGGTTTTGCTATAAGAAAATCTTTTTCTATCCAATACTATGTAATGCTAATGAATTCCAAAGAAAATGTAGCAAAATTTTTCTTTATTCTCCCAAAAAATTTCTACCATTCCTTAAAACTTCCAGACTATTGATCGGAAACTGCCAGTTCTTTGTTGCTGTTAGTTTTCTCTTTTATTTGCGAGTTATTTTCTTCTTTTCTTTTTTCTTTCTTTTTCACCTATCTATCTATAAATGTCTGAACCAGACTATTTACTTCATCTGTCCTTACATATATACAGTGTCCCTGTTGTTTGTTTATAGCTTGCTGTCGTCTTAAACGGTTGAATCCTTTTAAAGTTAGTTCAACTTGTTTTCATCTAATTTCACCTTTCACCCAAATATGTTAGCGAGCAAATATTTATATCTAAATTCAAAAAAAATCTGCTTTGATTTTTTTAAAATTGTAAAGAGTTTACAATTTTCAGTTTCTCTGCCGCCCAGAACTCTTCGCAGGTTTGGTTGTTAGCATGATTAATTGGCTTACAATGAACATGTTTAATATATAAAGAGAATGTATTTCAATCTAAGAAAAACATAACAAGCAAATGCAAGAAAGATAGATATAACACTTATCTAGTTTATACATTGTTTTTGCTAATTAAATTGCTTCAATGTTTTCAAGTTTATACATGTACCGTGAATGTAAGTTGAAAATATTCTGCATGGTTTTCAAACATATCTTCTCCCAAACAGTCACATTGCCATAATATTTCCTAGCTCTTAAGATCCTCGACTATTGATCTTCTAAATATAATTTTTTTAATGAGTATCCTGAGTGGCAAAATCAGCTTTTTCCGACAAATGATTCTGTTCTCATTTTATCAGGGTTTTATACGTGTGTTACCATCGATGCAACTCATACATTTTGTTTGTATGACTTTAAATAGTTTTGTTCTAAAGTTGCCTCAAATAAATAGTTCAGATCGCATGATATTTTTGTTGAAATACGCTGGATTTTAAATATAGTCTCTATAGAAAACAAATTTCTATTCAATGAGAGAGCTGAAGGAATGCTAAGCTTATTTACTTCATTATCCGAGAAGATCACCCAAAAATTGCAAATCTTGAAAAGATTACATCGATGTACCTACTATTATCGCTGGTGATGCATTTAGGGAATAATACACCGTCCGTTACATTCCCTGCAATTCTCTAGTTGAAAGCCTCACCAATTTGAATGTACTTCAGCCGGAAGTCCACAAAATGACGCCATGTGGTTTGCTTTGCTTAGTCACTAGTCACTAAAAATAGTCATCACCCATGCATTGGAGGCTAACACTAATCTTGATTAATTGGATTTCGGAGTACAAAATTCTGATTGAACTTTTGAGGACGAGCAAATTCGACAAATTTGTGTTTCCGGTTACAATCACATTCAATGTTACACATTTTCTTTTCAAATCAACGATGTTTTCTTTAGACGGACTAATTTTTTAGGTAGGTTCACTGATTCCCGTCTACCTTTGTAGGCTGTTCCATAACCATTCTTCCTTGTATATACGCGATCATATCGCTCCCTATCAGATTCTCGCAAAAATTTTATACCATAACAAATATTTCTCCACAACATGAAATCGCCAGAAACAACTGTATTGTCTTGTGTGAGAGAGAAATCTTCGGATTGTTAGGGCCAACATGTGTTTTTAGTGCTCATTTGAAAATTCGTAGTTGAAATTGGATTGTGAGCTGAGAAAAGTTGAGCAATTTTACCGAGAACATTTTATTGAATATTTCATGGTTTGGAATTATTGCTCAGGAAACGAGATGATGTAAATTATTTTATCCTTGATTTATGTCGTCTTTTCAGTTTATTGTCTTGATATAAGACGATCTGTCAGGCTTAAAATGTACTTTAAAAATGCTTTTCGATGCATTTTTGGCCTATGTTGTTCACCTGAGAAACACTAAGTGACACGCTAAAGAATGAACTCCCAGGACACACCAAATCTTTAAAGTGTATTCAAAAAAATTTGAAAACATTCAGTACTTATTTTTATATTTGCTTTTGTTAATTTAAATTGATGAAATATTTATGAAACAAATTTTGAGACCAAATTTCCTTGGAACTAGATAAGCTTGAAAAAAGACTGGCCCTTAAATAAATGTATATGAACAACTTTCATTGTTTATTCAGTTCTTAGAATACGTTTTTTAAAAATGATTCGACTAGCATCAAAGCTAATACATGCAAAACTTTTTCGTACTTACTTACCTAAGTGCCCGATGTATCTCAGAAAATGTAAACATCACAAAAGACGAAATATCCTCTTCTGTTGCACCGTCCAAATTATTTTCCAGTAGAAGGCTTATCTTGCAGGCCTAAATGTTAAATACGAAAAAAAGATGATAAGTAAGGGAAGGGATATTAAAAGAATATTTTTCAAACATCACTAGGGACAAACTCACCAAAATTCCATGGTGTTCGATTTTACTGAGGAGTTCTTCAGGCTTGATGCATCGAAGCAAAAGATAGACCGGTGGTAAGTTCTTATAACAGAGATTTATTAGGATTGATAAAGCAGGAACTATAAGTGGTTCCTGGAAAAAATATGTTCCAGTATGATAACCTACACGAACTACATATGCATGTCAGTTACATTTTCACGCGTTACATAGTTAACAAGCGTTTTTATTAGATCCTTTAAGTACGGTTCCTGCCAAGTTATTTTGATTCCATAGGTGAGGCTTTCAAGAAGTTTGAGAACACGCAGAATACGATCCTAAACAAGGATGAATTCTATTGAATCCAACTGTTATATATGTAATCTCAAAAAAAGTCTTTATGAACACATAATTCATATTCATTCGAATACACTTTTTGCTGAAAAATCATAAAAACTATTTTTGCGAGGTAGATAATAAAAGGGGAAAAATAATTAAAAAAGTGTCATGATGACTTAATATTAAATTTGAAAAGACTTTTTGTTTTAATTAATGGAAGTGTATAGCAATTTGTCTAAATTTATGATATTTGTTTTAAACCTGATCATAGATTTAATTAGCCGCGTAAATAGTCAATGGAATTAAAATGCGCCGTTTGTGGGCGTTGTGTTAACATTGCCTACAATAATAAGCTTGAGCTTTTCAAAAATATGGTATCAATGTAAAATTTGCTCAAAATATACCTCTGAAGACTTTTTACGATAATTGCATTGAAAGCTGTAGCTTTGGTTAAGCTGATTCCTGTTATCACCAGTTGGAAGCACTTGTCCCAATGAAAACATCCGATATTTTGTTAAGTATCACCATATCACCATAGAAAAATCAAATTCCATAATTCAATTTCCGGAAAAATTCTGAAGGGCAATTCTTAATTTTCTAGACAATGTTAAATTTCGTATCGTGACAAATGATATACAACATAAGGACCAATCTATTTAGTTCATGACATTATGGTTTTCAGTCGTATTTGAAGTCAATAGTACTAATAAAATGCAATACAATTAAGTGTTTTTGCACGTAATTTTGTAAAATTAAATAAAAAAAGTGTGCACTCCGCTTAACTACAAACTGAAAGCCAAAAAAAATATTCAAATACGGCAATCCTCACATTTGAGAATACTAAAAACAATAACATAGCTTCCAGTACAGCAACTCATATAAAACTTACCGAATTGTTAAGAGTATCCAACAGTTTGCTTAATATCTCCATATATTTGAACTTCCGCACCAATGCTACTCTTGCTGAACAATTTTGCGACGCCTGTTCAACAAACGACAAGGCAGACCATAACAACAAAGACCTGGACTCAATGGTGCTGAGAAGCTTATAAACATTGTTGAATAAAGTAGCAATCTCTACATTTTCCGGCTCGAATTGCGACACGGTCGGTGAAGTACCCAGCAACTGGACATATAAACAGAAAAGATTTTGATCATCAGCAGAATATTGAACTTCACATCATAACTACATACCACCAGACATCGACTCATCTCATCCAGAGTCCTGTCAGCTTTCGTTTGCAGGAACTCATCGAAGGAAGAATTGAAAGCTGTCACCGCATCTCTCTTGCATTCCTTTGAAAGTTCAATCATACTCGGAACAATGACTGATTCTTCTTCGACATCCTTATTCAGCCTCGCCGAAAGAATTGTTGAAAAACTTCCATCATCTGAAATCGTCTCGCTTACATCTGTGGCCAAGTCTATTTCCATCATTTAATTGTATATAGAATAGTAAAAGATATTGTATATAAAATAAATTAAATTAATAATTTATTGTTGAACGTTCGGAGATAGTTCAATCATAGAATAATCGTATTTTGTACGCCTACTCGATGTTCACAATGAAACTAGAAACTAGAAAGGATGCATCTCTAGAATCTGCTTAAGGAATTATTGCAAAGTTCATTTTATATGTACTGCAATTTATGAGTAGAAGTGATGCTTATAAAACTGAAATTCCAAAATAATCACTTTCTCACTGATTAACCGCTCAAAATCAATCGCAATTACAACGAGCATAAAAATATAGTTTTCTTTTACGGTGCACTTGTAAAATTTTCATTTTCTCTTTTGTGTGTTTGAAAGCATATTTATAGAACTTTAGATGTCCAACAAAACGTGTTCATCATCAGCTTCAAAGCAATCACCTAAGCCGGAGATAAATCCGACGGCGTTCAATATACCCAAAAATGCTGTAGCCCCAACTGTTTCACAAAGAAAATTGAGAATATCATTTGAAGAATTTGTGGATCGGAAAGCGGATATTGTTCTCGACGAATTGGGTGAAGCTTTGCAAGCGATATGTGAAAATTTGGAAATCAAATTGGCGTCAAATGAAACTTAAGTAGTTACCTATAGAACTCCAGATCCTAAATCAAGCTTGTATTGAGTTTAAAAAAGGTTGCTTCAAAGATTAATTTTATTTGAAGAATGCTTGCGTTTTATTCTAGAGCTCAGAGATTTTGGTCTATTCAAAATATACCTGAATTTTCATTCCAAATAAATTTATATTAATTTTTTTTTCAGTATAACAAATATTGTAAGTTTTTTGAGTGTAGTACCAATGTGTAAATCTAAATTTAATGACCTCGCTTATATTCAATTTTGGCATTAAGAAAACTGCAAAAACATACCAAAATGTTTCTGCTGAGAGGCTTGAAGGATTTTGACAAACTAAAACCGCCTGAGTCTTTTCCAAATCACTCTATCTATAAATTCTTATTAATGATCCGGCATGCCGAGAGGCGGGAGCTGATCGGCATCTTTTGAAGATTTCCACCTCCCAACGTTGAAAAAAAAATGATCCATTATTTTGGTTTCATGTCATACTCGTATGAAGTACTTGTCAAACGTAATGAATATGCATGAGTAACTCATTCGCGAGATTTAAAATACTTTTGATTTGATTTGTAATTCTGGATATATGTTTTTTTAAACGTTGGGAGATGCAATTCTTCAAAACATACCGCGCCGCTCCTGCTTCTAGGCATGTCCGGCAAATGTAAATAATTTTATTTACTTTCTGCATTAATCTTCAACTTTCAGTTTTGAGGACCTGAATATAATCCCTTCGAATTTGGTTCATCATCGCGGGATAGCCTTTGGTTACATATTATCGGTTCAGTGACCACATCTAGCAGTTCCCTATTCTTTACTACGAGCTGCTTTTTGTGTCATAGCTTTCTCGGCTTTTCTAGTGGTCGATTGATCGGGACGCTAGCTTCCAGGGTCTAGGTAAGTCTAGTCACAACTTAAAAATGGGTTATATATGTTGTATAGACCCACTCCGTTCCCTCTAGTACTGGCCTGAACATTTTTTTTTTCGTCGTTGGAAGGAAAATACCGAGTTTCATTATGAGCTTTGAGAAATTGCGGAGCTGATGTATTCATTTCAAGCTTTGTTCACGTATGGATCATCCTATTGAAGATGTCAACGATATTTTCTGACATTTGTGTCAATGTCCAGGAGTCACAATCATATATCAACAAGACTGTGTTGATCATCATCGTTTTTAAAAGCCGTAGTTTATTTTTTCTATGCATTTTGTCAGACTCCACATTTGGAAGAACAGATTAATAAGGATTATTTCATATCACACACATCATTGCGGTGTCAATTCATATGATTAAGTTTGGTCCTTTGCATGGAAGCAATTCTTCCAAGTTTATATTTTGGGCTATTTTGTAAGGTTCACCTGCAAGATTTAGCACATTAAAGCTGAGAATGGTTTTAAAAACGTTGGTTACTAGTCATTAGGCTACATTTTGAAATTTGATTCGAATTTTCAATTCCATAAGGAAGTATGGATCTGGATATCGGATAACGCGTCAAATTTTTCAAAAGTAATTCATGTGTGGCGCTCATCCAAGTATCTAATGTTTTCGAGTCTGGATGAATTCATCATTGAATTTAATAAATGGTTGCAAATTAAGTTTGTTAACTTCCCAGTATATGGGAAGTTCTTGTAATCGACTCGAAAATCGAAAATGAAATTTTCAACATATCTTTACGTTTTGAGGTCTTTGAAATATATTTTTAGTGTTTTTAGAAAGAAGTATGTATGTGTGTACGTAAGTACGTACGTCCGTACGTGCGTATGTGCGTTCGTGGACAGTTTTTTCAAAGAGCGGAACTCACGTAAACAAAGTCGTATCGACTTCGTTAAGGTGTCAATCGAGGCGTCTTTGGAATCTTAAGAGCTGATTAGTTTTTGGAAAACTTCGGTCGGGGGGGGGGGGGTTTGTTGTTTTGCCCGTTTGAAGGTCATTTCTGTCATGCATTATATCTCGCGAACCAAACGTACGATTTCCTTGATCAAGGTGTCAATCGACGCGTAACATTTATGTGATTTTATCAAGTTTTAAAAAAAATCCGTTGGAGGTGTTTTTTAATTTTTTTAAAAAAAGTGCAAAAAATTGTCTTTTTTTTCAAAAACAATAAAATTTTAACCTTATTGTCAAGTCCAAGTAATTAAAGTTTATATAATTTACATACTCTAAACAGTTTTTATAAAAATGTCATCAAAATTTTTACTCATGATTACAAAAAAAGTCAAATAAAAAATAAAAAATCATTAACAGTCATCATGCTGATCAAGGTCATTTCTGTCATGCGTTATATCTCGCGAATCAAACATAGGATTTGCATCGTTTAGGTGTCATTGTACGCGTATTAATATTTTTGTAAATCTGTTGCATTTTTAAAAAATCTTTGGAGCCGTTTTTTTAATTTAAGAAAAAAAAACTGCAAAAAATTAGGTTTTTTTCATAAACAATAAATTTTTAAGCTGATTTGCGAAAAACAGTAATCAATCTTTATAAAATTTATATATTGCAAACAATGTTTGTAAAAACATCAGCAAAACTTTTCCCCATGATTACGTGAAAAATTAAATTAAAAATAAAAAATCATTAAAACTCATCAATATTTTCAAGGTCATTTTTATCATTCACTATATCTCACGAACCAGACATAATACTTGGATCATTAAGGTGTCAGTTGACGTGTATTAACATCTTTGTGAAGTTTTCAACAACATAAAAATTCGTTTCAGCCGTTTTTTTTAATTTAATAGAAGAAAATGCGACAAATTATGTTTTTTTTTATAAAAAATATTTTTTAACCTGATTTGCACCGCACAGTGATACCAGTTTAAAAAATTTATACATTCTCATTAGTTTTTGAAGAGACACCGGCAAAATTTTCTTCCATGATTATGAAAAAAACCAAATTAAAAATAAAAAAATCATTCAAAGTTACCATGTAAAGAGGGTTCATACGAATGCTATTACTTTATATCCTTTATTCTAAAAAAATGTTGTAAATTCAATCAAAGTTTTAAAATATTTGCATAATTGTGCAGCTTTTTAATAGTTTTTTTAGTCTTTTAATTAAAAAAAACTGCTTAAATTTTGAAAACCAATAAAAATTTTCAAGATCAAAAAGGCCCCCACCAATTGATCCGCGTGAATATTCATCGACCAAAAACCTTACGTAATCAATGGACCCTCCCGTAGACGATATGATTCATATTAACTCATTCCTGTTACTGCTATGAAAACCTCTCATTGTTGTAATGTTGTTGATGTTTATGTAGATATTACTGGGAAGTTGACCGTGTGGACCTCAAGGGTCGCACCTCGCGGCTTGTTTGTTTTTCATTTGAAGATAATATGTAAATTTTTTTGCAGAATACATCGCTAATCTGCTTGTATCCAAAAAAACGCCAGTATAATACCCATATTTAAAAGAGAACTGGAAACTGGCCCCAGTAATTTCCGATCAATAACATTGTTGGACTCATTGAGAAGAATTATGGAAAAAATATTAGCTTCACGAATTACAGAATACTTGATGCAGAATAGGGTTTTAGATAGAAACTAGTTTGTTTTCAGGAAGGTAAAGGAACGCCAAACGCGATTGTAGACGCAATGAGACATGTTATAACGTAACTGGCTCAGGGTAACTATGTTGCTGCAGTTTTTATTGACCTAAATGAAGAGTTTGATGAGCATGATACTTGGTTACTGCCGGAATCGACGGGAAAGTTGTAATTTACGCTAACGATAGGATATTGATTCAATCAAGTAAAAATGAAGCTGACTTAGAGCAAAAGATAAACACCGACTTAGACAAATACTCCCAATGGATCATACAGAACAAATTGACATTGAATACGGACAAAACCAAATACATTATCTTTAAAAAACACTAACATTAAGCCACTGATACAAAAACACCCAAAACATACAAGACCATATATGACTTGCAAAAAATGACCGCTACATCTGAAGTATATAAAACTGCACAAGAACTTAACGTAGCCGGACTGATTTATTGTATATGGCAAAAAGAAAATTCATTTTTAAAAATTTACACCACGAAGAAATGAAAACAGCGCAACTACATATAAATGGGGCGAAAACAACTACAATTTGAGAAAGGCAAATGATATTTTTATAAAATTTGCTAGGGCGGAGCGCTTGAGGGTGGATCCGATCAACGCTGCATCAAATTTTTACAATGAGCTACCTCACACAATAAGAGAAGCGCGTAACATAATATCGTTTAAAATCATGCTACGTAAACATTTACTGAAAACTCAATTGAATAATTAAGAACGCTAAGATTCATTCTACAAATGTGAAACAAAATTGGAAAAGTTGAACTCTGAATAAAAATTGTTGAGATACTGGTACTATCTCTTACACCGATATACATCGTCTGGAAAATAATAAGTAAATAAACAAGCCTTCAGGGAATACATTGTACACGGACCGGTGCAAGCAATGAGTGATAGGGGAAGAGGTTTGAAGAAAGTGGAGGTGGTTTAAGTCGGTAAAGATCCGACATGCCGAGAAGCAGGAGCAAATAGTTTTCGCTAGAAAATGTCCGCCTCACAACGATGAAGAAAGATATGTGGCTCCAGCAAATAAATTATCATAGTTCCCTAGCGTATCTTATCTTGTTTTCTCATTTTGGCAATTCGTAAACGCTTTTTTCATAATCAATACAAAATTTATTATTCTTATCCTTCTCTGCTTTGCTTTTTACCTATTTCAACCTTCTTTCGTTCAAATCCATGGAACCATTTCATTACAACTGAAGATTTTTCCCATTGAAAATAAATAGCAAACTGAATTCGTCGAAAACCTTCCTCACAACACAAAGATGCTCTTTTAGCATCCTCTTGCTATTTTCTTCAGCACAAAATAGTTTCTTTCATATTGTTAATTCAAGCTGTAGATCCGTTTTAATCGTAGATTCCATTTAATCCCTTAATGATATACCCACTGTAACGTACGTCGCATCCTCTCTCGCTCGTACTATCATTGCAATTGAAATCCCACATCCTGACTGTTTTCACAGTCGTGCGCCATTATAGTCGGAAAACTCAATTAAAAGTTCGAGGCGACTAAATCAAACAGCTTAATTGGCTTTTCATATGATTGTCATATTGGAAAACATAAATCCGAGCAGCGCATTTGCACATAAGTCAGGAACAATTCAAACTTAATCCTTGCTACAACATGAATTGCTTACAGGCGATATTAACTTGATCAACAAATACCTAAGCAGGAGCGACGAAGGAATTAAAGGATGTCCCACTGCTCTATTCATTTCATTGTCTATGTATAGCTAGGTACGTAGTTACAAGGACGTACATAAGCGCAGTCGTACGTACCTTCTCAAGTAAATCCTAGGCCATAAATATTCCATAGAGGATGTACGGACCATTTAATTTGGAACATCTGATAATTTCATGGAGCGCTAGGATATGATGTTTACCTGGCCGATGTCTCCTGATAAGAGTTTGCCCAACTGAATTATCAAATACAAGGATGAGCAATCATGATTTATGAATTGCTCTCGTTTCAGCATTATTTATTTTTGCCTTCGTATTCGTCCTGGAGCAAGAAGTAGTATTCATCACTAGGAAATCCTTGCAAGTAAGTTTGGTAAATATAGTCCAAAATTCTATCGGTGACATCAGCCATAGACATAATAGCTGCAATAAACCCTTGCTGAACGCTTGTTTGTGGAACATCCTAGAGAAGTATCATCCGGCATGCCGAGGGGCAGGAATTGATCAGTATCTTTTGAAAATTTCCACCTGGCAACGTTAAAAAAAGTAAGGATGCTATACTAATGGGTGATTTGTAACTGGTTCACAGTGTTTGAACCTGCGAGAGTATTTAGCAAGCAGTTTATGATGACTACTGTGTAATGGAATAATGCATTTTCAAATCTATTTAATTAATCAATTTTGTTCATTATATATGAACTATAAACCATGTCGAGAGACCTTTCGAAATTTGTGAATTTTCACAAAAAATTCTTCGTCAATTGTGCCAAACGGAACTATTCATTTTTGAAGAATCATCCTTAAATAACAAAGTTTCTCTTAAATAAAAATAGTCTAATATTTGATATTTATTTAAAAATAAATTCAAATGACCCAGCATATAACAAGTCAAGCACGTAATGAAAGCTGTTTTGATTGCATCGTGTGTTTTGGTAACATAAACATTTCAATTTGTTTACTTATCCAGTAAAGCGTTAATTTGTTTCTTTTGTTGTGAGAAGATCCGAAATTTAATTCATAATTTTGATTACTGAACAACTATCTGTTAGCAATTGGAAGTATGGCGTAACATTTTAAAGAAACAACAGGAATAACATTCTCAAGTAAAATGTGTTTTGAGCATAATGGGCCAATCACAAATTAAAAGACGAAGAATCCAGAAGGATTGAATAAATTCAGTTTAAGACAAAGCTGCGTTAGCTGAGGTGCGTTTCAAATTTCGTGTTTTCCAAGAAAAACTGGACAAAGTTCGTCTGCGTAGCCTTTCATTGTTTGAGAGAATACTTCAGAGAATTATTTTATGTGAATTATTTCAACCACCCTAATAATTTTTTGCCTGACTTTTCTTTGTTATAATCTTTGATTATCTGAAGTTAAGAAAAATATTCAACAGTCCATTATCAACTGATAGTCAAAGACCGGCAGTCAAAAATCCTGTGAAAAAATACGTGAACCATTTTTTGTGGATTATTAGTAGATACTGCTAAAGACATACAGGAAGCCACCATTCATTTAAGCTCATTTAGTCCGATTATCCGCATCGAGTTTTAGAGCACTGAAATTTCAATTTTTCTCCAAGTGCAAACGCACAGAATATGTTCATGAATTTTTTATAACAAACTGATGCATCAAAAATTTGAATGATTGTTGTTTAATTGAAGTGTAGACTCTTTAGTTGCTTAAAAAATAGATTGTCTCATCGGAGTTTGCCGCAGCGCTTTCCACACCACGTTTGTGGGGTATTTTAATGAAAAACGAATACTTCAAGGAAATGCGGAAATATTTTAAATACATACATTGAACAGATGATTGTTTTAAATTACAGTATCAAATACAATATCGTTTTTAAAAATAGGTTGCTTCGCCACAGTGGCTCCCAGCCCAAGGTAAAGTAAATGGATTTTCATGACATACTGATGCATCGAATTCATAGATGCTTATTTATTTTGAAATTTAAGTCTAAACCTTGCAGCTACATAAAACAGTAAGGGTTTCATTACATTTCTATTATCATATTTCTATGAAAAACTAACACCTCGAATAAATGCATTCATGTTTTTTTCGAAAACTGATACATCGAATGCATAGTCTATTGCTCATGAATCAAAGTAGAGGCTTGAAAGTTGTGAAAAAGCTCAGTTTTTACCACAGTAACCTGCAACCACACCACTTCCAAGGCTGTAAAGAAGGATGTTACTTAACTTATCCATCAAAGATATGAAAGTATGCTTTCAATGGAAAAAGTGTCTACAATTATTCAGAAAATTATTAAATACCTTGTAGTCACCCGCAAACCATTGGTACGATCGTTATGTATTTTCATGAGGTACAAATGCATCAATTGCATGCATGATTTTTTTTGATGGACCTATGCACCAAATACAAATGTCATTGTGTTAAATGAAAATGTCAACTTCAAAGTTACTTGAAAATTAGAGAGGTTTACCATAGTTATCAACCACTCATTGGCTACCATTAGTTTGCATGAACTCACTCTGATGAAAAATTTGCCTCCAAATTATGTCATCTTAACACTGTTCAGATGTAAGATGGATGATCGCCAAAAAATCCAATCAAAGGGTACGTTCCGAGAATAATGAGACACCTCGATTACAAGGCCATGGTCACTCGTCTTCGCGGAAAACCTTGAGAACGTCAGAGTGAATCAACGCTGGGTAATGCTTTATGTGGTTGAGACAAAACTCATCAGAGCTTTATTTGACGACAATCAAGATTCCGCCAAAATTTGAAAGGCAAGAACGACTACTTGTTGGCAGTAAACGACAGCAGATCAACGGAATTTATGATGGAGTCCAAGGACATTGGCAATGATCTGAGTGGGAACCCAACGGCGAAATAAAGAAGAACGATTGAATGTAGACTTAATTTCAGTTGAATAACAGTGTATGAGGTTGAAAAATAGTGGAGTTTGTTTCCAAAATTTTCCAAGGGGGTTAATTTCAGCCAGCAGTATTACGGCTACGAATAGTGATGAGCAAACCAAGACCAAGACCAAGACTGTGGTAATCTTGGTATTGGTCTTGTTCTTGCACATTCGGTCTTGGTCTCGGTCTTGGTCTTGCCTACCAAATCTTGGTCTTGTTTGCAAGACTCTTGCAGTCTTGCGTTTTCACATACAAATATTTTAAATGACTTATTAGATGACTTATTAGACTAGATCTTAAAGAAAAAGCTAGTAAATAACTTGTAGCAACTAACACCGTTTAAGTCAGTAGCCAGCAATGAAAAATAAATAATAAAAGTGAAAAATGCTAAGTATTTGAGACGGAACTAGGTAACGAAGTAATCTTATTGTTTCCTTGAATGTGTCGAAACTGCTCACTTATTATGCCTGGAAACATCCTAGAAACACTTAGCACGCTTTAACCAATGTCAATAATTTCAAAAAATTCACTGAATTTACTTTTTGAACCTAACTGTTCAGATTGTTTTACTATTGCATTTGGGTTTTCACATATTTGGGAATCTTCACTTTCACAATTATCATTAAGTGCATTATTCAAAGCGTCTTTGTCACCCATATCACATCACCTACGATAAAAGTACGCGATCAATCTGTTGCTATAAATCTAGCTTCTCTGACTCTGAGTGCAACGGCGACGTGCTTCTAACGAATTGTGGGCAAGAAGAAAATTCTTGGAAAATGCGAACCATATCCCAAAATTTATTCAGCAGCTGGAAAATGATGTAGGTGGTAATGTACACTAGAATGGCGATAGCTTTGCAAAGGGCACTTACGGTTGCAAAATGATTGAATTTAAATGGATTAGTATGATGCTTAAGAAATGGCGTCATAGTTTGTTGTTCTAATTTCCTACTTTTTCATCCCTGCCTAATTGTTAGATAGATCAATGTAAAAATTGACAATATTCGATATACTATATGTATGTACATATAGTACTTATGTACATGATTTATAGTGTGCTAAGGAATGCTACTTGTCTAGACAAACTATTTGAAGTTATTTTCAGAAAACAGTTAGTTGAAGCAAAGTTGTAGATTTTAAAAACATTAAAAGTCAACAGTTTCACGAATCTTCGAAAAGATATGATGTATTTCCTTGAAAAAGATATTAATAATTATGTTGATTGTTAATTTTCAATAGATTTGGCATGCATTTTGACGGTAATTTCTCAGTTTTTAACTATAAAAATACTTAAAATTTATTATGGTTGAGTCTCGCATAGTCTTGGTTTTGGTCTTGGTCTTGCAAGGCGAGTCTTGGTCTCGGTCTTGGTCTTGCAGGGCAAGTCTTGGTCTTGATAGGGTAGGTAGAGTCTTGGTCTTGGTCTTGTTTTTATGCAAGACCAAGACCGATTCTGCTCATCACTAGCTACGAACTCTTTTTCAGTTAGAGTGAAGTCCCTCGACACACAACTGAGTAGCACCCAAAATCTTCATTATCCCACACCTACTCGCAGGCTAGCTTGAATCTATTTTCCGTTCAGTCAGTTAAGGTTCTAGAACGTTTTGTGCACGTGGAAAGCTCAAAAAACGATAGGACTTAAAATTGAAAGATCTTTGAAAATTTAATTTTTTCATACCTACTTTCATTTTTCATGGAGAAAGTTTGATATAAAATACATAAGATTTATAAATGTACAGTAACGTAAATATTTATTCCCTTTGCCGTAATAGAACTGGGAACAATTGGCGCTGCCACAAACTTGAAATTGTTTAAAACTATTTTCAACCCAATCAACTCTCTAGATTTCAGAGACTTTTTCCTCGGAATATTATCGCACATTTCAATAACTGAAAGAAACTTTGGATCAATTTTCTCTTTTTATGAGCTTTTTTGCTGGTCAGAATAGGACTTTTGAATTTTTATCAAGTGTTATTTGCTAGAAATGAATTATTGTGTCCACAAATTTCCCGAATTTTTTTTTAGCTTCTTTGAAAGCGTATTGTGATCAAGTGAACCTTTTAAACGTAGACCCACTTTCGTTTCGGCCGTATTAAAAAACATTTTTTTCTCTTTTCGTTGATTTGACTGAAATTGCTATCAATGTGTGCCTCTTACTTAGGAAGTAATTTTTTTCACGCACTTTGAACTCTTTTTTGCAAATTTGCATGTAAATGAATGAAATTGAATCTGTTTTAACTCTCATTTCTAAATTTTTCTGTGGGACATTATGCTTTGAATCCACAACTATTCAGGAGTCTAGAAATGACAACTCAAAACTAAAGTATTGTATTATTGAGGAGGCCCTTAACAAAACGAAACACATTCACAGTTGGTTATTTTAATTTTCTTGAACAGTAATTAATTTAATATCTTTTATTCTATTGGAATATGATCGTGAACAATAACACATTAATTTTTGTACTTTAAAAACTATCTGTCTTTTAATAAATGTAATGTATCAAGACACAAAAGTTCCATAAAGTATTTAAAAATTGATTGAAATAAATGTATTGCGTCACGACATCAGTAAAGACGATTAGTTTCCAATATTTTCAGATTTTGTTTTTGATTGCACGGCCATTAATATTTAATTATAAAATTACTAGCACTTAATTATTGTGTCAATAAAACTGATCTCGATTATTTTTACATTTCTTTATCCAAGGATACTACTGCAAAAGCTGATGCTTAATGCTTGGAGATGTGTAATGATGGTTTTTCCTGGAATGGCAAGGATTACGCTGCAAAAAATGCAAAATAAGCCTAGTGAAACAGTTTTGAAATCAGCCGCCATTTATTTCAGATGGAGCAATAATAAGCTCAATGAATTCAAGTTTTTTAGTAATTGTTTAAAAACATTAAAAAGAGTTTTATGTGGATTGGTAGCTTCGAAAAACAATTCTAGAGACCATTCAAAATTTAATTGAAGTAAACATCACGCCGTTGGTTAATTTGCATTTATCACTGCGTTTCGTTACTCAATTTCAAGCTCAATGTTCTTTCGTCCCCTAAAACAGATGCCAAAGTCACTCCAAATATATTTTCGGTCAGGTTTCCTCAATAAAAAAAACTTTACAGACCAGTCTTTCTAGCACACCCGCATCATTTCCCATGAAAGTATTTTCGAAAAGGCTTATCGAGGAACTCCACCCATTTCATTGCTGCAAGCATGATTGAATTAAATCCCTTCAAAAACAGGAACATCTTGTTCTCGAAGTGGCAATATCCTTCAAGGCAAATTTTTCAATTACTTCTCTGTGTCAAAAAAATAAAGCCATTCATTCGCTTGCCTTTTCGCACACCTCAACTCGCAGGAAGGTGCACTATTCACAACTTTATAGTTCACCGCCTCGCGGAATAGTACGTGTGAGATTAGGTTGTGTGAATATAAGATTAAGTACTTAAGACTGCATCAAAGAGTTGAAAAGGAGACCATTATACACGTCCCCGTGGCAAGTCGCTCAGGCAAACGTAAAACGTTTAATAATAAAATTTTACGATAGCCAAAGCTGTAACTTCGCGTAATAAAAGAACTTTAGTGCTTCAGATAGAATTTTATTAACTGATGCGTAGACATTGGGGCTTAGAATTTTAACTATGCCGAGCTTGAGCTCATCGTTAACCTGGAAATATGTAATTTCCACAAAATGGCACGGAATGCTTTTGATCCGCGACTTCGTTCTTTGTTACCTGTTTATCCGCATGCCGAGCAAATTGCAAATAAAATGGCATTTTCCCAATCGAAAATCAGATGCTGTTTCAATTTTACCAATGCCGTAGCTGATGATGTCTGGAAAGTTTGATTAAAACTTTGACGGAATAAACTTTTAGAGAAGAAAAAGGAAGTCCTTCCGGTGTTTGCCTTGCATTTCAATCGGGGGAAAACAAAAAGATCAACATTTGGATGAAACGGCTGTTTTTCGTTTTCCAATGAAGTTTGATTCTGTGCGATTGTTGTTGGGTGTCATCTTTTCTTGATTGCTTCTTGCTCGATATGGAAAACTGACTGATTTCAATCGATTCAAAAAATGTGTATTCGTTTTAACGAACAATAAAACAAGAAGAACGGCCCGAAATATTTATACTGCTACATGGAAAACATGTAGGCAATAAAATTATGATATTAATTTCTTTGTGAATAAGTAATTATCTTTCAATTATCAATGAGTTTGAAACTTTTTAAAGATAAAACTTACGAAGCTCAAAAAAATTTCGCAATTACTTATTTACCTAAATTTCTTTGTTTGATAAAGAATCTGATTACAATTCTCTTGCTGTTCGTTAAGGTTTGAACCTTGATTTTATTCTAATTGGTTTCTAAGGAGCAAGTTAATATCATTTCATTTGAGTTAAACATTTGAGTCCAATTATAAAATTAATGCTGTTTTTGAAATAAAAATAGGAGCCTGAAAGTGGCGAAAGCTTGAAAACAATGTGAAAGTTAAAATGCAGTGCAAATATTTATTTCGTAAAAAAAATTCTGTTTAGAATAAATGACTTATTCTTAACCTAGCAGACTTTGTGAAAGAAACCTTTACAGACATTTTTAATGCAAAGCTTAGTCATCTGACGACCTGATGATACGAAGTTGATTTTCTCAGAGGAAAAATCAATACTAATGGAAATCAATGTCGGGAATTATGAAATATAATGAAGAAAGTATAAATTTAAGAAACTTTAAGTAGGATTCCATTGCTAGGAAGAAAAGTTGTATATTAAAATTCATTTGTAAACGAGTGGTCGACATTTATATACTGTGGCGAATCGGGAGTAGTGAAATAACAGCTTCCATTTTTTTAGCGCGATATGAATGGAGGGGATGATGATTTTCATTTGTTTAAAGCATTAAAGGAGGACATCGATTTTCAATGTTGTACAGGATGAATTTGATCTTGTGATTTTAGACAAGACATTATTTCAAGAAAGATGATTCTCAACAAAACGTTGAGTTGTAAACTCACGAAAAAAAATGCAAATTTTTATTGTTTTGTAATTCTTCTTTCTAAGTTAAAATAATGCCAAATTAAACAAGCCGCGAGGTGCGACCCTTGAGGTCCACACGGTCAACTTCCCAGTAATATTTACATGAATATTAAACATATTAAACAGAAAAGAAATTATGAAAATACTACTACTACTAATAATAAGAGATACTCATAACCGTAATTGAAATGAGCTAATATCAATCATATCATCTACTGTAGCGCTCATTGATTACGTAAGGTTTTTGTTGGGTGGGGGGTGGATTGGTTTGATTGACTATTCGCGCGGATAAATCGGAGGGGGCGGGCTATTAAGCCTTTTTTACGTTATTTGTTATTTTAATATCCATGCTTGAAGGACAAAAGAACGCTAGCAAAAATGAATGCAATCTTGTTATTACGCCCACTGAAGAGGTTTTCTCGCGAGGTGTCCATTTTAAATAATTTTGTTCAAAATTGCCATGACTTCGGCATAATCATTGAATTTGTGTTTTTTCACGAGCGGTTTTTTAGGTTTTTTTGGATCATGCAAAAAAAATTTACCAGTTTCTCTTCGAAAACTATTAGGAATGTTTAAATTATATAAACATTTATTACTGACCTCTGCAAATCAGGTTAAAATTTTATTTTTTTTTTAAATAAACTCTAATTTTTCCCATCTGCCGTTTTTTTTCCATTCAATAGAAGTTAACTGGAATAAGCAGCAAAAAGGATTTTTTTATAAACTTAAAAACATAACAAAAAAGCTAACACACGTCGAATGACACCTCAATGATGCAAATATTATATCTGGTTCGTGAGATTTAGTGAATGATAAAAAAGACCTTGAAAATTATGATGACTTTTAATAAATTTTTTATTTTTAATTTCATTTTTTACGTTATCATGAAATAAAGTTTTGCTGGTTTTCTTACAAACACTATTTGTAATATAAAATTTTTATATACATTAGTTACTGAGTGCTGCGAATCAGGTTAAAAACATATTGTTTATGGGGGAAAAAACCTAATTTTTAGCACTTTTTTTTAATAAATTAAAAAATGGTTCCAACGATTTTTTTAAAAGTTTGACAGAATCACAAAAATTTTAATACGTGTCGATTGACACTTTAGTCATGCAAATCGTATGATTGGTTCCGGAGATATAACGCATGACAGAAATGACCTTCAAAGGGACAAAACAACAAACCCCCCCAACCGAAGTGTCCCAAAAACTAATCAGCTCTTAAAATTGCAAAGACGCTTCGATTTACACCTCAACAAAGTCGATACGACGTTATTTACGTGAGTTATGCTCGTAGAAAAAAGTGTCCACGAACGTACAGACGTACGTACGTACGTACACACACACACACACATACATCTCCCTTTCTAAAAACACTTTATATATACTCTATAGACCTCAAAACGTAAAGAAATGTTGAAAATTTCAATTTCGATTTTCGAGGCGATTACAAGAACTTCCCATATACTGGGAAGTTAACAATTTTTTACGTTTTGATCAAAATACTCTTAAAATCATGTCCAGGGGAAAAAATCAAAGCAAATCTATATCGAAAATCTGATTTACGTACTGAAATAATCTCAAAGTCTTAAATTCGACTTTGGAAGTACCAGATATATTTTTCAGGTACTATGAAAGGTAATGCAGGATAATTGTTCAGATTTTTATGGGAATTACACACTTTTGTGATGCTGGAATATTAAACGGAGCATAATACTGATAATTTAGGAATTTAAAGATTAACCGATGCAATCCAAGAAAGCAATATAAAGTCTAGTTGTTAGATTTGTTTTTCTGATATAAGACGAAAACAGGTGTATGAGCTGATGGACTCTAAGCTAAGATACATGGATGCACTGAAAAAACGTTTGATAATTAATGTTCATTAAGTTCAATGCCTTTTAAATCAAAAAAATCGTCTGCGATTGTACTTCAAAAATGTGCCTCCCTCCATCGAACCATACCAGTTCGTCTAAGTGTATGAGCTAGTGGAATCCTTTCATTCAGTTTCAAGCTCTTTACCACGATGTTCAGCCTCATAGTACCCTTTTGAGGTATTCAAGAGTCATAAACGTTTGAACCAGGCAACTGTAATAACCTCACGTTAATGAAGACTGGCCAACATTATGAAGACTATGTAAACGTACTAGTACGCAATTGAGCTCCCATATTCCACTTGTGGTTGGTGACTCTGCCAGCATTATCGTTTCCTTCCACTAGAACAAACGCCTCTACCATTCCATATCCTGGAAAATTCACTAGTCTTTCGATGGAGGCAAGGCGCAGGCAATGTGATTCGAAAGTGCACGCACATGAAAACCAAGTCATAATCTTCAGTTTTATGAACAAATTAGGTATTCATTACGAACATGATATACGGTTTGTCAAACCGTGCACGCTACCATATTCATCTCAATAAAATGGGAAATGCCGTAAAGCTGTTTAGAGCCCACACAAACTTCAAGGACATGTTTTGACTGTGTAACACTCTTTCCGCAAGGGTAAACCTTACTCATACAAACCTTTTTCAACATTTCTTCACAAAATGGGACTCTTTTCTCATCAGGGAGTTAAGATTGAATGGGCTGTTCAAAAACTGGTATATAAAAAAACGATGCCTGCTCTATTATTTTGATTAGGCACTATATTTACAGTGGATGTGAAAATTTAACTTCGATCCAGGAAAATCACATACTAACGATATCAATTGCAAGTATTTGTTTTGCTCCTTTTGTTTCATTCCGAAATGAATCGATGTTAGCTACATGTTCTGGCAAATTTCACCAAAAATTTTATCTTATATTTCGCGTAGAAAATTTCATTACCGTTTTGATGTGATGTCATTGAAATGGAAACAACTTTGAACGAAAAAAGAATTATGGGTGGTTTTTACCGGATTGCAAGCCTTGAATTATTAAATATTTTCTACTTGAAAAGAACATGTTTTTATACATTTCGTATTATGATAATACGACCGTTGAATCTAAAATTCAACGTTCGAATGGAATGGATGTCAGACCATTTCAATCAAAAGCCAATCCCAAACACCATTAAACTCACCTTTTTTAACATAAACTGTACCAAATAGGCAAACATCGCATTATTACATATTCACGGTTGAAAAACTTCTAAATTTCACTTTCTACTTCTCAGTACATCTACATGACACGAAAAAAAGGATTTTCCGTTGAATACAATTCATTCTCGTATCTTTACAATGTTCACGTCACCATGGAAATATGTGGATATGTTCAAGACACGCAAGTGAAGGCGCGCTACAATAACATCCATTGCAAGCTCCTCCCGTTCCATTTTTCGCGAACATGATCTTTTCGCAAACATTTGCTTTTGAAGGGTTGAAAGGCGTTATGCCCGCATTTGAAAGAAACCGCAAATAAAAGGGATTTTACGACTTGCAAAATCTTCCGACAGCACATCTACTTCACACGCTGAACTTTCATTTGAAAATGTTTCAAAATTATTGAAGATAATGCGGTTGAGAGCCACAAAATCTTCAAGTCTTATACATATGTACATACATGATGTGGTTTGGCATGATAAGACATAGATCTATACAAATTAACATCAAGAATAATATTCTGTACGAGTAGTTTCAGAGAGTGGTGGAAGATCCTTTAGAATTTTCGAGTTGTGTAAGATTATTGACTTAAATCATTTGTCTTTGGGTACAAATGAACTTAAAGACGTATAAGCATAATGACAATTTTCAAAGCTCCCAAAAATGAATAAATGAATTTTGTGATAATTTTAACAATGTTCATAAATAGGAATTATTCCCCTTATTTTCTCACTAATAATATTTGGTTTCGAATAAACAAAGGAACAAAACGATTTGTTAATAAGTTTCACACTTGAAGTCAAATCCTCGTCCTGGAGAAAAGTCCTCGTCCTGGAGAAAAGTGGACCAATTGTAAAATATTTTGAAGATGACGCCTACGGAAACATCGTAGAACGTATTTTTAACTTCCCAGTATATGGGAAGTTCTTGTAATCGCCTCGAAAATCGAAATTGAAATTTTCAACGTTTCTTTACGTTTTGAGGTGTATAGAGTATATATAAAGTGTTTTTAGAAAGGGAGATGTATGTGTGTGTGTGTGTGTGTACGTACGTACGTACGTACGTACGTACGTTCGTGGACACTTTTTTCTACGAGCATAACTCACGTAAACAAAGTCGTATCGACTTCGTTGAGGTGACAATCGAAGCGCCTTTGCAATTTTAAGAGCTGATTAGTTTTTGGGATACTTTGGCCGGGGGGGGTTTGCTGATTTGACCCTTTGAAGGTCATTTCTGTCATGCGTTATATCTCGCGAACCAAACATACGATTTGCATGGTTGAGGCGTCAATCGACGTGTATTAAAATTCGTGTGAATCTATTACATTTTGCAAAAAATTGTTGCAGCCGTTTTTTAATTTAAGAAAAAAAAGTGCAAAAAATTAAGGTTTTTTTTATAAACACTAAATTTTCAACCTGATTTACGAAACACAGTATACAATTTTTATGAAATTTATACATTTCAAGTAATGTTTGTAAAAACAACATCAAAACCTTTTCTCATGATTACGTAAAAAATTAAATAAAAAATAAAAATTCATTAACAGGCATCATGATCTTCAAGGTTATATCTGTCATGCGTTATATCTCGCGAACCAAACATATAATTTGCATTATTAAGTTGTCTATGAACGCGTATTAATACTTTTGTAAATCTGCTGCATTTTTAAAAAAAATCGTTGGAGCCGTTTTTTAATTTAAGAAAAAAAAGTGAAAAAAATTAGGTTTTTTTCATAAACAATAAATTTTTAACCTGATTTGCGAAATGTAGTAGACAATGTTTATAAAATTTACATACTCCAAACAATGCTTGTAGAAAAATCATCAAAACTTTTTCTCACGATCAAGTAAAAAATTAAATTAAAAATAAAAAATCATTAAAAGTCATCATGATTTTCAAGGTCATTTTTATCATTCACTATATCTCACGAACCAGATATAAGATTTGCATCTTAAAGGTGTCAATTGACGTGTATTTACATCTTTGTGAAGTTTTTTACATTATAAAAACTCGTTTCAGCCTTTTTTTAATTTAATAGAAGAAAATGCGAAAAAATATATTTTTTTCATAAAAAATATTTTTTAACCTGATTTGCACAGCACAGTAATAACTGTTTTTAAAATTTATACATTCTTATCAGGTTTTGAAGAGAAACCGGAAAAATTTTATTCCATGATTATGAAAAAAACTAAATTAAAAATAAAAAAATCATTCAAAGTTACCATGTAAAGAGGGTTCATACGAATGCTATTACTTTATATCTTTTATTCTAAAAAAATGTTGTAAATTCAATCAAAGTTTTAAAGTATTGCATAATTTGAGCAGGTTTTTGATAGTTTTAATAGTCTTTTAATTAAAAAAAACCGCTTAAATTTTGAAACCAACAAAAATTTTCAAGACCGAAAAGGCCCACACCGATTGATCCGCGTGAATATTCAAACTGTCCTCTTCGACCAAAAACCTTACGTAATCAATGGACCCTTCCGTAGACGATTTGATTCATATGAATTCATTCCTATTACTGCTATGAATACCTCTCATTGTTGTAATGTTGTTGATGTTTATGTAGATATTACTGGGAAGTTAACCGTGTGGACCTCAAGGGTCGCACCTTGCGGCTTGTTTTAAAATTTTAATCGGAAGAAAGTTCGAATTTGGAAATACAATGCGGGATGTGAAAACAAATGGAAAGCTAAAAATATATAATTTAGTCAAAATATTATTGTGTTTATATTGATTCGTTCCTGTGTTGTCCGAATCGAGCCAACTTGTTTGCGGTCCCAGACTTTGAATCCTAGCTGCCAGCAATACATGGTACGAATACCGAATATGGACTCAACATGCGGCGAACAGAGGCTTTAAAGGTGAGTGGAAGCACCTTCTGGCTTCGATAGGCTGGTAAAAAAACAGCTTTTGAAACAAGTATCGGATTCAAATAGGTCTTCGCGAAGAAAAGAGCAGCATTACCTTAAAATGTTGCTGACAGAAAATGTAATAGTAAGATACCGGTTGTTTATTCTGAAAAATATATTGCGTACTAATATCGTGGTGGCAAGAAAAAGGGACCAAAGATTATTTAGTGATCAATACTTTTCGTTTCTTCAAGTCCGACATTACACAGGATCTCTTAAGGGGGAAGTACCTTTAGACACTTTTTAAAATCGATTTTTTTTAATTGTTTTAATCGATAGATATATCCCCTAAAAATATCATGTCAAACTAGTAAGTTCATCATGGGTTAGAACCTCCTGGTCTAGTCGACAACTTTCGTCTTCTAGTGCGCTTTTGGTTAGCGACTTGCTAACGCTTTTGTTGGACATTAATGGAGGTTCTTGTTTCCTGGCTTTTGGCCGGTACCGGCCAGTGTTAGCAAGTCGCTAACCAAAAGCGCACTAGAAGACGAAAGTTTTCGACTAGACCAGGAGGTTCTAACCCATGATAAACTTACTAATAGAAGCGACGTAGGCATACATACGAAACAAATTGACGGTCGTTATAATTCGCAGATGCAAATTATAAAAATAGTTGAAATATAGCGAGCTTAATCCATCAACAAGCCAGCGGTGGTCGTGCTGTCTCGTAACGGATGGCTAATGGCAGCACCTGAAGAGGATGCCATCCGTCACGCCGAAACCACACTTCCCATTTAATCATGTCAAAGTTTCAAAAGCTCATTCTCAAAATTGTGGAAGATATGCATCCCGGAAGTGCCTGGCGCCGAGTTCTTTTTCTCTTGACCACAAACTTTAAACGGCCTTTTCTCGAAACCGTGTTTTTTAACATTGCGTAAGTGATAATAAAAAAACTAGTGAATCAATTTTCATCATCTTGCATTCATTTTAAAGAGCATAAAAAACTGTTCTATATAGACTAAACATTAAAAAAACAAATTATTTTGGGAATATTTTTGACTGGAAGTACAACGAAATTTTTCGTCAAAATCGTAGTTTTTTTTTTTTGAGCCTGTTTTCAAGGGTTAATTTTCAAATTTCGCAAATATTTTAGTCTATCTACTAAATAAAACTCTCTCGAGTAAGAAAATGTTTGGTTTGTTGATTTCAGATGAAAATTGCAGCCAGCATCGCTTACGCAATTTACGACGTCAGCGATGACATGGCTTTGAAGATCCTTGAAAAATTTGTTAATTTTCAACTTTCACTTTTGTAGAATATGTTTTTCTTCAACCTCAAACATCACCTAAAATAAATATTATACTGATTTAATTAGAACTGTCTTCATTTCCTCACAAATCAGTTGCAAAAAAGACCGTTTTTCGGCCGCTAAAGGTACTTCCCCACTTAAATCGAGCAGATCCAATAATTGTGAAAGAAGCGAGGAAACATTTCTGTCAATATTAGAAATGTTTGAGATTGGATTATCTGACTGCAATTCTTGGTAATAAAACTTATACTTAACGTTTGATTGAAATAGTAATATAGCCTGCACAGTGTGGGTAAGTCTACAGTGATAGTAATGTCCGTGCTTTTCGTTCCCATGAGCTAAAATTACTTGACTGACAGGAAAACGTATTTTTGATTCACTATCTGGTATGAAGCCCTACATTTTTAGGTACGCTTACAACTTGATAGCCTGCAATTAAAAATGCAATTTGCAAATATTGAGGAAAAGTCACGAACAATGTTTTTGGTTCCAGCCTTTAACGTTCCACAATTTGATAGTTCAAACAATCCAGTTGAACGAAATGGCGCTAATTATGAAATGCTTCATGGCTTGCAAACACCAAGCGAATTGCAATGAAGTGGCTCCAATTGTTTTATCTCATATAAACACGAATTCAAGAACCATTGCTCGACAAAATACAGTACCTGAAAATCAAATTTCTCGAAAATTTCTTTATGAGCTTTTCTCGATATATTTTCAAGTAAAACGAATCCCTACGCTCCTCATTATTGAGATAATTATGGAGGAGCTAGATGTGAAAAAATTGCGGCATCACGAGCAAAATGCATTTAAAGAGCATCCATTCCAGGAGATCTTCAACAAACAAAAAGATGTCTTCAATAATTCTCGCTGGGGGCGAGAATTATTCAAGTCGATATTCAGGGCCGTCTTCCACTGCAGTTCTTCAACCATTATCGATACACCAAGTAGGTGAACCCCTTCAAGGGTAAATTTACCAGGAATAAATTTAATTGACAAGGAATAGAACTAAAGCATTATAAAACTTAAAATTTTGAATTGTGTAGATTTTTGGGACACATTGTCGTTAGCTTCATTAGATACAGTGACGTCAGGGCCACCATCGTCATCGTCACTACTGCAAAATGGATGATAGTAAAAAAAATTAAGCAAGATTCACAAAACCAATGTTTTTTTACAATTGTCATCCCAATGACTGTCAACAGGACGATGTGAATAAAAACGCAAAATTCAACCACCAGCGGACACCCCGCGCGGAAATTGCCATTGACAGGTGGAACAAAACTAATTGAAATTCGACTTCACGGAAAAACCATCTGCGATTCCAAAACGGAGCCTGGGACTGGAATAAATAGTACTAAAACCACCAGAATGATTTTTTTGAAAAATAGTTGTTTGTATCTGGACTTGTTTTTGGCTTTGACTGAAACAGATGAAAACGGAAATTTTCAACTCGCGAGCCTTTTTGATGAATTGGCCGCATTTTTGGCGGAGCTAGCTTTAAATTGGCAGGTTTATCAGAAAACACAGCGAGCATCTACTGTAACTAAATTTTGCGTGGACGAGAAGATTTCTACGTTACTTAGGTGAAAGCTCAAACTTTCAAGCTAGTTTAAGATTATCGTAAAGCCAGTTGTATGTATATTTATCGTTTACAATACAATGAGAGAACATATCTTAATTGATTTCTTGTGTTCTGGTGGATCAACTAGTCTCATTGGCCGCAGATGATTTGGGCAGACCTTTACAAGTAGAAGATGAAAAAATCATCCCAGGCTTAGGATCCGCACAAATCAGCATCCAACCTCACGATGGAAGTAACTGGACACCGAAGAATCTCAGCAACGTTTTGATATACCAAATCTCTCGTGCAATTTATTTTCTCTGCCAGCTGCTTTCGATATGAGGATGAAACAGAAACCCGCTTATAAAATTTGCAAGCCCTTGAAAAAAGACAATTTCATAAAAATAGGAAAAATGAAAAACAGAATATACTAGGTCAGGGTAAAAAAATAGAATTTGATGAAGATATTTGGAAAAAACAACTCAAATTGGGCGCCATAGCGGTATACCAGATTTTTTTTAACCATGAAGCTATTATATAAGGGTGCCATGTCTGACTCCCTGAGGAAGATTTAGTGAAGAGTTTACATCATTACACTGGCAAGGAAGGATAAAAACGACAACATTAACATGCCGCGAAGTGTGACCCTTGAGGTCCACACATTCAATTTCCCAGTAATATCTAGATAAACATTAAAAATATTAAACACAATAATAATTTGGAAAATAGTACTACTTTAAATAATAATAATGAGAGGTATTCATAGCAGTAACAGGAATGAGTTAATATTAATCATATCATCTACGGGAGCATTCATTGATTACGCAAGGCTTTTGGTGGATGGGTGATGATGATTGATTACCACAAATGCAAATATGATTGAAATTTTGATGGTTTTCAAAATTTAAGCCACTTATTTTTATGAAAAGACTGCAAAAACTATTAAAAGTCTGCTCAATTTATCCAAACATTTTAAAACTTCGATTGATTTTACAACAAAGTCCTTGGAATAAAAGATATAAGGTAATATCATTCGGAAGAACCCTTTTCATATGGTAACTTTGAATGATTTTTTTTTATTTTTTCCAGAGTCATGAAAAAAGTTTTGCTGGTTTCTCTTCAAAAACTGATAGGAATGTATAAATTTTATAAACACTTATTACTGTGTTGTGCAAATCAGGTTTAAAAAATATTTTTTATGAATTGCATTTTCTTCTATTAAATTAAAACAACCGCTGAAACGGATTTTTATAATGTTAAAATAATCAAAAACATGTTAAAACACGTCAATTGACTCTTTAATGATGCAAATATTATATCTGGTTCCTGAGATATAGTGAATGGAAAAATGACGAAGAGCATGATGACTGTTAATGATTTTTTATTTTTTATTTAATGTTTCTTGCTATCATGAGTAAAAGTTTAAACGTAAAAAAGTTTAAAAGTTTAAACGTAAACGGCTCCACATTTTTTTTTAAAAACTTAATAGAATCACATAAATGTTGATACGCGTCGATTGACATCTTAACCATGCAAATCCTATGTTTGATTCGCGAGATATAACACATGACAGAAATGACCTTGAAAATCATGATGCCTGTTAATGATTTTTTTATTTTTTATTTAATTTTTTACGTTATCATGAGGAAAAGTTTTGATGTTGTTTTTACAAACACTGTTTGAAGTATATAAATTTTATAAAAATTGAATACTGCCTTTCAAAAATAAGGTTAAAAATTTATTGTTTAATAAAAAAAAACCTAATTTTTTGCACTTTTTTTTTCTTAAATTAAAAAACGGCTCGAAGATCTTTTTTCGAAACTTGATGGAATCACATAAATGTCAATACGCGTTGAGTGACACCTTGATCAAAGAAATCGTATGTTTTGTTCGCGAGATATAACGCATGACAGGAATGACCTTCAAAGGGGCAAAACAACAAACCCCCCCGACCGAAGTATCCCAAAAACTAATCAGCTCTTAAAATTGCAAAAACGCTTCGATTGCTACCTTAACGAAGTCGATACGACTTTGTTTACGTGAGTTATGCTCGTAGAAAAAAGTGTCCACGAACGTACGTACGTACGTACACACACACACATACATCTCCCTTTCTAAAAACACTTTATATATACACTATAGACCTCAAAACGTAAAGAAATGTTGAAAATTTCAATTTCGATTTTCGAGGCGATTACAAGAACTTCCCATATACTGAGAAGTTAAAAATTAATCTTGAGTTACTGCAAAACCAGACGATTACCCAGAGCCAGAGAATTTCGTGAAATGTGAAATTTGAAGAGGACGCCAACCGAGTTTTTTACTTACGTTCAGGAGCACAACATCAGACGTATAAGCCCAAGAACTAGACCCTTTTAGCTCCTAGTTTCAACAATACATTCTGAGGATTTAAACGAATTTTTGACGTCCTGAGATTTCTGTTTTGATGAGCCAGAAACTTTTGAGCATGTTATGGCTTACCGAGATTTGGTAGATTAAAAGGAGGTCGAAATATAATCTGTGAAGAATAACAGCCTCGCCGAAAGGCCAACCCGTCTTAGACAACCAATGGACCTAAAAAAAAGCACATTGAAATCAGGCTAGTTGTCTGAGGCTACAAGCAAACTGCTGAAATGAACTACAATGCAACTTTTAGCCCGACAATTAAAAAGGAAGGATTTTCTCTGTAGGGGCGAGGAAGTTGGTGACCTCGGAGTGCCCCTATAGACTAGCGTCTCAAAAGATAATGCGATGTGAGCGAGAGAAAGGAACGAGTTAGCACCAAGTCAAGATATTCCAATTTGTTTGGTGAAAAAGTTGAATGTACAAAACAGATAGAAGATGTAATTTTAAATCATGCTCCGTGCGTATTTGTAATAGTTTTTACAAAAATAAGAATACTCTCAAGCCATATAGCCTAAAACATTCCATTTTGTTCGTGCAGTAAACTTTTAAAAAAACTATTTTTTTATTTCTATTATTAAATTTTACCGAAAAAAACTCAATAATTCATTGCAGCTTTTGCTCCTTCTAAAGGTCCACTCACATTGGTAACATGTTTTGAAGTAGACTTCTACGCAGAAAATTATCATATTTTTACAGCATCGGCATGGATATTAATATATTTTATTGCTCATTGTTGACAATGCACGTTTAAATCACTTTACCAATGAATCGCTGAAGTTTTTTAATCATTCTGTTCATGTTAATCTTCCAACTTGAACATTATCTACTTGCTACCCAAAAGACTTACACACGGTAGGAACGCAAGAACGGTAATATAATTTTGATTGGAATTATTACCTACTTAAAGCGTCGTTAATACATGATTATTCAGAATATTATGTTCTACTTAGCCAACTTTATAAATATCTTACGTGTTTCAAATCTAATGTCCAGTATTTATTTTTAAATGTCATTATTTTTGAACTGTCTACTACCCGAAATGTAGCCAACAACCCATCGTGACCACTTTATGTTACAATTAATCTCTTCCGCAAACATTTCTGATAATCATCCATCAATCAAATTTTAGATACAAGTTCTGTTCGTATCTCATAGCTACCACAAATAGGATGAAACGATATAGTTTACTAGAAAATAAGGTCGTTCGATGAGTATCGATGGCTTACCACAAACAAACATGACACATGACGAACGAACTTTTAGCGAGAAGAGCAAATAGTGTCCTTGTTTGCTTGCTTCTTATCTGATAAATGTTCGATTAATATTTTATTTTGTACCGAAACTAATATGATAGCGATTGCGATCAGGTCAACTTTTATAATTGTCGATAAATCGATTAAAGATTATCATTTGCAGTTTAAAATTAAGTACTGGAAATGATAAAGCATGGTGACGATTTAAACTGAACAAAACCAATAAATTACTTGAAGGATGTTTTTGAAAACATTTTTAATTTTTTTTTGGTCTTATAAGCCCCTGTTAGTTTCAATATTCTTTTCATAACAAGACTCTTTCAAACAAATTTTCACTTTATTCTACAATGACGTACCGTTTCTCGCACTGACTTAATCCTTTCAAGACATTGTACTGAATCTTTCCGACACCTTTAAAGTTAGAAATCAAAAAAAATGAAATCATCAGAAATAGAAAGGAAATATAAAACAATAATTTTGAACATTCAACACTTACCATATATCAATTTAACACACTTAAAATCTACAATTGAAGCTTCAATGACTGACTTTGTGAAAACATGCAATTTTTTAACTATCAAGTATGGAAAATAAATATGTGAATGTGAGCACTTTCCTTAGCACATCATTTTTTAAAGCTTGATGTGCGTGCAGAAATTTTAACGAAAAATTAATTTGAAAATTGAACATCGTATACATATTCTTTACTTCGCATAATGTTCTGCCACGCCAACCCTTACAGAGTAGGATGAAAGCTTTTTTGTGTGTAGCTGGGATGAGATCCTCAGAGTTACAGCTTGAAAGTTTATTACATATGTGATCATTTTGATGCTACGTGCATATGTTGTCACAGAGAAACAGAAAAAAAAACTGTAAAGCAAACAAAAAATTATGATTATGATGAATTAAGGGGGAACACCACTGCAGAGGTAAGAAAAAGTCTTTTTTTGGGAATTTGTTTCTCAAAAACCAAACAACATATCGAAGTTTGGTAAAAAGATCTATATTGTACAAGTATTTGAAATCCTCCCTGATTTTTTCAGAACTTTAAAAAACAAAATGGCGGCTCCGTAGCATTTCTCCAGAAACGCCTTATTTTTTCATGGCTTCGCGCCCGGACCGTTTTCTCCTGAAATGTTAAGGTTATGGTTATCAAACAAATAATTGCCGATGAAACACAATAACAGCCAGAGAAGCACGTAGGATTTTTTTTAAAAATTGATTTTTGACAAAATGGTGTCATTTTGAAAAAAAATGTAAAAACACGGAAAAACACACGAAAATTGTTAATAACAATTGAAATATGCAACATATAAAAAAAACCTACGTACTTTCATGCAAACACTAGTTCTGAATAAATTTTAAAAATTTCAAGTAAATCGAACAAAAATTGTTTGAGAAAAGAGGCCGGCCAGTTTGAAAAACGTTGTTCCTTGAAAAACGCGTTTAAAGTTTAAATTATAGAAAAATCATTAATAAATTTGATATACCTCTAGTCTGCAAAATACGTACTTCAGTGTTTTCTGCTAACGTGCAACTAACAGAGTACGTGTACAGTTTTGAGAAATTTATATTTAAAATTGTTTTAAATTTCAATACCAACGGCGCGAAGAAACGCGCGGGGATACGCGCGGATTGCGCTCCTAAAGAGCAGTGAGAGGCGCCGTGCTAATTTAGAATTTCGAACACTTACAGTTTTTTCCACTATATGAAACTTTGCTACATGATTTTTATGATGATAAGGTATACTTTAAAGCAACAAAAAAAATTTGATTCGTTCAAAATCCTACAGCGGTGTTCCCCCTTAACAAAATATCTTTGTATTCAACGAAAATTCCAAAACTCACATTTTGCATGAAAATCTATGGGAATCTTCATGGTAGAATTTTTCCAACTTTCGCAATTTTCATGAAATTTTAAAGCAATTCAAGCTTTAAACTGTACGAATAAAAAAAAAGTATCATCGTCAACATCTTATCGACTGTTTTGTTGATTTAAACTAGCCTTCATTTTCTTTGCATATAGCTGTTTTCAGGGAAAAAATCTTCAACCTTCAGACCATATAAAAAAGTATGGAAAGAGTCCCCTTTCTGCCATTATTCACATGCTGATTCTATTTATTGTAAAATCGATCCACATGAGCCATCTCTTCATGAAGTGAATTGAAATGGAGTGGTCCATCGTTCATTGTTCACAATGTACATGTTTGTTCATCAATTTGCATATATTTCCGCTCGTTTAACACTAAAAAGAATCAGGATTGTATCTTTACCACAAGAATTGCAGAATCAACCTGCTTGTTTCTAGAATTCCCATTTTGGACTTCCAGTTCAATTTTAGGATTCAGATTTGATCGTTTTACTATAGTGTTAGTCTTACAAATATAATTTACTACATTTAAAATTAAGTAAACTATATATAAACTAACTTCAAGATAGAAAATCAAGTTTAGAAAATGCATATCTCTTAAATTTTAATAAATTTTCATTGAAACTCTCGTTCAAATGTGTTAAAAGTTTTTTGCCTAGAGTCATTTTATTTTGAAATAAAACGCTTAAAAATAGTTAAAGGTTTTGAAGACTATATAAATCTGGTTATTAATTTTGCATTATAATGCCTTCACAAAAGAATACAATGGTGCGAATATGTCTTGAATAAATAGAATAGAATTATTACTTACTACTTTTGTGATTTTATGTCCTTAAGCAAGACGAATTTACATAAAATTGATTTGAAAATATAAAAGATGTGAAAATTATTAACCAAATAAATGAATAGCAGTTGCAAACTGTATATATCTACTAAAAATCAGATAATGTGGTTTCTCTATTGACAAATATATTTAATATAATAATGGATATTTTCACACCAAACAATATTCCATGAAATTTTTATGTCCTTAATTTTATGCACCTCGTCAATACCTTATAAAAATTCATAGCAATTTTGTATTTTTCGACTGGTAACACAGAATGTATGACCAAGCTGCGACCTCGCATTCCATTTGAAACAGTAGTCATCAAAATCCTGTTTTCATATTAATGTCGCAGTTCCGCGTCCCAAAAATTTGATTACGTTGAGCTCATTAACAAAACTTTATCCACGGCAGCTGTCCTATAAAAATCGGAAATATTACTTCTAAACAAGCTATTAGTCTTAAAATCCATTATTCAAAAAATAAATAAACACTAAATTGATTTTATGATTGCCAAAAATAAGACAGCATAGAACTCAAGCAATTTTTCTAAATTTCAAAGACAAATTTCTGCCTGAAAAGAATAGAACCAACTAAATACTGTCTAATTGTTACATTTGTTAAATATAAGTTAAATAAAAATACCAGCTCTTCATTTGCAACTAAAAAAGAAGCAGTCAAGCCAGCAAATGCAGGATGAAGAAAAATACGTATAGCGTTTTAAAGTCAAATTTAAAATGAATGTTTATTCGAATAATGTTGAGAATTTTTTCGCAGAGATGTTTAAAAAGCTTATTTCTGGTCTAGTTTTCTAGGTAGTTTTTGGATCTCTAATTAAGGTAACACCATTGAAAGAAATGAAAGAAAATATTTATCAACCACAAATTCAAATTCTAGCCTTCACATTCACATATTTTTTATCAAAGTTTTTGGTATTTCTTGTCATGCATTAAGTGTTTGTATTCAAAAATAAATTACTATTTGCTATTGAACTTAGTACTTCTTTTAATAAAGCCTATTTCAAAAGCAACATAAAACATGATCATTCAATCATTCAAATCACACTTGTCCCAAAATCATCAAATCAACCACTTCCCATTTGATTTTAGAAATTCGTTCCACATGACGAATAGATCCTTCCTAATCCATCTCCTAAACCGTCCAAAGAAAATTATTCTTTAAAAATTTTACGACCCACCATAACGCAAATTTTATATTTTGCTCAATAGCTCGCCGGCAACCCAATCTCAAAACAACCAAACTATCCTTGTGCAAGCTCTCACTTTACAACGCGCCTCGTCGTCGTATCAATCCTGAAAAACTCGCTCCTTAAATTCGATAAACATCTTGAGTGATGCAGGATGTTTAGTAATTCACGCCATAGCTTTCTTCCTGGTGTACAGTGTCTAGTCATATGCCACGTTCTCATCGTGATACGGAGCTGGCTGAGTGTTCGATGTGTGATTGAAGAAAAAGGAACTAAAATTCGTAGTATGTCGTTTTTCAGGGATGGAATTTTTATAGAAAACTGTGTATCTTATCAAATTGAATTGTTCATCGTAGCGAATGATTTTTGTATTTGAAATTAAGACGAAATGCAATGAACCATTTTTAAAAGGAGACGTATCTACGCTCGATGAACTTCTTGCGAAAATAGTTGCATTCGTCCTTACAAAGAGGTTCACTTTTGATGGTACAGTCACGAGGATAAATTGATGCAAGCAACTGCGTCCTCGTGCACTTCCATGAGTGAGTAGCTATGTGATCGACTGGAAGCGAACTGTAGAAACAGTAAATGTGAAAATGGAGAATGCATTTTCTTTAAACATCGATCTAAATTATTGAACATGTCTTTCAAGTGACTGAAATGCTCTTTGAAAAATAGCAAAATAGATATTATTAAAGCTTTTTAATCCAGAAATATCTACTATGCCGTCAAATTTCAGTAAATTTAGAAATGTTAAATATATTTAATCTATTCGTCCGTAAGCGCATTTATACTTTTTGGAACTGTTGATTTTCTACTGAATATTTAAACAAACAAGATCTTTGTACATTGCAATAAAAAATTCCAATACAAAATGTGAAAATTGCGTTGCAGGCAATTGATTATTATAGATACCATACTTACTCTCTAGTTCAACACAAACTGTTTACCGTATATATTTACTTGCTGTTGCAAATAACTCATCAAACATGGTTTTATCGCATCTCGCAAACTATTTCAAAACTTTATTGACTGCTTTCACCCCATCATTTGCAAGTACATTAGAACTTTTGCAATTATATATTCGCATTGTTAATCTACTCAACTCGATTGTTTATTCAATCGAAACTAATATATGAAATATTTCACACATGCAGTGGAATGCCACACATTTTACAGAATCAACGTCTATCGGTTCAAAATAAAATATATTAACATTTCTGCGCAAATTTCGGTATTTAATAAACTATTAACACTGCACCAAGAATACGTATTTATGATTGATGCATTTCGAAATGCCTCGGACCGTTTACATTGCATCGAAATGGTCTCGTTTGGCAGAGATACACATGTTCAACAGTTGCGGTGTCAAGATAATGGCTGCCTAAATATTTATAAAAGCTCTTATGAATGAAGATGTTCTCAGAAATGTTATTCCTCTTAAAAACCAAACTAAAAGTCGATAAAAATATATTTGAAGCAATTATTTTTGTTTGGATTTGATTTATTAACTTCCCAGTATATGGGAAGTTCTTGTAATTGCCTCGAAAATCGAAATTGAAATTTTCAACTTTTCTTTACGTTTTGAGGTCTTAAGAGTATATATAAAGTGTTTTTAGAAAAGGAGATGTATGTGTGTGTGTGTGTACGTACGTACGTACGTTCGTGGACACTTTTTTCTACGAGCATAACTCACGTAAACAAAGTCGTATCGACTTCGTTGAGGTGTCAATCGAAGCGTCTTTGCAATCTTAAGACCTGATTAGTTTTTGGGAGACTTCAGTAGGGTTATTGGTGTTTTGCCCCTTTGAAGGTCATTCCTGTCATGCGTTATATCTCGCGAACCAAACATACGATATGCATTGTTAAGGTGTCAATCGACGCGTATTACTATTTATTTGATTCTATCAAGTTTTTAAAAAATTTCTTCGAGGCGTTTTTTAATTTAAGAGAAAAAAGTGCAAAAAACTTGGGTTTTTTCATAAACAATAAATTTTCAACCTGATTTGCGAGATATAGTGATCAATGTTTATAAAATTTATATACTCCAAATATTTTTTGTGAAAACATCATCAAAACTTTTTCTCATGATAATGTAAAAAATTAAATTAAAAATTAAAAATCATTAAAAGTCATCATGATTTTCAAGGTCATTTTTATCATTCACTATATCTCACGAACCAGATATAATATTTGCATCATTAAGGTGTCAATAGACGTGTTTTAAAATTTTTGCGATTTTTCAAACATTATATAAAAATTGTTTCAGCCGCTTTTTAATTTAATAAAAGAAAATGCAACAAATTAGGCTTTTAGGGTTTTAGGGTTTTTTCATAAAAAATAATTTTTTAACCTGATTTGCACAGCACAGTAATAAATGTTTATAAAATTTACACATTCTTATCAGTTTTTGAAGAGAAACCAGCAAAACAATATTCCATGATTATAAAATAACTAAATTAAAAATCATGCAAAGTTATGATGCATAGAGGGTTCTAACGAATGATATTACTTTATATATTTTATTCTAAGGAAATTGTTGTAAATTCAATCCAAGTTTTATAATATTTGCATAATTTGAGCAGATTTTTAATAGTTTCTACAATGTTTTAGTGTTAATGTTTTTTATGCTTAAATGTTGGAAATCCTAAAAAACCTTCCGTAGATGATATGATTAATATTAACTCATTCCTGTTACTGCTATGAGTACCTTTCATTATTATTCTTCAAAGTAGTATTATTTTCAAAATTATTATTGTGTTTAATGTTTTTGATGTTTATGTAGATATTACTGGGAAGTTGACCGTGTGAACCTCAAGGGTCGCACCTCACGGCTTGTTTACTTGTAGTGAACAAACTCTTGTTAAGAGCACCGCATTTCCTTGACATATTTTGTCAAACACTATTAACTTACACGGCAACTCATACACTATTTGAAATATTTTGTTTATTTAATCTATCAAGTGTGATCTTTTTAAATCTGGTCGGTGCCATTTGCAAATTGAACGTGCTGATAGGTGCGACCCTTGAGATATCCTCGAAAGACTTCCTAGTAATAACTACATAAAATTAAATACAGAGTGTTTCAAAAGGAAGTTTACATTTGTTTAGCTGACTGCATGAACGCATCGAATCATAGGAGAGAGGGATGCGAGTAGGCAGCCTGGTTCTTTGGAATTCAGTCGCTATGGAGCGTTTCCCGGGAGCGAATCGTGCGCTGTGCGTGCAAGAGTTTTGTAAAACGGAAATTCACCGACTGTAGCGCGTAGAAAATTTTTTAGTATTCGAGGTTATCGTCATTTAAATAATGCGCCAAGCATCGCTTTTAATCAAAAAAAAAATAAAGAAACCGGCTCAACTTTAGAAAAACCTAAATCGAGGCGGCCAAGGTCATCAAGAACGGCAGAAAACGAGAAGAGTCTAAAACAGTCTTTTTCTGAGGATCCGAATCTTTCAATTCGGTAGTGCACGAGTGCTTTAAATGTGCATAGATCATCATTCTATGCAACATGCGATAAAAATCTAAAACTGAACCCGTATAAAATTCAGTTGGCGCAAGAACTAAAATCTTAGGATGCCAGTCATAGACTTGACTTTTTAAATCAGACAGTTGATCGCTTTTTTCACGTTTAACATTATCTTTTTTGAGATGAAGCTCATTTTCACTTTAATGAGCACATAAATAAGCAAAATTTCCGCTATTGGATTGGAAAAATTCAAAACACAAGCATTAAGCGCCACTTCATTGGACAAAAGTGACAGTATAAGCTGCGATGTCGGCGCAAGGAATGTTTGACCCTTACTTTTTTGAAGGGCAAGACGACGTGTGGTTACAGTAAATTCAGAAGGTTATGTGGAAATGTTAGACAATTTTTCGGTGCTACAACTGCGAAACTTTTCTGGCTATAGCCGAAGAACATGGTTCCAGCAGGATGGGGCAACCTCACACACGTCTAATACGTCTCCGCCTATAGTATGTGAAAATTTCCCTGGCAAATTGATCTCTGGAGGAGCAACATGAACTGGCCTCCAGGCAGTCCTGAATTAACTTCTATGAACTTTTTTCTGTGGCGTCATCTGAAATCAAAGGTTTATAACAATAAACTGACTTCTCTCTGGCGCATAATACAAGGAACATTCTGCATCACTCAAAATGATTATTGAATTTAAGGAGCAACAATAAACTGACTTTTCTCTGGTGCATAATTCCAGGAACATTCTGCATCACTCAAAATGATTATTGAATTTAAGAAGCAAGTTTTTCAGAAATCATTCGAAGACGGGGCATGTTGTAAAGTGAGAACTTATACATGCACATTCATAAAAATTGAAAGATGTATTTGTCATCTTAGTGTACATTGCAAAAGTAAGAGTTTGATGGTCATATAGCTGTTTACGTAAAGGGATGTAAGTGGCTATTTTCAAACCGCCACTTGACAGACAAACGGGTGTTAGCGTACATTTTGTTCAATTTAAAATTAACCGGTTAATGATTGCAATATTTGTCACTACGCTGACTAAACTAGATTTGGGTAGTAGTATCCAAAATTTTCACAAATCCGCGTATACGCTATAATTTGTACTATTTCATCACTTTCCCTAAGATAGACTAATAGTCGTTTCTTATTTTGCTGTTAATCCTGCTGCAATATGCAGTAAAATTTCGATGTCAGACTATATGTAAAACATGTTAAATCTAACGTAGATGGAAAAAAGTGACTGAAATCGAACGAACCGTTACAAAAAATGTGGTCTAGGTGCGACCCTTATGGTCCACACTTTCCAGTGGGGTGAATAAAGATTTGTTTTTATTATTTATGTTTATATATTCTATTATTATTGTAAAATATTATAATTTTTTTAATTTTCGACCAGATCCAAAATCCCCCATATCGTAAATCCCCCCAGATCTAAAATCCCCCAGATCCTAAATCCTCTGCATCCTAGATCCCCCATATCCAAAATCCCCACATCAAAAATCCCCCATATCCAAAATCCCCCAGATCCACAATCCCCCATATCCTAAATCCACCAGATCCAAAATCACCCATATTCTAAATCCCCCAATTTTTTTAAGTTTTTTATCCTGAATAGAAAACGGCTAAACCGATTTTGCTGAAAACTCATTCAGTTCTAAGTTACGTAATTACGCGTCGAGTGAAACCAGTCTCACGTCAATGTTATCTTTGGTTCTTGAGAAAATCGAGACGAAAAATAATTCCGAACGCACATAGGCACATCCGCACAAACGTACATACACACTCACAGATTGCTTTAGAAAAGTAACAATTTTTCGTCTTGTTTTACTTTTTTAAAAGTACTTTTTTTGCGGCATAACTATTTTTCCAGTTACTTTTTGGAAACAGTTGAACGTTCCATTTTAAATGGCTTTTAAATAAATTTACCATATCTTTTTAATCAAATGCCGACGTTTCCCTATATGACAGGTTTTCTGAAACAAATATCAGAGCCTAACGAATTTTCATCGATATTAACATTATTTGTTTCTAGATTAGCAACTTTTCCAGGTATTCAACGGATTCATATCAGAAAGTGCTCTCAAAAGCTAATACGTTGATAATGATTTAGTCTCCAATCAAATTCATAATCGATTTAAATCCCCTAAATGCAGATTATGCCAGATAAAATTTAACCGAACCATAAGCCACTGCTAATCCTACTTTACTCATCATCGTCAAAGCAAGCGTCAAGCACTCCATGCAAATCCATTTATTTTCAAAAAGACGTCTGTCACGAAATTCACCATAAAACCACCAAAACACGCTGACTCTCCTTTTACATCCTTTCAAACACCTTTTCAATGCGTTCCACCTCATTCTCTATTGAAAAGTTATCTTTCAACAAAACCAGGCACTGATTTATATCCTGACGTTCAAACATCGACCAAAATCAGCAAAAAGGAATTTCCGCTGATTAATCACCGACTGTGAGGCCAACACCTGAATAGTGTGAGCCTGTTTTTCATTCCTCTTTAACAAATCCTACCACTCTCGTCCCTTGCATTGACAAACCGGATAGATTTTATTTGTTCCATGTTTTAGTTCGCATTCATAGGAAGTGGCTGTATTATATTCCGATTTTCGAATATTTCTATAGCCGTAGTAATTTGTGGATATTTTCAAGGGATAAATAATTGTTTGCATCCCCAAATACTTTGCATGAACAGTGTAAGAATATTTCTTGAAAAATACTCATTATTGATAAATGGGCGAACGTATGTTTAAAGATTGATTGAAGGCTGAACCCATTTATTCCCAATACTCAATAATCTATGCGATTGGCATATTTAAAGCACACAGGTAATGGCGAAACACAAAACCCAACAAATTCGTACTAAGTCCTACAGATAAAAAACATTAAATAGTTATTTTTGAAGCATCTGCATGTCCCAGAATTTTTCGTGGCTATCAATATTGGTTTTATACTATTTGAACAGAAATCAAAATTCTGCTCTCAAATTAAAGCTGTGTCAAAACAATTGAATCTATTTATTTGAAAAAGAAATGAGTTGCTGGTTTTATGACAATGCTAAAGACAAACATCCAATAATTTCTTCAGTTTTACAAAAACAATCCTTTTAACTTCGATTCTTTTAAATGTCACTGAAAAAATATTTTAACATAGATGGTAAGGATTTTTTATCTATTTGAACGGAAATGATAACAAAGTGTGACAAACATTCAAAAAAAAAGTTTGAATAGACATTTTAAATGAATTCGCAGAACACTTTTACACAAATTCAAATTTAACCTGGTTATTTCTGACGATACATGTTGCAATTTTCTGATACTTTCAAAATAACAAAAGCTTTGAACAATTTTCTCGCATACTGCTAAAGGAAAGCCAACAAACAGTTTTACTCCATTTTTGAACCAGAAAAATTCTAGACTTAAAGTGAAAGTCGACAATAACAAAATGAAACCCTCTTTTATTCTACGATAGTTCAATTCGTGCAAAACTAATCAAATATCTTGGTTTTTGTACAGCTGGCAGCGGTACCAACAAGCTCTGGAAAATGTCCATGAAAAATGGCTTCTAAATTGAAAATTCTTCAAAGATTCGCTACTGTTATTCGCATATGTACAGTCAAATACAGTACGCTGGCTACAACCCTATCTGCTTGCATAATTAACTCGCTATTCACCAAAACCAACCACCACCCCTTCTTAATCAAGATAACCACTGTGCAAACATTCCAGCAAATGCAGCAGCCGCAATCATAGCCGAAACCAAACCAAACCGCATCATCCCAAAACCAATACACAATATCCTTGAATCAAAAGCCAACACGCAACGTATCTATGCGTCTCAAAACATTAATTTGCAACACTTCATTTACATCCTCCCCGTGTTGCGGCTACAGTTGCCACCATCCTCACAAACCTAAGTTCTGAAAACTTGGAGACATATTCAGAAAAAAATCCTTTCCGGGACATACTGACTGGCTTCTGTTTTATTCAACGAGTGGGCTGGGCGTATCTAATGAAATTATTCCTTTGGGCTTGCCATGTCCTTCCTGCTCCTGCGTGTGCTCATGGTCCTTCTGCTTTTTCTATTACTACTACTCCTGACCTAACCATATTTTCACAATCGCCGCTAAAGCTAATTCCACTCAACTTTCCCAATATTTGCATTTACAGCGATGACCGGAAGGGCGAAAGAATGGAAATGGTCTATGCCAAGTCTGTAAACTGCAAAAAGGCAGACATAGAATCTAAACTTTAGGGTGTTTTTTTTTCTTTCATATTGTTTTGTTTTCGCAAGAGCTTTTGAGAATTTGGTTCGTTTTTTCGGCTGGCAATACATCAGCGAAGTTTATCAGCTGGAATTTATGGAGGTTTGGTAAGCATGCGTTGAACAGCTTCATGAAAGCTTTTTCAGTGAAACCGTAATACCATCTCTTGGGAAATTTCCAAGATCGTCAATCAGCTTAAAAATCATAAAATCGTTGTTGCTTTCGGAATCGGGAAAATATTTTTCTATCAATCTTTCACAGACGCACGCAAACATGTCCTTGCGCCTCAAAATGGAATGTAGAGTAGTGTTCTCATAAGCCCGACTCTCCTGGGCTTGAAGAGTATAGATTCAAATCATATATTTTGATTTGTACATACTATTATATACTTGAATTGATAAGAGTTAAGATTCCTTAAGATTTATTAGACGTAAGTGTGGAAGTCAGGAGCAATTAATTTATTGAGCAAGAAAATTTCAGTCTAAGATGTTGGCTTCTTCGAAGAACTAGGAAGAATAGCGAAGCATTTTGTGAAGTATTGATTGATTTTAAAGTGCGTACGGAGTGAGTGTGGTGTCTCCTTAAGCAGAATGAAATACAGAACAAGGCGATACACGCGAGCAAACCAAAAATAATAAGCTCTACATACCTGTACCAAAACAGGGAACGCGAACAACACAACCATCTCCACAACTATAGCAGATTAAGGAACGTATGAAGCTTTTGTACCCAGAAGTCCACTTAAAAATATAAAGGACAAGCCATCAGACGGTATAAACTAAACCACGCAGACACCGTATGGGGAAAAATGTCAAACCTGATCTCTGAGTCGGCAAATATTACATGTTTCGGAATATCGGAGCATTCACCGGCAAATCTAGCTTGATACACGTCAGATCCACGCCTGGGAACAGATATTGCAGCAGATTCTTTGCCATATCACAGCTTCAATAACGGCAATGTTGGCAACATCACCACAATTCTTGACTTTCCACTGAAACGCAATCATGGCAAAAACAAAAGACCTTAGTTTTTGGATAGGATATACACCAGCTGCGATGATTTAAACAAAAACACAACATGGCAATTTGTTCCAAAAATGCCACGATCAACTTCAAAAAAACGTTGAGAACCTGAGGTGGAATCAACCTAAGAGATTGACTGATTCTACTCGCTCTACTTTTTGGTTGCGGAAATTGCACACAAAACGCGAGTCACAGCGGAGGAATCGTGTTGATCGAAAAATTTGAATGAATGTTTTTTTTTCTAATAATAAAGTAAAATTTAACTGATTTTATATATAATATGATATATTCTATCTTAAGTCGTTCTGGCAATTTATAATCGGTATCCTACTCCTATCATTTCTGTTGAAGACATGTTTAAATTTTGATCGGGATTCAAACCTCCGGATTTTAGATCAAAAGTCCGTAGCTCTAGGCCTTCAGCCTTGAGAGCACAAAACGTAGGAAAATCCAAAAAATTAGTAGTCTAGAAATTACAGAGGCATCATTACAATGATTTTTTTCAAGAAATATTGAAACTAATGTAGAATCTCCTGATGATAAACATGATCTTATAGATTAAATTATAAAAAATTTATTCATTACACTATCTATAATTGACTTTTCCGGCCTACTAAGTTGCTGGTATCAATTGAAGCGCAGTTTTGAAAAAGGGTATAAGCGCCAAAATCGAAAAAATCGAGTTTGATATCGATTTTCATGTAAAATTTCACGAGCAATCGAATGGTCACGTTCCGGTTTGTCGAAACGGGACGAATCCCGCCTTAAAAGCATGAAGTTTTTTCAAAACGGTACTAGATCTATAGTTTTTTTAAAATGTTACATATTTTATATCCTTTTCCTATAAATAAAATCGATACTAATGTGTCAACAACATCTCATAACAGTGAGATTTAAATTAAATCAAATCAAATAGCATCAATAGAAAACCCATCTCTTGGGCTAGGGTGGAAATGGTTTTGCAAAACGGTGTAGAAATCGGATGTGTACCGTTTTGCGAAACCTCCCCAATTTCATAGCTAACTTCCCATCTAATGGAACAGGTAATTGAATCATGTTGATAGATAAATACAATCTCGCTACATTCTAGATAATTTAGCAACAATTCAATTTTTCAAAAATGAAAATGCCAAGAGTATAATTGTTTTTTTTTTTTGATTCCCGAAAATTCAGCTTTTTGGAACAGTACCCTTTTGTAAAACTGTGCCTCAATTTATAAATCCAAACAGAAAAATAATTTTATAACAAAAGTTTTTCTCACTATTCTAATAGGTTGCATTGCTTCAAAAATATACGTTGATAGTATAAAATACACGAGAAATAAGCTTATAATAAAAATAAACTATTAAATCTTTTCAGTTTTTTCTAATCAATAGGTATCCCAGGGTGGATCTCATTGGATTTTCTCACAGTGTGCAGATACTGCCAAACCATCATTTATAACATGAAATACATCTAACTTCCCTTGAGTAAGTATGATTGCTCTATTTACAAGCCGCGAGGTGTGACCCTTGAGGTCCACACTGTCAACTTCCCAGTAATATCTACATAAACATTAACAACATTAAAACAATGAGAGGTATTCATAGCAGTAACAGGAATGAGTTAATATGAATCATATCGTCTACGGGAGGGTCCATTGATTACGTAAGGTTTTTGGTCGATGAGGACAGATTGAATATTCACGCGGATCAATCGGTGTGGGCCTTTTCGGTGTTGAAAATTTTGTTGGTTTTCAAAATTTAAGCAATTTTTTTTAATTAAAACTATAAAAACTATTAAAAATCTGCTCAAATTATGCAAATATCTTAAAACTTTGATTGAATTTACAACAATTTTTTTAGAATAAAAGATATAAAGTAATAGCACTCGTATGAACCCTCTTTAAATGGTAACTTTGAATGATTTTTAACTTCCCAGTATATGGGAAGTTCTTGTAATCGCCTCGAAAATCGAAATTGAAATTTTCAACTTTTCTTTACGTTTTGAGGTCTATAGAGTATATATAAAGTGTTTTTAGAAAGAAGTATGTATGTATGTGTGTGTGTGTGTATGTACGTACGTACGTACGTATGTGCGTTCGCGGGCAGTTTTTCTACGAGCATAGCTCACGTAAACAAAGTCGTATCGACTTCATTAAGTTGTCAATCCAAGCGTCTTTGCAATCTTAAGAGCTGATTAGTTTTTGGGACACTTCGGTAGGGGGGGTTTGCTGTTTTCACCCCTTGAAGGTCAACCATGTTATGCGCTATATCTAACGAACCAAACATGCGATTTTTATTATTAAGGTGTCAATCGACGCGTATTAACATTTAGGTGATTCTGTGTAATGTTTAAAAAAATCGTTCGAGTGGTTTTTTAATTTTTTGAAAAAAAAGTGCAAAAAATTGGGTTTTTTTCAAAAACATCAAATTTTTAACTTGATTTTCAACACACAGTAATAAATCTTTATATAATTTACATACTCCAAACAGTTTTTGTAAAAAAATTACCAAAATTTTTTACTCGTGGTTAAAAAAATAATCAAATAAAAAATAAAAAATCATTAATAGTCATCGTGATCTTCAAGGTCATTTGTGTATTGCATTATATCTCGCGAACCAAACATATGATTTGCATACTTTAGCTGTCAATGAACGTGCATTAATATTTGTGTAAATCTATCAAATTTTGGAAAAAATCGTTAGGGCTGTTTTTTAATTTAAGAAAAAAAAGTGCAAAAAATAAGGTTTTTTTTCATAAAAAATAAATTTTTAACCTGATTTGCGAAATATAGTAATCAATGTTTGCAAAATTTATATACTTCAAACAATGTTTGTAAAAACACAATCAAAACTTTTTCTCATGATTACGTAAAAAATTAAATAAAAAATAAAAAATCATTAGAAGTCATCATGATTTTCAAGGTTATTTTTATCATTCGCTATATCTCACGAACCAGATATAATATTTGCATCATTATGGTGTCAATTGACGTGTATTAATATCTTTGTGAAGTTTTTAACATGATTAAAATTCGTTTCAGCCGTTTTTTGAATTTAATAAAGGAAAATGCGAAAAATTATGGTTTTTTTTCATAAAAAATATTTTTTTAACTTGATTTGCACAGCACAGTGATACCAGTTTATAAAATTTATACAATCTTATAAATTTTTGAAGAGAAACCAGCAAAAAAATTTTCCATGATTATGAAACAACTAAATAAAAAATAAAAAATCATTCAAAGTTACCATGTAAAGAGGATTCATACGAGTGCTATTACTTTATATCTTTTATTCTAAAAAATTGTTGTAAATTCAATCAAAGTTTTAAGATATTTGCATAATTTGAGCAGATTTTTAATAGTTTTTATAGTCTTTTAATTAAAAAAAATTGCTTAAATTTTGAAAACCAACAAAATTTTTCAACACCAAATAGGCCCCCACCGATTGATCCGCGTGAATATTCAATCTGTCCTTATCAACCAAAAACCTTACGTAATCAAGGGACCCTTCCGTAGACGATATGATTCATATTAACTCATTCCTGTTTCTGCTATGAATACCTCTCATTGTTATTACTTAAAGTAGTAGTATTTTCAAAATAATTATTGTGTTTAATGTTTTTGATGTTTATGTAGATATTACTGGGAAGTTGACCGTGTGGACCTCAAGGGTCGCACCTCGCGGCTTGTTTTATTTTTAATTTGGTTTTTTCATAATCATGGTATAAAATTTTGCCGGTTTCTCTCCAAAAATTGATAAGAATGTATACATTTTATAAACTGGATTACTGTGCTGTGCAAATCAAGTTTAAAAATATTTTCTATGAATAAAACCATGATTTTTCGCATTTTCTTCTATTAAATTAAAAAAACGGCTAAAATGAATTGAAACACTTTATATATACTCTATAAGCCTCAAAACGTAAAGAAAAGTTGAAAATTTCAATTTCGATTTTCGAGGCGATTACAAGAACTTCCCATATACTGGGAAGTTAAAAAGGAAAAAATATAATAAAACCTCATAATAGTCAATAAGCCAGTGCGGTATGAAATTCGTTAAATTTTTTAAAAATTTATGACTTCGATTTTATATTGCCACTTCTACATATGTCACAAACTCACCCATTTTTAACAAACAATTTTCCAAGAATAAAACTAACAAAAATGTCAAATAAATTTGTAGTATTTGTGACGAAGTCAAATTGATTGTCGTCAAGTATTGTACCAACTACCACTTTGAACATTTGTCGTTTTCCCTGGAAGCTACAGTATGTTAAACGAAATAAGGTTGACAAGCAAACATTTCAAGCATTCATGAGGGATTCAAATAATCCCTCTCATTTTATAGGTGCGCCCGTAGCAATCCATCGCCGATTCGGGTAGCAATTGTGGTAATGTTAGAGCGGGAATCTCCTCGCAGCACATCTGGCGAAACATACGATAAATTAATTTATATATGTCATAAACAGAGGCATTTGATCCGTTATGGTGTATTCTCGGCTTAAATAATTAATGGAAAAGCTATTGCCGTGATTGTTGACATGCAAGCTGGTACGCCTGCCACATAGGTAGTCAATCACTATCTACAAAAGAGAGTCTGCACTTGAAAAGATCTTTTTTTCTGCAGCCCCAACTCTCGGGAAGCAAAACTAATGATAGACGCAATGATAATTGCAAAACGTGTTTTTAATTTAATTAATTACCTATTTATGAACATGTAATTATTTACTCAGCAAATGTTCGATACATTTATTGATTTGCAATAGAAACTAATCAGTTGATAGAGAAATGATTGGTTATTCGGAAAGGTATTTGGATGAACTGTATGTGTATGATAAGAGTTCGTTGTTATCATAGACCAGGGCGGATCTTTTAAAAATAACAACTACATTTGGCTGTTGAGAGACAGGACACTAATTTTTGCCCAAAAAGTTGTGAAATACCTTGTATAACAATAGTTGAGCACTCCTGCCTCTCAAAAAGTCGGGAACATTAATAAATAAATCGATATGTTTCAAAAATGTAAAAAAAACACGATTTTCCCTACTTTTCTTACTTTTTACTTTAAAACAATTCATTTAAGAGCAAAGCTGTGAGAAACAAAAATTACGTAATCTGGTTAAACAAATTTACCCTCGCCACAAAATAGCAATAAATATAAAAAAGAGAACAAGAACTATTTTTTTTCGCTGAGAATGCACTTAGGATCTTCATAATTCGCCTAGAAAATGTTTATAAAATAATAAAACAGCACACAAAATTTTCATTAAAGTCAATTCAGTAGATTTTGCATAACAATTTTGCAATCTAAATTCAGTTTTAAAAAATTCAAAATTTTTAAAATCCTGCAAGTCAAAAACTTAAGCATATGTAAGTTTAAATTGTTTATACAAATGCATTTTTTTAAATTATAAAAAAAATGCTAATAAACAAATTGATAATCTCAGTAACTATTAATGTCAATTAAATTTAAAACAATGCGTCTGCAAGTACTCTAAACGACGCTTCTTTCTTTTAAATTATTATTATTGAATTATGAGCATTCGTTCCTGAGATATCATTTAATGTTATCATTAAGAAGTTTTGCATTTACATTTCCAAACACAATCATCTTTAAATGTTTTTCAGTCTTTGAAAAATACGCCGACTTAAATTTAAGACTTGAAGGTAATTATTTTAAACAAAAATCTTAGTTAAGCACATTTCAGATAAAAGAAAATATTGAAAAACAAAATTATTTGAAGATATTTTGTGAACGTGTTTCTCAATGTATTCCACATTTACGAATTTGTAACATTCTCTGTAATAATTTCATTAGAGCTGCACTTTCACTTGGTTCTCATGTTATTTGAAGACGATTCAAGTGATGTTGTGCAGTTTAGACCATAAGATCGTATTTTCTAGAGAAACTTATTTTGGCTTAAATCATTTGTTGGGCGAGACCATTTCATATTTTCAAGTTTTCCTTGCTTCTCCTGATGCGAAACATGATCCCTATATTGCTTAGGAACGGGTTTCGGTTTCTATATTGCATCTGAATAAGTCCATTGACAATGATACTACTTTCACTTGGTATCGTATAAAACTGTTATATTTGAAAATACTCTTGTTTTGTTGCCGCGCTTACTATATCTAGCACATTTACAAAACAAAACTACTCTACATAATTACAGATCCTCCGCAATTCATTAACGTCAGCCTTGACCTTTTAGACACATCTTTTCTCGTTGAAAATGACGCAAACACTGCCTACGCGTTCCATGAAAAGGTTAGGACTAAATTCTAACGCAAAAAATACCTAGTTTCACAAATAAAGGCTCTAATCGCTGTGGTTATTGGCCCACTATAATTATTTTTCAATATTATGTTTCCGCAAAAGGGGTAACCTAGCATTCTCTGGTCATGGTCGTGCTTCTTAGAAGCAATCGAACCTCACACTCAGCTCCTCACAATTTTGCGTAATTACTATGAACCTGGTGGGATATCGTTTAAAATACTTTCTTTATATGAGTAGTTTCGGCGCAAATATTATTTTGCATACTTAAATTTGAAGTTTTGGAAAAAAAGTTCAAAAAATTGAAAAATTCAACCCCAGATTTTCCAAGGTAGAATGTGGCTCAAGGCTTACGGAAGCTGTTTTAGTCAGTTGAAAACAGAAGTTTTCTAGTATTGTTTAGTCACAGGAAACATTTTGAAATTTGGAGTTATTTATTAACTTCCCAATATATGGGAAGTTCTTGTAATCGCCTCGAAAATCGAAATTGAAATTTTCAACATTTCTTTACGTTTTGAGGTCTATAGAGTATATACAAAGTGTTTTTAGAAAGAGAGATGTATATGTGTGTGTGTATGTACGTACGTACGTTCGAGGACACTTTTTTCTATGAGCTGATTAGTTTTTGGGACACTTCGGTCGGGAGGGGTTTGCTGTTTCGCCCCTTTGAAGGTCATTTCTGTCATGCATTATATCTCACGAACCAGACATATCATTTACATGGTTAAGGTGTCAATCGACGCGTATTAGCATTTGTGTGAATCTATCAAATTTTGGAAAAAATTGTTGGAGCCGTTTTCTAATTTAAGAAAAAAGTGCAAAAAATTAGGGTTTTTTCATAAACAATAACTTTTTAACCTTATTTACGAAAGACAGTATTAAATTTTTATAAAATTTATATATTTCAAGCAGTGCTTGTAAAAGCAACATCAAAACTTTTACTCATGATTACGTAAAAAATTAAATAAAAAATAAAAAATCATTAACAGGCATCATGATCTTCAAGGTCATTTCTTCCATTCACTATATCTCACGAATCAGATATAATATTTGCATCATTAAGGTGTCAATTGAAGGGTTTTAAAATTTTTTTGATTATTTTAACATTATAAAGGTCCGTTACAGCGGTTTTTTTAATTGAATAGAAAAAAATGAGAAAACTTAGGAGTTTTTCATAAAAAATATTTTTTTAGCCTGATTTGCCCAACACTGTAATAAATGTTTATAAAATTTATACATTTCTATCAGTTTTTGAAGAGAACCAGCACAACTTTATTCATGATTCTGAAAAAAATTAAATCAAAAATAAAAAATCATTCAAACCACCATATGAAAAAGGTTCTTCCGATTGATATTACCTTATATCTTTTATTCAAAAGACTTTGTTGTAAATTCAATCAAAGTTTTAAAATGTTTGGATAATTTGAGCAGATTTTGAATAGTTTTTGCAGTCTTTTAATTAAAAAAAGCGGCTTAAATTTTGAAAACCATCAAAATTTCAATCAAATTTGCATTTGTGGTAATCAATCATCATCACCCATCCACCAAAAGCCTTGCGTAATCAGTGGATGCTCCCGTAGATGATATGATTAATATTAACTCATTCCTGTTACTGCTATGAATACCTCTCATTATTATTATTTAAAGTAGTACTATTTTCAAAATTATTATTGTGTTTAATATTTTTAATGTTTATCTAGATATTACTGGGAAATTGAACGTGTGGACCTCAAGGGTCGCACTTCTCGGGTTGTTTTTTGTTTTGTTTCAGATCTATCAATCTATAAATTATCGGTCTGCCATGTAGCAATGATTTCTCCAGAGCTTAATTTCAGCGCCCTCTATAAAAGAGAATAATAAAAAAAATTAAACTTATGTTTTCAAATATTGTATAATACTACGAAAAGATTCATGCCAATATACTCGTATAATAAAGTTTCCGAGGAGCAAAAGCTTGAAAAATGATCTTTTTTCGTCTTTTAAAGTGGACTGGTACCTAAAGTCTTAGTTCTAATGAAGCAAACGCAACATTCGGCGGCTTTTTGGAAAAGAAGCATACTTATACGAAAGTGTAATTTTAGCCATAACAGTTGCATCACTGATCAAGAAGGAACAATTAAATCATTATTATAACCAAAAATCAATTAATATGTGAATTAATTTGAAATTGGCTTCCGAATCGAGTACATCATGACGCTTTCAACGTCAACATTCAATTTCCCGGGTCAATAAACTGGACTGTTTCTGAAGGCTTCATTTTAGAACCTCTTCTTTTTGTTATCAAAATTTTTTCTCATTGATTCTGTGAAATCTTCTGTATGCTGATGACTTCTATCACGATTGTAGCATTGATATTTATAATTGAATTTTGCTACACATCAAACTACTAATTGCTAATGTTTTACATATAAAGCCCGAAACACATTATTAAAACGCGACGCGACGCAACGTGTCGACACACGATGTGCACCGTGCACATTACCAACACGCGACGCCACGACATACTAGCAATTTCTGAATACAGTTAGCTAACAGCAGTGGAAGTGTATGGTCATGTACTATGGATTTAATAAATAACGAGTCAGATGACGACTTTGAAGAAGATTTGATGCAAATTTTGGCAATTTCTTCCCATGCATTATTTCTCGCAGTATGATCCCTGTATATAGCTAAATTCATGTCATATAGAACAGGATATCATTTTACCAACTCAATTAATTGTTCGTCGATCATTTCGCTAAATAAATGCAAAAAGTACTATTAAATTGGCATAAATTCCGTTTGACAATTTCAAGAATAGGGATGGGGTCAAAGAATGCATATATACTCTGTGACAGTTCTCGAACGACTGACGCGTGGCGTTGGGTGTTGTCTAGAAACATACCGCGCGCGCCGCGTCGGCTGGCGTGTTAACCCCCACCATGAGCAACACGCCGATCTGGCACGTCTGGATCGGGTGGCGTGTGCGTGCATGGCGTCGCGTCGGATGTTCATAGTGTGATTCTGGTCTATAGAAACCAATACATTTGATTCGACTCAACACGCATCGCGTTTCATCGGGTCGCGTCGCGTTTTAATAATGTGTTTCGGGCTATCTATCTGAGTATTGTTCCATTTTATAATTTGTCCAACCACAGCATCCAACTGTATGATTAATCGCATTTCCTTGACTTTTTCCATTGCTGAACTGAAATAAGATAAGAAATATTTTTTTTTACTTCATTGAACGTCAACCTCTGATAGTCATCATAATACCAACTTTTATGTTCCTTCTTGAATGTTCTGTCGCATCGATATCAGTTTTGCGCGTACATCGGAACATTTCGCATCATATACTCACTAATGCGACGACATAACTTCTCCCATTTACGATTTTCTTACGATTGAAAGACAATGAACAAATCCAACCAACTGAGAATTTCCGGTTGCATGCATCGCCCAGAAACATTGAAACATGTTTGTTTGTTAGATTTTTTTACCATGGTTCATAGACCAGGACCGATATCGTATTCATCTGGCCATTGACTTTATCGACTAGCTGACGTTCCTTCCAGGAAACGTCCAAACCATCATTAATTAATTGTTGTTGTTCGCCACCACACAAAAGAATTTTCTTAATTTCACGGTTTGTTTGACAAATAAAAGGCAATTAACATGGCAAATGCAATTAGCTTGGAGCTCCTTCGCAACGCCTCACATTGCCCACTCACTAACAGATGTGGACGCAATCTCGATTCCTCCAAAATATAATTTTTTTTTCAAATATTCTCGTCAGCATGAGACTCGAATCCCGATGCTCTTCCAGCCCCAGCTCCTTCTTGTCAGACCAGGCTCGACCTATAGTGAAAAGGACCCACCAGGACCAACATCGCTCACGATTTGCATAATTACACGTTTAATGGACGAGTATTTTTCAATTTGTTCACTTGAGCAAAAAATGATTTAAACTTTCGTGGAAAAAGTTCGACATGGCTATTGAATTCTGTGTTTTAACAGTGAGTTGCTTCCATCGTCCTTCGAACTGTTTTCTTTAGGAAATTGGCTGATCGATAGTTTCTCCTTTGAAAGAAGTTTTATTGATGAACTTTGTGCATTTTATAAGGATTATAAATTAAATATGTATTTTAGAGAAACACACAATTATGTTCATATTATTTAGGTGCCACATCTACTCCCGTAAAATTTTTCATTCATGAAAAGCAGTTCGAAAATACAAACCATTGAAGAACCAACTTTAACCCTTTCAAAACATTATGCAAATGTGTAAGTCAGGTTCTAGTGTTTTGCAAAAGTTGCTACTTAAGTCCATCTTATCTTACTTTTAATACATCTCTATCTAATTGACTTTTGTAGACCTATAAATAAAACTTTGTGATTATCTAGATTTCTTCCTATTTGAATCTTGTCTCTCAAACTGAATATTGGATATTCTTACTGCTAAAACCGTAGTCATAAGAATATTCTTAATCAATTCGTATTCCGCAAAGGATGATTAACTGCAACCAATTTGTCATAATATCAAAACTAGCAAAAAAGAATATGTTTTTGTATTTCAAAGCTGCACTCATAAATCCAAGGAAGAAGCAAATCATGGAAACTGAAATGAGAAACACTTAATGAAATAAATTAAACTTTATTTTCATAGTAAAGTTACTACTCACAACTATACATTTATGTAAACTTCTGTATTCCAAGTGCACATTGCAAACCACTTTAACGAAAATTTTCGATAAAATCAGCTAAAAAAACACATCAACTTCATATATTTGTGGTCTGTTTTTTCCACATAATAAAAATCGACAGTCAAGCTCACCCATAAAACGAACATCTAAAGAAATTCAACATAAATCTGTTATTTAAAATTTCGTGAAATAATTTACCGAATGTTAATAAAGACCCAATGTAGAATTTTTTGAGCATCAAATCGAGAAATTTAACTGTCTGTGTCTGACAACAAATTTCGAAACAACAAACGGTCTAAGGTTAAGGCTAATACCCCGTTTCCATCTACACTAAATCTCTAGATTTTGTCGAAGTGATTTGGTAGTGTTTCCACTTACAAATCGGATTTTGGCTGTCACTGTCACTGTCATTGCATGAGATGAAATAAAATTTTAAAAGTAGATAATTCTCGTTACTGAAATCGTGGTGTGTGTTTCGCGATTGCGTAGTTGTTAACAATTGGTAGAGAGTGGAATTGCAATGGATATCAACGATAAAAATTTCGTTACCTTTATGTGACACCAAAATGACTTGTCATTCGTAATCAAAACACAATTTGACACTTGCTGAATGTGCTGAAATACAATTATTTGCAATGCTGTCACACGCAACCATGAGATTTTGAGTGGATTTCGATGAAATCTACAAGATTTACGATCGACTAGATTTCGGTTTTTGTATGGGAAATCTACAAGATTTCGATGAGGATTTGGAAAGATGCCTAAGTTTAGAGATTTGGCGTAGATGGAAACGGGGTATTAGAAACATAAAAAAGTGGTAGTGTGATTATATTCAAGGTTGCATTTCTGCTATCGCATTTTTTTCATTTTCCGGAGTGCCACGAGACTAAATTGCTGTTAATATTTTTTAATGATGAGAACTGCGTTTTTCGAAGACAACATTTATTTTCATCTTGTCAATTCAATAAATCCACGAATTGTTGTGGCATGGTCAGGAAAAGCACTTGCCATGAAAAGCAATCCGAATATTAATTTACTTTTACTGCTTGTTTTCTTTATCATCAATTTATTTTTAAAAGGTTCTTTTCTATTTTTTTTTGTCACTTTTTTAATTAGTTGAAAATTTATTATATTATAATTGTTATTTTTTTCATTGTTCACTTCAAGAATGAATAAGTTGAAAATTTTCCCTTTTCATTATTTATTATATCAACCATGATCTACCTGAGGTAGGAATGGATGGCGTAACCGCGCATCTAATGCGTTATCGCAAACAGAGATATATAATAGGGTGAACCCAGGCTCTATCAACGCCTGGCAAGCCCCAACTGAACAATGTTCTCTAAATTACATCAACGGCCACCCCGGAGCATTAATCGTTCGTGAGATGTTTTGTTTCTATTTCGTTCTTTTTCGATATTGAAACCTGGGTTGAATAAGATAAATTCATTCAAAGAATTAATTCAATCGCGATTTCTAGGTCAATCTGAGCTCAAATCAAAAATCTTAAAATTAAATAGAACGCACCGCCTCGTTTTGAGAATTGGTTAAGGATTTCTTGGTTTTTTGGTTTTCATTTCCCGGTTAAACATAAAACTATTTGGAGATTATGTCAATAAAAAATTCTTACACTCGCCCGACAAATGTGATTTGTCTATGGAATGTGATTAATAAAAATATAAGCGTGCCAAATCTTCTTTATGTCTTGTTCTAGTTAATCTTCCTTGAGGTTTATAAAGACAATGATATCTATCACATGAATCGATGGTGATCTAATTGTGATCAATATGACCTTCATTTAAAACTTTAAAAGATCATAAACCATTTATGGAATCATTCTTTATTTTAGAATATTTCATCAAATAAAACTTTTCACTTAGATATTTCTGATGCCAAGAATTTTTTTATGATTAAAAGAGTATTTTCGCAATGTTCCTTTATTTCATTTTATAAAGTTTTGATTTATTGCAATCACAGCAATTGAAATTCTTTGTAAGCATAATCTTTGAGACTCTCAATTTATAAATAAAATACAAATAATAATTGAATTTCTTTTTTTGCTCTTTACGGTAAAAGAATCGTAAGAATGACGAATACAATTGAAATTTTTAACTGTGATGAGCTAAAGAATTCCAACAAGCTGAACGGCAAGAAGTGGTGGGTATCCTTTGAAGATTTCCACCTACCAGCGTCTGCAGGATTGTTAGACAGCACCGGACAACTTGACGGAGACTGGTGAGCAAACGTTCGATAGTAAAAGAAACTATCTTTAGAAGTTCAAGATAGAAACTGCAGCTAACTAGATCAGATTGCCAACGAAGCGATTCACAAAAAAAAATGAATTGAATCGTCGTTAGTTGCTTGCGTTTGTGAGTGAATTCGGTACCATTCTTTACACGATTATGCTAGGCTGCATGCCTCTCATACCACTCTTTTTAAGTTTAGTAAATCAGGCTTTCTAGTTGAACATACATCTCGTCACTACAAAACCCGTCTTTTGCAGGTTACTTTCAACAAAATAATCATTTCAATCTTGGAGCCAGTTTCGATTACTAAAGATATATTGTTTTTAAAAAGACAACTTCAAATAGAAAACTCTAAAACTTCATTTAATTTTCCAGGTTGAAAAATATTATTGACAAAGAAACATGGGTTAAGATCCATCTATTTTCATTCTATTATATATTCAAAATTTTCACAATTTATTGCAAAGAACTGATTCAAATTTTCAAAACGAATAAAATACAATAAGTAAAATTCAACAGCAATTTGCTTTTCCCAATCCAAATGGTATGCTTTTATTTTGTCACAGTATTCCGCTACAAACAATATAATTAAGAAGAGCTAATTAAATGCAAATTTTCAATTAACTTTCATATTGATTGGTCCACCTGATCCCAAAGAAGGTAGAACGCCTTTTGTACGTTTTATTGAAGCCAACTAAAAATTAATCGTTGATTTGCTTGGATTTATCAAAGCCAGTTTCATTTTGTCTGACTGATGAATACGATGGAAAAATGCAAGTTGTTTGAAGATTATAAATAATCAAAGAGAATGGGATTTACATTAACAACAGTAATCAATGGCACTTGAGTGAATCTCTTTCAAGTGAAAATCGAAACCAATTTGAATGACATTAAAAGATTTAAGTTCAAAGACAGATTGATTTTTGTAAGCAATCGCTGAACCTTTTAATGCTTTTCCTGATTAAATTTGTTTGTTTTGAAAGAAATGTTGTCCTTTTCTTATTTTAAAAATTGATAACCTGCATTTAAACGTACATGTATTTTTAAAAAAAATTATTTCTATTGAAATAAAAATATTCTAGTTTCAACGAAACAGAGAATATTATAAATGGAAAATGTTTGAGCTTCTAATATTTCCGTTAGTGCAAATTGACGATAACTTTATCGCAAATCGAAACAAAGTTATTTTTAAATAAAGTTTCATCTTAAATATTCAAACTTCCAGAATAAACAAAATTAAATCGAGAACATTTTGTAAAATTTTTAATTTACATTCAATATATCTCAAAGCGTGTTTCTTGCAATTTGTTGAAATAAAAAAATCTCCTTCATTTAATTTGTAAAATACAATATATTTACCTCAGAATGTAAATCAATTTGGATGATAAATATGAAATAGAAAAATCAAGTTCACTAAATAAAAGGATTTTATTCCATAAATGCTATTCATTGCATTATTAGCGTGTCTTGTGCAAGTAATTATTTGGAAATTTATTTATTTTATATTTAAAATATGTAAAAAAATATTAATCATGCATACGTTTGCAATCATTTGCGTCAATATATGTCAAATTCAAACCGCTGCTAAAGACTTTTAAATTAATTAAAGAGCATTTCTTGTATAAATAGTTCCATAATGCCTAATTGCGAATGCGCTATATATAATCAAATTCTAATGATATATATCATCTTTCATGATTAAATCGTAATTAGTTGAATATGGTATTTGGAACAATTTAGAAAATCAATTTAATTTGGTTAAATTTTCATTCTCGGATTTGCCGTTTGTATATTCATTCGGATTCAATACAGACAATAATATTATTTCTATTTAACCCAAATTTAAAAAATTTCAATTGAAAAACATTAAAGCGCCATCTTGAAACTATGTTGCCAATGAAATTTTAGATTTAAGAGTATCTTAGAAATTTTTTATGTCACATAATCTTACTGCAAACGCGTTTTCTAAATAGGTTGTTATATATGTTTCATAAAATGTCAAACAATGTAAAAAAAAATTTATTCGAACTCTATTTGCTATCAGAAATATAGAAACGAGCTCAGACTCTAGCTGGTGGTGCTGCATCATTTAATCAACACGCTCAATCAACCTACTTTTAATTTTTTTACTCTTTAAGGTTTCACTTTTAACAAAAACTCAATCAAAAGACAAATGTTCTTCACTGCAAAGTAACAAAAATAAACGACTGAATTATTTTGTTTTCTTCACAATTGAGGCGCTCCTGATGCTCTTATTATGTAAATATTTTGGCTGTATAAATGTCCTTTCTGTTTTATATAAACAAGGTTTTCTAAGATCTAAATTAAAATATTAAAATTATCATTTTTATCAATAGGATTCATTTAATTTTCATCATTTGTTTTAATGCAAACAATTCAATATGTTCAATAATCTCGGTAACCTATTCTTATTTGCTGCTAGATTTCGCTCATCAATGAATTCATGAAACACCATCAATGGCGCATCAGCCGAAATCGGGTATTTATATCAATGACCTGGAAACTATGTTTACAGTCGCCTCGGTGCACTCAAGCATCTTCTTCAATTTGCCAAATCTTAACAGCGAATTCGCAACAACGCCTATAATTTATATTGTGTTGAAAATGTTGTCGAACGGCAAAAATGAGAGTTAAGAAAAGTTTCGTCTCATTGAACTCATAGACTTTCAGTCCCGAGATTGCCTCTCGAAGGCTAGAGGTGTATTGACTGCTAGCAAACCAGTTCAGTTTGGTCATTTTTCTTATCTTGGTCCCAAATTCTGTAACCTGAGTTTACTTACCATTAAGCCCGAATTAAAATAAATATGTCAGTAAACTTGAAATCAGCAAACATTAAAACCAAACAAAATAATGTTTGGATACCTCCTACTTCAGTCTAAAACCATAACCATTGCTCACTTACTGTGTTCATAAATCGTAATCGAGGCGGACAATAGCAATTACTTGGGTGGTCAAACCTCTCACGAGATGATGGACTTAAGCAGAGCATACCAGGCGATAGATTTTAAAAGCTTGTGCTAACCTATTTCAGTATTTTATAAACGATTCTGCTTTATAAGCGCAGATAGATACACCATTTTCTTACCTCATCCGTCAATTAAACCACTTCCTACAAGAAAAGAATAAAACTCACAAAAAAACTCATGAGTTTTATATTTTACTTTGTGATTTGCATGAATACATACAAAGTTAATAAGTAGCAATGATCAATACTTTATACTGATTTTCCAAAAAACTCAAAACCTTCCATTTGAAATATTATGCACTTTCAAACATTTTGAATCCAACAAAAAACAATTTCATGGAATCAATTAGAAGTTACGATAATGATTCCAGACTACTCAAAACTAATTACATAATAATCTTATAACATTTTAAGAACTGTGATATTCTTTACTTTTATGTTTTCTCTTTTAAAATCTTAGTCAAAGTTACTTTCTTGTTGGTTGGTTGGTTGTAGTGGCAGCCTTCTTTATCCAAAGATGACTCACTTAGGCCACTATAGGCCCATTGTGATACCACAAAAGATCGAGACGGCACTAGAACCTACAGGATGATGAGAACCATTTAGATTCTCGTATGAAGTTGGCTATGCAGCTATTATATAAATCAGCTACTTCCGTGAGGCTGTCCAGGAAACGTGAGCCTAAGATTTGCATGCGTTTCTTAGATACTTTATTGTTACTACACTGTGTTTCTCTAAACGTGTTCCTAATTATATCTCCGATTTAGCTCGTAAACTTAATTACTTTGGCAAATAAATGCCTGCACTATATAAGTGTTATGCGTTTAGTCCTTATGTTTAGTACCTTTCGATACTTGGGAGATAAAAGGCGGCTTGAGGCTATGTTCTTGGTAACTCATCCAACAGGAGCAAGAATGAGTTTCCAACAGAATGCAAATATACTGAAACTTCTTCTTCGCTCATAAAGAAGTGGTTTAAAAATGTTAGAGTCTGTATTGCTTCGAGACAGAAAAGTTGGTGTATCTCATCAAAAGCAGAAGGACACTTCCGAAGCCATTGTTGACTGAAAAACAATCGACAAGAGGCTAAGTTGGACCAAGCAAAATCTAGACCGTGAATCGAGCAAGATGGTTTTTACAGATGAATCTTCATTTGCTGTACATATTTTATTGCAAGAGAGCCTAGACGAAAAATGGTGAAAAAATTTTGTGGCTTACAGCTAAACACAAAGTTATACGCTTACGGATGCTTCTCGGAAAGGGCATTCGAGAAGCTTATCATTTTTAGCAAAACCCTGAATGCTGGTCAAAATTTATAAAAATGGTTTGCATGAATCTGCGGAAGATTTATTTGGACCCAAAAGTTACGATTGACCTCTGCAAAAAGACAAGGATCTTAAACATTAGAGTTGTCTCTGTACCAGTATAGTTTAAGTCGTCTCTGTATCAGAATAGTATAGAAGTTTTAGAAAATGAAGACGAATAAATATGAAAATAATTAAAGTAACACATGTCAATAAATTGGATTTTGAGGACATCATGCCTATTGTCCATATTTTTGACCATTTCTCAATGCACTTCCAAACTATTCCTCTTAATTTTTTTTTTGAAAAAAACTCATGAAATTTTGCCTTTTCAAATTGGAAACTAACAACGAACTATCTATCTATTGACTTATAACAAATCTCAAAGCAGCTCATTCTGAACTAGGCAATATGGACGCTGAACCATATTATTTCACGAAACAAAAGAATTCTATCATATCTAGCACACCAGCTGCTGCTGTTCATATATTTGAAAGCTATCCATCATTCCCGTGGATGATGGCCATTGCTTGGCCAAATAATGCTAGTGCAAGGACCTAAACAAAATGCTCGAAATCCATCAGTAAATACGATTTTCCTGTATTTGCAGACACCCACCATTCCATTCAATTCATCCACTTCAATTCGCTTATTTGATGTGGAAAAGTTGCTGTCTTTGACCCTGTTACAGTCAATCCAGGGATGTTTCCCACGGAGTAAATAAAATTTAGTGTTGTGGCACTGCAAATTGAATTTTTTCATCTTCGTGTGAGTTTTTTTTGATGCTATTGTGAATCGTGTACGATTTTGCTACTGGTGATCAAATTGGAACTTTTAAAAGAGAAAAGATTAGATGAGAAAATACGAACTATATTAGAAACTTCTTCAATTTGAACAAAACAAGATCATAAAATAAAGTTTTTAAAGCATCGCTGAACGAGCGACTAAGTTTCATGTGCCGGTACCTTTATTGCAAAATTTAGGCACTTATTTTAATATGGTAATTACAAAAGACCTGGCAAAGAATGTGAAAACTATATAGATAAAGTATATTAAATAATTTTATTGTATACAAAAAGCATTTTCAAAATCAATACTAGTAAAAAATACAAAAAGTGGAAACATAAATCTTCACTTGTCGGTTTTCTTAAAAAATCCTAACCTATGATGAAATTTTGTTATGTCATCGTCCGAAAAACAAAATAAGTTTTGATCTTATCCCTTGCAAAAATAATCTACGTCTACGGAACGTACGACCCGCAAAATGTATTACCGCTTATTGTTTAATATATGACGCGTGGTATAGAAACATATCTCCACAAGGAATTTCTGACGATATATCCGTAATGGGCAACACACAACTAATACAATACAATTAATATCTCTACCATTTTCGATGTTTTTTCATAATTTCTTGAAAGAGTTCGAAATATTCCATTATATAAAACAAAAATAGTAATTGGGTAAACTAAAAACCATTCATTTTTTATCAACTTCGTCATAAAATCATTTTATTTTTGAACATTACACATTACTGTTCTCTCAAGCGAAATATTTCAACTTTCAATTATCTTAAGAATGTCGTCATTGATTTTGATGGAAATCATGATTTCGAAACTTGAAAATGATGATGATTTATGGACAATCGATTCATAATAAATTTTCCGAACGATTCTTTTTCATGGGATAATGATTCCGTAATTGTAACGAAATTTTTCCACAAGTTGAAAAAATTGAACTGTGCTTCACATTATAGATGTTTCTGCTGTATACTTTCAAATTTTTCGAAATTACGGCTATTGATTCAAAATTTCTAATTGAACAATTCAATTATCCAACGAAAACGAAAAAAACTATCACGCATTATCTGTTTAAACTCAAATCGTTTGAAATTTCACTGTTACTAGCCCACGTTGGGCGCTAAATAATGCATGCATTATCAGACTAAAACAAAGAAAAATGAAACGTATTTCGAAAAGTATTTTAAATTTTCTTAAAGAACGCAATTATATTTGCGAAGTAAGTGTGATATGTTATAGATACGCTAAATATCTAATGTTTTATGCATAGTTTTTAAAATGCTTTCCTTTGATAAGTTGCTTGGATTCAATGACTTTTAAATTCTGCAATTCTTCGGGGCTTTGAATATTCGTTCAACATTTCAAGCTGCTCGTTCCTAAAAAGAACATCTACATTGAATATGTCTTGAACAGAAATTCTTTGCTTTGTCAATCTTCCGGTTGAATAAATACCACTTAGACTTAATATACTTTTAATCTATCAGTGTGTTTTCAAAATTCGAATTTCTAGGACTTCATGTACGGTCAGTGCATATGGAAAACAATGAAATCAACCCCAGGTGAATTTTCGTTGTTAGTGAACGCTAGAAATGTTCAATCCTTAATAAATGATGCAAAAGTTCACAGAGGGGGTAAGTATTTCTTTTATAAATATATAATATTTTGTAAAACAAAAATAAGAGAATATCTAAAACGAAATAGAATTGTATTTTCATTTGGAAACAAAGCGAAGAATGACATCAAGTGTTCAAAGCTAAGACAATTTACAACTGAATTCAGACTTCTTCAGAAAAAAAGTCTACTTAAAATAACATTCGATTCAAAGTAAGTTTTTGTGTCAGTGGAGTGAAAATTGAAAACAAAATGAATTCAATTCAATACAATTGATCAAATACATGTTCGACATTATTTGGGAATCTTGATTCTTTCACTCTTAATTCGTCCGAAATTAGTAAGTTGCAAACAAAATACTCATTGGAATCGTGTATTTTATTTTTAATTTAATGATTTTATGTCAGAATTCCAGAGATTATCTCAAAAACTTGAATTGAATCGGCAAAATAGTTTCATAGCTATAGAATATATGGACATACTTTATTTCCCATCTCGATATAAGATCGTTTGTCTTCTTAAGTATGAATGACAATATCATCAAAATTGCCATTGTTTTGTATTGAAATCATGCAAATATGTCATAAAACATGCAAAATTGAAATATCTCTACGACTTTTTTTTTCAACAAATTTCTAGAATTTTTATACTGATTTCAAATCCAGGAGTCAAAATAACAATTTTCTATTTATTTGAATCAATCACACGAATTAATAAATTTTACTGTCAGGTAGTTTGCAACTTTTTAATTTCATAGCATTGAAATGAATGTATTTAAATCCATTAAATAATTTATTTTCTTTAATGTGAGTCTCACATTATCTGTTTCTATTTTCAATCCAACTAGCGAAAAGTTTCAAACAACAATCCAAACACAATATAGCTGTAAATTAATTAATGTTTTCATATATTTTTATTGTTAAAGTATTATGCAAACATATATTAGATTTTAATATCCGTCAAACCCAAATGTGTTTTATAAATAATATTTCAACACTCTTGTACATTCTTATTAGTGATATAATTAGAAGGAATCCTACTACAAAATTATAAACACCAATTGACTTGGTGGAAAATAAAGCGTTAGAAAAAAGCCTACATTCAGACTTTTGCTGATTTTTGATAGTGAAAATACTTGGAGAACCGAATTTTGAGCAATGCAAAACATTTATTGAACACTGGACACATCGGAAATCATGCTGTAGTATGTTACACGTTTTTTGTTAGGCTATGTTGCTATAATAATGTGTTAAATGTTACATAATTATTACATTAAATGTTCAATGTTGGTTATTGGCCTTCAAAGATTAACATAAAGAAAAGAAAACAGTTGAAAGGCAAATTTGTTTTTCAAGCTCTGATGAAATTAATTTTCCTTATATATTTTTTTTGCTAAAAAATCATTTGTTTATTTTCCAGCTTTGAGGACATCAACATTTGTGCAAATAATTTTCTAATTTAAAAAGTTTTATCAACTTCCCAGTTCCCTATAGGAAGCTATAGTAATGGGGTCGATTTTACGAATCCCAAATTTTGACATATCTACACGTTTTAAGGTCTCTAGAATCCAAATCCATCGTTTTTAGAGAGATGTCTGTGTGTGTGTGTATGCACGGATGTGCGTATGTGTGTTCGGAATTATTTTTCGTCTCGGTTATCTCGAGAACTAAAGGTTGCATTGACGTGGGACCGGTTTCATTTGACGTGTAATCACGTAACTTAAAACTGAATGACTTTTCAGCAAAATCGGTTAAGCCGTTTTTTATTTAGGATGAAAAAACTGCAAAAACGACCAAAAATTGCTTATTTTAAACTGTTGATACGCACTATTAATTCGTGCAGATACCAAATACCTTCATAGTAATGTTGTTATTATTGTGCGTTTTAGCAAAATTGTGATCAAATTTGTAAAAAATGTTACTTGAAAAAAAAAATAAAGATTAATTTATAAAATTGCAAACTTATATTATCAGGTTTGGGGGAATGGGAGTAGGGACGCTAATTCAGTTAATAATTGGATATTGTTATAAATAATTTAATATTGTTAATAACAATCGAATAATATTAGTTATAATTTGATATTGTATATAGAAAGTCAAATATAATTATCCAGTAACAGTCAAACATTTTTAATACCGAATGATTATTGTAAATAATAATTAAATACCCTCAATAATAGTTGTGGATTCCAAGGCCAAGATGGAGAACGAGGTTGAGGACAAGAAGGATGACGAGGAGAACGAGATTCCCGAGGCTTTGGTAGAGGATGACCAGGTAGTGAAGACGTCTTCCTCTACCAAACCTTTAATGATTAGATAAAAAATTGATAAAAATAATAAAACTAATTATATAAATTTAGAATAATAATGTTTAATGATAGTAATTATTAATTATAGTATTTAATAATAAAAACAAATTATAACTTTTTATTCACCCCACTGGGAAGTTAGTTATGTGGGCTTCAAGGTTCGCACTTAGACCACATTTTTTCATGTTCTCGTAAGTCTTCGGTACATTCATCCGAAACCGTCGTTTAGATTTTTTCTGACAACCTTTCATTCTCATGATTGTCATAGATAGTTGGACGAGATGACCGAGAAATCAATGAATTTGGTGGTGTCATGTGCAATCGACGGATGAGTTTTCGGGTTCACTCTAACCTAGATCTAGCACTTCTTGAGAGTAGGCTAGCTTCCTTATAAAGTTTATTGTAGTTAGATATTTCAATAATGGCGTCAATCAAAATTAACAAAAGAACACTCAGAGTCCTTGTTCTGCAGCGCAAAATAATTTTTGCAATACTTCAATTGAAAGTTGTTTTTTTTCATCTCCTTCCTCTTGAATGAGTAACGGGCCACAAGTATGACCACAGTGGATTAAATTAAGTGCTGTGACCTGCAGTTAACAGTCAAGCTCGAAATTTACATTGACTTGGAACAGTGAATATAGTTTAAAAATATAGATGAAAGTAACGGTTGATCCCCTAATTTCATCGGTGCAAGTATTGAAAGTAATGAAATGCTTCTTTAAACTAAATGAGTCAGAGCATCTTTCCCTGTCACCAAAATGAAGTAGAAAATCGACTACATATGTAATGGAGGGCCTAATAATGCACATGATGCAGTTTCGCACTAGGTAGATCTCTAGCATCAGAGAAAATCTATCCTAAATATTGATGCAAACGCACATTTTCTTAATTTCGTGTTTCTAGTATTTAGGAGCTAAGTTAACTTGGGATTTTTGCAAACGAAACCTGTTTTTGCACAAAAACCGTTGAAGAAATATAGCGAAAGATAAAATATTAGGTTTTGATGAATGACTGCGCTTGATTTTTTTGTTTCCTTATTGATTTCAAGCTATATTTGAGCTTTTGATAAGTGATTGAGATCAAATAATAATGTCAAGATAAGGAAAACGAACGTCATCTGAAATTTCACTGAGCTGACTTGACCACTAACTCCGTTCCACAAGAGACTAAACGAATTCAATGCAATATATTTGCCTGATTTAAAGATACAGTTTGCTATTGTATATTCTTCATTCATAAAATAGAAAATCGAAGAAGTTCCATATAAAAGACGTAGTTTTAAAAATACACTCTGAACTGCAATTCGATCGTAAAAAAACAAAAGCCAATTTTCTTGTCGAAATAATTCTTCACATACTTATTTCACATTAAATCGGAAAAAGTTCCTACAGAAACTTTTACTGATAACATTAAATACTACAAGTCAACGCCATCTTTACGATTTCAAGGATACCAACTGTTCACTCCTCTCAAAGCTCTACAACCAACCACCCTACTCGTTGCAAACGCGCCAACTTACACGACAAAGTTGCACCCTAAAGCTTCCTACCCTCATTTTTACAGTATTGTTGAGACCACGGAGTCTGCGGAGCCTGAAGCCTGCTTCCTTGCCAACTTTATCTGAAGGATCTCCCATAGAGTAGTCTCTAACGCGATTATTACTTCAGTCAGTGAACGGAACGTTCTCGGATACGACTCGCGTACGAAAACGTAATTCCAGGAAGCTTCCATCAACCCCGACTGTGTATCTCTCAAAGGAATGTTCTTACGATCCTTCCTCGTTGGTAGTCACGCGAGATTGTAGGTCGTGTTCCGAGTGAATCGTTATACTTAAGTATAAGATGTTAATACGATTATTAAGTTGATGATTATCTGGAAAGTGTTGGAAAAATGTTGTGAGAGTCTGTTTATCCTTTGCAAGTTGATGCATTAATTTTTTTGCTCGGGTGATTGCATAACTTAGCAGTGCTTAATTATTTACATTGTTTTCAAGTTCATGTGTTAACAATGTTGTGCGTGTGAATTCGTTTTACAAATGTTTTGATGCAACGAGTCAATGGATTAGTATCTCATATCCTAGCTTCATTATCTGCACGCAGCATATATTATTTCGAAAAATACCTAAATTGCTTGGATAACAGTTGAAATCTCTAAAAAATACCATAGATACTACTTCATGTACTATCGAAATAAAAAACAGGCAACGTGACCAACATCCACGAGGGAATATGTTCGTGTTGTCCAGAAAATCACGTTAAAAAATGCTAAGTAAGTTCTTTTCATTTTCTCAGCCGACAATATCTGATTTGTATCACGCACCTTTGATGCAAACCTGCTGGGAGCAATAAATATCACACGGGAACGGCAAGCTGAACAATCACGATAAATTTTCAACACGGTTCGGAAGCACAACAAGGGTTTGAATTATTGCTCCTGTCACACAGATTTACACTACCACCGGAATGGTCTTTCAACTGATTGAGCGTTGAGTGCAAAATCGGTTGGGCTCCTTGTTGACCACATCTCGGAAGGATTGGTCAGAGGAAAATGTTGCTCGTTCAGACCATTTTGGTAGCCCATCAGAGCCTTACCATGTAAAGCTTTCAAGAAATATGTTGATCTAGGATTGTTGAGTTTGTTCAGAACGTGCAATTTCCAGGATTGCATGTTAGAAACTGGTGTTTGTCTTTAATACCATACTGTGGCAGGCTTAAGTAGATGTTTATGTTCTTTTGTGTTCTTTTGAGTGAAGAGAATTCGACCGTTGTAGGGATAAGTGCATTCAACGACAAATTGCTTACATTTGCTTTGTGTAGCCTTTCAATGAGATTCAATTGAATGGGTCCCAACCGCTTTGTTTCAATTCTGTTAGTTCATACTACAGCATTTAAATGCAGCTTGAATGATGAATAATTTCTTTAAATCAAAAACATGACTACTTGAATCTACATATGTGGTGTACCCAACCCAAATTCCAATTCTTCTAGCAAATGAGTTGCATGTAGATGTCCGTTTTTTCATCGTAATATTGCCTACTTTTTCCATCGACATCAATTTTTCTTGTTGCTGATATCAATTATTTGCTAATCAGTTTAATTTTCTGCTTTCTTAAAATTAGATGGTATTTACATTTTCATAGATTCCAATCATTTTAATATTGTCAGATTATTCTTAAATAAATTCATATATCTTACTAGCAGCATTCAACTTACTAATCATGTTGAATATTACGTAGCGATTAATTTAAAAAATATTTTTAGTAAAACTTTCAATGTGGATTGTAGAATCCTTAGAGGTAGCGTAAATTTGCCGTATTTGCAGGCTAAAGCAAGTGCGCTAATAACGCCTAAGTATTATAAATTAATATGTGAATTATTATAGTTTACCTAACTAAATTCATCGAAATATAAGTATAAACTTCGGCTTTCTGTCTATCAACTAAATAATAAATGCTTTGTGAATGTTCTTCTTCTTCCAAATTTTACAGCTAAACAACATTCAAAGAACTCGATTTCGTTTTTAAAATATATAAACTTTACAGCTGAAGCTAATTTTAATTTTATAATAATTCAACATAATTTTATTTAATACCATTTATATCATCGGTAGCTATTAAAATTATGAGCTCTTTTACAAAAAAAATAGAATAACTTTCTTTTCCCATGAATTCAAGAAAAATATAATGTCTTAACAAGGTTCAATTTTAATGGTTTCGGCAAGGATAAATAACAAACTTAAGAAAAATTTCATTTGCATTTCCTCAAAAGTGAAATAAATAAGAAGTATTTCAAGCAAAACTCTTCTCTACCTAAATATTTGAGCTCATATTAAAATATGTTCATTTTGGATGCTTCAAAAATAGCTAGGCTACAATTACCACCTGATTCTAGTCCTTGAATGCAACATCATCGATCAGTTTTTTGTTGAAGAAAGATATTTAATTTTATGTCCTCATTCGGAAATAATGGTGAAAATTATAACTGTTCAGATTCAGCTTGCCTAGATTTCCGTATTTTCAGACTTGCGATTAAATCGTGAACTCATCATGGAGATTTATTTCGATCAATAAAATAATTTTTAGGGTTTATATAGAGAGTATTTCTTAGGAAAAAAATTACATGATCGGTTTATTATAATATTTTAAAATTCACTGTTGCTAACTAAGTCCTTATTGGAAGAGTATCAGGAAGAACTTAAGTAAGCGTGATTCAAATTGGAGCTCTTCGCGCGTTAATCATGAGCCAGTCTTTTAAAATCAACGAAAAACACTAAGTCCCAAAAATTCAACAGCTATTACGCCAGCTTTGAAACAAACACCCGCAAACAAACAATTGATATTAATTTTCTCAAAATCAGTTCGATTTTGGAATCTTGTGAATTTGGTTTTTGAGGTCCATTCGCGGTGCTCAAATATTGATGCTCTCATATTTGGAAAAGTACGCATTACCATGGAAACTGCCTCCTCAATTTGTTCATCAGTTTGTTCTGGACAATAAGATATTTTAGTCAGCAATAGCAATTACATAAATTTAGCCTTATTCATTTAGCATGCATGGTTCTGTTAAAAAACATTTTATTCATAATTCATATGAAATAAAAAAAGAATAAGTCATGAAGTGCAACCCATGAGGTCTACGCAACCATTTTAATAACGTCGTGAAATTAGTTTATACTATTCGCATCAAATTCTTACTTCTAGCGGCTATTAATATTTTATTATATTTATATTCAGTTTTTTTTTGTGATCACGAAAAAATCTTTCATAACTTTTTTGAGAAAAACTGTTTAAAGCATCTGCATTTTATTAGCGTTGATTGCTTCAAGTGTAATTCAGATGAAAAATTCTTTTAAACCTAATTTATTGCCATTTTTTTCCTAAATCTAAATCGACTTCACTAAATTTTTGGAACATACAACTGAATCATAAAAATGCCATTATGCTGCGATTGGCATCTGTAAAAATCAAATTCAAAGTTTGATTCGTGGGATATGGTGCATGTGGCCTTGGATTGGTCGAAACAAAAGAAAAACATTAAGCTGAAGCTAACCAAAATCGAATCAGCTTGATACGACTTTTTCTTTAAGAGTTCCTTCGTAGAAAAAACTACAACTGCCATACGTACGTACGTACACACATGCATACAGACTTCTTTTCAAAATTACTTTAAATATACTTTAAAACCCTTAAAAAGTAACAAGCCGTGAGGTGCGACCCATGAGGTCCACACGGTCAACTTCCCAGTAATATCTAAAAAGATATTGAAAATATTAAACACAATAATAATTATGGAAATAATACTACTTCAAATAATAAAAATGTACTTCTCGTAAAAGTTATTGGAATGACTTAATATTAATCGTTTCATCTACGGGAGCGTCCATTGATTGAGTATTCATCGGAGTGGGGACAGGTTACAAAGCAGTTTTTTCATTAAAGTTAAAACATGGTGATGTGAAGACTATTGAAAATCTGCTTAAATTTTGCAAATATTAATAAACTTTGATTGACTTTACAACAATGTCTTTAGAATAAGAGATTTAAGGTATTATGATTCGAATGAATCCTTTTTACATGGTGACTTTGAATGATTTTTTATGTTTAATTTAATTTTTTTTGTAATCATGAGAAAAGTTTCTGCTGGTTTCTCTACAAAAATTGATAAAATTTTATAAATTCTACAAACATTTATTATTACGATGTGCAAATCAGGTGAAAAATGAATTTTTCTATGAAAAAACACTTCTTTTCCAAGTTTTTCCAATAAATTTAAAAAACCACTTTAAAGATTTTTTTAACATATAAAAACATCATTAAAATGATAATACGCGTCGATTGACACCTTAATGATGGAAATATTATATTTAGTTCTCGAGATATAATGAATGACGTAAATGACCTTGAACGTTTAATGATTTTTTATTTTTTATTTAATTTTTTTCATAATCATGAAAAAAACTTTTGCTGGTTTTTTCACAAAAACTATTTGGAGTATATAAATTATATAAACATTGATTACTTAGGTTTGAAAATTAGGTTAAAAATTTGATGTTTTTGAAAAAAAACCTAATTTTTTGCACTTTTTTTAAAATAATTTTTTTCAAAATTTGATAGAATCATATCAATGTTAAAACGCGTCGATTGACACCTTAGTCATGAAAATCGCATGTTTGGTTCGTGAGATATAGCGCATAAATTGGTTGACCTTCAAGGGGCGAAAACAGCAAACTCCCCTGACCGAAGTATCCCAAAAACTAATCAGCTCTTAAGATTGCAAAGACGCTTCGATTGACACCTCAACGAACTCGATATGACTTTGTTTACGTGAGTTATGCTCGTAGAAAAAAGTGTCCCGAACGTACATACGTACGTACATACACACACACACACATACATCTCCCTTTCTAAAAACACTTTATATATACTCTATAGACCTCAAAACGTAAAGAAATGTTGAAAATTTCAATTTCGATTTTCGAGGCGATTACAAGAACTTCCCATATACTGGGAAGTTAAAAATATGCTGAAATATTCACTTCGAATTTACAGTACAAAAACTTCCGAACTTGGAGAGTTAAAAAAGAGAAAAAAATATGGAGAGAAAAATTCGCTACCGACACAATAACTGCATTTTTAAATATAACTCATTTGCGTGAAATGACATTTTTCTAGTATGGTTATTGCGAATTAAAAAACAAAAAAGTTTTGTGCAAAAACATCTCACCACAAATTAAAAGATGCAATTCTTGTTCAGAAGCAAGGAAAGTCAGTAATTTACTTCAAAATATTTTCTGTCAAATATTTTCAGCGCCACAGCTACAGTGTAACACCCTTAATTTCGGAACCTTTAAGAAAATGTTTGTCCTTCCTTACATGCATCGAAACTCACCTACTGTAAAAGGACTACATTTACTTATTAAATGAAACTATTTAGTTTAAGGTTTTGTGTCTTTTTATTGTCAAGCGATGTGTGTTGTGTGGCGGCTAACGAATAACTGAGGTTATACATCCCCGCTGATTCACCAATACCAATACATATAGGTTGTTGTCAAATGTCAAGTTATGGAACGTTCAATGTCAAGTTATAGAACGTTCACACTTATTACACCTACTTTTGTAGTTTATAGTATTGGAATTCCGACATAACGTCTTTCGTTAAGCAAAGTATCGAACAACATAAAAATCTCACTTAAATTTATACCTAAGAAATTTGATTCGACAAAATAATAATCTACTGGAAAATATCAATTCGAAAAATATTTTAATGAAAATAAAAATAAATCACTAATGCATAATTGACGAAAACTTTCAAAATGTGATTAACTTTTATGAAATATTCCTGCGATTAACAAAACAAAATTTCTAATATTGGAGATCTTTGTTTAGTGAAATTATTTTTTGGAAATAATAAGATGAAGAACTTTCAACAAAATGTTCATCAAAAATTCATTCTTCTGCAAATATAAGTTATTCGAATGAACAAGGCCTATCCAAGCCATTATAGGCAGCATCCGTATGCTTTCATATCGAATAAAAATCAAAATTGCACATCTTTCACATATCCATGCAAACACTTTTTCAAAACTCTAGCTCTGTATTGATTTGATTGTTTTTTGTGTTATATATTTGAAGAATTTTTCTCATAAATATTCACATATAAGCCTTTCAATAAATTAAAAATATTTTTTTCCATCATTGGTTGCTTTTCCACTGTTATTGCACCCAATCATCTATACTATACTCGTAAATTACTGATCAGATATTATAAAAAAATTGCACGTTCATTTATCCCTATTGTTTAAATACCTTCTTTAATAGTAAGATTTTTAATTTGAAAGATTTTTTCCTTGATATATTGATTTGAAATATATTCATTATAATATTGTCAACACTGCTGGATGCTGTTTTTTTGATTTTTTCTAGCAAAAACACATTGAAAATTTCGTTGGACATTTTTCATGTTTTTTATTATCAAAATATTGCAACGAAAACTATAGTTGAATTTCACAATGATAATTGGAAGCATTACTTTTCGAATAATTTTATTAGCTTTTATTGTTAGTGTATATATCCGGGAAATTTACTGTAATGTTTGAAATATTATTGAAAGCCATACGAATAATTTTCCAGTAACATCTTCGTAAATATTGGAATTATTGATCAAAATCCCCTCCATGATAATAACGATAACAACTCATTAAATTATGGGAATTTATATATGTTTGTTATTCAATTAAAATTTGAATTGTTCATATACGAATATATTCTACACAAAAACGATGATTTTTTTTCGATGAAACAAACCAATAATCCAAATGCAAATCAAATCGGAAAATAAATTTGATTTAAATTTTTCGAGTTTTTTATTAAATCAAAAACTGTTGCACTGAACGCATTGAAAGTTTTATAAAATCAAACAAATTTTAGATTGCTTTGCTTGATTTGCTGCATTTGTTGCAGTTTTTTACTAAATTGAAAAACGGCTAAACAAACTCTATTGAAAACTATGGAAGTTGGATTATATGCTTCGATATTAATTGCATAACGTCAATAAAACGCTTTGTTTGCGAGATATCATTCTTATCAGAAATGACTTTGGATGTGTTAAAACAAACAAAAACAGTAAAGTTTACCACGATCAAATGAGTTGGTCCCGTTGCCAATAAACTGCGATCGGGGAAAATTTCAAATTAAAATGAAATGAAATATAACACTCCGAATGTGGCACCCTAAACTTTACATTGAGTCCTGTTATCAATAAACACACTATGAAGAAAAGCCTGTGGTATGGGTTCTCAGATCCCGGCCACCGTAGGAATTTTAATTTTTAAATTGTTCAACTCATTTAAATTGTTCAACTCACAACTCACTCAAATTAATGTATCTTCGTTTTGAAAATTAAGAATTTAAAGAATAAAAAATTATGCAGGAAATTTTGTGTACCATTGAAAACGTCTTCATTGAGAAAAGTCATTGTAAATCATTTGAAACACATACAGGTTGAAAATTTTGATGTTTCATAGTTCAAATATGTCTGATTTCATTGTGTGAATTGCAATGAATTTTTGAATTTTATACGAAACTCTATGTTAAAATATTTTTTTAAGCAAATTTAAGTGGTAAAAATCTGATTACAATAGTTATTTGTAGATATATTTAATCAAAACTAATATTTTTTTCCTTTTTATGATGTAATTAGTTGATTATTTCCCCTATGAATTTCCTTGGCTGTCTTGTGTTAGCAATGTTCACGAACTAGATAATTCCATGTCCTATTTTAATAACCTTACGTCAGCGATGCGTGTGAGCATACACGCCGCAACCGAATTATTTTGTGAATGACATGTTTATGGATGCAGATTTGAACACTAACACGCATGCAAAATTCCACATAGCATGTTGTATAACAAATGTGTGACGGATTTACCTTAAGGTTCAAGCTGCTCATCATCTGTGCTATTGTATTGAATGATGCAGTGTCAGCAGCTCGCTTCACTATTGGCCAAAATGCACTTTTATGCAGCTAATAGGTACAGTGAAGCAAGCTTGTATTCCAGCAGAGCGTTTTGTACTAAGGGAATAGAGTGGTACAATATAGACACAATGCAATGAGTTCAAAGGTGCAAGATCCAATAAATTGTTGATATTAATACTAGTAACTGGCCAAATATATATTTTTTCGAACAAGTTATTAACATTCAAAGACAAACAATCCATCGAAAATAACATAAGTGTGCATTACTACTTTATAAACACTTACCCTTTTCTCATACAATCTAAAAGCAGAACTTGCTATCAAAAATAACAGGACAAAAGTAAATATTCTAAATATCTGACAAAACATGTTGAGATTTTACAATCCCGGCAGTGAATTTTAAACCCCTAAAAAATAATGTTTGCGCTTAAAATGAAAATAAAGCCGTTTACTTGAGCAGTTTTTGATAAAAATCGTAGCTTAATTCAAGGAAAAGTATTAAGACAGTTAAATATCTTTCTTGCCGAGATATGTCCAGAAAGTTTCCAATAACTGAGGCAGAATAAAAAGTATCATATGCATTTTAAAATAGTAATACATCTTTAAAAAAATTAAAATAAAATAGTCAACATACATATTCGTAGTATACTAATTGCATTCAAAGATAAAGCACAGTTTCCATTCAATAAAATTCTACCAAAATGTTGCATTTAAAAAGAAACTGAATTGTATGGTTTTCCACATTAAATTTCTGCGATCAAATCAGCGACATTTTCTTCACAATCGAGAAAACAATTTTCCCATAGTAGGTATTATCAAATTGGTCTGATAATAGGACGCCTCGTTTTGATAGAAAACAAGCCGCGAGCTGCGACCCTTGAGGACCACACGGTCAACTTCCCAGTAATATTTACATAAATATTAAAAATACTAAACAAAATAATAATTATGAAGATAAAACTTCTTTAAATAATACTAATGTACCTCTCATAACAGTAACTGGAATGACTTAATATTAATCGTATCATCTATGGGAGCGTCAATTGATTACGTAAGGTTTTTGGTCGATGGGGACAAATTGATTTGATTGAATATTCACCCGGATGAATGGGGGGGGGGGGGAGTTCTACGTTATTTGTTATTTTCATATTGATGAAAGCTTTTTTTATAGCATATGATCTAGCAAAGTATTGACTACGAAACATTTTACTATTCAAAACGTTCATTGCCACAAATGCAAATTTGATTAATTTTTTTTTGATTTTCAAAATTTAAGCAGTTTTGATATAAAATTTAAAACACGGTGCTATGAAGACTATTAAAAATCTGCTTAAATTATGCAAATATTAATAAACTGTGATTGGTTTAACAACAATGTCATCAGAATAAGAGTAGTCGGGTAAAATCATTCATATGAACACTTTTTACATGGCGACTTTGAATGATTTTTTATTTTTAATTTAATTTTTTTAAACATCATGGTAAAGCGTTTTGCTGGTTTGTCTCCAAAAATTGATAAGGATTTATAAATTTTATAAACATTTATTACCGTGTTGAGCAAATCTGGCTAACAAATTTATTTTTTATGAAAAAATCCTAAATTTTTGCATATTTTTTTTTTTGTTAAATTAAAAAACGCCTCCAACGATTTTTTTAATATAAAAACATTACAAAAATGTTAATACACGTCGATTGACACCTAAGTGATGCAAATATTATATTTGGTTCGTGAGATATAGTGAATGGCAGAAATGACCTTGAAATCATGATGACTTTTAATGATTTTTGATTTTTAATTTAATTTTTTTTGTAATCATGAGTAAAATTTTTGTTGGTTTTTGCACAAAAACTGTTTGGAGTATATAAATTTTATAAATATTGATTACTGTGTTTCGAAAATCAGGTAAAAAATTTACTGTTTATGAAAAAAACCCTAATTTTTGCACTTTTTTCAAAAAAAAATTAAAAAACGCCTCCAAGAAATTTTTTTAGAAACTTGAAAAAATCACATAAATATTAATACGCGTCGATTGACACCTCAATAATGAAAATCGCATGTTTGGTTCGAGAGATATAACGCATGACAGAAATGACCTTCAAACGAGCAAAACAGCAAACATCCCCGACCGAAGTTTCCCAAAAACTAATCAGCTCTTAAAATTGCAAAGACGCTTCGATTGACACCTTAACGAAGTCGACACGACTTTGTTTACGTGAGTTATGCTCGTAGAAAAAACTGTTCACGAACGCACATACGTACGTACGGACGTACGTACATACATACACACACACACACATACATACATACTTCTTTCCAAAAACACTTAAAATATACTCGTAAGACCTCAAAACGTAAAGAAAAGTTGAAAATTTCAATTTCGATTTTCGAGGCGATTACAAGAACTTCCCATATACTGGGAAGTTAAAAATAGAACTAAATTAAAAGAATGTTTTTCATTCATTTTATTTTCATTATTTTAATTTCAAAAATGATGTCAGAAAGTAACAGTAGAACATATTTTGGCATGAGTTGTTAGTCATGCTAATTCTTCAAAAGTGGCTGGCGTAAAGCTGGACTTAGGCGTGATATTATTGACAGTGCACCATTATCCAACCCTAATCTCGCTATTTCATCTGGACTTCAAAAATTAAATGGAGATAAAAAAAATTGGAAGCTCATCTTGATGTCATATCTGAGTAGTAACTTTATTTCTCATATAACCCTGACGAATGTGATAATCTAGTTTATTTGCTGGTCCATCTGTTTATTCTTAAACGGTTAATCAAAGCTGTTCGCAGCCAATTGCCCAAGATGATGCAGATGTATGAAACACAAAGGATAATAGGAGGTAATTCATCATGAAAAATTAATTGTTGTGTCACAGTGACTTACAATCAACAAACCAGAATGAATTGGCAAACATGTTTAGATCTCTGAAATGAAAGAAGTGAAATGTAATCGAAGCTCAACCTATCACAACAAATTACCTTAAATTTTTCGGAAAATCCAAGACCATGCCAAAAAACACACCAGGAAAAAGGCAAGTACAACTGGAGCTGTGGTTCAATTTCAGGTCACATCCAAACAGCTTGCATAAGTGCTTAGCCACCAGTCGAGTTTTCCTAAGTGCTTGTGTTCCGTTATCACTCATGAATTTTCCAATTTAACGTTGCCGTTCCAACTTCTCGTCCCAGACACAATGCATTGTCTAAACTCTACGATTTCAATAAATCACCAGCCGTTGGGCTTCTACATCAGCTCTAGCTAACAATCTACTGGTCCTGCAAAGGAGCAAGAACAGCTTGCGACAACAGCCCTTGAAACGCTTCCAATTTTATTTTCCCAGAGGTCTCTTTCGAGGATTCCTGACACTTTATCTAAGTCAACCATGTAGGTATATCGTCAGGCTAGCTCACATGTGTACATGTATGAATGCAAGCGTCATTCCAGCTACGTATATTCATTTCATCTGGGCATACACATGTATGTTGGTTCTAGAGAAAAGAAAGAAAATGTTCTCTGGTGGCAGAAACAGCAAATGCTGCAGAATTTCTTTTCTTTTCCCTCCAAATGTCATCATCAAGCCAACCATGGTTGTCTTCGAAATAGTGAAATAGCTCGACCCAGTGTGGCACTGCACAGATTTTTTTTATTTTCCACGAATGAAAATTTAATGTGAAAAGTCGAATGTGTCGAAAATTATATATACATGCAATGGCGAAGGCAGGAAATACTGTTGGCGCACAGCATGTACCAGGAAAACAAAAGAATTGTATGATAACTCGGAAAGAAGCGGAAGGTGTCATAAATTTCTCAGGATTTAAGGACATATTTGCGAAATGCGAACGATTCACTTATATTCTTGTGAATACTAAAAGGACTAGTTCAAGGCCGAAAAACATATGAGCTTGTAAAAGTACGTACGATGCTTTCATCACGCTTGCTTTTCAAGTGTTTTCAGATTGTTACGGACGAAGTTCGGACCTGAAACAGAACATAAATTTAACACATGCACATATATAGACTATTAATGAATGTCCTCGAAGACGTGACAAGAATGAATTGTTTTATGCTGTTGTAATGAAAGAGAATCGACTTTAGATTTTCATCTAAAGTCGATTCTCTTTCATTAGTTTCGATTCACATAGATATGTTAGAAGTTATCCTGGATAGAATGTCAAGCGATTCGCATATATGTTTTCCTCCTGAATACTGAAACTTTGGCTAAGATATTCTGTTTTGTATTTGGTATATATAAAGATGTAGATTATCTACATTGCGCAGCATGGAATTTTTTTTCACTTAGTTTTATTTATTAACTCCTGCACGTTGTTTCGCACCTTTACAGTTTACATTAAAGCTTAATTTTGGCGAAAAGATTGTAAGAAGCACACTCTGAATAAGATCTTGAAATATTTTTAGAAGCGAAAGCCTGCCATCTTTCAGATAGCGTGAAGAAATAATTTTATGTACTAATTTCAAAAGGATGCTCAGAATCGTCATGCTTCAACCCTAAATTTCACAAGTCATACCTCTTAATGAAAAGCATATCGTCAATGGTCGGGTAACCCCCGTATCAGCTATATCTGGTTACCCTAAACCTTTCGTCACCCCCATTCACTCCCACTTTACTATTGGGGATGTGAAATTGCAACGACAACATGTCAGGAAGCTCGTTATCATTCAAGTCCACATAACGAGTGTAATGTCCATAAGGGAGCGACAATGAAAACTTTTCTAATCCTTGTGAGATTCCCAACTTAACTTCTCTCACTGCTTTCAGTCCCCGAGCAATGGTGGGCGGTTAAGATGCTCGGGGAGCAAAGTTGTCGCCACGAGGCTTGAGGATCTCGTATCTCTGGTTCATCAGATACTCGAAGATTAAACACTCAATTACAGAAGTTCGTATCTGTTCGAGTGAGACAGGCATCTGAGGGTGCAAAGAAGAGTAATGAGGATTAAGTGGGCTAAAAAGAAAATTTATGTGTGTGCGACATGAAACGTTAACGGTGACGTAGAGGAGTTGGCTTCCAAAGTATTGATGTTCAGAAGCTCATTTCATGGTTAGATGCATGCCACCTCAATTCTTTCCGAAAGGATTCCTTCGCATGAACCAATCTTACAAATAAAGTCGATATCCTCGATGCTGCCACTTTCTTCCGTTGCGCCTGGAATCGCTTCCTGGTTGCGACGTAATGACGTTATCTTTCGTACAGTGGAAATCCAATTGAAGTATTCATGGATCTAGAACACGCCATTAATCTACTTCATGCTAAGAAACATAAAACCGATGAGTACACAAATTAAGATCAGGGATTCCCTGCTGTCGGGTCTAAATAAGTAATCTGCAGGAATTGTTTATTCTGACGAAAGCTATTTGTACTACTGCTTCGGAACGGCAGGAGGATCACTTCAAGTATTATTGCAAGTGATATAGACATAATGCTGAAATATTAGGTTCAGACGATGAAGCTAATCTGTTTTTATGTGGAAGCAATAAATCCAAAGGATTGCTACAATACTCGACGTTTATCGTTCGATTTCTGTACAACTTTGCTTTGGATTTCAATTTTCACAGAAGAAATCTCGATTGAGTTGTGAAATATTCCTCTCAAACACCCGGAAAAATCAAACATTATGTGAGCAAACGAGAAAACACAATGGAAATAATAATGAAGTCTACTCGGAATTTTCAATTGATTTCCAAGACGAATTCATGGTTGCGAGTCATAACAGCGCACGAAAAGGACATTTCATTCATACGAAATCAATAAAAGTCTCATTATCAAATATTAATTTCCCACCGGGGGTAAATGATTCGCACCTAAGGCTTTTCCGAAATTGATCGATTATCGGCAGGCGTGCGAATGACAGCCGTTCGAGAAAATTCAGAAAGTATTTCTGGGAAGTTTAAATGGAATTCTCGGAATCATTCGATGGTGCCAATAAGTATTCAAGCGATTGTAAAATAATTTCAATTTCATGTTTGCATTTTTATTAACGTCAAAGGTAATTGAAAGTCTGACGTTGATGAATAAATTTAATATGAATTGATTCATTTCACTAAAGAAAAGTAGCATATATAAAATCAGATTTCTACACCATGAGAAGCTTGGCATGTATGTATCAGGTTAGTGAAACTTATGTCCATAGTTCTGAGCTAGTTGATTTGAGAGGTTGCTCAGGATATCGTAAGATAAACGTATCAAAAACCGAAAGGGAACATCACCAAACAGACTACGTCTGAAAGATACTATTGATACTTTAAAGTCAATTTTGTTAGTTAGAACTTTATAGAGTGCAACTTTCCATTGAAGATATTCACAAAAAAAGGACGAGTCTGACTCCAGCCTCCACGGAGACACGAACAAGATTGTTATCCACAAAGTAAAATCTGGTGGTTGTTGTATTTAGCTATTTGGGTGATCCATCTTCCTGTAGATCTTACTTTGTTAAATAAATGTCATGTGTTTATCAATTTTTCTGATAGTCCTTTGTTTCACCCACCCACTTGTTTCGTCTTTTCTGTTCAGGAATTGCCAAATCCTCATTTAGAGTTGTGCATTTTGATTCTTCAGAAAAAAACTTGTAATAATGTCGATTCACGCCCCACGTTGGGCGCCAAATGTTACGACTATATTTTGCGCAACGTTCCACAATGCACCGCAGCTGATCCCGGCCACGGTTTGGGCAATTCCACCCGGTTTCGCCCACGAAGAGGGGTGTGGGAGAATATATTTTAAAAAAGGCGCCACCCGTTCACTTTGCCACTTCACACAATTAACACTCTGCTTTTTCCTTAATACACTATTTATATTCACTAAAAAAACCTAGCTATCCCTTTCTATACTTAATTTTGCTTACAGTTTGTTTCTTCTTCTTCTTCCGCCGCTTGTTGTCCGCCGTCCTCCTCCTTATGTTCCTCCAGTAAGTCCAGAAACGATCTCAAGACAAGCAACCGTCCGCTATTTCCACCCTCGAGCTGCCGTCCAATTCCAAACCAAATTTTTCCGTCGTTACCACTGGTACACCTCGTATTTGCTTCTCACACTCAACCTCCGCACCGAAATTGAATCGAATGTCCTCTTTTTTGGCCGTTGTAGGATTTGAGTCTCCTACTAAAGTTAGGCCATTAATTTGTATTAACCAGCCAATGAGGCTTCAGGCTCAATCCGCAGAATTTCGTTAGTATTACTTTGTCAGTTTCTTGAAGTACAGCTTCAAGGAGGAGCTTTTAATGAAGTTTGTTTGATCCATAGTATGTAGTGTGGGTGTTTCTCGAAGTCAATACCCATTGTTATATCGTCTTTATATGTTTTGCAAGACCTGAAGAATTTGACCTTATCATAATACCGTCTAGGTCTCAATGTATTCAACCAAACCTAGAATATTTCGAACTCTGCTGTCGGCATGTGTTTTTTATAGTTTTGAGACAGCTTCTCGATTTTTTAGCCAGGAGTCTTTTTTGTTTTTGGTTGGTTTTGAACTCTGCTCTTTTGAAATTTTTGCTTTGCACTGTAGTGGTGTTGGATGTCCCGTGCAAAGGTCTTTTAATACCTGAACATTGCAATTGTGGAGCAGTGCAGACTAAACTGCTGCTAATTTTGATAAGTATACAAAGAAATATTAAAATTTTACATTACTTGAATTATGACCCTTCAAAATTGATTTTTATAATCATGATTTTCTTTTCCGAAAACCATTTAAACCAAATATTATCTGGATGGCATCAATTTCCATAGAACCTCCTAATATCTATACATTTGAAAACAGCTTTCACAGGTGTATAAAAAAATTGAGTAGTTATTTTGTTCCTGTTGTTAAATGAAATGAAAACGAAAACAATTTCTCCGGCAATAATTTCTTTGAAGTGCATAAATTTGAAACGAAAGATGTTCATGCCATTTTCGCAACCGTACATGCTTGAATAGTGTTGAATGTGTTTATTTCTTTATGAGGACTTTCCTTGCATAATTGCATGATTTTTTTTGTTTTGACGAATAGATAGGCAGAAAATTTAATAAACAGGATATGCACTTTTCGAATCGAAGTCTGGAAAATATGTTTCTAAAATTCGTGCATTCTTTGATTGCCTCGTACTTTGAACTGATTGGTAAAAAATTCAATTATTTCTATTTTATCGCTTTAATTTACTCTAAAATTGAGCCTTTAAATTAACGCCTTATAGTTCGAGTATCCTTCTTTACGCATTGATGAATTCGAATTACCAAAATTATCTGAGATTTGATATTTATACATATGAAGATTCATGTGTCTAAGAGTATTATACATTAGCGTATTGATCAGCACCAAGAAACTCCCACATATTAAAAATATCTATGATGATGATAGTCAGATAACAACTACAACTAAGCACACTTTGTGACAACTGTAGATTTATAGATTATCATCTGCTTTGCCACCCCTATTGGGAAATCATCCTCCTAAGACCTAATCCACGGAAACCCCGTAATAGATGACATTAATCTGATTACTCGCAATCGAACGATTTACAATCAATCCACTATACCATGAAATTTCACGCTTACACTCCGCAATAAAGGTTGTATCTCGCACCACACCTACACAGGTGTATATGTTGTCACACATGTCCTTTACCACGGACGACGAAATCCACCCACATAACATGTAATTTGATGGATTTCACTCCATTTGTAAAATGAATTTCAATTTTTATTGAAGATTTAAAGCATTCGCAGGTCTTCTCTTTTATTCACACAATAAACGCAACATCTGCTCTTTAAATTCTTCATTTCTACGAAATAAGAATTAATTAATCCAGCAAAAGGCTCAAAGTGTGATTATGAATGCACACAGACTTTTCCAATCATATTCGATTCGATTTTTCGGTGTCATTTTTCCAGTCTGTCGGCTTCGTGTCAACTTGATGACCTGGTCGGATAAACATTTATAATGGCTTATTAGAAGCAAGGAAGAGGCTTTCAGAAATCCACCAGAGGGTTTTATTGACGTCAGAAAAATATGAAATTTGTTTTTTCTAGGATGACAGACTAGAACGGAAAATTGTTGAAGTGTACAAAATCACACTGGTTCTCATTAAAAAGTATCTATGAAAAACTTTTGGTGTCGTAAATCATATTTCTCTAGGAATGGTAAATGAAAAGGAAAGCATATATTTAATCAAAAGCTAGTCAATTGGAAAACCAGGTCTATTTTGGGAATGAACTGTAAATATTGCTGTTATTTATGATATATTCTCGATTTCTGAATGTGAGTGAGATAGCAAGAAAAAAAGTAGTAAGAACTTAAAACAAGCCGCGAGGTGCGACCCATGAGGTCCACACGGTCAACGGTCCCAGTAATATCTACATAAACATCAACAACATTAAACACAATAATAGTTTTGAAAATAATACTACTTTAAGTAATAACAATGAGAGGTATTCATAGCAGTAACAGGAATGAGTTAATATGAATCGTATCGTCTACGAGAGGGTCCATTGATTACGTAAGGTTTTTGGTCGATAAGGACAGATTGAATATTCACGCGGATTAATCTGTGGGGGCCTTTTTGGTCTTGAAAATTTTGTATATGCAGTCAAAAATAGGTTCAATTGCATGTAAAAAGTAAAACGTATTACAAATGATGATGGTTATTGAAATCTTACGATTACTAAAGAATGAATCTATTCGATGAAAGCTTTTCAAAGCATACGATCTTGCAAAGTATTGACTACAAAACATTTTACCATTCTAAGCGTTGATACCGCAAATGCAAATTTGATTGAAATTTTGTTGGTTTTCAAAATTTAAGCAGTTTTTTCAATTAAAAGACTATAAAAACTATTAGAAAATCTGCTCAAATTATGCAAATATTTTAAAACTTTGATTGAATTTACAAAAAAAAATTTCTTTACATGGTAACTTTGAATGATTTTTTATTTTTAATTTAGTTTTTTTCATAATCATGGAAAAAAATTTTGCTGGTTTCTCTTCCAAACCTGATACGAATGTATAAATTTTATAAACTGGTATCACTGTGCTGTGCAAATCAGGTTAAAAAATATTTTTTATGAAAAAAAACTATATTTTTTTGCATTTTCTTCTATTAAATTAAAAAACGGCTGAAACGAACTTTTATAATGTTAAAAACTTCACAAAGAGGTCAATACACGTCAACTGACACCATAATAATGCAAATATTATATCTGGTTCGTGAGATATAGTGAATAATATGCATGACCTTGAAAATCATGATGACTTTTAATGGTTTTTTATTTTTAATGTAATTTTTTACGTAATCATGAGAAAAAGTTTTGATGAAGTTTCTACGAACATTGTTTGGAGTATGTAAATTTTATAAACATTGTCTACTACATTTCTGAAATCAGATTAAAAATTAATTGTTTATGAAAAAAACCTAATTTTTTGCACTTTTTTTTTTTTTAATTAAAAAACGGCTCCAACCATTTTTTTAAAACTGCGACAGATTTACAAAAATATTAATACACGTTCATTGACACCTAAATAATGCAAATTTTATGTTTGGTTCGCGAGATATAATGCATGACAGAAATGACCTTGAAGATCATGATGACTGTTAATGATTTTTTATTTTTTATTTGATTTTTTTTTGTAGTCACGAGAAAACCATTTTGAAAGCATTTTAAAAAAACTGTTTGGAGTATGTAAATTATATAAAGATTGATTACTTGGACTTGACAATAACGTTTCAAATTTATTGTTTTTGAAAAAAACCAAAATTTTTGCACTTTTTTTTTAAAAAAAAAATTAAAAAACGGCTACAACGATTTTTTTCAAAATTTGAAAGATTCACACAAATGCTAATACGCGTTGATTGAAAGCTTAACAATGCAAATCGTATGTTTGGTTCGCGAGATATGTATAACGCACGACAGAAATGACCTTGAAAATCATGATGCCTGTTAATGAATTTTTATTTTTTATTTAATTTTTTACATAATCATGAGAAAAAGTTTTGATGTTGTTTTTACAAACAATGCTTGAAATATATAAATTTTATAAAAATTGAATATTGTCTTTCGTAAATCAGGTTAAAAATTTATTGATTATAAAAAAACCCTAATTTTTTGCACTTTTTTTCTTAAATTAAAAAACGGCTCCAAGAATTTTTTTCAAAATTTGATAGATTCACAAAAATGCTAATACGCGTCGATTGACATCTTAAACATGCACATCGTATGTTTGGTTCGGGAGATACAATACATGATAGAAATGAACTTCAAAGGCGCAAAACAACAAACCCCCCCGACCGAAGTGTCCCAAAAACTAATCAGCTCTTAAGATTGCAAAGACGCTTCGATTGACACCTCAACAAATACGACTTTGTTTACGTGAGTTATGCTCGTAGAAAAAAGTGTCCACGAACGTACATACGTACGTACACACACACACATCTCCGTTTCTAAAAACACTTTATTTATACTCTATAGAACTCCAAACGTAAAGAAATGTTGAAAATTTCAATTTCGATTTTCGAGGCGATTACAAGAACTTCCTATATACTGGGAAGTTAACTAGTAAAAGTTTTGAAAATGGGAAATTTAAAAAAAAAATCAGGATTTGAAACGTGATTGAAAAACTGAGCGGAAAAATTTCAAAAGATTTCTGTATGAGATCAGACAAATAAGCCAAACACCTGATCAGACAGTCTATAAATGTTTTTAAAAGAAAACAAACAAGAAATGAGATTTTGAGTACAGCAAATAAAACTGCCAATCAACTTATCCCTTCCAGTAAATTGTACTAGCTATAATATCCCGTCCATATTTTAAAGCACTAAATAAGAATGAAATACTTGACAGCACCTTGAAAAACCCTAAATCAATTTATTTATAGAACGTTTTAAGGCTTAAGGTTAATGAAAGAAAAGGATTACTCATACCAACTTCAACTTACTTATTTTTAATTATTTGGAGTAGATTATGGACCCTCTATCACCCGACAAATCGTTGAGTAGTATAACATCAATAAACAATGAAATACCTACCAAAGAAGCCATTTTCGAACAGCGCTTCCCTCTTCGGTACCAAAAAATTAAAACAACTTCAAAAATTATGAACTTATGAAACATGAATGATTTGGGTGAAAGTGAAAATCATGAAACTGCTTTATCATTTGTTATTGCTATCCTATTTCTGAGAAATTTGCTCAGCAGAAAGCAAAACAAGTAATGCATCCATAGTGACTGCAAGTATAAGCTTCTGATGTAAAATTTCTTGAAAGAATGTAGTAGCATGGCACATACGGTACGTGGATCTAATTTGATTCTGATTATGTCTCTTTAATCCAAGCATGTTGGAAAGTGTATCAACTGCTATCCAAAGTCTAAAATTTAGTGATATATGCCTTAAATTCATCGATTTACTGAAAAGATCAAAAACCTTGCATAAATCTCACTAAGCAGTTCTAGGAAGCAAAAATCTAGTGATAATATTGACTAATTCTGAAATACCGATGGTCAATTGCAAACCGTTGTCCCTAAATTTCAAAGATTTTAATTGTACAAGACACAAAGTCTCGATTGAGGCTGCTTGGAAATTAATGAAATCTATTGCAAAAGTGTTCCAATATTTTCAATGAAAAAGGTCGAAGAAATCACATGGTGAAGTAATCTAAATTGCATGAAGGATGAGTACTCACTGGTAGTGGATTGTATGGCCAAAATAAGCCATTTTGGTGAAAATCTAAGAACGGAAAGAATTATTTGGCTTCAACAAAAAAGTTTGAATAGCATTTCTTCCCATACACATGCAGTGGAAACTATTTTAAAAAAGTTTTTTCGATTAACGTCGCAATGTCTCAAAAGTTGAAAAAATAAGAAGCCTTAAATTTTTATTGCCATTCACCATTGTCTTCACAATCCATTTTTACACAAACAATAGTAAGATTTGATTTGAGTCAAATTTAACATACATAAATATGTTTGCATATGAAGCTATCCATTTTGGAACTTACCACGCTTAGAAGCGATAGACAACCCAATCAAAGCAACTCTTCAGTTTGGATATGCAGCCTCCCCTTAGAGAATCCAAACGACATGTTTCTGTATCAGAAAGTACGGAAAATAGATTATACCCAAATTTACCTGGGTATAATTACAGATAACCTTTCAACACGAATGCACGCGGAAGGATGAAAGATTACTTGTATTGTATGCTTCATAACAAGATTGAACTATTAAATGGGTTGATTTGAAATTGTTGAACGAGAAAGGGTACATAGATGTTACAATCGCTGATAATTTTGATGCATGAAAATATCTTACATGGCGTTTTACATAAGAAATTCCTACAGAAATGCTTATGATAAACATAATTTTATGCAAAAAGATACTATGAAGAGGCGTTAATATACTCATTTTTAAATTTTTAACAGCAATCTGTAATTATTTTAAGCTACATGCCATTTCCTTATAATATTTTTAATACTTTTCACTACTTAATTCATCATTTATGAATAAATTTCTGTTTGATGAAATTTTGAATCTAAATTGATTCTACACTATTTGTATTATTTGAGAGTTTATGAAATAATACAAGTAAACGAATAAATGATTAGTGTGAAATATAACTATTAAGATATGTTGGCCTATGCTTGCCTACGATTGTTTTGAATAAAGGACCTTATAGTTCATTAACGCTTGAAAAGATTACTGGCAGGCATAATATAGTTATTAATATAAATTAAATTATAAATGGCAGAAAGCAAGCACGCGAGATACAAGGCAAATTTATATTATTCAGAGACAAACAAATAGAAAATCATGAAAAGCATGATTTCAAATTCATAATTCCAGCTGTCCGAGCCACAATAGAAAATTGATGATTTTTGTAAAAGGAAAATTCTTCATTAACAAGAACATTTTTAGGCGGTTAGCTTAACATTCAAATTGGAAACAGTAGCCATTTATGAAAAACGAAATTCAAAATTTAAATATTTCTCCTCAAATATTAAACTTTTTTATCCCAATATTCATATCTGCACAAATTTACTGCATTATTTAAAAGGCGAATAGGTGGATAATGCTAGAATTGATTTTGGTTCAAAAAGAACAAATGATGATGTGCCACCATACTCTAAAAGATTCAATAGCAGGAAAAAAGTTAAACTTCCAATGATTCGTATACATTATGTTAAATTCAATTTTTGTCATAGTATTCAAAGATAAAAAAGAACAGATCAAATTTCTCACCAACTTTTTATCATTACACTAACTACACTCCAAACAGTTCAATTATCTTTCAAATTCCATTATTTCGTTCTTCTATTGTTCACCCCAAAAAAAATTATCCGAAAAAATCGAACAAATATTTTAATACTTAAACTTTTGCTCTTAACAAGCTACAGCTTATTGAGTACGCTCAGATCAAAGATAACTTTTATCTTCCGATAACAAGACGTCGATGGAAAAAAAAGTTTTAACTTTTATCTTTGAAAAGTTGCTTTAGCTCAAAGTAGATTAAATGATTTAATGGTGAAGTTTTGAAGGGCGCAAGCTGTGAACCAATGGATTTACTTCGGTCTGACGAAAATGCATAATTTTAAGATCGACTAATCTGATTTGTATTTGTTTTTTGTGAATTCAAAAAAAAAATTTATTTTGCGTATTAATCTGTTGAAGAAATGCAAGTTGGAAACGCCGATGCCTGAAATTGTGTCATACAAATACTCATCAGGTATTAACACATTTTCAAAGTAGGTTTAAGTATGTTGTAGTAGTATTATCTGAAGAATTCACAACAAAGTCCATTTTCAAAGAATAGATGCACGTTTAATTAATTCAACATTGATTATCTGACCGTCTTATGTAATGGACCACCTTAATTTAATAAATCTTTTAGTTTCGCTTGTAGTTTTATTATTTTCTGTTCCATAAAATTTTAATTTTAATTAAAACAAAGTTAATTGAACGAAAATGAACTCTAGCATTTTCATCATCTGTTCAACAATAAACTTTACCGTCTGAAAATCTAAAGAATATTATCCTTCAAGGCGAACACAACAAATTCACTCCTCAATTTTCATCCAGCATTCTTACTACATTTCCAACTGCCAAAACTTTATAAACGCATTTTGCATTAAAGAGGAATTTAAATTAAAAGCTTTTTACTTCATAACTTTTTCTGAATCAAAGAACACTAAGCACCACAGGGAGTCACCATCATCTCCGATATATAGCACCACTCAAAAGTAAATCTAGTCTAAAATGTCCTGAGAGAGTATTTCGACTGCATTCATTATGTTTCGCCGCGGTGTTTATTGTGCGAGCCAACAAACACCCGCGAACACACAAAAATGGCGAAAAGTTCAAGAAATTGAACTTTTAACAGGAAAACTTTGTTACGCCTGACAATTCCCTGTGTTGAGATCCGCGCAAGTCAACAAGCCATTTAGATTATAGTCTCGTGAAAATTTTAGGGAAATGGCCCCTGGTCGCCTTATCATGCTTTTTTAGCGTTTACTGTGTCGACAAAGTGTAATGAATGTAATGTGATGACTGTACGCAGAGAATTCGTCTAATAATTTTCATGAAGAAAGAATTTCCATTTGTGTAGACGAAATTTTCCACGGAAATTCATGGATAAAGTTGAAGCAAATATTTTAGAAGAACATTTTGAAAGTAAATCAAGATGGTTCATTATTTGATTACATTTGTGACATTTTTGGAAGAATTTTGTCTTAATAAATCTTTTAAATTTTCAAACTATACACAATCAAATTAGCTATGATCATAATTCAAGTAAAAGTGATCCTTATAAACAATGTGTTCGATATCAGGAACGCGACTTCTGTAGAGCTGATGCTTGCCTTATCTCAAATCTTCTGACAAAAAAAAGAATCTAATATTAGCGCACCCAAGAGATGAATTTTCTTCCTTGCTTTGCGGAAGAAGATGATTTTGTATTTCGCAGAAATATTATTGGACTCATGGAAGCAATGGGTGTAAAATACTGCAACTGAAACGAATGATGCCTACTTGTAGTTTCGTCAAAACTAAGTTTCAAATGTGTACCTTTAACAAAAGACAATAAACTCAGATCTGTGCCTAATGTACATTGAATCAAAGTTAAGGGAAAATATTCGACAATATCTTTTGTTATGGATAAACTAAAGTACGACACACATTAGTGGCTTATTTGTGTGAATCTCAAAATGGCTAATTTCCAACTGAATAAAGAAACGCGAAAAATTTACTTTTTTGTTCCTTACGAGACAACAGATCATTAGCTCAGCATTGGAATAAGAAAAAGTCGATAAAAAATGATCTGGTTCCAGGGAGTCGAAATGTTATGAATACACCAATTGTGACTCCAGACCGTACAATATTACCTGATCTACACACCAGATTGGAATAAATAAGCAAATATGTAGAAAGAAAATAGTTCCTGTACATTTCTAGAAAGTTTCTGAACTTAACTAAAGTAAGTCCGTAGATCATGAAGTTAATGAATGATCGAAATTTTATCAGCTCTATGAAATAAATTGAGAAAAATCTAAAAAAATTGGCACATATAGAAATTTAAATGCAATTATTTGGATAGTGAATTTTGTTTAAAGAAAATCAAAAGGTTGATCACTATTCATATACATGTCCAGGAAATGCTGAATCATCTCGATCAGCTTTAATGCAACATGAGCATTAAGCTTAGAAATCTTGGTTTTTTTAGCGAAAAGCAACAGGGACAAATCCATCAGGATGCGAAGATCTTATAAAAAAATAGCACCAGCGTCGCTTTCACTTGCAAATGATGACTGTTTAAAGTTGGATCAAACATATTAAATACCTTCGCAAGATGGATCTTCAGACGAATAGTTGGAGTGAAGTGGGATGGTGGCCAATCACCAATTAAATACAAATATGAAATATTTTACAGGTGTCCACAATTATCAGACTGTAGAAGATGCAATGGACTGACCACGTGCAACAAATAAACGAACATCCAAAAAGTATTCGAAAGAAAACCTGAAAGTCAGAAGCCAGTGGGAAAACCCAAGAAATGTTGATCTGTCTCTGACGATGAAGACTCTGCATAGAGGACACGAACATGTGACCGAGAAGTTTTCTGGCAAAAGCCTAGACATGAGAAGGATTGTAATGCTACGACAACTATCAAAACGTATTTATTTTAGAAGATTGACAAAATGAAATAGTCTAAGTGACAAAAACTGCCATTAGAAACACCCCACCCATCGTTTACCTAAAAATTTATAATTGTATAAATTTGACCCTGGGCACATTTTTGATATCAGCGTAAAAAAAAGGTTCAGAACTATGGTAAATGTTTGGCCCTAATTTTGGCGAGTCAAAGAAATTAAAAAGCCTTGAAGAGGAGACATCAGCAACACCAAACTTCGGATCTGCAAGGATCGATACCGTAGTGACAAGTGCTTCAGTGTTGAATGAATAGTCCTAGCAATTTATAGAGGTCGAGCTCTCATTATTTCTTTCACAAATAAAGATGTTCTCATTTTATTCCTTTTTCTTCAGTGATTTTTTTGTGGTTGTGCCAAGTGATGACAGAGTCCTTTTCGAGAGATAATGTCCAGTGTTGGGCCGAATTTTCTCACAACGCCCGGGTAGCCTAGGCATTCGAAGTAAAACACTTGAAAGGTATATAAACTACTGTATGGTTAGTAAATCTTGAATGGCACCCAAACAAGGTGACCACGCCCCACTTGGCGAATGAGACTCAGTCGCGGCTATGGGACGAAAAGTGGGGGTACAAGGCAGTGGCGAGGGGTGAAAAATTACTGTGGGTAATCCGCTTACTATTTGAGAGACATTGACCTTTAACAGACAAAGCAGTATATTATCAGCATATAGAGAAATACTACCGTAATCATTCTTTCTATTGCATACATTTTAAATTACGATCAGTTATGAAATATTTATATTTTTATGTTATGTGTATCGTTTTTGACCTTATTGACAAGAAATGTATACATATATAAAGCAAATGCGAAATTAAAGAAATTGAATTCGTTTAAAGATATCGATTTCAGTAATGGATTTCCTGCTACAACAATCAAGGTATAGACATATAGACTATTGCAACAGTATGTATTTCTAATTGGGAGTTTTCGATGATTTTCTAGTATCAATTTTCACAGCTGATTCGCAAGCCGGGAATGCTACCGGCTTTTTGATTTGTTTCCATATCCTGTCGAGGAAAACCGAGCTGCCATTCCCACAAACGGGAGTTGAATGCCCACGGCACCTTAAATTATTGATGAATTCGAGACTCGGAAAGCTTTACTGCAACTCTTACTGTCTTGATCGCTTTCCTGGCTATTATGGAACTATGAGGATGTGTAGAATAAAGAGAATGGAGTATGATGGAATAAACACTGAGATCAAGTGGAACGATTGTGCATGTTTACAGTGATACATGCAAGTAAATAAACACTTCATTCCCTTATAAAACTGAATTTTTGGAACATATTTGGAAAGGGAAGCCGATGGGAATCGGCTTATATGAACACCTCGCCACTGGTACAAGGGATTATATTTTATTTATAAAAGCATAAAAGGTGAGCTATAATAATAGTTAGACGATGTTCCGACAGGTGCGAATACCATAAAATTTCTAATGGCAACAATAATGAAAATGAAATTTGTTGGAAGTAAAATTTCTTCTAAAGAGGAATGTCTTGAGATGTGATTACATACAAAAAATTAATTCGTCAAGATATGACCAGAGCTGTTGCCGAATGTCGAAGATTGATTGATAAAGTCATCGTAATAAGCGTAAGGAATCTTAAATCTAGAGAAAAAATAACGAGTGAATATGCACTTAAAATCCTTCAAATATGTCCCCCAGTTAATTTACGCCCTTGATTACTGGAAGAACAACGTTTTTTCTAGGGAGAATATGGTTCAATTTTCTTTTTTAAGAATTGGTTGAGTTGGGTTTTCAGGCACGTCTAATGCAAGGTATATAGACAATATATGTCATAAGTCTTCGAACACACTACGTCATCACAACTTCGGAAGAGACTACCTGGTCGTCTATATACCTTGCGTCTAATGAATGTTGTAGCTATGTTATAAACCACAAGCTATAACTCATAAAGAAGTTTTATAGCCGTGGTGGTGCAACATCCTAGTCCCGCAGTAATTTGACGCCTCTAAAACATAATGCTGATCCATTTCAATGCTGGTGCGCTTAGCAACCTTCTTGATAAACTTATGTCAAGTGTTAAAGAAGATTTCTTCAATGTTGGAAAAGGCATTGAATGTAAGATTTTTTGAGAATGTTCTCTTACGCTTACTTAACTAAGTTATTCAGTTGGTCACTCTTTTCTGTTTTGGAATTTTTCAGTGTCATGTTTTATATTTTGGTCCACGAAATTTTCCATTGTTTTGGAGAGAATGGAGGATGAGCATATTAAAGATGAAAATGTAAGATTTTAGAGTCATTGATTAGTCGATAAATTTCTGAAAATGAGATTCAAAACCAAAGCTAAAAACACATACCCACGCCATTACGCACTGCACTGACCTGCCAACATTCATTGCCCCTCATCTTTGGTATAAGCTGAATTCCGAATTCCATGAGGTCATAATTTCGTTTATAACAAGTAACATTTCCCTATTTTGTTACACCTTGTGGTTTCACATAAACCTGGCTCTGAAAATTGGCATCGTTATAACCGTGTTAAACATATTACTACATTATTGAGACTTGGTAATAAATGAACCTTCAGATGCCTTGTAAGAATTAAAACCCGAATATTTTCAAAATTTGATTGTTTATATGTCAAAATAGTAACAAATGTGAAAACTTTACAATTTTAATAAATTTAATTAAATATAGGTCAATATATTGGTGGTTACCATTCCAAAAATAAATGGTTATTTTAGGGTGCATTATTGTAAGCAATTATTAAATGTCTAATGATATTAAAACTACACATGTAGTTCAATACTAAAATATCTTTGCCACATACTATTTCGCATTTTAATTACATCAAATAATGAATCGGCTTAGCGCCGGCCAACTGAAATAAACACCCTCAATTTGGAACTAGTAACGCCATTATCCAAAAACCAAATACATATATCTTCCATAATTCTTTGAATTTATGGTGTTTACGCTTACCGATTTGTGTCCTAGTGTCAAACCTCATACATTATTCGTTAAATTCCATTCACCGCGTCCTTTATAACGTACATTAACCACCGCATCCTAACTTTTCTGCCTATTCGGCAACCCTTTATAAAAGCGAAAGCCTCAATTTCGCTTCGCGAAAATTAAATCAACTCAATGAATTCAATTTGGGTGACAGTTTGTCCGAACAATTCGCGGATAGCCGCCCACATTTTTGCAATTACCATTTACACCGAGGTGACATTCACCGGGTAGCGCCCGTTTTCGCTATATCAACATAAATTGAAAATAGCAAAGGATAATGAAGTGTATTAAATTCCAGCGCCATTAGAAGGCGTTGCAGCGTGAATATGAAATAAATTTAGCATGATTGCACAGTTTGTGCGGCGGATTCGCGCGAATATTTCCATTAAATGATGTTTGCGTTATATTAGTTAAGTGTGACAACGAGGGGTTGAATTTAATTATTTTGTGGTTGAATCAGTTGTTTTAGTGTTGATTGCAAATTTCGAGTATATAACGTTGAATGAGATGCTTTGGTCTAAAATTACTTGTGGAATTTTCAAAGAAAACCATATTTCCATTTGTGAAGAATCATTAATTTCCATTATCAACCTTTGAGCTTATCAAACCCACAAATACGAATTTTGTGAAGTGTTTTACGTAGCGAAACTAAACAAAAAATTATGACTTCGTATAAATTCTTTTTTTTACATGAGCGGAATTTTAAGACAATTCAATATTTAACATTATTAAATTCATAAAGATACGAATAAAATCAAATGTTTTTACATAAATATTTTTATTCAATCAAAAGTATTATGAAAAACATTTTTTTTCCAAGGAACAAAATATGAAAGAGAGTCAGAATATCCAATGAAAAGATGAAGTAAGGATCTTGAAATGCTGCACCAACATCGAGTAAATGAGGCAAATCAATTTATTTATCTAGTGCAGTGGTTCTTAACCTATGGGTCGCGACCCAAAAGTGGGTCTCGAATCATTTCCTATTGGGTCGCGGGTTACCCTGACAAAAAATAGTAATATTATAATCATAATAAATAGAATACCACTGTAGATGACAAAAATAAATTAATAAATAACTAGACCTCGTAGCGGTACACTATTATGAAAAAAATCATTCAGTTTCGTCAAGTCTCTTGTTAGTATCGAACGTTGGTTTTCAGCATGTCCAAACCACAATATAAAGACGAGTGTTTAGATGTGGGTTTTTCGTTTATTATTGATAAAGAAACAACAAAACCACAGTGTGTCGTTTGCAACGAGGTTCTTAGCAATGAGTCCAGGAAATTAAATAAATTAAAGCGGCATTTCGGAATTTAGCCCAGCAATTTAGGTTCAAAAGAAAGGAATTACTTTGAACGAAAAGAGCAACAGTTGAAACGTCAACGTCTTGATTACCCAGAAAATAAAGCTACTCAAAGTTTTCAGCAAGCTACTCTTGCGTCCTACTACGTTGCATGGCGTATCGCCAAACAAAAAAGCTCATTCCATTGAACAAACTTTTATAAAGCCCTCAGCTATAGATATGGTACGACTGACATGTCGAAACGAATATATAAAGAAAATTGAATAAATACCGCTTTCTAATGATACAATTCGTATGCGAATACGTGGGACGTCACTTGATATCAAAAGCCAGGTAATTTCTTCTGTCAAATGCAGCGATTTGTTCAGCCTACAACTGGATGAAACAACTGGTGTAAGTTCTGATGCTCAGTTAATAGCATATGTACGATGTGTAGAAATGGATGATATGAAAGAGGAATTTTTGTTTTGTCGCTCATTGACAACCACTACTACGGGCAATGATCTGTTTAATTTAGTGAACGTTTTTTCCTAGAAGAAGGGTTATCGTGGAATAAGTGTCACACTGTGTGCACTGACGGGGCTCCAGCCATGCTTGGAGCAAGAAAAGGTTTTTGTGCGAAAGTAATGGAAGTCAACACTGAAGTAAAAGTTTTTGTTGTTGTTATGAAAGATATTGTGAAAGTTATAAATTTTATAAAATCAAATCCACTCAATAACAAAATATTTCATGAACTTTGTGTAGAAATCGGATCACAGTATTCACATTTACTTTTCCACTCCGAGATTAGGTGGTTATCTCGTGGAAACGTGCTGTCAAGAGCTGTTAGCCTTCGCACTGAAATTAAAATGTTTCTAATCGAACGAGACCATCCGTTGGCGTCCAAGCTCTTAGATAAGAAATGGCTGTTAAAATTAGCCTACCTTCCAGGTATATTTAATGAACTGAACAAATTGAATACGTCATTGCAAAGATGAAATCATAATATTATTGACATGGCCGAACAATTCAGAGCATTCAAAGAACAAGTTGCAATTGTGGAAAACCAAAATCCTTAATAATAAAACTGCTTCATTTCCTACTCTGAATCTCTTTTTGGAAGACGAAGGTACATATTTATCACTGGTTAAAGATGTAATTGTTGATCATTTGTGTAAACTGCACATCATTTTTAACAATTAACTACCAGAAGATGTTGTTAAATTTAGTTGGATACGGAAACCATTTGGAATTGACGTTGGCAATTTTCATGAAGATTTTTCAAACGTGATTGGCCTGGAGGAGCAGCTTATTGAACTTCAGCAAGACGAAATATTGCAAGGTAATTTTGAGGACAGCATGATAACTCTATCATCGTTTTGGATGAAATTGAAAAATGTGAAACCTATACTAGTCAATGAAGCTATAAAAGTATTAGTTCCATTTTCAACAATGTATTTGTGCGAAGCAGGTTTTTCGGCTCTTGCTGTCATAAAGACAAAATACCGTAATAGGCTCCAACTGGAAGATGATTTACGATTCTGTCTTTTCCAGACGACACCAAGATTTGAGCAACTTTCTTCTGTCAAACAAAGCCAAGGCTCTCACAAATTTATGCAAACTGTAAACTTTTATATTAATTTAAAATGTAAAAATATTAATAAATAATATAATTAACTTCCCAGTATATGGGAAGTTCTTGTAATCGCCTCGAAAATCGAAATTGAAATTTTCAACATTTCTTTACGTTTTGAGGTCTATAGAGTATATATGAAGTGTTTTTAGAAAGGGAGATGTATGTGTGTGTGTGTGTGTGTGTACGTTTTTGGGATACTTCGGTCGGGGGGGTTTGTTGTTTTGACCCTTTGAAGGTCATTTCTGTCATGCGTTATATCTTGCGAATCAAACATACGATTTCCTTGATCAATGTGTCAATCGACGCGTATTAGCAATTTTGTGAATCTATCAAACTTTGGAAAAAATTATTGGAGTCGTTTTTTAATTTAAGAAAAAAAAGTGCAAAAAATTAGGTTTTTTTTAATAAACAATAAATTTTTAACCTGATTTACGGTAGACAGTATTCAATTTTTATAAAATTTATATATTTCAAGCAATGCTTATAAAAACAACATCAAAACTTTTTCTCATGATTACGTAAAAAATTAAATAAAAAATAAAAAATCATTAAAAGGCATCATGATTTTCAAGGTCATTTCTGTCGTGCGTTTTACATATCTCGTGAACCAAACATACAATTTGCATGGTTAAGGTGTCTATCGACGCGTATTAGCATTTTTGTGAATCTATAAAATTTTTAAAAAAATCGTTGGAGCTGTTTTTTAATTTAAGGAAAAAAAAGTGCAAAAAATTAGGGTTTTTTTATAAACAATAAATTTTTAACCTGATTTACGAAAGACAGTATTCAATTTTTATAAAATTTATACATTCCAAGCAGTGCTTGTGAAAGCATCATCAAAACTTTTTCTCATGATAACAAGAAACATTAAATAAAAAAAATAAAAATCATCAACAGTCATCATGATCTTCAAGGTCATTTCTTCCATTCACTATATATCACGAACCAGATATAACATTTGCATCATTAAGGTGTTTATCGACGTGTTTTAAAACGTCTTTGATTATTTTAACATTATAAAGATCCGTTTCATCGGTTTTTTTCAATTTAATAGAAAAACATAAGAAAACTTAGGGTTTTTTTTCACAAAAAATATTTTTTTAACCTGATTTGCACAACACAGTAATAAATGTTTATAAAATTTATACATTCCTATCAGTTTTTGAAGAGAAACCAGCAAAACTTTTTCATGATTATGATAAAAATTTAATTAAAAATAAAAAATCATTCAAAGTTACCATATGAAAGGGGTTCTTCCGATTGATATTACCTTATATCTTTTATTCTAAAGACTTTGTTGTAAAGTCAATCAAAGTTTTAAAATGTTTGGATAATTTGAGCAGATTTTTAATAGTTTTGCAGTCTGTTGATTAAAAAAGCGGCTTAAATTTTGAAAACCATCAAAATTTCAATCAAATTTGCATTTGTGGTAATCAATCATCATCACCCATCCACCAAAAGCCTTACGCAATCAGTGGATGCTCCCGTAGATGATATGATTAATATTAACTCATTCCTGTTACTGCTATGAATACCTTTCATTATTATTATTTAAAGTAGTAGTATTTTCAAAATTATTATTGTGTTTAATATTTTTAATGTTTATCTAGATATTACTGGGAAGTTGACCGTGTGGACCTCAAGGGTCGCACTTCGCGGCTTGTTTACTTAATGACTTAATTAATAATATTATTAAAATTATTCACATTGCTAAAGGTTTGGATGCAAGGGTCGCCAGGAGTAACGTAAACTTGAAATTTGGGTCGAACAAAAAAAAGGTTAAGAACCACTGGTCTAGTGTAACCTGCTAGCAAATAAAATTACACGAATGGCTCACAGCTAACTTCATTTTTATACGGTTCCAAAAATCTAGCTTACATGCTTTTCAAATCAATATTGTTACCTGATACCATGATCTTCTTCGTGCATTTACTATTAGAATTCAATCTAAGGTTCTTAAAAACTATTTTTTATACTACAACAAGAATGACATATGAAGGCCATAAACATGACATAAACATGTCAACAAATGAAGTGCCTGTACAGGATCATAGGATAATGAGTAGCATTAAAGCAGACTAATAGTAGATCATGGATCTCAAGAGGTATCTTAGTCCTCGCACCTTGTCATACACCATAATATCTAGCAATAAACACACAAAACCCGCATATTATTTTCATTTTTTTTTTTATTAAAAAACTGTACAATTCACACAACGACCCGCCACGTGCCTCTTAGCCCCAAGATTACACTGCTCGCAGGGTTGATAGTTTCGTCCAACGATTGCCTGTGATGAAGAGCGACGTCTTTGCTTTGGGCGCCATCCACTTTGAATACCGCGACTAGCTGGAGATGGAACATAAAATGAAAAGGAGTCAGAAGTTATAAATTAGTTTCCCGGAAAGACACCGTAGTCAACTAGCAATAACGAAACAAAAGAAAGAAAATTACACTTGTCAAGAAGAATGTGATTTACACTTAATGAAATAAATAAAACAAATAAACTTAGGCTACTTTCAATTTTCTTAACCTAGGTTCGTCACTCGCCTTCCCCCACCATAGCTTATCCCAGCGCTGATTATGGATATACATCCTATTTCAATTTAACTAGCCGCCGTTTTACTGGCGCTGGAAGCTTGAACTCGTCCTTTAAATGTGGCAGTTGAATATGCCGTCCAATAATCCGAAATTTTATCTGCTTCTGGCCATCGTTCATGCACAAAAAAGGGTAACGTGCTCTCGTCATCTATTTTTGCTCAGTAAGTCTTACAAAGTACTTCTGAAATAGGAAATGGTGTTCGAACTGAGTGTATGCGAATTGGTCTGCGTTTTAGAATTTGTAGCAAATTCTTTTTAGGCAGGTTTATTTCATGGCATTTTAGGCACTTTACGCAAGATGCATGAAATATGGTTTATAGCATGCATGCATTCTTCGGCAGCCTTTCCTGGCAGCTCTATTGACAGTGACTTTCATCGCCCCAATAACCGCCGTCTTTTGTTATAGCACACTTATTTTAGGCTACAAAAAATATACTTTAATTGGTCTCATAACAATAGCTTCTTCTTCGGGACACCAACTAAGTAGTCCAAATCATCGTCGGTTTTTGCTTTCTACTGTTTTTTCCACCCTATGGTTTAATAGTGACACTATTTTTTCATGGCTGTTTTCTTATGAAATCAACTATTTGTGTATATACCATTGCTACAAGAACTGATCTAATACTAACCGCAACTTGCAAAGGTTTCTTCATTTCCAATTAACTACATTTCTTAATTCTCTTGTACCCCCCGTTTTTCGTTCTTCCGCCTTTTTATATAATCAATTCATATTTACAAAATTCATTTACAATTCCAATAGATAATTAAAATTTCTACAATTCAAGCCTCAGTGGAGTGGTTTCTTACTTTCATTTCTTTGAAAAAATTATAAAAACAATCAAAATCGTCCTTTGGTTGAGTTTATTCTGTCACGACTGAAAATTATTCAAAGCTTCTTTTTAGCAACCGGTCAAACCTAACAAAACTTGACATGCGTTTCTCTAATTACATTCACTGTAACCGTTGTTGATTCTTTGTTTAGATGCAAATATTGGGGCTGATTTACCAACCACCAAAATCAGACCCCTCTGTTTGACTTTTCAACAAATGTTATCAATGTCTCTTTTTCAACTGATGCAACCAGTTGGCTCGTTGCCGACAACTGTAGTTTACGGCAGTCTTCCGAAGATCCTAGTGCAAGCAATGCGAACGCATTGTAGGCTGCAGAAGTAAATAACGACTCTTACCCGTGCGGTCAGAAGGTGGAGTACGCGAGGAGGTATTATTAATGAAAGCTCTTCTAATTTCAATGCTTTTCACTCGAAACTTTGCTAAATTTTTTACCTTCTCTAAGAATCAGCTCCTTCCACTATCCAACACTTTTTTTACTAAACATACTCTTGCAAAATCTCCATCCATTCCATCCAGCTGCAGGAAGGGAAGGTAAAAGATTCTTTTTTGAACATTCATTAAATTTTTAACTTCCCAGTATATGGGAAGTTCTTGTAAGCGCCTCGAAAATCGAAATTGAAATTTTCAACATTTCTTTACGTTTTGAGGTCTATACAGTATATATAAAGTGTTTTTAGAAAGGAGGATGTATGTGTGTGTGTACGTACGTACTTTCGTGGACACTTTTTTCTACGAGCATAACTCACGTAAACAAAGTCCTATCGACTTTGTAAAGGTGTCAATCGAAGCGTCTTTGCAATTTTAAGAGCTGATTAGTTTTTGGGATACTTCGGTCGGGGGGGTTTGTTGTTTTGCGCCTTTGAAGGTCATTTCTGTCATGCATTATATCTCGCGAACCAAACATACGATTTGCATGATTAAGGTTTCAATCGACGCGTATAAGCATTTTTGTGTATCAAATTTTTGAAAAAATCGTTAGAGCCGTTTTTTAATTTAAGAAAAAAAAGTGCAAAAAATTAGGGTTTTTTCTATAAACAAAAAATTTTTAACCTGATTTACGAAAGACGGTATTCAATTTTTATAAAATTTATATACTTCAAGCAATGCTTGTAAAAACAACATCAAAACTTTTTCTCATGATATAAAGAAACATTAAATAAAATATAAAAAATCATTAACAGTCATCATGATCTTCAAGGTCATTTCTTCCATTCACTATATCTCACGAACCAGATATAATATTTGCATCATTAAGGTGTCAATCGACGTGTTTTACAATCTCTTTGATTATTTTAACATTATTAAGATCCGTTTCAGCGGTTTTTTAAATTAAATAGAAAAAAATGAGACAGCTTGGGGTTTTTTTCATAAAAAATACATTTTTAACCTGATTTGCACAACACAGTAATAAATGTTTATAAAATTCATACATTCCCATCAGTTTTTGAAGAAAAACCAGCAAAACTTTTTTCATTATTCTGTAACAAAATCAATTAAAAATAAAAAATCATTCAAAGTTACCATATCAAAGGGGTTCTTCCGATGCTCATATCTTTAATTCTAAAGACTTTGTTGTGAAGTCAATCAAAGTTTTAAAATGTTTGAATAATTTGAGCAGATTTTTAATAGTTTTTGTAGTCTTTTAATTACAATAAGCGGCTTAAATTTTAAAAACCATCAAAATTTCAATCAAATTTGCATTTGCCCCATCCCATCCACCAAAAGCCTTACGTAATCAGTGGATGCTCCCGTCGATGATATGATTAATTTTAGCTCATTCCTGTTACTGCTTTGAATACCTTCCATTATTACTATTTAAAGTCGTATTATTTTCAAAATTATTATTGTGTTTAATATTTTTAATGTTTATCTAGATATTACTGGGAAATTGACCGTGTGGACCTCAAGGGTCGCACTTCGCGGCTTGTCTTGTAATGCTTTCAAGGCAAATTATAAGCTCGCTAGGTTATATGTAATAGTATATATGAAAATAAACAGCTCGATTGTAGCAATGTGTCACAACGAAAAGTATATTATAGCCAGATTTATCTTGAGCAAGAAATTATTCTATAAAAAGTATCGCTATGGCTTCGTTAAGGAATTACAATGATATTAAGGACGAACAATTTTTTGCATAGCTTCAAATTGTTCAAACATATAGAAAGTAATGATTTTCATCTTGAATGAAACGATTCATAATGTTCTTTCGATTTATGTTTCAATCAGGTACCATTTTATTGAACTTGTAAAAATATGTTCAGTTGAACATTGATCCTTGACACGAACAATTTGCAAAAACAAGGAAAACGTTCTGTTTGGTACTCAATTTACGCAATTAGTGTCTATGTTAGCTGCATTCTTTGAAAATCATAACGTCTTACTGAGAAGTTACCTACATTGTCATTAACTACGTTCAGAGCAACTGTAGCATATAACAAAAATAGAATATTAACAAATCTATTATTTGTGGAGAAATATTGGATCATTTAATATGCACTCTTGTTTGTTAAATAAAATGGGAGCTATTAAAGAAGTTAATAATCTATGAAGAATTAAGGGATACACTGGTGGTAGCAGAGAATGGATTCCTTTCAAAGCGTCCAGTTTAATCTTTTCAATGTAGAATTAATTCCTGCGAATCAAAACTGTAAACAATCTGAAGTAATACTTTCATTGTTGTATAAAAATTTCGAAAAGAAAAATGTCACTCATACAAAAAGCTTGTGAGGTCCTCCAAACGAAAAAAAAACATTAAGAAACGATTCAAGTCTGTAGTAAATAGAAGAACTATAACGATAAATATTTTAGTGAAGTATTTCACGAAAAATAGTATCCCAAATAAAATCTAGGCAAATATTTATTTAAATTAAATTGAAAACTCATTAAAAATGAAATACTAATTCAATTTCAAAACATGCATACGTTAGTCAAATACACATAACATACAATGACAATTTTTAATTGACGAAATAGGAAGTTCAATGTAGAAGTTACTGTTACTTTAGAAAACGAAATTTCTCAATACAATTTTCAACCCTTTGTTGGATGTATACAACAAACTATACTACTTTCTATTAGAGCGGACTGATTACAAGCTGTTTTTGAATAACCATAAAACCACTTTTCCCAATAGAAAAGACCAACGGAGAACATTTTGTTTTGTGGTTTTTTATCATCTTATAGTCATCGTCAACGGGTTGAAGATTGTAGTTTTGCAAATCCATAAATACCATTTCGTTCATAATAGACCCCACACATCCTTTTAATTCACATTCTAATAAAATCGCACAGCTTTAAAAGAAAATACCACATTTTCTAATACACATTTTATCGCAAAATTGAGTTAAAGCCTTAATCTAATGAAACCTTTATTGAAACTCTATGAAACACCGTTCATCTAAAAAAAAAATCAAAAAATCTCCGTAGGGAAAATAAAGATAAGTTACACGAAACAAAGTAAATCAAAGGAATATCCAAAAGACTTTGCTTGCCTTTGCGATAGATTAAGCAGACAATAGGCGATGGATAGGATAAATCATGGGTCTCTTTTCCGTTACCTTGCCTATAGGCAAAACGCATAAGACACTTCCCTTGGGGGTAGTAAGAGAGTTAGCTGTTCATTGATAAGACAAGATCCAAGTACTTTTGAAGATAAGTAAACGGCAAAAGGAGGCAAGATTATGTGCCGAAGATATGCTCGTCTAGGATAATAAAACCTAGTCCTTTTGTGCTCAGTACATAACAACACAACTGAGTTATAGCTCGGTATAGTTGGAAACCATGTGAAGATAAGTAGAAAGTACAAACATGCACAAAGAACGGCTTTGAGCTCAAACAATGCACAAAAATGTGTGAGTCTAAGAAAAGTATTCTTTTTGTAAGGAGTGTGAGTATTTTTAATAGTTGATGGTCTTTTTCCAAAGCAAGGCGCAAGCAGGCCAACAAAGCGCAAAAACTAATCCTCATGCTGCTTTTATGTGCTTGCCATTAACTGAAGCGAAGATACGTAGCATTTTGTCATCAGAGCTTATTTTTCCTTTTCTTCCACGTGGTGTGTATGCCAGAACCACACGCTCCATACTTCCATTAAAAAGATAAACTATCAGACAGTGTGCTAGTTAGATTCTGTTTACTCTATCTTGCATCTGATGTTTAATTCTTTGTGATAGATAAATAATTATGTTGTGTCTGGAACTGAAGCACTTCATTTGCCAGTCTTGCATTTCCCTAATGGGTTTCAATTGACGCCCTCATTTTTGTTCGTAGGTTCCACAAGTGAGAAATTAATTTCATCTCGAAGAGAGCGTTTGCTGCTGTTTATGCTGCATTAAATTTCAATTCTGAAATTGTTGAAATTTACAAACTCCATTACTCTCATCTGAATCTCTTGTTCTTGTTGTCGACAGCCAAGCTGAAAAGTTATTTGGGGCAATTATTCATCTTATCTTGGATGAATGTTAGCCGAGAAATTAGACTCCATCTAATAAGCTACCAATCAAAATCTAAATTATCGATGAGATCCAATGATTTTAGTCAATTTAATGGTTACAGTGTAACAAACTCTGCCTTGCGTCCTATGAACGTAATGGCTCTAGGGACGAACGAACCTAAAATGACTACAAAGGCATAGTGCATGCTATGCTCGACAAGTCAACTTTATGCTTGGCTATTATTACAATATATTCCATTTACTCCAATTACGTCCTGTCAGATAATGAAATCGAGTCCTGCAATCAATACATACAAAGTCCCTTGCTGTTTATGTCCTGAAATCGGCGAAGCTTCTCGTGCTTTGTTTACTATAATGAATTGAGGCTTCATGATCGGTGGATGTGAATAAATAAGTAGGTGGGTAGAAAAGGATGTGAGGATATTGAATCAAGGCAAGAGCTGCAGGAAAGGTGGAAGCATTCACAAGTCATAAGCTCATGCAAATTAGCATTTTGCACATGAATCAAATAAAAACGTGATTGGCACGAATATATCTTATTTGACTTTGTCTTGATTTGAAGTGGTTTACCAATCTAACTTAAACTTCGGAGAGATTTCAATTGTTAATAAAATAACGCATCCGTTCGATCGGTCTATGCTAAATATAAATTAATTACAGGAATATATTTGATGATTTTTTTCTGGATTGTATTTTTCACATGATTATACTTATACAATTAACTTGTTCTAAAAATATTAATAGTAATTTGCAGACAATTGTTGAAACTACTGCATAAAAGGATACTTCCTGCTTCGTTCTATCCTTGTCAACGAATTTGAGTATTTTTGCTAGTAGTAAAAGCAACCTTAATAAAAGTAAAGTCATAAATAAGTGCATCAGGTTCAAAAGATTTTTCTCGAAATGAGCTTAAAATATGAGTTATGAAATTTAAACACGGAATTGTGAGAAACGCATGTACGCATGTATATATAAAACTGATATTTCGCTCATAATTTTTCTAATTTAAAATTTTTAAATTTCAAATTTTTTTGTTGTATGCCGATGCTTTCATTGACAATAAAGGGATACATCATAATATTCTTTCGGAAGTATTTTATTCAAATCAAACGTCAATATTAAAATATACATACATACATATGTCAGAAGGATAGAAGAAGGACCGCATATAATTTCTGTGTGTGTGCTTTTTAAAAACTTCAATAGCCAAATTAAAATAGTGGCATCAATTTTAGGGGGTTAAGAGTTTTAGGTTTCATTTCAGTCACAATATATTAATCAAAAATATAGTATATGGAGTTTCATACGAAAATCAAATAAAAAATTTAAGTTTTTCACATTCAGATAAAATCCTATGGTTTCGTCAATTTATTTTTCAAATTTTTCCATGCGAAACGATTCTAGAAAAATTAAATTGATGATATATTTACTACCGTAGACAATTAAAAATGAGTCATTAAACTAAAAAATTTAAAAAATTTGAAATTTCGTACCAATCCTCTATTAGAAAATTCTCTATTTAGAAAAATTAAAATATTTCCCTTATGCTGCAAGGGAAGTATTTTAATTTTATGCCGATTGAGTATTAATGAAATGGATGATTTTGATCTATTTTCTATATCGTCACATTTATTATATAACTTTATATCAATGTTCCAAATTTTAAAACCTTTCGAAAATATTAAAAATAAAATGATCGTATCCCTTCTCGTTTTATGAATCATTAAAGTGTTTACAACTTTAGCTATTTAAAAAATCGGTAAATGTCTGAATCGAAAATCTGAAGTACGTGGAAGAAGGAAGCAACGACTGTCCCTCACGCAGGTTAGGACGTAAATGACATGCTGTAATTCCATGGATTTCAATGCTTTTCACTTGACTTTCCGCTTATTTAAATTCTCTGCCAGCAACATAGCATCGTCAGCGCCCAACGTGGGCTATTGCGGAAGGAAACTTTAAGACGAATCAGTTTATGGTGGCACATTCAAAGCGAAAAAATCATTCTGATATTGAGTCTCTCTCACGGGAAGATTTTTTAAAAACTGTTCAATTCCTCATTTCTCCTTTTCCTTTATTTCAGCTTCGTGTGTTGTATTTACAACCAAACGACGTGTCAATAATTAATCTCAATTTAATTGTTTATTCTTACTTAGATATATGATTTTGGACGAAAATATTTCTGTCGCCAGAAGACAGACAAATTTCATTCTATAATCATTTTAGTAAACTTTTCTAAACTTCTCGAGAAAGCATTAATAATTTAAGAATATAAAATGAAAAGATGCATAAATTTGTTGCCTGATAAGTCATGTGATAAATTTTTTAAATTAAAAGTATTTCAGGAATTTTAAGGTTCGCAACAAAGTGAAAAATCATAAGCTGTAGTAAAATTTATACAGTTATTCTTACCACGATACATTTTGAAATCAAATTATTTTCAACTCAATTTACGAGCCATTTGCGCCATAAGTCAATTCGAAGCTAGTTTTCATGAACCACGTTTAAAAGTTCTATCAATAATAATTTCATTTAAAAGCTTGGTGGTTGAAAGTATATTTATAAACATATTCAGAATAGTTTTTGGAAAACAGATCATAAAGTACCTCATGTAAAGTGATTAAAGTAAATCTTCCACAGATATTTATTACGAAAATGTTTTATCTTTTAGTATGACATAAGAATTATTTTAGAATTTTTTAACAACCTCCCCTCTCCCTTTTTCTAACTGAAGCTTCGCAAAGTTTCAGTTACAGAAACGAAACTAGGTTTCATTACATTTGAATCTCAATTTTCTTAAAAATGCCGCTTACGCTCCTATGGTTTTCAAGTGCCAAGATGAAAATAGTCACTTACTTAACTAACTTAATTAACCTTTTCTAAAATGTTATTTTTAAAACTTTAAAGTTGAATATTATCTTACCAATAGCAACAAAAACAGTCCCTTTTGGAAGTTATAGTATTACAGACATACTTGATAGTACTTAATAATTTTTCACGATATTTTTCAAAACCAAATTCGGTTAAAATTATTGTTTTCGCTTAATTATAATGAAACGACTTTATGCCCCTCGCGATAGATGCAATATCTTTTGCCGACCGAGTCATAATTACCTTACTTGGTGGCAGCGGAACTAATTTGAGGGGTTACATAGGTCTTCAAGGAAAAACAAAAACAACTTTTTCAAAAAATTGTATTTTGAGAATCAAAAATCTATTTTATTTAAAATTTACACACATAAAAGCTCAGCATTTCAAGAAGTAATAAAAAAATTTCAGCTGAAAACATTGAAAATTGGCAATTTTCCTGCAGTTTTCCTCGTCCCACCTTTTTTTGCGGTAGGCAGAATATTTCGGTGCAAACCAAAAATTCAAAAATTTTCTTATAGTTTATGCCCTTGGTTCGTGCGTGAACGAAATAATTGGAAAAAAAAATTAAATTTAAAGATTTGAAATGGATTTGAATGAGTTTTCGTTTCATATTTCTTAGCATTTTTCAGATTCTCATCGCTTTTCAACTATTTTTTCGTATAAAACAAAAAAAAATCAACCGAATTAAAATCCCTTCGTTCAAGCATGAGTCAATACTAGAAAGAGGAACTGTGCAAAGTTTCAGCAAAATCGTTCGATTCGTTCTCGGGAAATCGTGCTTACCGCACGGAAAAGCAAAATTTCGAGAAAAACGCGTTTAAAGTTTTTTACCGCGATTTTATGAAATAAAGTTATTTTTTAGCGACTTACACCGAGTCGTCGAATCCAGGTCCATACAGTAAATCTATCGCCTCATTCGCGATGTCCAGAGCATCCTTTTGATGTTGTGATGTTTTTAGAAAAAGAAAAGAGCAGATTTTACGCGGTATAACCGCGCTGCGTGCGTATAATACGCTAGGTAAGGCAGAGCTCACATACCGACCACGCGGTATTCAAATCTCTACAACTCCGGTAATATTGCTTGAATTTACTTCAAATTTGGTGTGCATACTCTTAAAGTACCATCCTTTCATAAACTCATTGATTTTTTGAAAACACAAGATCTATGGAACCCTTTAAAGTAAAAATTGAGCACCAAAACGAGACAAAAACGCGAGGAAAATGAGAACAATTTACGAATCAGGAACATAAATTTTTTTTTTTGATGACTATAGTTTTCATTCCAATAAAACTTATTAACTAGTCATTAAGTAAAAACCGAATCTGCTTTATAAATCAAAGTCGAAATTTCCGAAACTTTTTCGTATTGTTATTTTTCTTCACATACATTTCCTGAAGAATAAAATAATCTTTAAGGTGGAAATCTTTAATCTTAATAGAAATAGAGAATCCAAAAAATGCTGTTTTGGAAAATACAAACGATGGATTTCCGAAAAAAAATTTGGCTCTATTAATCCATGTTTATCGACTTCCGGTGCCACAATGTATTTAACAAGCCGCGAGGTGCGACCCTTGAGGTCCACACGGTCAACTTCCCAGTAATATCTACATAAACATCAACAACATTACAACAATGAGAGGTATTCATAGCAGTAACAGGAATGAGTTAATATGAATCATATCGTCTACGGGAGGGTCCATTGATTACGTAAGGTTTTTGGTCGATGAGGACAGATTGAATATTCACGGGGATCAATCGGTGGGGGCCTTTTTGGTTTTGAAAATTTTTGTTGGTTTTCAAAATTTAAGCAATTTTTTTTAATTAAAAGACTATAAAAACTATTAAAAATCTGCTCAAATTATGCAAATACCTTAAAACTTTGATTGAATTTACAACAATTTTTTTAGAATAAAAGATAAATAGCACTCGTATGAACCCTCTTTAAATGGTAACTTTGAATGATTTTTTATTTTTAATTCAGTTTTTTTCACAATCATGGAATAAAATTTTGCCGGTTTCTCTCCAAAAACTGATAAGAATGTATAAATTTTATAAACTGGATCACTGTGCTGTGCAAATCAAGTTAAAAAATATTTTTTATGAAAAAAAAAGATAATTTTTCGCATTTTCTTCTATTAAATTAAAAAGACGACTAAAACGAATTTTTATAATGCTAAAAACTTCTCACAGATGTTAATACACGTCAACTGACACCTTAATGATGCAAATATTATATCTGGTGAGTGAGATATAGTGAATGATAAAAATGACCTTGAAAATCATGATGACTTTTAATGATTTTTTATTTTTAATTTACTTTTTTACGTGGTCAAGAGAAAAAGTTTTGGTAACGTTTTTACTAGCATTGTTTGGACTACATAAATTTTATTAACATTGATTACTTAGACTTGACAATAAGGTTAAAAATTTATTGTTTTTGAAAAAAAACCTAATTTTTTGCACTTTTTTTTTAAAATTTGAAAACCGCTCCAAGATTTTTTTTAAAAATTTGAAAGAGTCACGCAAACGTCAATACGCGTCGATTGACACCTTGTTAAAAAAATCGTATGTGTGGTTCGCGAGATATAGCGCATGACAGAAATGACCTTCAAACGGACAAAACAGCAAACCCCCCCCCGACCGAAGTTTTCCAAAAACTAATCAGCTCTTAACATTGCAAAGACGTTTCGATTGACACCTCAACCAAGTCGATACGACTTTGTTTACGTGAGTTATGCTCGTAGAAAAAACTGTCCACGAACCTACAGACGTACGTACGCACACACACACATACATCTCCCTTTCTAAAAACACTTTATATATACTCTATAGACCTCAAAACGTAAAGAAATGTTGAAAATTTCAATTTCGATTTTCGAGGCGATTACAAGAACTTCCCATATACTGGGAAGTTAAAAAGCCAGCATCGCAAATATGATAACTCGTTGCTTTTATGCATCAAAAAATATTTCGATAGTTTCCGGTAGTTTTAATAAATATTTAAGGAGCCGGCTGTTGTTGTAGAAGAAATTTCTGGGACCGGTTGTTTTTGTTAGCGCAAGTTTTGTAGCCGAATACTTTTTTTGTGCGGACATTTTCGTGTCAGAAATTTTTGCATATTCGATATTCAGTCCTGATCATATAGTTCATTCAAATCAACTGAAGTTTAAATTCATGATATAAAACTACCACACTCAAGTTTTGCATGTTAAGTTAAAGACCAAATAACTTTCATTCAGATTATTCCCTCTTTACTGTGTAAAGTTATTTTTACTGGAAAAACAGTAGTTACACTTTTCTTATGAATCTTTAACAAGATACTTTGAAAAACCATTTTTGTTATCTTGAACTTCAAACAACATCTTTAGCAGTACTTGAATCTAAGCAAGTTTTCAATATTTGGATTAGTACCATAATATCTGGGTTCAGGTCAGAACCCATGAACACATATTTTAACAAATTAGTCTTTTATTTTATATAGTTTTACATAGTTGAATCAGACCACCTTCCTTAATGCAGATTGAAACCATAGTCAATCATTTAAGTTTATTTATGTACTTGTTGCACAGCTCAAATTTGCTGACTTAAATATATTCCGTGGAAGTTTATTACACTGACTGACTGTTAAATTGAATAATGCCATTCAAATTGAAATTACAATCGAAAATTCTATTGAGGAAATATATTTGACATCCAAAAAATGAAAAATTAACCCCCCCCCCTCTTGAAAACCTTCGTCAGTTGATATTTTGATTCAAATTTCCAAATAATATGACATGAATATTTACGTAATAGTGAACCCAATTTCAAAACTATTTCCTTTATAAACCTGAAATAAAATATTCTTGGGATTTTAATTTCTCTACCACCCTTTTTTCCGAACGAATGAATCATTCAAGCCTTCGCAAGTGCTTGGAAACAACAATTAAAATCCTCATTTCGAGTCAGCTCGATTCAATATAACTTCCTGGCTGTTCACAGAACTGCTCTTCCGGTTGTCACATTTTAATTGCAAATGAAAGAAAGACAACCCCTCACATCTATTTGTTCATTGGATGGAAAACTAATTCCAATGATTCAGTGTCTTCATTTAATTTTATGAATATTCATTTATGCCAACTGAATCCTTGTGATGTGTTCGCCATCACCCTCGGACACTTGTTAAATGGAAAACAAGCAAATAATGTGTTATTCATTAAGGGTAGAATAAATGACGACATAAAATCCCCATAAAAGTGAAACAAAACTGTGATATCTCTTAAAGAACTCCCCACAGATACTAAATGGCTTTACTTTATGTGTTATGCGTACGCCATACTAAAAAGTGAACAGGTGAACTTTCGCGAAAGCCGGAGCTAATGGAAATACAGTGCGAAGTTTATAAACGCAATTCAACTTGGCCCTCAGTATATTCTCTTCCTGTTTTTGTATATGACGTGTTGCCACGAAGAAAATCCCATTTAAGGCACTCTTAGGACCTATTAATTGTAAGCACCTTCAGCCCGTCACTAAATTCTTAAAGATTTTGTAATATATGTGTATCCTTGTTGTGCGGTTATGTGTTGTTTGCATGGTTTATGTATGAGTTTAAGTTTACCATGGAACTTGAAGCAGTGTGCTGAAACCTTTTGAAATCTGTAAGGTATGAAATGCATTTTTGACTTCATTTTCATTTTTAATTCCAAAGAAAGTGACTAGCAAATATTTCAAAGAACAACTACAACACTGGAAAAATCGTTGACTGAATGTCAAGGTTTGCCTTCATTTGACGACAACCCACGCCAATCAAGATCAAAAACTGCAACTTTTGATGAAAATACAGTAAATGTGGTATGTTTGGAAAGGCTTTTCAAAATGTTTGAAGTAGCTGAGGCCATCTGTATACCATAGTAAATGCATAACAAAATACATTTTATATGAAGAAGCAAACATGCGCCTTATAAATGCTTCATTCAATAAATCCTGGCGTAAATGCATAAATTAATGCAGTCTTTTCAAAAATGACTCTACAAGGGTTATTTTACCTTACACCAGGAATAAAACAGCTTTCAAAGCATTAAGAAGTTGATGGTTGTGGACCAAAAAAGGCAATCTTCTCAGCCAGACGATCATTGCAAATATTTTTCGGGAACAGATGTGATTCACTTTATCCACTTAAAAGATGAAACAATATGCAACACAATTCACATCAATATTTCAGACCAAGTGCTTTTTTGAAAAATGTCTGGATAGGAAAGAAAAATAAATATTTCTGAACAACAAAGCACCGGAGCATAAGCCATTCTTAATGAAAAATCTCCTCAGACTCTCTTGAATTTTCTTGAATTGAAGACCAAAGAAGACCAAGACGACACTTGCAGATATAGCGAAAAATTTCATTTATATTCAGTAATTCTTTTCAAAAATGTGTTTTGTTTTATTTGCAAAAGATTTGTGTAGGAAATCGAAATAAAAAAAAAAACATTTAACAAGCCGACCCAAAATCAATCAAAATATTTTCAGATTAACAGATTTTTTTGGTTCGTATACTGTACTACGAACTTGACTTCCATTCATATTTGGTCCTTGATCACGGAAAAAAATTATCTATTTCGCTTTACTCCAAGAGAAAATTTTAAAAAATCTTAGAAAAATAGTACATCGCATTGAAAAACAATCTCAATCTAATCAAAAAAAATTTACAAGCCAAAAACCTACACCAAAAAAGGGGGGATTATCTTTCATTTCATTTTCACGTTTAACGCGAAACACGTTTCAAATTTTTTTCAAGACAATTTTGTCACAAGTCATTTGCGGTATTGGTTGTATTAATCACTGTACATTGGCGGGAGTTATTGCATCCCAAAAGGAAGAAAGCCACGTGAAAAACGCGTTTTAGGCCAAATAATTGGCTTCCTATGACAAACCTTTCATTGCAATACTACTTCGGTAGGCGGGCAGATTTTTGGGGCAATGTGTGGTATGTCTTACTGTGAGCTTAAATTCAGCTCTTGAAGGCGCTACACACTGCACGACAAATTTAATGTTACACAAGTCTGCCATACACAACTTTCTTTCATGGTCTCTGAAATATGGAGGTGTCCCACTTTATTTGTTTTTTAAAATGGAGCTCAAAGGATTGGAGCTACGACCCAAGAAACTTGAACTTAACTTAACTATACAATTGGCCACATATTGCAATAAAAATCTGCCTGCCAGCCCAAAATGCACGGTTAAACTTCCATTTGACTGGGCTAATTCTGCTGAATAATATTTGAAGACATTTAAACCCGTTTTTTTAAACCAGACAACATTTTTTGTAAACGCATTCCTCTTTTTGTGATTCGAATTTTCTGGCATTTAAGCCTAGGAAGAAACTTGAATACAATAATTATCGCCACCTTTCTGTGATGTGCTTAATTGACGGCACAATATCCTAAATTGAGCCAAGACTCCTAGGCTATGTTAGAGTTATCGCATTTTTTTTACCATTAAAGATTTCGAAAGTATGATGACCGAAAAAACGCTCCTCTCTTATTATAACCTTGATTTCGACTCTGGTACTCATTTACATCTGAGTAAAATGAAAGTCAGGGCTCAAATAATCTTTTGGAAAATTACTTGTCACCAAGCAACATCGAATCAGGTACTCGGTGCATAGGAAGCAATTGATCTAACCATTAAGCCACCCAAACTACGAGTGGTGCTTATATTTCGCACAATAAGAGCTTCTCAACATTCATAAGATTTGTTAATTTCATAACAAACACTTCTATGTCTCATTTTTGTGTAACTAGCGAGACATGAAAGCGTCAGTATGAGAACATTTTATAACACGAAACAACGTAAAAGTATAATACAGTTTTGAGTATTTGACCTTTTTATTTATTAATTTATCAGTCGGATTATTGCAAAGAAAATTTATGAAAATCGATTGATGAAACGTATTAATTGGATGATGAATATAATAAATAATTTTTAAAATTAGTTGGACCAGATGCTGTTTTTTTTTGTATTTTGGAGAAAAATGTATGTACGCTCACAAAAATGTTTAAAGTTAGTTTATATTTTTATTTTCATCTTTCGATGTTTTATATACAGTATTTTGTAAGCTTTGTTACTAAGAAATACTCCTAAAATATTTTTATTCGGAACACTTCATTCCCACGATATCCATGTTCACCTTTAAACAGATTTTCATCTGAATTTCACCATAACTGGATTCTTGCAGCAATTGTACAATTAATAACTAAATTACATTTTCAAAAAGGATACATAATTCTGTCTAAAAATAACATATGTAATGATTTTTAATATTGAGATGAAAATTTCAAAATAATTGTTGAATTTATAGTTCATACAACTACAAGTATTATCATTTTGACTTTTCCTTAGTAAATATGATTTAAAAAAAGTTCCTAATATTTATCCTCCTTAAATTAGTTATGAAAACAATTTTTTCCTAAATTTTCTGTCAGGAAACTTCGCATGAATCGAATCATTAAAAATTTTGAGGTGAATACTTCGAATGAACCTAGACAATTTTAATGCTTTCACTACTATTCGAATTTATATTTTTGTTTCTAATATTGATCTTTCTCTGCTTCTTCTCACTCATACGGAATTGAGTAATTATTTATAAATTGCATAATGCAAGTTTGAATTTTACCTTGTTTGCACTCAAACGAACATCAGCAACGAATAATTTATAGACAATTAACATTATTTTTTATTCCCATTCTTGTCGACAAAAATTAAAAACCTCCTTTTCCACTCTTTCCTTGCGTTCTTACATTTTGCCAAAATAAATAGTTGAACATGATTCAAAACAAAATTAAAACATTTTCTTTTGCAAATGTTTAACATCGTTTTAGGAAAAAAATAGTCTTGCTAGAAGAGAGATTTGTTTATTGAACATCTGAAAATTTTGGCAAAATGTTACAATTAACTGACTGAAATTCAAACAACAATTTAACTTCAATTCTGTATTAAACACTCAGAGAAGAGTTAGCTAGAAGCAAATGAATCGTCGTCTAAACTTACCCTCCAAATTCAATACAGCAATTTTAATTAACAAACATTCTCTAGGGCAAATAAAGCCTTGATTATTATCTTTATTCCCTAAGTTTGTCTTCAATTCAAAGACGTGCCCATGGGAAAAATTATCGCCATTCATCATGAGAACTTAGTATATGGAAACATTACTCAGCAATGATGATTCAGGACCAAGTGTGCCGTAAATAGTCTTATTTAAGTAAGAGTATTTGCGAAATTGTATCGTTCTTTGCAATATTCCACCCAACCCCCTGCAACATCGGGCACCTGTTCTCAACCTCTGACTCGTATAAAAGACATGGTGTGAAAATGTTCAATCAGCTCATCCTATCGCCTGTGCTCTTGGTGTCTTCTTAACAGGAGGTTTTCGCACGTACTTCACTGTCGTAATATATTTTGTGGCTTAGTAATTTCTCAAGATTTCATGAATTTCAAACGTAGGTCATTACCGTCATCGTCCCTTTTTCATTAGCAAAACACCCATCTGTTGAGCACGAAGTATACACCCTTTCCGTGACGATAAGCATCTGAAAATCTTTTCGGTTGCCTCAGATCCTTAAAGACAATTGTCAGCAGCTCAACTCCAATTCCATATCGACTTTCATATTCGTGCAGGTGAAGATACGGATGTGCTAGCAGTAAATTTGACCACGAAAGCATATTTTGAAAAAAGGATTCCATTGGGAAGTGTGCTCCTTCTGTGCTTGCTTGCTTCCCAAGGAACCATATGTTGGGCAAAACACAGACATTTTATGAGGTTTTCTTCCGTATAAGTTGCTCGTAACCGTAATAAATCAGCAGCAAGTTATTTGGAACGTCGTCGAGATCAGAAATATCCTTCGACCTTTTGTTCTGTTGGACAGTTAGAGCTGAAAGAAGCAAGCACGTATTGACCTTCCTATCAATTTGAAATCACTATAATTTTGTTTGATCAACTTTCATTGAGTTTAGTGACAAATCATTTCCAACGAAATTGATACTCCGATTCTTTTATTATCATACCTTCTACCAGAACAGTTTAAAGATACAATCCAAAAAAATTCATTGAAAATCACAAACATTCGATTTAATTTAATTTATTTCCTCAAACTGATATGTAAAACTGTTAATTCAAACGAATAAATACAAGACGCCAATCTTGCAACGTGGACCGATCAATCAAACGTGCTTCCACATTTGCTTCTATCAAAACACTTCCGGAAAAATTCTTTTACAAATTTATTCCAGCTTCCTTAGAAATGGTAAATAGGCGTTTCTCATTGAATTGATAACACAAACAAACCAATTTCGGGGCTATCGCAACATCTTGATTTTTTCGTAAGCCTAAAGCATAAAAACAGAAAGTTTCCGAGACCCGATTGCTTTTTTGTTTCTAATCCGAAATCAAATTTCAAATGATTTTTTCGAGGGTTGCTTTGTCTCTTCGTGGTAGTGATGGTTGTTCGCATGAAGCGGGTGGCATACCGTATTTTGTTTTGTTTGCTCTTTTTTTGAGAAACACTAGCATTATTCATTTTCCGATAGATAAAACCAAGCTCATGCCTGCCAAGTTGTATCCTACCTGGCACAATTCACTGTTGGACGATCCTTTCGAATTATTCTCAATACTATTTGTCTCCAACTTTACGGTGTTGTAGATGGGAAAACTTTCCAGGATCCAATCAAACATGACTTTGTTATCGTAGGCAACTTTCTTTTTGTATTAACACATCATGTACATATACACAAAACAGGACCAGACCAGAAAGGAACACTATCCTGCCTCTTACTATTAATTTGGGACTGCTGAGCCGTAAAATTGAAAGCATTCCCTCTTCGCAGTGAGGTAAAAGTCCTGATGTTTTAGTGCTATCGTTGTCCTCCTAACGATGTAATACCCTGTTGATGATGATGCGGCTAATATTTGTGAAAATCATCGTTATGAGCCTTGAGGGTTGTGAATTGTATGGCGTCGGCCAAATGTACTCGCCCTAAGCACAACCTTCACGTTAACTCACGCCCAGGGTGATCAGGACTGATGTATAGTTTCGCCTGTAGCAAAGTTAACGTGTCAATTTGGATCATAATTTGCACACCATCGATAACGGTAGAATCAAAGATTACTACGTGTTTCGGATAATCGATCCTCATTAAATTTTATGCATGTTAGGGGCTGTTTAGTGGCGAGGGAAGAACCGATAGTTCGATTGGTAATTTATGCATGGACAAGAAGGTGGAAATTGGTTGAGTGTATTTAATGGTCTGTAACAGAAAAAGGGATCAATAGCTAACGATGAAAACTTGTTGAACCTTTGTGTGATGAATTGCTTGAAAATTTTGCAAAAAGTGTCGACTCAGCGTGAAAACTTTTGGAAATTCAGGATGAAATGATGATGGTGGATGCAACTTTAAAACATTTTGGTTAGAAATGATTGATAGAAAATTTTAAGACAACCAAGTAGAACAATCATGTTCCCCACAACATAATATTTGCATCCTTGAGCATTTACCAAAATCCATAAGACACTCAGAAAATAGGACATTACGGTCCAGGGAAATCAAATATTGCTATTCGGAGAAGTACCGATCGAAAAGAATTTTGGTATGCCAGGGTACAAACCAAATGCTGAAAGTTTCTTTGATCCAAGTTCTACTGAAAACTTTACGTGGAATCAAAAGTAACAAAAATGATATTCTGCGACCAATACCTTCCTCACATATGCATACGGGTAAAATGTCCACCATCAAGTTTGTAATGCAAAAAATTCTCAAAAAAATATCAGAGATCTTATTCATAGGATTAACCGTTCCCGAGATAAAAGTATCTACAAGTTGTATCTTTTATGTTGCACTCGATACAATGGCGAGTGCAAGATGTCTCTTTTTAAAGTGGTGTCCCGTGTTGTCACTTTCATCCGAGTCAAAGCAACAAACTCTCTTTATAGTAGCTGCAGATGAAATCCTGATAAAAAGTTTACAACAATAGTTTACAACTATTTTTCATAGAACTTTTGGGATAGGAATTAAATATTTCCACCTGAAATGCGCACGAATGATTTTAACGTTTTTTTTTTACAATTTATTAAGTGCAAAAATGTTACAACGAAAGTAAATAAAAAAGTAAATACAATTTGACAGAGCTGTGATCAAACAATTTGTGAAATATTTCAAATTACATGTCAAAAGGACTCTTTAGCAGCATCTTTCTTGGTGGGTTAGAAAAACATTAATTTCGTGGTTCAATTTTTCACAGCTGTAGATTTCCAATTTTTGATTATATAATAATATAATATAATATTTGTTTTGCATCAAATTTCATCTCAGCACGAGGCTGATGCGAGTGAGAAAATGTTCAAAAATATTTGAAATTCTCATAAGTGAGAAATTAAATATTAGATGTTTAAATTTTCCGATTAAAAAATAATTTATGTAAATGTACGCGAGATTCCAATTTAAAGTACAAGAGAAGGTATAGCTTTCATTGATGATTTGATTTGATTTTGACTTTCTCAGATTTTCAGTTGTCGAAGTTCAATTAATCGAGCAGTTGTTACGTACCTATCATAAACTAAATTCAAATTATATTCGCGCCTTTTCTGCCCGAAATAACTAAATCAGAGAAATACCTACCTAGCCATGATTATTTGAAAGTGTAAAGCTCGCCAAGTTCCGAAAAAAGCTATTCAAACGCGTCATCTCGCTCCAACCCTCGGATCGTGCTCAAGCTTTCGCGAATACGAGTGATCGATCATGCCATGCTACGCGAAAAGTAGCTTCCCGATGTTCGAAGTGCCGGAAATGGAGAGTGAGTGTGGGGAGTTGTGTTTCGACGGTCGACCTGGCCGGACCAAGACAGTGTTCAATCCGAAGTAAAGAAGGGATTTATTCCAGTTAACTAAGTTTCTGGATAACGGACGAGCACGGAAGAGAGTTGTCATCGCGAGGAGCAAATAAATGGATTGCAAGGAGTAAGCCATTTGTCCGCGCAGGACCTCCCCAAGTCTTTTGCTGTGCGAGGTGCCCGTCGAAGTAACTGTTTTGATATTTGGTTTGGAAAACGTGCATTGAGCGTTGCGAGTATAAGTACAGCGCACGTAGCGTAGAAATTCGTGTCGAACTCGAAATAAAACTTGAATCATCCGCAATTAAGGAGGAAGGGACTCGTGAACGCCATATGACCAATTCAAAAAAGAAAAGAAAGAAAAATGCTAGCTTCTTCGTATCAGCGTACACTACTGTATGTTCGTGGTTGAGAAAAAGGTCTTCGTCCTGTTGTGTTCTACCGAATCTAGAAGCATCGTTCAAAAACCAGCAAAAAGTTTTACACCGAGGCAAGTGTGATCGAATTTCTTCATATATTTGGAGAGCAAAGCAAATATTGTATCTATTTCTTTCTTTTATTTTATTAACAATATAAATTCTTGTGATCAAACATAAAAATAATATATAATGGAATAAGTGATTGTTTTCTTTTGCATTGATGACGCGTGTGCGAATGTGGTTCGTGGTTCTTCTTTTTACTTTTCCCAAAAACCCACGACTAGGTGAGCTAGTCGCGGAAATATGTTAAATCGGGACCGCCACTATGCTTTCGACGTTGTACCAGTCCCGGCGGCGCGGGTGCACACGAGGCATCCGGGGTCGAGGAGCGTCCAAAATGGAGGAGCACTCGATCTCGGGTCCTCGGGTTTGTGCGCGAAGTCGGGACTGTGACACAGTATGGTCACTGAATATCAAGTAACGAAATTCGGAGTGAAAACTAGGAAAACTATTCATGTTATTGTCTTGAGGTTCACAATCGCTTGAAAATGAGCTCAAGTCAAGATCCTTAGTAAAACTTTTTCATTGAAATCTCCAATCTCAGCAATCAAATGTTTTTGAATAGAAATGATTGCGAATGCAGTTAATCGTTCTTCGAACATAATAATTCTGAGAAATGTCTTAATACAATTTTGATTTTTTTTATAAATACTGTCAATTAGAAGCCGCATAAGACATGACTGAATCATTGCATAATTTTCTCTAGTGCAGCATGCTACGACAAAATCCAAGCGATGCAGTATCTTAAAGTTCAAAAACTTAGTAGGAAAAATAGCTTCTATACTTCATAACAATATCCAAAGGAAAATTCTCCAGATTCCCCAAATCACCCAATCCTCCAAATCCCCAATCCTCGGATCCCGCGATCCCGGATCCCACAATACCCCGCATCCCGTATCCCGCAATCCTCCAAATCCTCAATCCCCCGGGACCCCCAAACCCCAGATCGTCAATCCCACGGGACTCCGCAGGTCCTCCGGAATGCCCCGGGATCTGGGGAACCCAGGGGAACCCTAAGGGATCTGAGAATCTGAGGATCCCGGGATCTCGGGATCCCGGGTGATCTGGGGATCGTGGGGATCTGAGGATTCCGGGGATCTGGGGATTCCGGGAATCTGGGGATTTGAGGATCCCGGGGGATCTGGGAGATCTGGGGGGTCCCGAGGAACCTGGGAGATCTAGGGGATCCCAGAGGTCCCAGGGGGTATGGGGAAGCTGGGGCATCCCGGGGAAGTCAAACTGAGTTCATTTGCCTGCAATCAAATAACATCAAATCTTAGAGAATTTTTTTGTATAACTTGGATGGGTTTGTTGCGTTGTACTCAGGGTTGAACGTATGGAGTGATAGGAATGCAACTACACATTGAACTTATAACCATTTAGACAGGAATAGCAGCATTCAAATTTCAAAACAAAATACGAAAATCAAAGAATTAAATTCCTTAAAAAATGCAACAAAAAGATGATATAAAAAATAAAAGAATCTCGAACAGAACACAATACCTTCAAATATTGTGCTTTCAAGAAACAAGAATGAGCTTCATAGAATTAAAAAATGCTAATCGATTATGGAAATAATGAAATGGAAATAACATATTCATAATTTTATTAGGTTATAGTGTGAATAGTTATAAAAAGCTATATTGTGATTGGCGTCGCCTAGTTCTGTTAATAAAAGTGCGAAAATCATACCAAGAGCTGGATACAGATGCGAACAACAAAAAATAGAAACAAATGGAAAAAATGCATAAGAGACAAACTGGGTGTAAAAAGGAGAAAGAAAGAAAATTCTGAATGGTAATTGAAAAGGTTTGGGATGCCTGATAAATTTGAAAATATGCTAAAACTTCCTCTTGATTTCTCGTTGCATGAAAATCAAATGTAATAGAATCAAACGATTGTTTGGAATCCTAATCTTACAGTTTTAAAGCAATTGTAAAATCATCTATTGCTTATACAAAATTGACACAACATATGTTAACTTGCCAGGTGCCTCATTTTATTTAACACACTCAGGGATATTCCGCTGCATTCCATAACTTCACATTCTCCAAACACAATCCACAAGTTCTTCAACCATCTGACAAAATCATTGCAATCCTTTGCCATAAATTCCTATAAATTTATCTGAATTAGGAATTTAAGTCAGTTGTCGTTGTACTCGCAGAATAAACGGATTCGAATCAAGAGTCGGGTTTTTTGACGATTCCATAGAAGGTTTTGTTAAATTTGATGCAATAAGAATAGGCTCATTACATCTGAATGAAGCCTTTTGACTAACATTAACTTCCTTGGAATTCACTGATCCGAAAATTGCTGAATCAAAAAAATTCTGACCCGAAAATTGTTGAATAAAAAAAATCTGACTTGAAAATTGCTTACTTAAATATTGATAATAAGAAATCAAAGCTCTATTTGACAAGAAAACCTTGAAATATCTGATTATATGATGAACGAGTACCAGCAATTGGTTTAACCAATAATACTTGAACGGATTTTCTTGGTGAGCTCCTTGAAAAGTCTCATAATTTGCCAAAGAACAAGTTTTTAAAAATTTCAGTTGGGGCTTGAAAAAATTTATCTAAGTATCTAGATCGTTTATGCAATAATGTTCCGTCTGTAATTAAATCATCCTTTAATCCGATTTTATATCATGACAAAGTCCACATAAATCATCACACTTGCCTCTGATCTGTTTATCAATGGCCTAAAATACAGCAGAAATTTTTAATTTTCCTCTGTGTGATTATTGAAAGTAGACGCAAAATGACTATATTTCAAGTAAAAGATCGTACGATAGCTAATTTAAGTAAAACATGATCCATATCGATGTTTGATGACCCTTTTTGAAATCACTACTTGCATGTCAAGGATGCGGTCAAAACACAATACGTACTAAAAACTGCAATTAGCAATTAAAAATGTGTGAATCTTTTCAGAAAAATATTAATTCGTTGGTGTTCATTAGAATTTATTTTTCTACATTGGATTAAATTTCATAGGGGCTGATGGTAGGACTTTGTAAAGGGTCAGTTTCAAGTACATGCTTCTGACTTAACAACGTAGCCCCGAAATCCTCAATTTCCTATCCTATTTCCCATACCAAATCAAACACAATCAAATGCAGTATTAACTTTTCCATCTGATTTGAATATTTGACTCACGTTTTCATATTCCCAGCGCAGCGTTGCATCTCCTCGGTTTCCAATTAAATTTTGCCCGGATTACGATTCTTTGACGTTGTCTAGTTATTTTGGATGACACGTTTATCTCTAGTCGTCACATTGATATTCCACTAAACACTAGCGTTCAATAGCGAGCATATCGAACAGGACGAATCCGTAGCGAATAGTAAAGAGAGCGCCACAACCACACACGATTCGTATCTATTGGATTGTGTCCCAATGATGGGAATTCGTCCTTGTTTTGATTGCTTTTCGAAAATGCTGCCTGCACGAGAATTGATAACAATTGATTGGCAAATAATCGGGTTCCTTTTTTATTCGATGGATATTCAAACAATCTTGTTAAAGTTTTTTCCTTCATAGTTCGTAACAATTATCCTTCAAAAATGGTGGAAAGCAATTAAACTGGGACTTTGAAAATAATTGTCACAGCTGCGAAAAATGGGTGTGAGTGGACTGGGGTGGATCGAAGCACCAAATCTGAACTTTGGTAAAAAAATTAATTGATTGCCTCTGAAAATCAAGTGTAGTCAGTTTGAAATTGGCTGCGTATAATAAACACAGTATGATAGTTGTTCCCAATTTTACAATAATATGGTATGCTTTAAACGACATCGGAAAAATTTCTGAAATTGATTCGCAAATAGGGAAATTTTTTTGCTACATTAATGTTTTCTAACGTTCACATCAATTTTTGACTGCAATTCAACTAATAATAGAAAGCATGATTCTACACTTTCAAATGTCATATCCTGCGTTCTTTTGCCTCAAAACCATTTCATCGTAATCAAAATCTTCTCCTTCTGAAAAAATGTCCTGGATTTCAAATAATAAAGTGGTTGAATCTTCATCATCAGCTAGCATCCCTTTGATATTTAATCTTAATTTGAAATTATTAAATCGTCGCCAAGGCAATTCTTACCCCTTCCAGTTGATAAATCAAGCTCTAATAATCATTCTCATCATCACATCCCACGGTAATCCAGCGTTAGTTACACGAAAACTCGTCCTTATCGCAAATTCCAGGGCTACATCCAAAACTCTAATTGCAGCCACAAACCGAGCCCGGGAAATTTTTCAAAACATTTCCTTTAGTCGTGATGGCGGAAATGTTCCGAATCAAAACATAAAAGAAACAATAAAAGAGCATTTTTCCTAATTGAGTGAACGCGGATTGCCAGAAGCGAAAGCTCCGCACGGAAATTCAGCAGCAACATGAATTTCCTTCGGCCTTATCGCTTTTCCTTCACACGCTCCCCGCCAGCTTCGACAAAAGGCTTTTAGCGGTTTTTTACTCGTTTAAGTAGCTCTTGAAAATTTGCTGCAATGTAAAAAAGTAAAAGGTGGCGGAAGACAATTTGAGCTGCAAAGGAACCAAAAGAGGAAACTGCCACTCCTAGAAATCCTTTTTGGCGAAGCAGCCATGTAGAGCAAAGTTAGTACATGCGGTGGAGCATAGATTGGAGATTCAGGTATGACGGTATTGTGGAAGGAGACGGGTTCAGTTGACATCACGTCTTGCATGCAACGAATTTCTAATGGAAAATTATGGTAATTTCTAGAGCGGAATCGCAGAAGAACGGCTATATTTGCGTAGGCACGTAACCTCGCCACTAATGCTGTTGATGTTGCTGATGATGTCGTTGCAAAGAGTGCCTTCTGAGACGCTGCACTTCAAATGCATGTGGAAAGCGGAGGGCTCACCTATTTCAGTAGTAAACCACTCTCATATAACGCGAAAATTGCCTGAACGAATTGCAGCCTCATCAAGAAAAGTTCCAAACATTTTCCAAACTTGTTTCCTTATCTCGTCAAACGCAAGGTAAACGAGCGTTTATAAAAAAAAATTAGTGCCAAACTTTATTTTCGAATAATTTAACTTTTTTTAAACTCACAATTTCCTAGAACTATCCTGAAGGAGTGAACAGTGATGTTTGATAAGCTCTCCTTAATTGAAGCAAGTATTGGTCCTTTCCCGGAAACAAAGGCAAAGCTTGTTTTTCATCATTACCACGACCATTTCGGGAAAATATCAGAATGAATAGAAAATTTCAAATTTTAACGGCGAACTATTCGAAAATCAAACATGTATGAAAATCTTTTATGCAAAGTTGACCTGTGAAAAAGCATATCACAGTAGAGTTTACAAAGTTTTCACATGAAGAGCACCTTTTGTTTTATAAGAGCAACAAAACAAGTTGGAATTTCAAATTTTCAGCTGCTCTCGGCACAAACAGCCGAGAAATAAGTTCAACCTTATTAATTTCAAGTGGTATTATTGACTATCTCTTCGAGTCGTATGTTAATTAAGGAACAACAAAGGATGCATGACTCTTTCTCGAAAGTCACGGACCACGCCCACATTTGGCTTCTGGGGAAATCATTAAATAAACGTTTTTATATTCACTTTTGATTTATACAGGATGCGCCATATTTTGTGTCGGTATGTAAACACTTACTAACTTTGACATTTGTCAAACCGATTGATTCGATGAAACAAGTTTTTGAAACGGCAATTCAGTACAATTTGAACCATGAATAGCTTCACACCAAAACAACTTGCCAAAATAGTGACGATGTATACCGTGAATAGTCGTTCAGTTGTTTTAACTCAACGTGCGTACCGTCGATAATATAGTGGCCAACAGGCACCGTCTGACAACACTATTCGCCGTTTCGTGGCGAATTTCGTTGAGCACGGGACAGTGGGAAATCATCGTCGTGCCGTTCATAAACGACCAAGATGTTGCAACGAACTGGTTGAAACGGTCAAAGTGAAAGTTTCCCAGTATCCAAAAGTGTCATATCGTCGCCGCGCTCAGCATTTTGGCATCAGTGGAACCACTGTGCGGCAAATTTTGAAGGATGATTTGCATTTGCTTCCTTATGAAGTGCAATTAACGCAAAGAATGCTGCCGACAGACCATTCACGTTGTTTGAAATACGGGCAAACAGTTGCTGCCATGGTGGCACTGAACCTGATTTTTGAAAGGAAATTCTAATGACCGACGAAGCGAATTTCACACTATCTGGCGGCGTTAATAAGCAAAACTGCCGCATTAGGAAAACGGAGAATCCACACGAAATCCATGAAACGCCATTGAATGACCAAAAAATGACTTTTTGGGCCGGCGTTTGCGCCAAAACCACCATTGGGCCCTATTTTTTCAGCGAAAACGAGACATTTGATGGAAACAGATATCGGTATATGTTGGGTCATTATATCTGCCCTCGAATGCGTGCAAAAAAACTTGACGGTTACTGGTTTCAACAAGACGGTGCGCCATGCCGCACTCACAATCAAACAATTCAGTTTTTGCAACGAAAATTCCCTGGACGCCTAATGTCAAAAGAGACGATATTGAGTGACCACCCCGATCTCCAGATTTGACGCCTTCGGACTTCTTTTTGTGGGGTTATTTGAAAATCAAAGGGTACGCCAGCAAGTCTCAGAGCATGACCGAGCTCAAGGTCCAAGATGCTCGAAAAGGTAATTGAAAATGCAGCAAAAAGGGCACATTTTGTTTTGGCCAATAAAGGCGGCTTGCATTCAAAAAGTAGTGAAAATAAATTGCAAAGGACCAAATTGAATAAAAATACGTCATTTATAGAAATCGGTTTTTTTTCAAAGTTAGTAAGTGTTTACCTATCGTATAAATTTTGAATAAATAGCTCAGGACGTAAATTTTCAGCACGTTTTAAATAACGAGTCTGTACAAACTTAACATTCGATGCTTTCAGTTACGCTTATAAACATACCTAATAATGAGATCTATTACTAAAGATGCACTTGAGCATTACGATCGTTTCCACTGAATCCATTACACATAAAACAATATTTTCCTTCGAATTATGTTTAATTTTATACTACAATATAAGATTAAAGGTGCCTACAGTAAAATATTTTTATTTAAATTAGTTTGAAGTAACCGCCGCTCTTCTGAAGGCATATTATTATAACATTCGTTGTTGAAAAACGCAACGGTCCGAAATGAAAAATGAAAATGAAATTTATGAAAACCCGCTTTAATTGAAAATGACGTATATCTGAATAGAAATTTCAATTTTCCTTTTCAATAAAACGAGCGTATTTAAGGATGTATTGTAAATAAAACAAAATGAATCAAAAATTATTCAAACAGTATAAAAGTAACTCTTATGAACAATGCGAGCAAAATGTGTAATGAATTAATTAAGCAGATTTTGAGTAACGGTAAAAATCTTGAACATTTATATTTCTGAAAACTCCGGGAAAATTCTCTCGAAAATTATATCTTCAAGAGTAAACTACATTGGAATTGGTGTCTAAAAATAGCACAAGTTTTACTTATTGGATACTTTCGAAACTAGAGTGGTAAATCGGTAAAGATAATAATTTTACTTTAATAAATGCCCTATCATAATAAATTTTTTTATTAACATGTTGATAGTTTGATAAATAATGTTTCCCAATTTAAAATTTCAGCTCAAAATCCTTCAAATGCGCTATTAATAGCAATTCAACTGACGACTTCGAATCGAATCGGAACAATGTGAGAGAAACAAGTGCAACAAGAATCCGTTTTAGCATTTAGTAATGTTTAAGGACACAAGAACACTAGCTGAAATTATTTTCATTTTTCTGATATTTTTACAAGGTAAGTTTTAGAGTAGGTTGAAATTCAAAATAAAATTAATTTTAATTAAAGCCAATTAAAGCTCCATCTGGTCTGTAACAAAAATAAAACCAACTGCCTATCCATTTATATCATGCGTAAGGACTTTGTGAACTTGTTAAATTCTCTGTCCTAGCCGTTTTTCATTTAATTTAATTCCCTCAGTTTACAGTTGCGGCCAATTAATGGCCAAAATAATTTTTGCATAAATTGACGACCAAAAAAGCATCTTTATAATTGAGTCGGGTAATTTACATAATGGAAAACTTTCCATTCATTAAACGCATAGTGTAGTTATTAAATGGTTAATTAAAAGCACATCCATGTACTCATGTATGCAACAAGGATTAAATTGTGTATAGCCATAAATCGCATAGAACTGAAGTATGAGATTGATTTTGAAGGACACAAGATTAATTAAAAAAATTCACATTTTGCTGCACGAATATGCTTGTGAGCAGTAAATGGTCTGGAGGAAAAGTAAATCAGGACATGGAAATTATATCTGATGTTAATTGCTTTGCTTTGACAGCCGAATTAAACATTAATCAAAAACTCAATTCGAATTCTATCAGAGGAGATTTCAACATCAATCCAATAAAATTTGCTGGAATATTGTAGATGGCTTAATTCTGTACATGCGTTTATTTACTTTCCCGCGGAAAGGTTCCTTATCTGCTTATAGTACATTACCAAAGAGTTTTGGTTTCCTTTTTCAAATAAATTATTATTGCAGGATCGTACTTTACTGTGATATTTAAAGCAATATATCAACAAGTGCTAGATCGCCTATCCAAAAGAATTGTGCGTGCTAGACCCGAATTGTGAAGAGATCGCTCTTTTGTTCCTTTTGCACGAAATTTTACCAGCACACACCACCGCGATTGAGGGGCCACTCTACTGTTAAAGTGCTTAAAACAAAACTTTTTTTAAAAAAAAAATCGATAAAAAGACTATTGCTGAAATGAATTTGAAACTTATTGTACTTTTTCATTGAAGTTTAAAGTTAACATTTTAATTGTAATTTTTTTAAAGGAAAATGACTGCCATACCGGTGTAGTACGCACGCAGTTTCAATATAAAAGCTCAAACTGCCCTTCGTAATATCATGGGCAAAATATCCATCTGCATATAGAAAGGCAAATTATTTTAATCTTGGTTATAAAGGACAAAAATAACCTATTATTGCAGCGAAGACAATTTTATTGACCATTTGGTGCACGTACGAACATACATACAATTTTTCAAACTCTGAAAGTAGCTTTCTTCTCTATTTAAATACTTTAAAAAACATGCAAAGATTTAAGTGAATCGGCCGATTAAATCTCTTACAATTTTACGACGCGCAAAGACAAACTACGTTTCGATAAGAAGCTTTTTATGTTTTTCAACGAAATTTTCTCACATACTTATCTCGAAAAACACGAAAGCAAAGTTCGTTATAAAATATGACGATATTGGGTTTATATTTACTTCGTTCAATGATTGTTAGTCAATTACGTGAATATATAGATTAGAAAGTATCATACTACCAACGGCAGATGTTCGAGCGGCTGAAATGCCTGCGAGCGCTGTAGAAAAAGAGATGATATAAATATCGATCTGAAATTTTAAACACGCATTTTTAAACCATATACCTAACGTAATATGGAAGAAGAAAATTCAAAAAAAAATTGCAATAGTAATTTTCAGCCAAAAAAAGATTCCCCAAATTAAAGATAAACTTGAAAGGGAATCATTTTCAGTCGATAGACAAAACACATGACAAAGATATTATGCAGTTTTGAATTGAATTGTTTTGAAAAGCCAGAATATGCATTTCTTTAAAGATAAAATCATCAAATTAATGTCTTTAACTCATGGAAACTTGCAAACTTTATAAATAAAAGGACATTCACAAATTAATGAACTTGAAGTCAAAAAATACATCCGATATTGTATTTACTATTTTGCTTGAAATTAAATTAATTTGTTGAATCGCCTCCAGCCGTTGTTCACTTAGCAAAACACACTAAACTCGCGCCACTGTCCATCCACCCACATATCTCCGGCGCTTCAAGTCTAGAAAACATCGTTGCATGCCACTCAACGATATTTGTCATCACTAGTATCAATCTTTAAATAGCAAATGCTGTTGAACAACTGTTATTGAACATCAGCCGAAAGCATTTTGAAGTTTAAGGTCCACTTTATAAGTTTCAAAAAAAGTTTTTTTTTCGCATTTTTCAATTCCTTAAAACTTTCAAAATGACCTCCAGAAATATCTTTTTGAAATTCGAAAGTTTAATATATAAATATTGACTTTGAGTGTGTGCGCTTTTTCGACTCTTTGCAGATGTTCGATCAGCTTTCGGCCACGTAGCCTCTCTCTTTTATTCCCCATCTCTAAAATACCGATTTCTCCATTATACATTATATTTGCAACTTTTTTACCTGTGCATGGTGCTAATTTAGACATTTCAATTGTGTGTTCTTAGAAAATGTCTAATTTTTTAGTTCTTGTAATCGCCTCGAAAATCTAAATTGAAATTTTCAACTTTTCTTTACATTTTGAGGTCTATAGAGTATATATAAAGTGTTTTTAGAAAGGGAGATGTATGTGTGTGTGCGTACGTACGTACATACGTACGTACGTTCGTGGACACTTTTTTCTACGAGCATAACTCACGTAAACAAAGTCGTACCGACTTTGTTAAGGTGTCAATCGAAGCGTCTTTGCAATCTCAAGAGCTGATAAGTTTTTGGGAGACTTCGGTTGGAGGGGGGGGGAGGGTTTGCTGTTTTGCCCGTTTGAAGGTCATTTCTGTCATGCGTTATATCTCGCGAACTAAACGTACCATTACCTTGAGAAAGATGTCAATCTACGTGTATTGACGTTTATGTGATTCTATCAAGTTTTTAAATTCTTGGAGTCGTTTTTTAACTTTTTAAAAAAAAGTACAAAAAATTACGTTTTTTTCCAAAAACAAAAATTTTTAATCTTATTTTCAAGTCAAAGCAATCACTGTTTATATAATTTATATACTCTAAACGTTTTTCAAAAAATTTCATCAAAATTTTTTCTCATGATTACAAATTAAATTAAAAATAAAAAATCATTAACAGTCATCATGCTCTTCAAGGTCATATATGTCAGGCGTTATATCTCGCGAACCAAACATACATACATACATATTTCCATTGTTCATGTGTCAATCGACGCGTATTAACATTTTTGTGAATCTGTCAAATTTTTAAAAAAAATCGTTGTAGCCGTTTTTTTAATTTAAGAAAAAAGTGCAAAACATTAGGTTTTTTTTCATAAACAATAAATTTTTAATCTGATTTACGGTCCACAGTGATCAATTTTTCTAAAATTTATATACTCCAAGCAGTGCTTGTAAAAAAATCATCGATCCTTTCTTTCATGATGACAAAAAACATCAAATAAAAAATAAAAAATCATTAACAGTCATTATGACCTTCACGGTCATTTTTATCATTCACTATATCTCACGAACCAGATATAATATGTCCATAATTAAGGTGCCAATAGACGTGTATTAACATTTTTGTGATATGTTTAACATTATAAAAAAATTGTTTCAGCCGTTTTTTTAATTTAATAAAAGAAAATGCGAAAAATTAGCATTTTTTTCAAAAAAAATAAATTTTTACCTGATTTGCACGGCACAGTAATACCAGTTTATAAAATTTATACATTCTTATCAGTTTTTGAACAGAAACCGGCAAATCTTTTTTCCTTGACTATGAAAAAAACTAAATAAAAAATAATTCAAAGTTACTATTTAAAGAGGGTTTATACGAATGATATTACTCAATATCTTTTATTCTAAAAACGTTATTGTAAATTCAAACAAAGTATTATAATATTCGCAAAATTTGAGCAGATTTTTAATAGTTTCAAGAGTGTTTTAATTTTTATAAAAAACCTGCTAAAATTTTGAAAACCAACAAAATTTCAATCAAATTTGCATTTGTGGTAATCAACGCTTTGAATAGTAAAATATTTTGTAGTCAATACTTTGCAGGATCATATGCTTTAAAAAACTTTCATCAAATAAAAAGTCGTAGTTTCTAGTAGATTTATTCTTTAGTAATCGTAAGATTTCAATTACTTCCGCTTTACTTTTTACATGCAATGGAACCTATTTTTGACTGCATATTATATATTTTTCAAGACCAACAAAAAATAAGAAATAATTATCAATCTCATTTACGCAAAATCGTGAAAAAATATAAATTCAGTTATTATGCCGGAATGATGGCAATTTTGAACGCAACAATTCAAAATGGCCATCACGCGACAAAATCTCTTCAGTGGGTGTAATAACAAAAACTGCTTTCATTTTTGCTGGCGCTTTTTTGTCCTTCAAGCATCGATATGAAAATGACAAATAACGTAGAAAATCCCCCACCGATTGATCCGCGTGAATACTCAACCTGTTTGCATCCACCAAAAGCCTTACGTAATCAATGGATACTCCCGTAGATGATATGATTAATATTAATTCATTACAATTACTGTTATGAGTACTATCATTATTATTATTCAAAGTAATAGTATTTTCAATATTATTATTGTGTTTGATTTTTTTAATGTTTATGTTGATATTACTGGGAATTTGACCGTGTGGACCTCAAGGGTCGCACCTCGCGGCTTGTTTTGTTTCAGATCTATCAATCGATAGATTATCTCCCTGCCGTAGAGTAACGATTTTTTCGGAGCTTAATTCCAGCGCCCTCTATAAAAGAGAATAATGAATAAAAAATACAAGTTATATTTTTTTGGATTATTTAAATATAAAATCATATTTTTAACAAAAAGATTCATGTTAATATATAATAAATTTTTTGAGATACAAATGATTGAAAATGGTCTTTTTCGCTATCTAAAGTGGATGTAAAGTAGATTAAAAATTACTTTTTATAAAACATAGCGCAATATTTTGAGAACATAAATGAAAAACTACCATATGTGTACATATCGTTGAAATGTTCATGCATAAATGAAATTTAATATTTTTAGATTTCATAAATTGCTAGAATATTTCCATGTACTAGAACATAACCCTTGAGTTGAGAATTTAATTGAAGTGAGCTTGAGGTCAGAAATTAGGCTAATTCTCATATGCAAGTAACAAAAAGGTTGAAATGAATGAAAATATTGTGTACGAGTTCATTTCAAATTAAAATTTTCATTCTACCTATTATTCTGTGAATTCTATTCAAAAAAATTAATGATGTTTTTCTTCAACACGTGACGATTCTCCAACATTTTTTACAACCAATGAAAAAAATCTTTTTCACAAGAAATGCTCTAGTTATTTCTATAAGTAACCATTAAAAATTATTAAATATCCACAAAAAAACTTTTTCAATTATTCACAATGAAATGCGCCTCCGTACCCTCCGTACACGTTTCCCGCGACACTTCAAGAGATACCTTTATTTCGCATAATACCAAATACGGCCAAACATCTTTTGCAATAGCTTCCTTTCATGACTTAAATGTCCTACAATAGGTTCCGCCTGTTTATTTTCTTTGCCGAGCTCATCTTAATGGTCCATTAATTTTGACTACAAAAATATATGACTAAACATTGTCGTTTGCAGTTATTTATTTTATTATGAAAGCCAGAACAGCGATTCCAGATAATACCTACTTAATTTAATTCAACCGTTCTTTCCTTGACTGTATTAATTTTATGTTCTGGACATTTATGATATTGTAATTGCATCTGTTTTATGTTGAAACAGGTACAAGGAATACGCGACCGACGTTTTCAATTAGTATTGCTGGTTGTTTTAGTGGCTCTTTACTACTGTAGCTTGATGTCTGCACTGAGTCCTTTTAGAGTTGTTTTAAACAGGTTTCCATATATTTTTCGACAAATGAATATTTCTTCAAGGATCATTATTTCAAATGGTGTCAGCAGCATGAAAGTTGCTCAGAAATGTGATTAAAAAAGTTTAGCTATTCACCCTCTACATCCTTGATTTCCACTGTGACGCCCTATGACACGAAACAGACAAAAGTGCTTCCATCGCCGAATGTAAACTTAAACTGGGTTAGTTCAGTTTGTCTAACATCATTCGAAACTTGTCTGATTCTTCCAACTGGTGCATGATACCACTAGCACAAGTCCTTAACAATAGCAACTCTGCATAATTACGATACCACCAGAACTACCGAAATGTTTCCTTTGATATTTTCAAAGCTATTTCGATTCGTTTCCCAACAAAAACATGTGTTTAGCGAGCAAAGTCATGAGACCACAAAACTTTAAACGAAATTTTGTAGTTTTCAAGCTGTTTTTGGTTATACCAAAATATATACACGAACTGCAGGCTAAGGATATAGAAAGCAATTGTCTTGCATGCATGGTATCGGTTCGTGCTAGGAAACTATCAAGTCAACAATTCAATGACATTTTCGATAATCCTAACGATTTATACAAGTTTTCCGGCAAAAATTAGAGAAAACATCAGGAACACGAAAGTTGAAATGAACTCCAGCTTCATGGTCAGATAAAGAACTGGTAACGATATTTCTGTTGAATTGAAAATGTCACATCCGCTTCTTTGTAATGAATGGAAAGCATTCCCACTGAACGATTTTATAGCTGTGCTTTTGCTGAAAAGCATCGCAATATTCGTAAATATTTATGGAATGGCAAATTGAAAACAGATTATCTATCGTTAATGCCCGGAAGAGCTTCGCAGAAGATAGCTTACATACGATAAATCGGGCTTATGGCATCTAAAGTGGAAAGGATAAACTTGGCGTCGATCTGATCCAAAGGACAGTGATCATATTAACCATAATTCCGAAATGAAATCGTTTTGCGAATTTTATTGCTATTCAACTCTTTTTCAAATCCTGCTGTAAGACATATTCAAAGCTTGAAACAGTTCGAATAAAACATTTTGAGCTTTCGTTTTTCTTGAACAAGATTATCTAAATGTTCACTTCAGATAAAAAAAATGCAGTTTCTTCTGTCACTTGAAAGATCTTGATTGAAAGAAAACGTTATTAAGTCTACATTCAACAAAAAATAAGTTATAAAATCATAGCATTGCAGAAATACTCATAAATAATGCCTAAATCATTCCCTGCTTAAATACCATGCTTAAATATTTGGTATTGTAAATATCCATTTCAAAACTACCTAATATACTGTACGAAAATATTCTACAAGGTGCGTTCCAAAATAAACGAGACTTTTGTCATAAATTTTTTTTTGAGGCGCCATCTGAGATATTGCGTTGCAAAGTTGCATTCCTCCCTGCCTTCCAGTGAAAGTTTGGTGACATTCGGTGCAGTGGAAGCGAAGTTATTGCGTCTAAAATGACAGTATGTTTGTGTCATCGGTACAAAAATAAGTTTCGAACAAAGAGCTATTATCAAATTTTGTTCTAAAATCGGTAAAACGTTTACCAATACATTTGAACTGATGAAAAAAGTTTGGAGAATTCAATCGCGTTTAGAGAAGTCAAAAATGAAGTCGATGCTCATTTGTTTTACGATTCCTAGGGAATTGTCCACAAGGAGTTCGTGCCAACGGGCCAAACCGTCAATACAATTTTCTATCTAGGCGTTTTGAAGCGTTTGTTGCATCGCATTCGTCAAATTCGGCCGGAATACCGCAAAGGAGGAAGCTGGCGCTTAGTGCATGATAATGCACCATCTCATCGATCCAATCTTGTGACTGATTTTTTGACTAGAAACAGCATTTTAACCATCAATCACTCACCGTATTTGCCTGATATGGCACCCTGTGACTTCTACCTATTCGGAAAAATGCATTTGGCCATGAAAGGAAAACGTTTTGCGTGCGTAGAGGCCATCCAAAAGGCGTGTACCGACATCCTGAAGGACATTCCGGTCAATGACCTGAAACACTCTTTCGAAAAGCTTTTGTATCGCGCAAAACAGTGTATCGAAGCCTGAGAGGACTATTTTGAATAAATAAACTCGAATTTATCAGAACAAAGCTCTTGTCGTTTCTATTTTAGCTCAGTCTCGTTCATTTTGGAACGCACCTTGTATACCGGAATTTTTATCAGATTTTTGTTACTGCAAAAAAATAGATAGTTCCCACGTTTGAAATTAATAGAGTGATTCATATATTGATTTTTTTTAAATAGAAACGGAAGTGCGGACAAATTTTATCTATTATAATTATTTTCCTAAAAACACACCTACCACATAACAAGCAATCAGCACGAATAAAATACGTTCTCTTTCATTTTCACCCACAATATTCCGAAATGATACATTAAACACTTGAATTTTTGAATACACAAACTTAACGAACCGAACCACTCAATAATTAAAGGAAAATTATCTGATATAATTAGTTTTCAATTCGATTTCGTGCATTGTGAATAAAAGTTGGAATTGAAAATGTAAATTAGTCCATGACAAATCGAAATGCAAGAGCATTTTACAAAATGAAGCGACATATGATGAGCAAGGAAATAAAGTACATTTGTCAATCCTAATGAAGTGGTTTTCTGTTGTTATTTGACGAAAATAAATTGTGTTGAGTTTTAATTTAAAATATTGCAATTATATTTTTCTGCCCGAATGATCAATACGTTCGCAGCGTTTTCATTTGAAAATTATTTTGCAAGTTTTATGCCTTGTAAACTTAAAAATATATATTTTGTTCTCGGTGTACTTAATCTTAGGCTTTATTAATTTGTGCCTAAACTTAATTAACTTAACTCCACTTTAAAACTTTTATAAGCAAAACCAAAGCAATTTTTCAATAACCTGTCACATTTTGGATTTAAGAAATCAAAAATGGAAAAACTTAATTGAATGAATTTCGCATAACGCAATTGGTATTTCATTTAGAACTTTTTAGAAAAAATTCAAGACAATTCATTTATGTTGATATGGTATCCTTGTCATAAAACTTTTCAAATTCATTTTAGGAAAATATCCTGACTTCATCAAAATCAAAATTTTATCTGAAAAACCATACATATAAAAAAGATCCTTAGTTTCAGGTGAAATATTTAGTAAGCATTCTTAGTGCCTATCTGCGGGAAATAATATTCTCTATTAAATATATAAAAAAAATATTTGGGAGCGCATGATAAGCATTAAATCAAACCCTAATTCGAAAAAACTTTTATGGAAAATGTTTTTAATCGGAGCACTAAATTATTGCAATATTCTTGAATTTTTAGAAATTTTCAACATTTTCCCCCAATGTATCTTCAATTTCCTTAACATATATCCTTAAAATTGCAGCACAAGTTAAACATGTTACAAAATATGTAGTACTAACGAGCTATACTTAAAAAACACTTAAATTGGCACATTATAATAGTGAACATTATAATGATAATTTTAAAAATGTTTGGATCGAATGAAAAACCAAGCATCATCAACTTTGACCCCAAGTTGAGCGCCATTGTGATGAAATGAGCGTTTTGTAGTCAATCAATTAACCACGTCAAAAAAATTACGGACTCAGTCGCGTGAGGAAACAGCTGACATTTCATGTCATATGCTTAGCCTCTGACAAACAAGTGGTTCAGTGACTACTGGCGGACCAACGCAGTTGAACACGTAAAATCCTGGATTTTTTTTTCAAAAATCAATCTATTTTGAACGGACTCCATTCAGAGTAAAAACAATTAACACTTCAAAAAACAATGCTTGATAAAACAATCTCTCTCTGAAAAAGGTTGGATTTCAGTGGAACTCACCAGACGTAGATGTATCTGCCTGGGCCTACCCAACCACGGTCTATCGCTGTGACGCATGTATAATGCGAATCGGGATAATTAGAAGAAAAATGATAAAAAAGAAGAAACAATCCATGAGTTACGAAACATCAATTTTTAATCGTATAATCTTAGGTACAGTCCACATAGTACGTAAAGCATTGGTTGCCTGATTGAATCCATATGTAGAGCGATTTATTCAGGGAGCAAAACAGAATTGATATATGTGTGTATAAGTGCATGGTAATCCATCAGTTAAGAAAAATCTTGAGAAACAAAAAACATTTCACGAGCAGAACGTCTAAGAAACGATTGAAATCGATTGAAAAAGTGATAATGGAGCCCCGACCTAGAAAACCGTCTCGAGCAATCATTGAAGGCAAAGCGCGGCAGACAAGTTTAAGACTGTGGATACAGTGGACTCTAAATAAATCCTAGATTGACTACAAACTCTGAAGGTGAATGAATTTGTGCCGCGTAACAGGCGTGTTGTGTTTTGCAAAATTATCGTACCATTATCCAGTGATCATGTAGAGTTTAACGTGTTAATGTAATAACAATTAGAAACAAGCCGTGAGGTGCGACCCATGAGGTCCACACGGTCAACTTCCCAGTAATATCTAAAAAGATATTGAAAATATTAAACACAATAATAATTATGGAAATAATACTACTTCAAATAATAAAAATGTACTTCTCGTAAAAGTTATTGGAATGACTTAATATTAATCGTTTCATCTACGGGAGCGTCCATTGATTGAGTATTCATCGGAGTGGGGACAGGTTACAAAGCAGTTTTTTCATAAAAGTTAAAACATGGTGATGTGAAGACTATTGAAAATCTGCTTAAATTTTGCAAATATTAATAAACTTTGATTGACTTTACAACAATGTCTTTAGAATAAGAGATTTAAGGTATTATAATTCGAATGAACCCTTTTTACATGGTGACTTTGAATGATTTTTTATGTTTAATTTAATTTTTTTTGTAATCATGAGAAAAGTTATTGCTGGTTTCTCTACAAAAATTGATAAAATTTTATAAATTCTACAAACATTTATTATTACGATGTGCAAATCAGGTGAAAATTGAATTTTTCTATGAAAAAAACACTACTTTTCCATTTTTTTTCAATAAATTTAAAAAACCACTTTAAAGATTTTTTTAACATATAAAAACATCATTAAAATGATAATACGCGTCGATTGACACCTTAATGATGGAAATATTATATTTAGTTCTCGAGATATAATGAATGACGTAAATGACCTTGAACGTTTAATGATTTTTTATTTTTTATTTAATTTTTTTCATAATCATGAAAAAAACTTTTGCTGGTTTTTTCACAAGAACTATTTGGAGTATATAAATTATATAAACATTGATTACTTAGGTTTGAAAATTAGGTTAAAAATTTGATGTTTTTGAAAAAAAACCTAATTTTTTGCACTTTTTTTAAAAAAATTAAAAAACGGCTCCAAAAATTTTTTTAAAAATTTGATAGAATCATATCAATGTTGAAACGCGTCGATTGACACCTTAATCATGAAAATCGCATGTTTGGTTCGTGAGATATAGCGCATAACATGGTTGACCTTCAAGGGGCGAAAACAGCAAACCCCCCCGACCGAAGTATCCCAAAAACTAATCAGCTCTTGAGATTGCAAAGACGCTTCGATTGACACCGCAACAAACTCGATATGACTTTGTTTACGTGAGTTATGCTCGTAGAAAAAAGTGTCCCGAACAGACAAGTTTAAGACTGTGGATACAGTGGACTCTAAATAAATCCTAGATTGACTACAAACTCTGAAGGTGAATGAATTTGTGCCGCGTAACAGGCGTGTTGTGTTTTGCAAAATTATCGTACCATTATCCAGTGATCATGTAGAGTTTAACGTGTTAATGTAATAACAATTAGAAATAAAGTATGTTATTAGTTCATAGTTAGGACTTGTTCATTAAATTCCTTAGGATACGTTATGTGTGAAATTATTACAATATCTTATAACCTGTTAACAACAAAACAACCAAAAAAGCAAAAATTCTGTATGTTTCATTTTCAAGAAGGGTTTAAATAATACTTGATCTGATTAACAGCCTTATTGAATTAAATTTCTGTCTATAAAGGTGACTTACGTGCTATGCTAAAACAAGGGTCAAGCAATATTTTGCGATGATTTTCAAAGCTCAAAATTCTAAGCATTGAATCACTTACAGTCGAATAAAATAAAATTCAGAAAGGATTTTTCGACTAAATTATAAAATTTGCTTATATAAACTGGGGATAAACATGAAAAAACTGGTGAAATAATCTTTGGTTGGCATCAAGATGACACTTTTCAAAAGCAGCTATGCTTTAATTTGAATATTTTTAATATACAATTTTCACGTCCAAAACAAATAGAAGTAATTATTTTTTTCAAAAATTTCACCATAATATGTTATTTATCCATTTTAAATTTTTGAACTGTATTATTGGCTGCTGATATCATCTGCGCTGTTACTGATCCAAATTCTATTGATTCTCAATCGTCGTCCTAAACTAAACTTTTATACTGCCAGAGTAAATGACTTACATACGTTGTCAGTTCAAACTCTCCCTTATTAGTGAATATCATAATAAACAGTCTAGTTGGTCAAACAATTGAAGGCATTATCCGCACTTAACAAAACAATTCAACATAGTACGACATAAAAAAGTCAATTGCTTCTAACAAAGCTTCTTAACAAAAGTCAACTTCCAGTATTTCAAAACAATTCCCACTTAACATCAGACATTTATCCCTCTTGCTTTGCAAAACAGCCCTTGTTCAGACATACCCAGCCCAAAAACTCTCTGAACAATTCTAGCTCCCAATATAAGGGAATCCTTACGCTATTACAATAATCATTATCACATTCATTCCACATAATGTATGTTTGCTTGCGCAGCAACATACTAGCCATATGTGCACAATGAGAATTTGTGTTAGCAATTTTCCGAATATCACACCTTAACAAATAAACATGCAAACGCACGACGAACAAAAGACACAGATAAATACATGAAAACGGCAAGTATTTGATGATGCAGCAAGGACAATGATTTATTCGAACGAGAAGTGCGAGAACGTTGTATTTTCCTTCCGAAATTCATTCACATTTCTAATTTTCGTGTTCCAGGACTGTTTGCTCAAAAGGTGCTAAATTGCTATACAAATCATAACATTTTGGACACAAGGATGGCAAGAACCAACGCTTCTATGTTTTGTGTGGACGTATAAGCTGCCGTGCCAAAGTGTATCTACAAATGTTCTTTTCGACGGGCAACGCTACAGATAAAAGCTCTTTAAGGCAAGACAACTTTGGGAGAGTTTAGGCCAAAAGGAGAACGATTAGTCATCACAATGGCATTATTTATGGGAAAAAGATTACGAGGGCTAACATGATGTAATAATTTTTTTCGGAGAAAGTGAATGAGAAAGCCAAAAGGAGAGTTTCGAAGTGGATGAGGATTTTTTGTCGAGACATGCATAGAGTGTCTGGAAGATTACATGAATGGAAAATCATTTTGCTTTCAATACATATATAAAGTGTAGTAATATTTCTTTCAGGCTTTTATTTATTCAATGTATTCATGTGAAAGCAGCGCCAATTTAAAATGACAGTTTGCTCAAATGTAAATCATGATTTGTTTTTTGTACATGAATTTGCTGGTTGATTATGAACAAATTCGTTTCAAAAAATGGCTACGTGCAACAAAAGCCAATTTGTATTGATTACTAAAATTGTTTCTTATCCTTAAAAAAACCGTGTTAAAGAAGCAATCGAACCGTTGGACCACTATTATTATACAGAGACTCTATTTTTAACTTCCCACTATATGGGAAGTTCTTGTAATCGCCTCGAAAATCGAAATTGAAATTTTCAACATTTCTTTACGTTTTGAGGTCTATAGAGTATATATAAAGTGTTTTTAGAAAGAGAGATGTCTGTGTGTGTGTGTGTGTACGTACGTACGTACGTTCTTGGACACTTTTTCTACGACCATAACTCACGTAAACAAAGTTGTATCGGCTTCGTTAAGGTGTCAATCAAAGCATCTTTGCAATTTTAAGAGCTGATTAGTTTTTGGGATACTTCGGCCGGAGGGTTTGTTTTGCCCCTTTGAAGGTCATTTCTGTCATGCACTATATCTCGCGAACTAAACATACGATTTGCATGCTTAAGGTGTCAATCGACGCGTATTAACATTTTTGTGAATCTATCAAATTTTAAAAAAATCGTTGGAGCCGTTTTTCAATTTAAGGAAAAAAAGTGCAAAAAATTAGGTTTTTTAAACAATAAATTTTCAAACTGATTTACGAAAGACAGTATTCAATTTTTATAAAATTTATATACTTCAAGCAGCGATTGTGAAATCACCATCAGAAATTTTCTCATGATAACAAAAAACATTAAATAAAATATAAAAAATTATTAACAGTCATCATGATCTTCAAGGTCATTTCTTCCATTCACTATATCTCATGAACCAGATATAATATTTGCATTATTAAGGTGTCAATCGACGTGTTTTAAAATCTCTTTGATTATTTTAACATTATAAAGATCCCTTACAGGGTTTTTTTTAATTTAATAGATAACAATAAGAAAACTTCGGGTTTTTTTCATAAAAAATATTTTTTTAGCCTGATTTGCACAACAAAGTAATAAATTTTTATAAAATTTATACATTCCTATAAGTTTTTGAAGAGAACCAGTACAACTTTATTCATGATTCTGAAAAAAATTCAATTAAAAATAAAAAATCATGCAAAGTTACCATATGAAAGGGGTTCTTCCGATTGATATTACCTTATATCTTTTATTCTAAAGACTTTGTTGTGAAGCCAATCAAAGTTATAAAATGTTTGGATAATTTGAGCAGATTTTGAATAGTTTTTGCAGTCTTTTAATTAAAAAATGCGGCTTAAATTTTGAAAACCATCAAAACTTCAATCAAATTTGCATTTGTGGTAATCAATCATCATCACCCATCCACCAAAAGCCTTGCGTAATCAATGGATGCTCTCGTAGATGATATGATTAATATTAACTCATTCCTGTTACTGCTATGAATACCTTTCATTATTATAATTTAAAGTAGTAGTATTTTCAAAATTATTATTGTGTTTAATATTTTTAATGTTTATCTAGATATTATTGGGAACAGTCGCACTTCGCGGCTTGTTTATTATTTTATTGTAAATCGATAGAACTTCAGGCATTATTAGGTTATTATATGGTGAACGACATACTACTTTCCCAATCTCTTAAAAAAATCTTAATATCGGAAAAAATGAGAAAAAATATACTATATCTTAAACTTTCATTGTAATACTCCCCCCCTTTGGTTCTTATGTCATCAAAAATGATTAAATTTTAATTTAGCATTAGCTTATAAAACGTCAGAGCTCGTCTCATCATACTTTTTAAATTCATAGTTCTTCCAGTGAAACTAAATCTGAAACCTTTAAACTCACTAATTTAGACATCAAAGCTCAATAAATTATTAACCATCATAACCTCTTTGTTCAAAGTTATAACTACCAACTGCAATTTATGAGTCTCCAGATGCACAATTTGCAACTTTGTCAGCACAGAAACACATAATGAACAATGGATCCATCAAGTGCATTCTCACAGCAATTCAAAGAGAACAACTATGCTTAATACAATGACGTTAACACTTAAAATTCATCTTCGAAAACACTATGTACGTTGCACTTCTTGAATTTGAAATGCTTCTTCGTTTTATCCTTTTTCTGCAATAACGACATCAAAACTAATGTTTTCCCAAAGAAATTCTATTTTCTGTTATCCATGAACAGTCAGCTACGGAGTGAACTGAAAAATCTACTTTCTTGCAATCTCATTGCTATAGATATTTTTCTATTTTTCAAGGATGCGAACAACAACTCGACTGGATTTTCTTCTTGTTCCAAGGAAATATCCAGAAAAGTTCGGGCGTTAGCAAAAATTGCGATGTGAAAAGCGAATAAATGTAAAAAAAACAGCAAGAAAAGTTATATCTTTGTGACGTTTGCATTTTCGCAGCTCAATTCAATCTACATGATTCGCATTAGTCTCGTTATTTTGCACAAATATTTTTCAAGAAGAGGCAGTGAATTGAGCTGCAGTAGTGACGCTTTCACCTGTCTTTTTGTTAAGCTTTGCTTGGCAATTTTTAAAACTTTATAGGATTTATTTTTCTTTGGAAAAATTCATGCGGAAAATTTGGAAGAAAATATTGGAAAATTAGAATGATCTTCACAGTTTGAGCGTTACCAAGCAATGTGTTGATTTTATACATTTTTCAATCTTGCATTCAAGTATTTTCAAACGTTTTCAAATGTTTCCGATTTGAAATGTTGCCAACATTCCAACTAGAACGTAAAAATTTTAAGTTTCAACAATTAGAAGCTTGGCTTATCTTCTTTGACGAATTTTGTTATAATCCATAAGAACAGGCCAAGGCTACATATTCTCAAATAATAAAATATTCTAAGTAAAATGCATTAAACACATCTTGAGTGTATTACTGTTAATAAAGGCTATAAAGCTTCTAACTATTACACTTAATACCTAAGCCCCCTTTTTTGAAGTTGCCTTCCCACGCCCTCCAGATTTTCGCACCGTTCGTTGCTACTTCGCGCCGCACTCACAACCGATTCAAATTTACCCCACTCCATGCCATTCTCACAGAGGCGTATTGGTGTGACGCCGTGGGAAGGCGACTATACAATTTTTAAAGTAGGATACAATTGACGTTTAGTAAAAGTGCTGTGTATAAAAAACAAGTCGCGAGGTGCGACCCTTGAGGTCCACACGGTCAACTTCTCAGTAATATTTACATACATATTAAAAATATTAAACACAATAATAATTATGGAAATACTACTACTTTTAATAATAAAAATGTACCTCTCATAAAAGTTATTGGAATTACTTAATATTAATCGTAACATCTATGGGAGCATCGATTGATTACGTAAGGCTTTTGGTGGTTGAGGTGTTGATTGAATATTCACTTGGATCAATCTCAAGAGAGACAGGTTACAAAGCATTTTCTACGATATTTGTTATTTTCACATCGATGTTTGAAGGACAAAAGAGCTAACAAAAATGAATGCAGTTTTTGTTATTACGCGCACTGAAGATATTTTGTCGCGTGATGGCCATTTTGAATAAATTGCATGTAAAAAGTAAAATGTATTACAAACGATGAAGGAAGTAATTGAAATCTTACGAATACTAAAGAACAAAACTCCTAAAAACTACAATTTTTTATTCGATGAAAGTGTTTTAAGGCATTTGATCTTGGAAAGTATTTTTCTACAAAATATTTTACCGTTCAAACCGTTGATTACAACAAATGCAAGTTTGATTTGATTTTTAATGGTTTTTAAAATTTAAGCCGTTTTTTCATTAAAGTTAAAACACGGTGCTCTGAAGACTATTGAAAATGTGCTCAAATTATGCAAATACTAATGAACTTCATTGACTTCACAACAATGTCTTTAGAATAAGAGATGTAAATTATAATCATCCGTAACTTTGAATGATTTTTTTATTTTTAATTAACTTTCCAGTATATGGGAAGTTCTTGTAATCGCCTCGAAAATCGAAATTGAAATTTTCAACTTTTCTTCACGTTTTGAGGTCTATAGAGTATATATAAAGTGTTTTAAGAAAGAAGTATGTATGTGTGTGTGCGTGCGTGTGTGATTGTGTGTGTGTACGTATGTACGTACGTGCGTTCGCGGACAGTTTTTCTACGAGCATAACTCACGTAAACAAAGTCGTATCGACTTCGTGAGGGTGTCAATCGATGCGTCTTTGCAATTTTAAGAGCTGATTAGTTTTTGGGATACGTTGGTCGGGGGAGTTTGCTGTTTTCACCCTTGAAGGTCAAACCTGTCATGCGCTATATCTCGCGAACCAAACATACGATTTCCTTGATCAAGGTGTCAATCGACGCGTATTGACATTTACGTGATTCTATCAAATTTTTTAAAAAAAAAAGTTGGACCCGTTTTTTAATTGTTTTAAAAAAAGTGCAAATTTTTTTTTTCAAAAACATCAAATTTTTAACTTGATTTTCAAGTCGCAGTAATCAATATTTATAAAATTTATATACTCCAAACAGTTGCTGTAAAAAAATCACCAAATTTGTTTTTCATGAATTCAAAAAAAATTAAATTAAAAATAAAAAATCAATAAAAGTCATCATGTCCTTCATGGTCATTTATGTCAATCATTATATCTCGAGAACCAAATATAATCTTTGCATCATTAAGAAGTCAATCAACGCGTATTAACATTTTAACGATGTTTTTAAATTTTAAAAAAAAATCTTTAGTCATTTTTTTAATTTAATAAAAAAAATATTGAAAATTAGTGTTTTTTTCATAAAAAAAATTATTAATAATTAATAAAATTAACATCGTGATAATAAATGTTTATAAAATTTATAAACTTTTATCAATTTCTGTAGAGAGTAGCAAAATATTTTCTCATGATTTCAAAACAAATTGAATTAAAAATAAAAAAATCATTCAAAGTCACCATGTAAAAAGGGTTCATACGAATTTGTATACCTTAAATCTCTTATTCTAAGAACATTGTTGTAAAGTCAATCAAAGTTTATTATTATTTGCATAATTTGTGGAGATTTTTATTAGCCTTCACAGAACCGTGTTTTAACTTTAATAAAAAAAACTGCTTAAATTTTGAAAAGCAATACAAATCAAATCAAATTTGCAATTGTGGTAATCCACGTTTTGAATGGTAAAATGTTTGTGGTCAACACTTTTTAAGATCATATGCTTTAAAAAGCTTTCATCAAATAAAAAATTGTAGTTTTTAGGAGTTTTGTTCTTTAGTATTCGTAAGATTTCAATTACTTCCTTCATCATTTGTAATACAAATATTTTACTTTTTACATGCAATTGAACCTATTTTTGGCTGCATAATCAATGTTTCTCAAAATCAACAGAAAATAAGAAATAATTACTAGTTTCATTGATGTAAAATCGTGAAAAAATACATATTCAGTGATTATGCCGAAGTGCTAGCAGCTTTGACCGCAACTATTCAAAATGGCCATCACGCGACAAAATCTCTTCAGTGCGCGTAATAACAAAAACTGCATTCATTTTTGCCAGCGCTGTTTTGTCCTTCAAGCATCGATATGAAAATAACAAATAACGTAGAAAAGGCTTTGTAACCTGTCCCCCCTCCGATTGATCCACGTGAATATTAAATCAAACCAATCCACGAAAATCTTTACGTAATCAATTGACGCTCGTGTAGATGTTACGATTAATATTAAGTCATTCCAATAACTTTTATGAGAGGTACATTTTTATTATTAAAAGTAGTATTATTTCCATAATTATTATTGTGTTTAATATTTTTAATATTTATGTAAATATTACTGGGAAGTTGTACGTGTGGACCTCAAGGGTCGCACCCTACCGCTTGTTTAATTTTTGTTTGCAATCGTGAGAAAAACTTTTACCTGTTTCTCTACAAAAATCGATGAAAATTTATAAATTTTATAAATGTTTATTATTGCGATGTGCGAATGAGGTTAAAAATTGATTTTTTATGAAAAAAACCCTAATTTTTGCAATTTTTTTTATTAAATTGAAACACGGTTGCAGCGATTTTTTTATTAGCTTTAAAAAAATGTTAAGACGCGTCGATTGATTCCTAAATGATGCAAGTACAATATTTGGTTCGCGAGATATAGTGCTATGAAGTGATATGTTCAAGACTCGTGAACATATCACTGAAGAAGGCTGCAAGAAGTAGCCGAAATATATATTTGAAAAATCAAAAATAAAATTTAGTAAAAGAAAAGGTCACGACTTTTATTATTATGTTAAATCGAATCCTTAAACTAATACACACAGACAATTGAAAATTTCTTACTTAATAAAACATTCTTAAATAATTTCATCATACATTCATTCATTCTAATAGGTATAGTATTCAGATTGACACTTTCAAGGGTTAGGAACAGTAAGCATGTGACTCAGATCACTTGGAAAATATCTATTAAAAACTCAACATTTGTAGACCTTTTCGTACTAAATCAAATACCCAATGAAAAACATCTTTACAAAATAATAAAAGATAGTGTCTATCCTCAAAAGCAGCTGCTGCTTTTCATCCGTCCCAAATCATTTCAACTGCAATGCTAATCCAGACCGTTGTCTTATTTTACCCACGTGCAGACATAATTTTCCTGAAATTAAAACTTGGTCTTAACCCCGTAATTCACAAACCATCTGACACAATATATCCTACTCAAAGGATCGCATCTCCACGTGTATATCCAAATCAGCTCAATTATAAATTCATAAGATATGGATCTGGTTTAGCCTTGAATTTATTTATTTTGAAATTCCTTCAGATGATTGTTAAGGGTTGAAGCCATCCGGAAAATTTTGACATGGTACTTCGATCCGACAAAAAGATTTCACAACACAATCCTATATTGAGTGCTGAACGGCAATACTCCGGAAAAGGCAAATAAGATAGAGTGGTTGGAACACACAAAGTCCTTTTTTTCTGTTTCGAAGCTCAGCTGGCAAAAAGTTTACATACCGAGTGATTTACATAAGACTATCAAGTGTTAGTCTGCAGATTATTTGGGTTTTGTATCTGCATCCTGTCGTATCGAAATGATTTATCGAATTTCTAACGATTTACATGAACTTGTATCCTCAAAAAACATATATCAAAATATTCGGTCATTTATCTTGTCATGGTAACATGTTGAAAACATGCTGGGAATTGTGGAATGAGGGGTAGACGTTTCAGACTGAGGTGGACGCAATGAATGTACACCGTTTAAAGTTGCGTTTTTAAAGCAAGGACTGTTGTTTGATGATGACTGGCTACGCATTGCCTTGCTTTGCAAAAGATAGCTTAACAAGGCTAGATACCAATCAAAAATTTCAAATGTTTTTCCAAATTCCTGGCAACGAAACAAAGAAACTATAAAAAACGTGGCCACAATTTTTTCCGATCAAAAAACATGAATAATAAGCATATTACAATATTTTTCTAAGAACTGAGGATTGTCTATTATTGAGAAAACTCAACACGAGCCAATTTCTTTCTACTAATTCAACTTTTCATCAGATCGCCAACTTTAAATGGCTTTACTGTATTTATGTATTTGAACAAAATTTTACCTGAAATAGTTTCAATCTAATTAGTATTTAGGAGCATGTACAAAACTTTATCATGATAATGTTACTACGTTTGCTTCTGGTTGAATTTCCAGCAACAATGCCAAGTTTGATTTATTTCATTTGAAACTTGCTAGAAATACTTTTTCAAAATTGCGACAATTTTTTTTAACTTTGCTGTCTAAAAGATGTATTTATTTTTACAAAAATATTTGTGTCTGCGTCAAATTGCTTGAAGAAGTACTTCGGTTTCTAAAACAGAAATAATAAGTTCGAAAATGATTTGATTAAAATATGTGGTGAACTTATTTATTCTCTAATCAAACGAAAGCAAACCGAAATCCAAAAACATTTTCAACGCTTTGAAATTTTTACAAAAAAAAGATTTTCCGAAATCATGAAGTCAAAATGTTCAGATCAATCAACTAATTCTTTTAAAATAGATATTTTGAAATATCATTTCTGTTGAAATAAGTTTACTTTGTTTTTCATGAAAACACATAACTCATTATATCAACATTCGAAACTGAAAACGATTTATTATTGATGCAATGATGAAAAGGACTGTTTTGGACCAATAATTCTTACATTTGTGATTTATCTTCTTATATGTGAACATGACATTTATTTCATGTTAAGTTAAATTAATTGTAGCTTCGTGTCTAAAAGATATTGATCAAAAAAAATTAAACTTGAGAAAGAAATTGGAATAAAAACGTTTTACAATACAACGAACTCACCTCAAATGAACAGTGTTCCAGTAATTTGGAACTATTGCTATACTACTACTTCTCTGATAACAGAATACCGCACTGTACCTATGAAATGGAAGACTACATAATATGTTCATTTATCAACATGCTGTTCTTTGAGAGCTCTTGAGAGATCTTTAATTATTTAAATGTAGTTTGATTTTAACTTATATGTACTTTTATAGTATGTAAATACTTTGTACTCCTTTCCAAACTCAATAAATTAATTCATGACACAATATTCGTAAAGATTTTACGCTACCAGCTCATTGATTGATTTGAGAGTGACAAGTCTTACAATAGCACAAATCGTTATTTGACTCCACTTGTAGCACAAGCAGAGGAGGAAAGCGAGCCAAAGGTCAGAACTATGATAAGCAGTAAATAACGAGACTTGTTGTGCTGAATTGAAAATGGTTTGCTTGCGTGTCCTTCTAAATCAAACAAAATTCATGATGTTACTGTTTTATAGCATGAAAATCAGAACATATAAGTCATCCAAAAACAGAAGGAGCGTTTTCTATCTTCAATTTTAAGAAAAGAAATCATTCAGATTTGTAAAATTTCAAAGTTTTGTAATGTTTGGTTGAATGAGAGGAAAGACGCTAATGCAGTTCATATTGGATATTGTTATAAGTAATTTAATATTGGATTTAGGTTCTGGGAGATTTAGGACCTGGGGGATTTAGAATCTGGAGGATTAAGGATATGGGGGATTTAGAATCTGGGGGATTTTTGATCTGGAGGATTTAGGATCTGGGGGATTTAGGATATGGGGGATTTTGAACCTGGGGGATTTAGGATACGGGGATTTAGGATCTGGGGGATTTTGGATCTGGGGGATTTATGTTTCAGTAAGTCTTGACCTGTGCATTTTTCACGCAAATGAGGACTTCTGAGGAATCTTAACGAATCTTAAGACGCTGCGGGAGCATACGTTTGTGATGATTATGATGCACACTATAATTCAGATTTGTAAAACCACGCTGCATTCGATCTTTATGGAACCCCGATAGATCTTTACAATACTCATCTATTTGTCATAACATTGGCTTGATAAAGTCGTGACAAGTTTTCATGGAAAAAAATGAATCTTCTCCTTACCTTGGTGCCGACATAGGCTGATAGCAATAAAAAGAGAGAACTCCTCACTTATAGCCATAAATGCACTCATATGTTGAATATTTGGACACTCGGCGCAAGAAGAACCCTCGCGGTAGTCAGTTTTCAGCTGTTCGTTTCTATTTGCTCTACAAAATTATTAAATTTATAACTGCGACCATCATTTTGAACCGTATGCCGTTTAATATCCTTTCATATAATTTTTAAATTTTAAGCAGAATTTATCTCAACTTTAAAAATCGGTTGTCTTCGGGTTATTTTTCTCATTTTTTGGACATCATCCCCCAAAGGGTTTCCATTGGATTGAAGTCGGGGCTATTTTTTGACCAGGGAAGTGACTCGATGCCAAGTTCTCCTTTAAAATTTTGTACCTGGAAAAGAAAAGACACTTCAGTTAATCAAGTTGAAAAAATTAAGTGCCATAATACAAGTTAAGCAAAATGCATTCCATTCTTACTGAACGTGCATGGGAGCGTGGTGCCGAATCATCCTGGAAAATACGATTAGGATATGCTCCATGCAAATCCTCTAAAGAAGGTGATTGGTCGTCGATGATGATCGATTTGTACCTTTCGATATTGATTGTTTCCCGTAGTTTCAAAATACTGCCAACTTCAGCACCGATGATGCACCTCCATACCATAACGTACGGGAAATGTTTAGTCATTGATTGAAAAAAATACCATTTAAAATGCATTACCAATGGGAAACGGACTTTTTACTAGAGACGATGATTTTCAAATGCGTGGAAAGTTTTGTGAATCACACATTTTCTGCTTATCTCCTCTTAAAGTTCATGAAGACGATGAGACGAACAGAAAAGAGTTGTCAGTAAATTTTATTTTTTACTGCTCGAGATGACCTTTTGCTTTTAACAGCCTCGTATAAGTAAATTATGCACTTTGCATTTTTATTAAATAAACAATACTGTAATATGACCTATGATTGGTAAGAGAGTTATCTTCTATTAATATACTAAATATTTATTAAGAAATCTAGATTATGAGAAAACTGTGGAAACACTTAGAAATTGAGAAATTTTTTGGATTTTAGAAGAAAGCGTTCGCAGCGTTTAATTTATAGAAACCAAAACCGCAGCCAGTAGCCTTTTTATCCCAATTTCGCTAAAAATATCGCCTACACTTTTTTGTCTCTCAAGCGCTGATACAAAAACAATCCCTTACGAAAAAAGATAAGTGTAAAATCTTTCCGCGTAAAAGTTCGATCGGTTTTCAAAACGACGAAGTTATTATTCATTTATAGTTGAACAATCTTTTAAATAGTCATCATATTCTTTCAAACCTCTATTTTTCTAACACGACTTCAATGGGCAACAGTTGTAACGCACATTTGGGTAATTTGTTTGTTTACAGGTTTGATAACGATAGATAGGAAAATATATTTGAAGAGTACTAACACTTTTTGGTATTTATGCCCTTAAACATGAAACTGCTGAAACATTGGTTTGAATAAGTGTTTTGTAGCTTTAAAAATGTTCTACATCAGAGATCTGATCGCTTATCTTAACCGAAAATGGATTCCCAAAACTATTAGCCAAATACTCAGATATCTGACCAAACCATGTCAAATTAAATTTAAACAAGCCGCGAAGTGCGACCCTTGAGGTCCACACGGTCAACTTCCCAGTAATATCTAGATAAACATTAAAAATATTAAACACAATAATAATTTTGAAAATACTACTACTTTAAATAATAATAATGAAAGGTGTTCATAGCAGTAACAGGAATGAGTTAATATTAATCATATCATCTACGGGAGCATCCACTGATTGCGTAAGGCTTTTGGTGGATGGGTGATGATGATTGATTACCACAAATGCAAATTTGATTGAAATTTTGATGGTTTTCAAAATTTAAGCCGCTTTTTTAATCAACAGACTGCAAAACTATTAAAAATCTGCTCAAATTATCCAAACATTTTAAAACTTTGATTGACTTTACAACAAAGTCTTTAGAATAAAAGATATAAGGTAATATCAATCGGAAGAACCCCTTTCATATGGTAACTTTGAATGATTTTTTATTTTTAATTAAATTTTTATCATAATCATGAAAAAGTTTTGCTGGTTTCTCTTCAAAAACTGATAGGAAAGTATAAATTTTATAAACATTTATTACTGTGTTGTGCAAATCAGGTTAAAAAAATATTTTTTGTGAAAAAAAACCCTAAGTTTTCTTATGTTTTTCTATTAAATTAAAAAAAACGATGAAACGGATCTTTATAATGTTAAAATAATCAAAGACGTTTTAAAACACGTCGATTAACACCTTAATGATGCAAATGTTATATCTGGTTCGTGATATATAGTGAATGGAAGAAATGACCTTGAAGATCATGTTGACTGTTGATGATTTTTATTTTTTTTATTTAATGTTTCTTGTTATCATGAGAAAAAGTTTTGATGATGCTTTCACAAGCACTGCTTGGAATGTATAAATTTTATAAAAATTGAATACTGTCTTTCGTAAATCAGGTTAAAAATTTATTGTTTATAAAAAAACCCTAATTTTTTGCACTTTTTTTTTCTTAAATTAAAAAACAGCTCCAACGATTTTTTTAAAATTTTTATAGATTCACACAAATGCTAATACGCGTCGATAGACACCTTAACCATGCAAATTGTATGTTTGGTTCACGAGATATGTAAAACGCACGACAGAAATGACCTTGAAAATCATGATGCCTTTTAATGATTTTTTATTTTTTATTTAATTTTTTACGTAATCATGAGAAAAAGTTTTGATGTTGTTTTTATAAGCATTGCTTGAAATATATAAATTTTATAAAAATTGAATACTGTCTTCCGTAAATCAGGTTAAAAATTTATTGTTTATTAAAAATTTCTTAAATTAGAAAACGGCTCCAACAATTTTTTCCAAAGTTTGATAGATTCACAAAATTGCTAATACGCGTCGATTGACACATTGATCAAGGAAATCGTATGTTTGATTCGCGAGATATAACGCATGACAGAAATGACCTTCAAAGGGTCAAAACAACAAACCCCCCCGACCGAAGTATCCCAAAAACTAATCAGCTCTTAAAATTGCAAAGACGCTTCGATTGACACCTTAACGAAGTCGATCAGACTTTGTTTACGTGAGTTATGCTCGTAGAGAAAAGTGTCCACGAACGTACGTACGTACGTACGTACGTACACACACACACACACACATACATCTCTCTTTCTAAAAACACTTTATATATACTCTATAGACCTCAAAACGTAAAGAAATGTTGAAAATTTCAATTTCGATTTTCGAGGCGATTACAAGAACTTCCCATATACTGGGAAGTTAATAAAAGATTTTGAAGAGAACATTACCTCAATTTGTGCTAACCAAAAATTCGTAATTGCGCATATTAGGGTCACGGAACCTGCTGAAAATTTCAAATAATGATTAAAAATATACCAACGTCTCATCTTGTTTTTTTTTCTAGGAAGAATACCATATAACACATCTTCTGAGCTAAGTACTTTTATTAAAATTATGACTACTAACAAAATCTTAACCTTTCTCTCTCTATCAAAAGCCATATTCAAAATATAAACCATTCCTTAATTTGTAGCAAAAAAATACATTTCTTTGCTTCTTTAAATACAACCAATGCTGCCGTTTAATCATCGCAAAACTTTTGAAAAAGACTTACAAAAATTTAATCAGATTTGTTGACATCAAAAGCTTATTCGTATTTCTACGAAATTCTCATTTCAATCTCTAAATAGGACATCTTAATTCATGGCACTCGGTGAGCTTCCTAATGCTCGCATTCAAAATTCAGCTGCCTATCGTAATTACGTGAGACGTTTCAATCTGAAGGATAAAAATGTATGGCAAAAAGACTTTTTGGGAAATTAGCTTGCTCATTATTGATATAATCTGATTTAAATTGTGATGAAAAAAACAACAATCATTTTTTCAAATGCACACCAAATACTCGAAAATGATTGTTTTATTTGTTGCAGAGAGCTGTTCCATTCAGAAAATTAATAGCTTGAAACGAGACACATATCCCCTCGTTTGCACTTGGGATCAAAGGTTTGTCCTTTACACATTTATTTTTACGTGTGCAAATTAACATACATGATCCAAAACGGTACTCAGATGTGGTGAAGGGGATTCAAAATTGAAACGACATGAACTACTTAGTATAAAGTCAAAGGAATAATGGAAATTTTAAAGAAGAAAAAACTATTAGACATTCTAAAAGCATTGATGATAATTGAAGAGAATATTGATTTTCAAGTTACAAACAATAAATAACAAACTTAGATCAATTTTCGAAGACTACATAACAAATCACGTTGCAGCAAGCTGGCATTAAATTAAAACAAAAAGGAACAAAATCGAAAAAGTTTCCAAAAGGAAAGCAGTTTTTCAAAAAAACAAAATCTGCTTTGCCAAGTTAGCACGAGTCACAGTACAAAACCATTCAATGGAAAGAAAACGCATTAAAGTTTATCCAACTTGGCTCCAACCTAGCACCATCTTCGCATCAGTCACATAAAAATAAAATGCTATCGCCGTCACAAGACAGACGCCATAGCGAAAGTAAGCCATTGCCGAAGAGGATCACAGCTCCATCAAAATGAAAAAGAGGTCTTGTCTAGAATTTCCCTTATTAAATTCTCGGAATCCCGTTTTTTCCACATAGAAACACTGAACATTTACCGGTCGTAAATGTGGAGACCAAGAAGTATTACGATGTTGAAAGGAATCACTGTTGGCATTTGCAGAATACTCTTTTTTAGATTAGGATAAATACGTTCTTGGGACTATCGTTGTGGGCTACAATATTAGAATAAAATATTTATTCTATCAAAGAACTACTCAGTACAAAGTGATTGAGCTAGTTTCTTGTCGCTCTGAGGACTTTCCGGTTGTTTTATGAGAAATTCAAAAGATACTGTCCGTTTTCTGTGTTCCATAATCAGATGGACGTAATGTCCCTTAATACTATGTTACATGGAAAGCAAAATTATTGATGAAATACTTTAAATCTTTATCTTTTTATAACTTTCTAAACATTATTCGCTAGCACTGTTCACTTTCGTATACAATTTTTTGCACATGTCAGACAATAATCCTTAAAATTGTCATACATTTAACCCTAGCTTTTTGTGTGGTATTCCGCTTTTATTGAGGTAAATTGAAATTGAAATTGCACTCAAAGCGGATCGAATCAAAGTGCGTGTCTACACATAAATATATTCAATTGTGCAAGGGGTGGGGTCTTTTTGTTCAGTCCTAACAATCTACACATTCAATAAAACTCGATCGGTTACGTAGTCGCATAAGGGATATCGAAATGCGTGAAGGATATGTGTTGTCAAATAATAACCTTACTTATTGAATCATTCATTGAGATCTATTGGCAACTGATTTGAATGTGAAAATTGCAAATTCCAATTGGATTTTGCGTCATGGGTGCGGGACTGCAAATATGGAATATTGTTCATATTGAAAATATACATATGAATATATAATTTTGATTGATTGTCCTGATAACTTATTCAATGATTAATAATCTTCGGGGTTCCCAATGAATTTTAATTTTGAAAGATAATACCAATCAATTAGAAGGGATTAAATTGAATTTATTCATCGATGGGCGTTTTGAATATAATTTTCAGTTGGCATATTATTTAGAATACGGCGAAAATCAAAGTGCTGTATTGTTTTGCTTTGATTGAAATCTGTTGGTTGCTACTGTTTTAGTATTGGTTTTTCATTGAGAAATGAAACTGTCATTGTTTTCTGTGAGGAATTCAACGTGGGCCAGTTTACTCAGCAAAAGTATCTCTACAAAATAAGTTTACTATCATTGTATTACTAACTGGCACATAAACACATTCGTTTGCTTTCTGCCTACTCTTCCTGAAATACATGTATTGTAGTCATTCCCAATTCTTAAGAAAAAACAAGCCGCGAGGTGCGACCCTCGAGGTCCACACGGTGAATTTTCCAGTAATATCTACATAAACATCAACAACATTACAACAATGAGAGGTATCCATAGCAGTAACAGGAATGAGTTAATATGAATCATATCGTCTACGGGAAGGTCCATTGACTATGTAAAGTTTTTAGTCGATGAGGACAGATTGAATATTCACGCGGATCAATCGGTGGGGGGCCTTTTGGGCTTGAAAATTTTTGTTGGTTTTCAAAATTTAAGCATTTTTTTTAATTGAAAGACTGCGAAAACTATTAAAAATCTGGTCAAATTATCCAAACATTTTAAAACTTTGCTTGACTTTACAACAAAGTCTTTAGAATAAAAGATATAAGGTAATATCATTCAGAAGAACCCTTTTCATATGGTAACTTTGTATGATTTTTTATTTTTAATTGAAATTTTTTTTTCAGAATCATGAAAAAAGTTTTGCTAGGTTTTCTTCAAAACCTGATAAGAATGTATAAATTGTATAAACTGGTATTACTGTGCTGTGCAAATCAGGTTAAAAAATATTTTTTATGAAAAAAACTATAATTTTTTGCATTTTCTTCTATTAAATTAAAAAAAGGCTGAATCATATTTTTATAATGTTAAAAACTTCACAAAGATGTTAATACACGTCAACTGACACCCTAATGATGCAAATATTATATCTGGTTCGTGAGATATAGTGAATGATAAAAATGACCTTGAAAATCATGATGACTTTTAATGATTTTTAACTTCCCAGTATATGGGAAGTTCTTGTAATCGCCTCGAAAATCGAAATTGAAATTTTCAACATTTATTTACGTTTTGAGGTCTATAGAGTATATATAAAGTGTTTTCAGAAAGGGAGATGTATGTGTGTGTGTGTGTGTGTATGTACGTACGTACGTACGTATGTACGTTCGTGGACACTTCTTTCTACGAGCATAACTCACGTAAACGAAGGCGTATCGACTTCGTTGAGGTATCAATCGAAGCGTCTTTGCAATCTTAAGAGCTGATTAGTTTTTGGGATACTTCGGTCGGGGGGGTTTGTTGTTTTGCCTTTTTGAAGGTCATTTCTGTCATGCGTTATATCTCGCGAACCAAACGTACGATTTTTTTTAACAAAGTGTCAATCGACGCGTATTGACATTTTTGTAATTCTATCAAGTTTTTACAAAAATTCTTGGAGCCGTTTTTTAATTTTTTAAAAAAAAGTGCAAAAAATTAGGTTTTTTTTTCAAAAACACGAAATTTTGAACCTGATTTTCAAACCTAAGGAAGCAATGTTTATATAATTTTCATACTCCTAATAGGTAGGGAGCGTGGTTTCGGCATAACGAATGGCTTCCTCTTCAGGTGCTGTCATATGCCACTCGTTATCAGACAACACGACCACGGGTTAGGCTTGTTGATGGGTTAAGCTCGTTATATTTCAGCTATTTTAATCTTTGCATCTGCGAAGTATAACGACTGTCAATATTTTTTCGTTCGTATATTGTGCATACGTTGCAATTTGAAATGATTTTTATTGGATTTGAACCTCCGTTTCTAGTCGAGACAAATCGCCTTCTAGTGTGCTTTTTTTTTGTTTGGTTAGCAACGTGCTAACACTATTTTTGCACATTAATGGAGGTTTTTTTGTTCCAGATTAATGGTTGGTGCCATAATTAGGTAGGGAGCGTGGTTTCGGGATAACGATAATGTGCAAAAATAGTGTTAGCACGTTGCTAACCAAACAAAAAAAAAGCACGCTAGTAGGCGATTTGTCTCGACCAGAAACGGAGGTTCAAATCCAATAAGAATCATTTCAAATTGCAACGTATGCACAATATACGAACGAAAAAATATTGACAGTCGTTATACTTCGCAGATGCAAAGATTAAAATAGCTGAAATATAACGAGCTTAACCCATCAACAAGCCTAACCCGTGGTCGTGTTGTCTGATAACGAGTGGCATATGACAGCACCTGAAGAGGAAGCCATTCGTTATCCCGAAACCACGCTCCCTACCTAATTAAGGCACCAACCATTAATCTGGAACAAAAGAACCTCCATTAATGTGCAAAAATAGTGTTAGCACGTTGCTAACCAAACAAAAAAAAAAGCACACTAGTAGGCGATTTGTCTCGACTAGAAACGGAGGTTCAAATCCAATAAGAATCATACTCCTAATAGTTTTTGTGAAAAAACCAGCAAAAGTTTTTTTCATGATTACAAAAAAAATTAAATAAAAAATAAAAAATCATTAAACGTTCAAGGTCATTTACGTCATTCATTATATCTCGAGAACTAAATATAATATTTCCATCATTAAGGTGTCAATCGACGCATAGTATCATTTTCATGATGTTTTTATATTTTAAAAAAATTGTTAAAGCGTTTTTTTAATTTATTAAGAAAAAATTCGAAAAGTAGTGTTTTTTCATAAAAAAATTCATTTTTAACCTGATTTGCACATCGTAATAATAAATGTTTATAGAATTTATAAAATTGTATCAATTTTTGTAGAGAATCCAGCAAAAACTTTTCTCATGATTACAAAAAAACAATTAAAAATAAAAAATCATTCAAAGTCACCATGTAAAAAGGGTTCAGGAATCATAATACCTTAAATCTCTCATTCTAAAGACATTGTTGTAAAGTCAATCAAAGTTTATTAATATTTGCAAAATTTGAGAAGATTTTCAATAGTCTTCACAGCACCATGTTTTAACTTTAATGAAAAAACTGCTTTGTAACCTGTCACCCCTCCGATTGATCCGCGTGAATATTAAATCAAACTAATCCACGAAAATCTTTACGTAATCAATTGACGCTCGCGTAGATATTACGATTAATATGAAGTCATTCCAATAATTTTTACGAGAAGTACATTTTTATTATTTGGAGTAGTATTTTTTCCATAATTATTATTGTGTTGAATATTTTTAATATATTTTTAGATTTTACTGGGAAGTTGACCGTGTGGACCTCATGGGTCGCACCTCGCGGCTTGTTTATTTTTGATTTAATTTTTTACGTAATCCTGACAAAAAGTTTTGATTGTGTTTCTACAAACATTGATTGAAATATGTAAATTTTATAAACATTGTCTACTACATTTCGCAAATCAGGTTAAAAATTTATTGTTTATGAAAAAAACCTAATTTTTTGCACTTTTTTTCTTAAATTAAAAAATGGCTCCAACGATTTTTTTAACATTCGATATATTCACACAAATGTTAATACGCGTCGATTGACATCTTAACCATGCAAATCGTATGTTTGGTTCGCGAGATATAACGCATGACAGAAATGACCTTCAAAGGGTCAAAACAGCAAATCCCCCCGACCGAAGTATCCCAAAAACTAATCAGCTCTTAAAATTGCAAGGACGCTTCAATTGACACCTTAACGAAGTCGATACGACTTTGTTTACGTAAGTTATGCTCGTAGAAAAAACTGTCCACGAACGTACGTACGTACAAACACACACACACATACATCTCCCTTTCTAAAAACACTTTATATATACTCTATAGACCTCAAAACGTAAAGAAATGTTGAACATTTCAATTTCGATTTTCGAGGCGATTACAAGAACTTCCCATATACTGGGAAGTTAATAATTGTCAAATGATTAAATCAACACTGGTTCCTAGTTCCTAAATATCTATAGTACTTCTCTATGCAGATTAAATTAACTCCGACCGTCAACAGCAATCAAATCAATGTGCATCATACAGTGACGGGCAAAAGACTACGGCAGCACCTTATATTGAGATTCTGGTTAATTGGAAGCTTCAATCAAAAATCCATTGATGCACATTTCTTCAGTTACGTAAATATACATATGTATATTATTATTGCATATTCAATGCATTTCAAATAATAACATTCAGCAAAAGCTAGGAATAACGAACCATGACATTACGTATCAAACTAATCTGATCTGCCAACAACCAACGCATCCCTAGTTTTCGGGATGCCAAATGAACTCGTCCGTTCAATGTAGAATGTTTCTTGTTTCGACCCAAGGCACAAAGATCATTGAGTGAATAGGACGAAAATCTAGTTGGTTTTAAAACTTGAAATCATTATTACACATTACGTCTGAAACTGAAAGAACATCCAAACATAAATCATTACAAATTTCACCGAAAAAACAAAAACATAAATTGCTTTATTTTGTTTCGCAGAAAATATCAAAATGAAAAATTTGATTGATTTTATTGGATTTAAATCAACGAAAATTTTCAAAAAAATTCTTGAATTTATTCAATTTACTTTAATACGATTTCCGTAGACAAAAATTATTATTACCTATTTGAATTCTTGGGTTTTAAAAATTTTTCTCAACATGGTCCATTGATTTCCAAAGATGCGTCACTCTGATTATTTTTTATCAGTAAAACATTACTTTGATTTAAAATCATTCAAGAGTGCCTGTATTAATCAACTTATTTTGGTAAGCATGTCTGAAAAAATTCGCAATAATAAATATGAAGGATTGAGCAAGTGTAAGCGGCAGATATGATATTTACGTTGTCCTTTTTCATGCCAAGCCGAGATACTCTCAGGTTTTTATATATTTTATATAAACATCATTATCTCAATCACAAATTAAGTTATTTTCGAAGAATGTGAAGCAAATTCCTTTTAATTGAAAGTGAACGGTTGCGTGATTGAAAAGCAAATTCAAACCTAAATTTAATGTAGACGTAACCTTTTTAAATCATAACAATAGATAAAAGCTTTCACAGAAAAGGACAGTTATAATATTAGACCATCAAATTTTTTTCTCATATGCAGAAAGCATGTTTGTTGTAAGCTAAGATAGATTTTTCCCTCCGAAAACTTCAAGATGTTTGTTTGCTTCACTGAATTCATTAAACATTTCGTCCACTACAGAATCTATTATTTACTTAGCCTATTTTCATTTCACATCATGCCTATCTGTCATCTCCAAAAGTCCTTTCACATTCGGCAAATATACCGAAATAATGTTTAATATAAATAGAGCATCTCAGAAGTCATCCTTTTCTACAATGGAATGGAAAAAGATATAAAAACTAACATCCTACTACATTTTACTTAAGGTCTAGTTAGAATAAACTATTTCCAGATGTTTTTAGTCGAAACTATTTCATAAGGAACCTAGAAGAATTTCACTTCGGTCACCGTCACAACGGCAGCCTTAGTATGAAAATTTTATTTTAAATTTTTTGCCATTCAAGCACAATTCCTTCTAAATTGAATTGCCGACAGAATAGAACTACTCCACACCACACATCCATGAGCACATTCATCGTGATACATTATTTCGAAAATTTTATGTATCCGCCATTGCGCCGGAAAATCGTAAAGTTATATCAGAGCTGCAAGGGAAAAAAGAAACTTTCTAAAAGAACTTTTCATGGGGCTTCACTTTTCTTCAGGCAGCTGGCTCACTCAGCCGCAATGATATTGTCCTCGCACCAAACTTTTGTAAAAACTGATGACAATCAATGGCACAGGACATCGGCCTCGGAACACCATGCTAAGGGTTAGATAAGACCGCATATAAAATGTAATCAGTATCATAGTCTGTTATTTTTATAGTTGCTAACATGAAAATTTCTCTCGTCCTTGCTCTCGTTTCTATTCCTAAAAAGACTGAATTTCAATGGACCCAACTACGTTTTTGGGTCCTGTATGCAAGTATGCCGGAAGAACTTCTTTCAGAGCCATAAATTCCAAGCACCACAATAAAACTCGCATTAATCAAAAAAAATCGTTCGGTTGGGCGCCTGATTTATGCGGAGGCCCGGTAAGTAAAAGCGAGTGTATTCGTGTAGTTGGAATCCTTGTTGCGTTCTGATGTAATGAAATTATTACCATTATGTTTTTCTATTTAGCTTCACAATCTTTGTGCTAGTGATGCCGGTCATGAGTCTGAATCGAGAAGAAATACAAATGGAGCTGAACTAATACCCGAAGAAGTGAATTTTATGGCCTTGGCCCAACTCCTATGCGCTAAGCACTTAGTTAGCAAGACCGTAAAAATATGATTTGCGAGTACGAGTCGAATGTTGCGAAATTATTCTATGGAGTGTATGAAAATTATTTGCACCAAACAATTTATAGTTAATGGATAATAAACGTAAAGGATGAGTTATTGAGAAGTAAAGTGTCGTTCGAATTTGCAGGGAACTCGTACCTGCAGGGACAGATTGTTTCCGTCTGTTCCGGAAAGGTACTTTTGCGGTGAAATCAAGCTGAAATGGTGTGTACGAGTAATGAAGTAGTAAATCAAATCATTTGTTCGAACAAATTTTTCGAATGGTGTAACAAAGTTTGGTTTCATAAAATTAGGCTCATTTTATTGAGGAAACGAAGCAGGGAAAAATATTGAATTAATTGACTTAAAAATGGTTGATGCAGACTTAACAAAGACGAACATTTCTTAATTAAGATTTATGATGGATCATACATTCAACATATCAATTGTATGTCTTAGAAACTCATTAAATATCCATAAATACATGTTGCGAATAACATTGTGAAGAATATTATATGAATGAATTGAATTGAATTGAATTGAAAAAAATACATGTTTGTTTAATTTAGATCTGTTTTACTGCTTACCGTATACATAAAACAAATCATATTATTTTATTGATCAACACATCTCCGTATACACACTTTCATTTGACAAGCTAAGGACTAAAACGTAGTACAAGAAAAATTTAGGTGCTATCAAATCACAAGACCTTGGTATCCATTTAATATGGACATATTCATTGAACTTTTACATTGCAAAAGATCCCGATTGGAAAAGACTCAAAAAAGTGTCAAAAACATCAGTCAAAGATATTCTAGTGCAGGCAACGTGAATCAGCCTAAACAAAATCGAAAGCTGATATTCATATAAAGACAGTATTTCTGTTAATTCGAGGCATTTTAAAACGGATCGTATACTTTGAGCTGTTTACATGCAATGAAACGATTTATGTTTATTCACCAACTAGAAATCAAACATTGCGAATAAATCCAGGCATACGTTATTAAAAAATCAATAAGGCTTTGGTCACACTCTGCGTCGGTCACTGGGAGAAATGATTGGAACTGGATGGGGCGTGATGGCACATTCTTCATAGATTCCTGAGCTTTATAATCATATTATTATATGTTGTGTTCATTGCACAACTCATGGAACAAAATAAAATATTTCATCAACAATGGGAGTACATTTCGGTCATTTTTTTCAAATTTTCCTGACTAAAATCGACTCCAAGAACTCCAAAACACATATCCAGACCCGATCAGACAATGGCCAGGCCTGACTTCTCGAGAAATAGTCAGGTTCAGACCAGAATAGCTTTATCAGACATTGCTAACCAGTACCATGTCACGACACGAGCAGGATATCCGGACTAGTAAAATATCAAATTAGTATCAAGCATTTCTGATCATGACCCGAGCAGGATTTCCAGACCATGAAAGAATCAAACTGTATCAGGCTTTCCTGTTTAGGACCTGATCAAACCGAAGCAAAAGTCAACAAACTAGAGTCTTAATATGTTTCTTGTAATATCGACAGCTTTTGAAATACAATGAAAGTGTATGGTATTCCCGGTTCTTTGCACTGGTGGCAAACTTCTTATTTAGTGGCCCGCCAATGTAAACTCACCTTTTTCAGCAAATTTTCGGGTCCTTTCACTCTTTTTCAGATGTCCTCCAAGGTTTCATTTGAAAACCCCTTCTCTTTTTACTTTTTGTGAATGATTTGCTTCTTTTCGTTCAATTTCTTGGCTACTGTACACCAATCACTTGAATTTCGTTTGAACCATCTCCTCTGTCAATGATTTTCATGGATCTGATGTTTGTCCCTTAAAATCATGATATGCCCTCAATAGCCTGACTATCTATGTTGACAAATGCCGCAAATTCATTATCACAAATAAACCTGATCAGTTCGGCATTCCTCACTCCTTACAAAATATTACTATCCCTGTGGCCGAACACTTTTGTGACCTGGGAGTTATTTTTGACACCAAACGAAAATTCTACCAACTCATTGACAGTGTTATGCCTAAGAAACTCGACTGTTTTTTCTAGACCTGAAACTAGTATTTAGCTGTTTAATTCTCTAATACGCAATTAATGCGAATACTACTCCTTTATATGGTTTCCAGATAGTATGCAAGGCAAAGCTTTGTTTAAATCAGTTCAGCGAAAGTTTACTCGCTTTTTAAATTCAACAGTCGTTATGTTTTCTTTAACAACATGAAACGCTGTTCCTCTTGAACTCTACAACAAGGTAGACTTGACCTTGATGATTGTTTTTTTAATCTAAACTTTTCTTGCATCTCCTCCGTCGCTCTTCTCACCTTTGCAGAAATTGATCCATCAATCCTCCAACCTGTATTTTAATTCAACTACAGAGAAACCATGATTCAATGCAATTTGGTTCTTTCGGTCAATCGTTCGTGGCATAAAATCATTAACAATGTCTTTCTAGTTTCTAATTAATCATTTAGGTCAATCGTACAGTTATAAGTTAATCATATTTCTAGCGACTGTATTACTGACGTTGCTCAATAAACAATAATAGCTAGAAAATTTAAGCTGGGAGGGCGTCCAACGAGGACTTCCTAAGAAATCAGCGATCATATCGAAATAGGTGAAAGTTCAATGGTGCGACTGAGCCTGAGGTTCGAACCCCGACATGACAAATGGGTTACAGCCATAGTAAACATGATTTCGTGTAATGGAGAAAATCGTCTTTTAGTTTATGTGAAAAATCAGCAATCTCTGAGCTGCTGATCCAACAGCAGGCACCTCATCAATGTTCCCAGATGGTCCATACGATAAATCCCTAGATTAATTTAATTTCGTCCTAAAACGTTCCTCAATATCGTTAATCAAGTCGATTGATAACTTATGGTCCCAATTATTACATATTCGAAAGAAGTAATCTACGCAGTAGATCGTATTCGTGACTTTTTTCAAAGTATTAACAGTTTTACTCAGGAGACAGGTCCATTTAAAGTGCTTCTCACAATCGAATTTTAAAATTTTTTTTTGTGGTGATACTATTTGTTCGACGCACTTAAAACTAATTATACGTATTTACGCATATGTTGAATTTGAGAATCAATTTATTTTTTGATAAGAAACTTGTGCAAGAATTTCGTCGAAAACGGTATAGTCCTGAATTTTTCCACGACGTACAACCAAACGTTTGCTGTTTTGATGCAAAACATCAAAAAGAATTTTGATAGATTTACAAGACCCATAAGTTCAATGTGAACTTCAAAAGTGAAATACATCGTGAAACTTCGAGTTGAGTTTTCATGAAATTTTTGAAAAAAAAAAGATTATCACAGTATTCAGAGCGGTTTTAGTTGACACCGCAGATATTAATATTATCAAAGGGTTTGGGGCTATCTTGTACGAGATTCGGGAAAATTCGTTTTGAAAAAATACTTATTGCTGCGTGTTCCCAATCCGCAGTATCGTTCATAAGTCAGTAATAATATTTAAGGACGAAAACCTCCAAAAAGGCATTGCTAAAATTTGTATAGGCATCTTCTTTTTCATTTCAGTTTGGTTTCATTTGGGTGATACGCATTTTTATTTTTCACGTCGGTAGAATTCTGTGTAGTTGTACTTAAAATTTTAGAATAAATTTGAAAAGTTCTCGAATGTAACCTTGTTCCTCTTGTTTTGCTTCCAGCTGCCGAACAAAAATCCTTAATCTAGCATATGAAACTTTGATCTGCACATAGCATACTTCGGAATCACGAAAAAAAATATTATAATTTAAAATTATTCTTTTGAATACTTCTTATTTCCTACTTGTTTACTCAAAAACTGACAATATTCGTTCCACGATCCTTTTCAATGGTTCATCATTCACTTTTTTTCTCCACCAAACAGTAAATCAGGGACGATAGATATTATTTAATATCATGAGATAATCAAATATTGATTTCATTATGCTAGTTAAATTTTATTCTACAATTACTTTACTGTTCATTTATGTTTGTTTAATATTAATTTTACCATTTGATGTTATACAGAGCTTTATTTTCTTTCATCATGACACAGATATGCAACCTAGTTTTCGAAAATTTCAATGACTAATGATACCAAAGATATTATCTAGAATACCCAAATTCTAGCAAATATGAATATTGATATAAATTATTGGTAGTGACATTTTAGTGCATAGTTTCACATGCTAATTTTTTACTGCCCAAAAATAATAAATCAAACTTTGATCCAAAATATGAATATGAAAACATGACATCATGTGTAATATAGCAAAAACCACTTAATTTATGACACAAATATATCTCACAAATGAATCAACATAACTAATAAACTCGAATATTAGCTGCAAAAGCCTTCGCTTAATATTCTGCTATTAAATCCAAAATGAATTTTTCATATTCGTTCTTTTATTACAAACGAAAGACTTGCCTAAAGCAAAAATTCAAACATACATGTGTATTCAATTTTATTAACATGCATATGTGGCATGAATAAAGGATGAAACATTTTATGAGTAACACGATCTGAGTAGACGCACATAACTTTCCTATTTACTTGAAATCCATATACACACATACATACATATACTCGTACATATATACTACTTTAATCATTGGCTTGGAAAATTGAAAAATCCAGTTTTCCAACGGTTAATGCTTTCAGACTTACCACAGTGCAACCACAGATGATGTTCATGTAGTTAAGGAACATGGAAGGATGCTACATCATATTTATCGTCTGGCATTCAAGTTTGCGGTTTAATACCATTAATTATGAATTCTATCTAACTATCATATCACGGAATTCGTGAGGTTGAAGTTTATATCCATTCAATTGGAAATAGTATGTTTGAGTGTAATTAAATGGAATGTTTGCTACAATTAGCCACGAGGTATTTAGAAATGTAAATGGAATTCAAAACAGTTGTATTTAACTTTGTACGATTAGATCGAAAACATTTCTGTTATATGAATCAAAATTTATACGGTAAGCCCCATAAATCCTTATTGCACGCACAGAGAACTTTTACTATCAAGTAATCAAATATGCCCAAAATTTAGTATAAATAGACAAACGACTTTTGATTGAACGTTCATTATTTTCTTAGTGAATAATAGTGATTTTTTTTTGGAAATTCTCAATGAATACCAGATGAAACATTTTTAGAAATGCTTGCTAACGATCAAGAGATCAAATTCTTGACAGGCAAAAGGAAACGCACCGCAATATAAAATCTCCTCAGACCTGCAAAACTATCATCGACTTAATTATCTAATGAGTGAGCTAATGGGATAACTACCCAAGATGTGAGATAATAGGATAACAATTTCGCAGACATATTGATACAAGAAGAATTCTTATTTTGAACTAACAGATATTTTTTTTTTGTGAATTTGCCTACTTGTGTGAAAGTCCTTTCGCTTTTAGAAATCTTGAATTAGGTTGTATTGGTGGTATAGGGTACTCTTTAGAGATATCAAACTATTATAGCTGTCAAAATTCACTGTCATTTTGTTTAATTTATTCTGACAAATTGCCATCGAAAGACTTACACCTGAATAACATCTCCAAATAGTGGAAAATTTATTTCCGCAAATCATCTTCTGAGCGCCAAACTTTTAGAGCACATCGTCCAATTTCCGCAACTCATAATCGTCCATCTGAGCAGCTTATACACAATACGATGATGCATACTGCATACTCTTTTCAACAATGTTCATCCAACACGAGCTCGTACAATGCGTATCGAAGCAGTGATCGCTGCTGTAGAGGATAGTGTGATGCCGTTCTCAACAACAACCAAATCCGTTCACTACATGAAAATGTTATGGAAACTTCTAGGACTAAAACTTTAGAAAATCTAACAAATTCAGCAGCCGAAATCATTGGACCATCGATTGTGTCGTACGTTCGGTGTATGGACTGAGAATGAGTCAGAAATTGAATCGTATTTCTACCGTCAAATCATTTTCCACGTTGCGTCCCATTTTTGGCGTAAATCGTAAATAAGTAAAATATTCGTTTTTAGAGTCCGGATAATCCTCAAAAGACTTTGAAATTTCCATCACATCCCGAAAAAGCCACTGTATGTTGCGGTTTGCATGTTGGCGGTATAATTGACCAATTTTTCCAATCTGCAGATGTAACCAAAGTAGCCGTTGATGGTGATCGCTACCGACAAATGATTCGTATTTTTTTGATTCGCAACATAAATATAAATTGTCTGAGGAGCAAATGGTTTCAACAGGAGGACACAAACACCACACAATGCGTAAAACTATTACTTAATTGGGTCGAACCTTTGATGAACGAATCATCTCAAGACATTGACTTGTGGAGCATACGTCAAATAACTTGTCTCTGCCTTAGACGCAATCGTTATGATTATATGCTAGAATTTATTTTTAAACACTAAACTCCTTAAAATTTGCAAGACAGTAAAGTCAAAAAATAAGCCATTTCAATAATGCATCTGTGTTTTATTTGTTTAAAATATTTATGCCTCTAAAGAAACGCCCTTTATTACAAAAGCGAGAATCTCTCGAGCATTAACATGAAGCTCCTACTTAAAAACCTGCTCAGTAGCGAATTGTATGGCAACATCCGATAGCTTCTTAAAAAATTTGTTTGGAGGAAACACCCATCGTGGTTTTTCCACAATTTATCACTTTAATTGGTGCGCCAATGGTGAAACTGAGTGTTCAAGTGCAAGAATCGTTTTACCAAAGTCATTTAAAATGATCTTAGACGTGATTTTTCTTACCGACATATTCAAGAATGTCGGCGGCATACATCCGACGGTTTCCATTCTTAAAAATAACTGATCGCACACAGAATGTTTGCAAGTAAGCGAAAAGGAAGCAGTTGTCGCTATTCCAATCAACAAAGATACTTACAAAAATTGTTCAAGAAATCAAATGGGACAGAAACATCAAGTATAAGACACGCCAACGCCATTCTCCGAAAATCATTTGAGGTTACATTTTTTTGATGCCCGAAAAAATGGGTATAAAGTTACTGCTATAAAATAATATAATCCATATTAACATAAAACATAAAAAAATCTTTCCACACAGATAAATTGTAATTTTTTTGATCAATTTAAAAAATACGAAGGAAATAATTCAAAAATAGCATAGATATTAATCATCACGTTGAATTATTTGACTTCAGCGGATTTTTCGTCCCTGTAAAGCTTTGTGTGAAAATTACATATTTTGATTTTTTTTTATTCAGGAGGTAAAAACGGTTACACATTGGCCATTTTTAGTTCCATTGAAAATCGACTATAATACGAAAGTCACCACCTTCACAAATTTACCAAGCGTTAGAGTAAGATAATAGGAAAAAAGGCAATTTTATTGAAAATTGCGTTAAAATCTGTTTCAAATAAATCAAAACCAACACCAGTTTTCAAAAGCACTTACAAAATAGAGCTCCATTGTAAGATTTGTTAGTTGAAATTCGTGTTGAAAAAACATCAATTCGCACTTGAAATTAATCTCGGACATGAACTTTGCTCTACTTTATATTAGTCTGTGCACTTAACCTTTTATTTGAATGAATTTTTTCCCACGTTCTTCGGGATTTTTCCCTAAGCCCATATTGTTTATAAAAAATCATTGCTTTTCTTTAACACTATTTAAAAACCAGTGATTTTATATTAACTTCCCAAATGTCCAATATTTGTAACTCGTACACATAAACTTAAAAGTTCCGAATATTACTGAAAAATACAAGAACGAAACTAACCTCTCGTTTTTCGTTATCATCATCTGATCCTGCAAATGTTTTTTGTCTTCATGAAGACAGATTTTCTTATCACTTGTAAAATCGCTCTATCTTTCTCTCATTTTTCTTTTTCGTCCCAGAGGATTCATTCAGATGGACATCAACTATTTCAACTTCTTCACGCTTTCCGTTTGATTAATGATATTTTTGGCCTTAGTGATCATTAGTTTGATTCTCAGCACCATAACATCCGGTTAAACTTGCAGCTTGACTTCCATCAACGTTTACATTACGGAAGTAACTATTTCGCATCATCTTTACTAACCCACACAAGCATATTCGAGCTTGATAGTCCCTTGACCTTTTTCTAGGCTGTTTCACAAAACTTCTGTACCATACGAACAAAAGTCATTAAGACATCGTCGTCAAAGCGTCTACCATAATGTTTTCAAGCTACAAAAGCAATATCCTTAAAAAATGCTAGTGCTGAATAAGACCATATTTACTGTAGCCTCTTTCGTTCTCCACCAAAATTACCCAAATCTTTTGTGCATAATCTACTGTCTCTCAACGACAAAAAATAAAATTGAATCTGTGAAAATCGCAGCTGGAGTCCATTTAAATAGTCCAAATTCATTTTTATGCCACTATACCGACCTGATATTGTTCAAAATGTCTGAGGAAATTCTAGTCTCTCCCCTTCGCTCATCATATTGAATTATGTCGTAGCCACCCTCGTTATGACACTGCAAAATCACCCATTCCGGATTTTTACCTTTCACCCTCCGCCTTTAGATACAGGTATGCCAATCACGTTGACGTTAACGGTTTGGTCACGTTCTAAATTTCGCCGTCCTTAATACCATTCACGAGGCAATGTTTGTTCTATCTCGGCCACGACGGATCGCATTCAGAGCGACGAATTATTATTCAAGTTCCTTTGAAAAAAAAACCCGCTAAATGACCAAAGACCTGCTGGAATCGTGTAGGGCTATTCCAGATATTGGTCCATTTAACCTAACCATATTTCGCTCTCTGCTTCGGCTTCTGTTGCTGACCTACTTAAGTGAATGGTCCTTTTCATGGCTTGCGGGCACAAAAGCACACAAGGCCAAGTCCTGGTTAAATGTCGACTGTTTCGAATGGATATAATTGAAAGCCTCCAGTGGAGCGTGAGTGCGTTTACTCGGAATGTTCAATGTATTATGTCCTCGCACTGAAACTTCTCTGGCCGGCGGTTAAGGGTGGTATAGGCAGACGTAAAGTTCATATTGCAAGGCTCTAGAAAAACACATACTTGATAACAGAACAGGCAAATATAGTGCTTTTGACTAGCTACTTGCATTTTCTTTGCTATCCAAACCTATTGGAAAGTCCATGGGTTAAATGCGTTTAGATTATTAAATTGTATCCATGATTATTTTAAACTTGGCTTTCTTGTCAGTTAGTTCTATGGAATTTGGCTTTCAATTGGTGGTTCTGGTTCGAAATCATTGGCCAATAAAATAAAATTTATGTTTGTAATGCAGGAAAATATGCCGAAAAATGCTCACAGGAGATTCTTTCAACCGCAATTTATTGTAAATAGGTTTCAATAAAAACACAGACATCTATCAACTCTACAACCCCAGATAATATTTGCTAGCTCAGTCCACCCTCGATTCTGACTTTTTCATTGGCCCCAATAAATCCTACCCTTGTCGCGCCTGACTTCAGCATCAACTCGTCCTTTTGGAAGTCACATCGTGTACCCACAATGTCAACGCCTATGTACATACACAGGTGAATATATTTATGGGAGTTGGGTGTTCCAGTCGAGCGCAATGAACCGTCATCACCACTTGGAGGACCCGGCAAAAATTAAAATAATTCAACGGTATTCCTGCACTTTACATGCAGGTCAGGTACAGTGGTTCCCACGGCTTTTTTCATCGCCAATCCCACCCTAACCACAGATGGCGAATATTTATGTGTTCCACCTGTCCCGGTGCGTAACCACCCAATGTGATTACCATTCGAAATCAATTTTCCCGTCCAAATGGAAATCTAATGCGACCATAGGCATGTCCTTGCGTTGTCATTTTCTTCATATAGAAAAAACAATAAGTAAGAAATAAATTGGATTAGTTTAAAGATAAAGACATAAAGATTGCCGAACGGCTCAGCCGATTGCTTATAAGAATACCAATGAAGGATGTGAGTTAGGTGCTCGACGATGTTTGTCGATTTTCATTTATTTATTTTGCTCGGGGTGACATAAAATCCTTGAAAAAGGGTTTTCAGTTCACTCATGCGTGTGTACTTACTTCCGTGAATAAACAGTGAAAGTACAGCGTTTAGCTTTTAGGGGCTCCACAATGATTTATATGATTGTTGAAAACTTTGCGAAAGAGGCAAAAGTCACAGGATGTTTATGTTTGCTTAGCAATATGTGCTCTAATAACAACTTGTGCCTATATATAACTGTTCGGGTGGAATTAATTATGTTTTGCTAGAAGTTAATCACTTTAAGTTGAACAGTCAGAATACAATTTCCAAAATCAGGTACCATTGAAAAATTCAACATTGTACCTCGTTCTTCCACTTTCAAAACTCATCCTTTGTCTCGTACATATCTGAATACAAATTGATTCAGTTTTTAATCCTCTTCCCTACGAAAAGTTTCTATTTTCTTCCCATTTCGCCAGAAGCAACTAATGAATTAATATTGGATTGTATCAGTTGATTACGATTTAATTGGCTCTCAAATTTTACTTATCGCGAACTTTTTCAATGACAAAGATTACACTTGTAAACAATGTCCTTGGTATCCTTGAAAGTAAAATACCAGAAAACATTAAAGAAATTAAAGCAACGGCTGCCAAATCGTCGTAAATAACGCAATGTTGATTGTACAGGAGCATGAACATTTGATTAACTGCGAAATAAGTAGAGCAGAGAATTTAAGTAGCGAATCTAGTCCAAATGAAACAATGGCAATTAAATTAAATTGAAAATAAAAGAAAAGGCACTTGCTGATTGGTATTTCTTTGATAACAATGAAGCAAATGAAAAAAGACACATCAATGAAGAATCTTTCGTTGAAATTGACCTTAAATATTTGAAGCACTCAGTATTTGTCATATCAAATATCTTTTTGTAATTTTTCAAACTGTTGTAGCCTTTTGATTTCATTTTATTTTCCATCAGTGACTGCGAAAATATTCGGAAGATTCCTTTAATGAAATTGAGACAGTGAGTTGGATTTTGTAAATTTATTTGTTGTCATTTTTAAGGATTAATTGACTGCTAGGAATGAGCAGTGAATGTGCAAGGATAATGGCTGTAAAATTAATTTGATGAATATTTTTTTAATAAACTAAATTTCAATATATAATTACAGATAAAATAAAATGTATACCTTTATACACTTAATTTCGTGTTAGTTAGAACTCAATTGAAAAAGATTAAATTGAAACGAAAACATTTTCAAGCATAATAACCTAAATATTTCTCTTGAGAGAACTTTTGATTTGTTGAACTGCCATATTTATCATTGAATTGTCAAACACATTTGACATTTGCAGTTATAAGCTCGATTCAAATGTGATCATGAAGAGATTCACAATCGAATGACATGTGAAATGCAGCATCGTTTATTAGCAAATATCTTAGGATTTCCACGGTTTCGTCCTATTGAATTGATTTGAAGTCAAACTCATTTTTGCGTAGATGGTTTTGTCAATAGAGAAGACAATGGGAGATGGAAACATTCCCTTATAATATTCACTTGGTCGTCAACATTTAATTGAGCAGTGCACTAACAATAGTTGTATCTTAGTGTTATTTAAGCGGGATCAGGATCTTTGCATCTGCCTTACTTTTGCTGTTCGTGATCGTTTCCGTTAAGTGATTTTAAACGTGTCAGCTGTCAATTTTTTGTAAAATTATTATTTACTTCGAAATTAAATGACGGCATATTTTAGGCAACTTATTTTTCATGTGGCTTATGTGGCTGATTGTAATTGGCTGCTTAATTGACCGGAAATATATTTAACTTCTCAGTGTATGGGAAGCTCCTGTAATCGATTCGAAAATGTAAATTGAAATTTTCAAAAATTCCTTTAGTTTTAAGGACTCTAGAGTATTTTAAAAGTATTTTGTTTTTGAGAGGTCTGTGTGTGTACTGACGTACGTATATTCGTGGTTTTATTTTTCTGCCACGATATCTCACGAAACGAAAGTGGAATCGTTTTTTTTTTTTTATATTGTCAATCAAAACATATTGACGATGAAATAGTTTCTATTGTCTTTCGATGCTTCGAAACTCATTTTTGTCACTCGCGATATTTTGCGTTGTACTGACGTTGCCAAGGTGCAAAGTGAAATGCATTGACAATTGCTCAATGTACTGTTGAAATGAAGCCCGAATCATCCCTACATATGCTAAATAATTCGATTTCGATCTAGGCTGCTTTCCTTTTGTCACGTCGAAACTCCTCAAAGCTCAAATCTACAATCATCTTAACGCCTCATTAATTCTATATACACCACAGCTTACGGCCGTGCTTTCAGCTACATCGCTCATGCCTGAAACTTCAAAAATACTATGTGTTCGGCCTATTGCTACAGCAGCACCAAAAACTATGCATCTATTACATTGGAATGCCAAGGCAACGACTGCAGGATCATTCATTTCTGACATTTTCGTCGCCATTTGTCCAATCTCTTATGGTTGTGAAAAATGCATGGCTACACGCTAACGCTAACTATTTACAAAGTTCTAAAAAAAAACTAATTTGTTCAGTCTTTGCATTTAAGTGGCAGTATAAAATTACAATAATATATTTAAAAAATATCTTGTGTAGTATAGAAAGATATTTAACGCAAAAAATATACAAAATATTTCTTCCAAATTGCCTTCAATAGAAAATAAATTATATTACACACTTGTTGATGTATGAGTTACTTCTAGCAGTTGCAATGTAAAAATTTTATAATATTCATTTCCTCTAAATCTATGCAATGAAACATGCAAAAGTCTGCACAGACATTTGAAAAGTCTGCATAAAGGTAACAGTCTGGTAACAACTTTTAGGTTTTAAACTACAAAAAGACATAGGCTTGAAAGTACGAGGGTGGGGTGAAAACTCTCCGGCTTGACCAAGAGATGGCGCCACTAGGTCTACTTTTGGAGTGGCGTACTACAGTACCATTCCTAGTGAGCTTGTATGTACAGTTTCAGCCCAATCGCTACGTTAGTTTGCGTTTGAGAGCACAGTGCACGAGACGCTTCCATTGTTTTCGTGAAAATGGAAAAAGTGGAAAAACGTTCTGTCATCAAATACTTCTATTTGAAAGGCTTTACACCAAAATAAATAAAAAAAGAGATGGATTCAGCACTAGCAGATTCCTCCCCATCATATTCAACTATTAAGCAGTGGGTTTCTGAATTTAAAATGGGTCGGGTCGTTGAGGTCACAACTTCAGAAATAATTGAGAAAATCCATCAAATAGTGTTCGAAAACCGCAGGTTGAAAGTGCATGAGATAACTGAAACCTGTAGGATGTCACCTGAACGTGTGCGAAATATTTTGCACAGCCATTTGAGCATGGAAAAGCTGTGTGCAAGGTCGGTGCCGCGTTTGCTAAGGCTCGACCAAAAACTGATTCGAAAAATCATTTCTACCGACAATTTGGCGCTGTATAGGCGTAATCCAAACAAATTTTTGCACCAATTCATAACTGTTGATGATAATTGGGCCCACCATTACACTCCTGGAAATAAAGAACACTCAAAACAGTGGGTTGGAAAAGGGGAACCAACTCCAAAGCAGGCAAAAACAATTTTATCGGCAAACAAGGTTATGACTACTGTTTTTTGGGGTGCGAGAGGATTTATATACATTGTTTACCTTGAAAAGGGTAAGCCTATCACTGGTCAATACTACGCAGAGTTATTGCAACGTTTGAAGCACGAGGTGCAAATCAAACGACCTCATTTGGCGAAGAAAAAATTTTGTTTCATCACGATAACGCACCAGCTTATTCGTCAATTGTTACCATGTCCAAAATCCATGAATTGAAGTTTTAATTCATGCCGCATCCTCCCTACTCTCCAGATTTAGCCCCCAGCGACTATTGCCTGTTTCCTTACCTCAAAAAATGGCTTGGCGGTAAAAGATTTAAGAGCAACGAAGAAGTTGTAAATCAGTATTTTGCGGAGCTTGACAAATCTACGTTTAAAACTGGTATAACTAAATTAGAACACCGTTATGAGAAATGTATCAGTGTTGATGGAGATTATGTTGAAAAATAAAGCAAAAAAAAAATAAAAACATCGTTTTTCTTGGTCAGCCCGGAAACTTTTCACCCCACCCTCATATTTCCATGTTTCATGAAAATTTCTCTAGGTAAGCAAATTAAGGAAAAGTATATCACATAAGAAAAATATCTACAAATTAATTCTGTAAAGAGTATTACATAAATTTTCTCTTTACATAACTTTTTCAAAACATTTACACATGTGAAGTTATATGAATACTATAAATGTGTTATCTCCTATGAAATTCTCATAAAATGATGAATCAAAATTTATTAAATGAATTATAAACATATTTTGGTTCTCTTAACACCTGTTTAAAAAGAGATTGACGAGCAGAAAGCAGTAAAACGACAAGAAATTATTGGGAATAAATTATTCGGTGATTTCAATTAAATTTTAAAAATAAATTGGCCAAATCAACATATGGTTTCAGCTGTACAGCTTGCTTTCCTTCTCGAAGATCTGTTAATCATAATTAATCCCTAATCTCTTTCACATTTCATTGTGAACTACTAAAGAAAATATGAATCTACATATACTTCAACTAGTCATTGCTCTAGTTTAACAATTAAACTCTGTAGTCCCCATCTTTAAACTCTATACTCCCCATTTGTCACAGGCTGAAATGTTTACATCAAACATTCAAATGGAATGTATTGTTTGATCGGAACTCTGTAAGAGGCTTTGTAGTATGTACTTATCGATTTAGATATTGGATTTGTATCAACCATATTCTGAATTGTTTATTTCTTCTCCCACGTATTAAATACTGGATCAATACAAAATCCAGCCTTCTTACGGATTTCTTGCGAATTTCCAAATGATTCTTCAAACAAACCTTTGGTGCAGACGAATGGTTACAAGCACTCATCAAATCAAATATCAGTAAATACGTAAAACTTTCTGAAGAATATTTCCATTGAATTTTGTCATAAATAAATATTTTAGTAGGATTGGACTATTGAGCGTTAATGTAACCTTACACTTTATCCTGAAACAAGGATTGTTAGATAGTACCAAATAATCTTGAAATATAATAATAGCTTCTCAAATGCTAATTTATTTATTCGAAGCGAAATCGTTTATAAATTCATGCTAATAAGTTGTTGACTTTCTTGTCTGTAAAGCAAATCGTCCGTGAAAATATCTTTGTACTTAGATTTTCCATGAATTTCTAAACCATTTTGTTTATTTATTTTATAGACGTAACAAACGGTGGAATGGATGGACCAATTGACGCCTTCAATTCGTTGAATGATGATTTTGCACCTCCCTATATCAGTCCTAGATGGAATGAGCCATATTTTGATGCATCGACGCCCAAAAATATTACAGCTCTTGTTGGAAAATCAGCATACCTTAGCTGTAGAGTTCGTAATTTAGGAAATAAGACAGTGAGTATTTTTGTATTTCGCATGAATTGTTTTTGTAGTTTTATTTGCTTGAGTTCTATATACTTTTATATTTTGAAAAATTGGTACAAGACAGAAAAATATAAATTTAAAATACTTTGTTTATAGTGCTCAACTACATCTATTGAAAGTATAACAAACATGCAGGTTAATTTTTCGTTGAGAAAAAATTAGCTTAAATAAAAATAATAAATAGCCATGAGCAGAAAATATGTTGGCTATAGCTTTCCCCGACATTTCTGCTACAGTTTCCCTTTAATAGTAAACACAGTGTTTAGGTAGCAATTAATTTTTAGTCAAAAATTTATTTTTGATTAAATTTTTAAACTAACGTGCGGTATTTGAGTTCATTTCATTTGATGAATAGACGAAGGAAAAACGTGTATCTCATTCCAAAAAAAAATTAACATGTCGCCAGGTACAACGCTTAAAGTCCACACGTGCAACTTCCCATGAGTATGAGTATCCTATGTATATAAATATTAAAAATATTAGAAACAATAAGATAAAAAATAATTATAATAATTATAATACTCTAAATAATAATAACGATAAGAACTCATTGCATTACGTGGAATATATGAATAGGCTTTCAGTTTAAAGGAATCAGATTGAATCCTTATCCGAAAGGGGTTTTGAAAAATTTTGTTTACATAAGTGGCTATTTTCATAGTAACGCTTCAAAGACAAAATGACGTAAGCGAACATTTAGATGAAATGTTATTGAATGCAATTTTGGTTTCTACGCCCATTGTGGCAGTTGCATCCGAAGTTTCCATAATAGTCCAGTTGAATGGTAGTTCAACCGTGCATTTTGGGATCGCAGACAGATTTTTTATGGTAATGTGTGGCAAATTCAACAAAATTAAGTTCAAGTTTCTGTGGACGCAGCTCTAATCATCTTGGCTACATTTTGAAAAGAAGAAAATTTAGGATACCTCCATATCTCAAAAACCCTGGCTCTCACCAAAGTTGTGTGTGGCAAACATATGTCTAATTTAATTTGCAACCACTTTTGCATACAATACATTGAAGTGGTATCATTAATAAAAAATTAGAAGCCAAAGCAATGCCCGAAAAGAGGAGCAGATCATCTTTTGAGCGCCACAACTTCTTCGTTTTCAGATTTATTGCGAAACATGTTTTGGATCTGTTTTCAGACAATTTTGTCACAAGCCATTTGCGTTGTGTTTGTTTTAACTATCGTTCCCTTGGTGGAATTATTGCATCCTGTACGGGGATAATTCACATGAAAAACGCATTTTTGAGCCGAATAAACGGCTCTCGGAGAGTATTCTTTTTTTTTGGGATACCTCAGGGAACGTTTGGGTCGCTCATAAAAATTTCGCCAAAAACATGTTGCCTTTCTGCTCGGTAGTTTGTTTGCACTATTGTGATGCAACTTGCTTGAATCAAGAACTTACTATCTATTTATATGATAATCATATCTTATTTTCCAGAAGATCTTAAAACATGTACTATGTAGCAGTGGCGAGGGGTGAAAAATTACTGTGGGTAAGCCGCTTACTATTTGAGAGACATGGACCCTTAACAGACAAAGCAGTATATTATGAGCATATAGTGAAATACTATCGTAATCATTCTTTCTATTGCAAAGCATCATGTTTTGTTTACAGCTTACTGTAAGCCATGGATACTTTTCATAAAGAGAGCAATGAAAATGCTTCGAAAACCCATCTTTCGGCTTATAAATAATTTTGTGCTCAAGTTTCACTCGCCCCATTTGAAATGCCCTCTGTTTCTGATCAAAACTTAATTTAAAAAATGGTGTTTCTTCTGTCGTCAAAAAATTTGTAAGGCAGAAATCTACATTAAAAGACATATTAAAATTTAAAAAAATCACCCACAAGAAAATCTGCAATAAGTTGAAAATAACACTTTACCACTTTCACAATTTCACAAAAACAATCAAATAACAATAAACTCTTTTCACGTTCGGTAGCTTACTAGTAGAGCTTACGTGAATTTCCTGCTACAACAATCAAGGTATAAGCATATAGACTATTCCAACAGTATGTTTTTCTAATTGGGAGTTTTCGATGATTTTCTAGCATCAATTTTCACAGCTGATTCGCAAGCCGGGAACGCTACCGGCTTTTTGATTTGTTTCCATATCCTATTGAGGAAAACCGAGCTGCCATTCCAACAAACGGGAGTTGAATGCCCACGGCACCTTAAATTATTGAAAATGAAGAGAATGGAGTATGATGTAATAAACACTGAGATGCTATGTAGGTTGATGTCAGTCTTCATATAAAATATATAAAATCTGACATAAGATAAAGGAAAATTGTATTCTGAAAAAAATCTCTTTCAAAGTTTTAAGAGGTAACCCTACTCTAGAGACCCCGTTTTTCATGATTTTCCGCAAGTAAATAAATTAAAAAACACCAAATTCGCTTATAGTAGTAGATTTTATAGCTCAAAATTTTCAAAAACAAAATATTTTTTTTCCAAAATGACGGTCACAGGACCCCGTATTTGACTGTTGTGTGATCCACCTTTAAAAGTTACCGGTAACTTTTCTCTCGAACGGTTGCTCCTAGAACAAACAACTAAATTTTTCCTAGAAGTGCATACTCATAGCTAGTGAAGTACGTAGGAGTTTTTTTTAAAACTCATTTTTAACAATATGGCGCTGTTTTGAAAAAAAACGATTTTTAACAAAAAATTTAGCCGTAAATTGTTTATAAAATTAAAAATAAGCAATCAATCAAAAAATCCCGACGCACTTCACTAGATTTTGGTATTTATCCCGTTCCAACATAATCTTGCCGGTAAGATTGGAAACAGTGATTCTGAGGAAAACGCGTTTAAAGTTTTTGTAGCTGTTAAATAGTCAAAAACATAAGCGTCTTAGGAGCGACATATATTGGCCTGAAACTATAAATACCTCACGTGATGTAGGTAACAAGACTACTTATTATCCCGAGGGGTATATCGGAGCAGCTGCGCCCAGCGGCGCGTGATTCACCGGCAGCGTGCGCGGGGCTCTGTCACGTGGTGCAGCAAAGTCGCTCAGTTAGTCCTTTAGAAATTTTTCCACGCTATAAAACTTCCGACATCTCATTTTTATGACCCTAAATCAAAATTTAAGCCAAGACAAAATTGGTTTTTTGGAAAATCCTAGAGTAATGTTACCCCTTAAGTGAAAACTGATCATAAAAAATTGTATGCTTTTGTATGCATATGCTAGTGAAATTAAAACTCATACTTCCAAATATAATACTTTCACATCAATAATATTTCCATGCAAGCGTTTTCTATAATTATTCAATAAAAATATTTAGACTACTATCAATCCAAGTACTGCTTATCGTCATTAATTGGTTCGCAAAGAAATGATCAGGATTTTTAAGTCTATTATTTTAAATTTGTCAAATATAATTTCGAATCATCGAATTAACTATTTGAAAACTTGATGATATCCTTTCCTCAACATGTTCCAGAACAAATCTTTACAAATATCTTATTCGTAATAGCTTTGTCCTACACTGATCAGCAGTCTGAAATAAACTATTTCTGTGTTGAAAGCATTTCAATGCGCATCCTATCCGTCTGTTCCTATAGAATTTTTCCACCAAGAAAAGAATTCTCTTTACAACAATACCAACTTCCTAGCTTTATTAAATCCACTCGAAACATTTCATAAATCCTCAAAAAGTACTTTCTACAGATCAGCCGAATGTACTCAATCTAAGAGTCGTCCTAACTCCATACCATGCCAAGGCTTGTCCTTGCTCATCATTCATCGTTCAGTTCTTTGCTTGCTGAGTCTCTATGAAAGCGTATCAACATATCAGGATGAATGCAACTGTAAAGTAAGCCAAAAGGATATTATGTTACGTTTTGAATTCAATTTGAAAATTTCCTTTTGAACGAAGTGACAAATGTAGCACTGTATCATATTTACCTGAACAAATACGATTCGTTTTTGATATGACTTCAACAGATCTGAAAGGATGATTTTTCTGGTAAAATCAACAGTAATATTGATTGTGCTTTTCGATTTGCTTTTATGATTGGAATGTAGGAATGACAGGATATAGTAGGAACCATAACAAAACCAATTGAAAGCCAGAAAAATATCAAAGAAAAATTGAAGCGGTAATTTAGGCAGATTTGCAATATGTTTCACTATTCAGACTGAACTATAAATTCGATAGAGCTAGTTATAGCCTGTAGGTGGGTTGGTTGACGTGGCAGCCCTCTTTATTAAAAAATTTCTCACTTAGGCCCCAAGGCCATTGTGATACCACCAAAAGATTAAGATGGCACTATAACCTAGCTGCTCAGAGCAGTTGACCTGCTGTCTCGGCTCAGTTGGGAGCCAATTCAAAAGCATAAACAGTGCCTTGTCGGGATAGTGCGTTAGGCACCGGTGATTGCAATAGCTGCAATCCTTCTGATCCTCTTTAGTAGGTTTGTATTGGATATTTTTAATAAAAGAAAATGCGAAAACTTAGGGTTTTTTTTCATAAAAAATATTTTTTAACCTGATTTGCACAACCCAGTAATGAATGTTTATAAAATTTATACATTCTTATCAGTTTTTGAAGAGAAACCGGCAAAAAAATTTTCATGATTCTGAAAAAAACTCAATAAAAAATAAAAAATCATTCAAAGTTTCCATATGAAAAGGGTTCTTCCGAATGATGTTGCCTTACATCTTTTATTCTAAAGACATTGTTGTAAATCTCAATCAAAGTTTTAAAATGTTTGGATAATTGGATCCCTAGATCTCCCAGATCCCCGGATCCCTCGATCCCCTGATCCCTCGATCCCCTGATCCCTCGATCCCCCGACCCCCAAGATCTCCCGATCTTTCGATCCTCCGGATCCCCCAGATCCCCCAGATCCCCCGATCCCTCAATCCTCCCGATTCCCCAGATCCCCCAGATCATCTGATCCCGCAGATCTCCCGATCCCCCAGATCTCCGGATCCTCCGATCCTTCGATTTTCCGATCCTCCTGGTCCCCCGGATCCTCCGATCCCTCGGTCCCCTATATATCTTGGATCCTCCGATCCCCGATCCTTCAATCCCCCACATCTCCCAGATCCCTCGATCCCCGGATATCCTGGATCCTCCGATCCCCAGATCCCCCAGATCCCCGGATCCTCCAATCCCCGACCCCCACGGATCCCCGGATCCTCCGATCCCCCAGATCCCCGGATCCTCCGATCCCCCAGATCCCCGGATCACTCGATCCCTCGACCCCCATCCCCCGGATCCTCCGATCCCTCGATCCCCGATCCCTCGAACCCCCGGATCCTCCGATCCCCTTGATCCGCCGATCCCTCGATCCACGATCCCCCAGATCACCGGATCCTCCGATCCCCCAGATCCCCCGATCCCCCAGATCCCCGAATCCCTCCATATTCGTCGCGGTGACGATGGTAAATCATTATCGCCTATCTACGCTGTAAATTATTCACATCTGAATCTGTTTAATTTATAAATTTGTATCAATTTTTGTAGAGAATAACCAGCAAAAACGTTTCGCGTGATTACAAAAAAAAATTATATAAAAAAATAAAAAATCATTCAAAGTCACCATGTAAAAAATGTTCATACGAATGATTATACCTTAAATCTCTTATTCTAAAGACATTGTTGTAAATTCAATAAAAGTTTAAAATATTTGCAAAATTTGAGCAGATTTTCAATAGTCTTCACAGCACCATGTTTTAACTTTAATGAAAAAGCAGCTTAAATTTTGAAAACCAATACAAATCAAATCAAATTTACAATTGTGGTAATCAACGTTTTGATTGGTAAAATGTTTTGTAGTCAACACTTTTTGAGATCACATGCTTTGAAAAGCTTTCATCAAATAAAAAATTGCAGTTTTTAGGAGTTTTGTTCTTTAGTATTCGTAAGATTTCAATTACTTCCTTCATCATTTGTAATACATATATTTTACTTTTTTCATGCAATTGAACCTTTTTTTGACTGCATATACAATGTTTTCAAAACCAACAGAGAATAAGAAATAATTATTAGTCTCATTGATGTAAAATCGTGAAAAAATACAAATTCAGTGATTATGCCGAAGTGCTGGCAATTTTGACCGCATCTATTCAAAATGGCCATCACGCGCCAAAATCTCTTCAGTGGGTGTAATAACAAAAACTGCATTCATTTTTGCTAGCGGTCTTTTATCCTTCAAGCATCGATATGAAAATAACAAATAACGTAGAAAAGGCTTTGTAACCTGTCCCCCCTTCCGATTGATCCGCGTGAATAATCAATCGAACCAATCCACCAAAATCCTTACGTAATCAATTGACGCTCGCGTAGATGTTACGATTAATATTAAGTCATTTCAATAACTTTTAGGAAAGGTACATTTTTATTATTTCAAATAGTATTATTTCCATAATTATTATTGTGTTTAATATTTTTAATATCTATGTAGATATTACTGGGAAGTTAACCGTGTGGACCACAAGGGTCGCACCTCACGGCTTGTTTTTAAAAAATATCAATTATTGTTGGTTTACATTTACAAGATATAGAATTGCATACATTACGGTTTTATTTGAATAATTCTTGTCGAGGTAACTGCTAGGATCACGTTTGACTCGAAATGTTCTCCGAATTCTGATTCTGATTGATTCAATATTAAAGTCGTTCCTGATCTATCAAAAAATTGATAGCCATAGAATTTCTTCCAAGGACTCAACTGCAAATTAAAACTGAACCAATACAAGACGAACTAATGTGTAGATATTAATATTTTGTGGCATATTACGAAAAGTTTATATTTCTGCGATAACTTCAATTTTACAATTTCCTGTTTTATTTATCGTTTGCAGGTCTCGTGGATTCGCCACAGGGACATACATATTTTAACAGTAGGAAGCTACACATATACGTCCGATCAACGATTCCAAGCAACGTATCATAAGGAGAACGAAGACTGGACACTGCAAATCAAGTGGGCCCAGAAACGCGATGCGGGGGTGTACGAGTGCCAAATCTCTACTCAGCCAGTTCGAAGCTATTTCGTACAGTTAAACGTAGTTGGTAAGTCGTTAATACCACTTTGCACAACAACATCTAACTCTATACCATCTGCAATCATGACCATGGTGGAAGGAGTAAAGTGAAAGAATTGTAACCTTTCCATTTTTTTTCTAAGCGCAATTTTATTCGAATAAAAGTTTACTACATCCTAACGATTTCTCTCAATGAGCACTTAAGTTACGTTGCCAGGCACACACACTCACCAGAGCAGCGTCTTGCATATATGTAAGATTTCTGAACAACGCTACTCGCTAGCAACGTCTAAGATGTTGCGACAGGAACCACGACTTCGTCGATGGGCAGGCGAAAGTTTTGCTATTGCTAAAAGTTCCGCACAAGATTGTTTCATGCATTATCGAGAGAAGGCACTAAATAAGTGGTGGTTCCGAGACTGGCACTGCACTGGTACCAGCAACGCCTGTAGCACCAACATTAGTAATGTGATATAGTCGCTAGTTGTTGGCTGCCTCCACTTCTTATATCCTTCCGTCCCAGCATCCTTCCAAGTTTGCCGCAAGAGTAAGTTCGTAAAATATGAGTGCATTCTGAACTTGGCAAAGTCAAGCATACCTCTCCTGTATTGTTTGGGAAAAATTGATTTTGCTTTTGAGAAATATGAACAAGAAATTCGTTTTTGACGTAATTTCGTTTTGCTGTGTGTTCGCTCTTCGTGTTCTGAAAGTTTGAGTGCACAGCAAATAGGATAATTGCTTGAGAATTCGAAGAAAAACGAGATGTCAAGAGTCCTTGACGTTATAAATGCTTGGTGTGTGATAATAAGAATAACGTTTCAGTCGTTTCAATGTCATTTTTGCCATATGACTATAATATTTTTTTTCGATATCCTAAGCGACACAAAAGAAACTTATTCAGTTACCAATGTCAATATCAATTAAAAACAATATCGTTTCCATCACGTATACAAAACAAGAGTTCTTAATTACAAACGACATATGATACAATGCTTACTGTCACATATTGGATCCTAGCCGAGCCAAGGCAATAGACATTACATCTTGACGGGATCAAAAAAAAATAAACCATCCGGAATAGACCTTTTTTCTCCCATCGAACTTGTTGCCAACAACGAGCTGATGTTAATGAATTCGAATCAAATGGGATATAATCCATAAAGCGTTTAATCCTCCAGGGAATTATTTCGTGTATCCAATGAATATCGAAAACTGTTGGTTGGCTAATAGCTACGGGAGCTTAGTTTTTTTTCGCGGAAAAGGCAAACGTTCAAACACTATACGCCTAAATTTGGCCGACGACTTCCCGTGGTGTGTGATTGGATTTATTAATTTTATGATTCTAAGGACCATTGAAAACAATTCTCAAAGTTTTTTTTTTGTATTTGATTGGATTTGTCGGTAGCATGACATTATTGGATTCTTTAAAACGGATGTGGACCAATATGGTATAAAAAGTTCAGATCTACATCATAGCGAAATAATTTTATTTTCAAAACATTTAATTTTTGAGCTTCACCATGGAAGTTTTTTGTTAGGATATTGATACTTAAACTTGTAAAATTTTAAAGTTAAAAACTTTTAGTCATTTGACAAATTATCGGAAAATTACTTTCACGTCCAGTCATAGGCAAGCAAGCTTGCTCAGTAAAAAAAAACAATAAAAAGTTTAAAGGTAATATCAGTCGATATCATTATTTTTAATTAAAACTAAAATGACCAAAATAATTTACTACTTATATATTGGTAGAGTTTTTTTTATAGACAGTTGAGTATAAGTGTAGCTATTGCGAGCATTCATTGAATCTTGGTTGTTTGTCACGAAGATGCGTTAAGGGGGGAAAACATGTCAAATTTAAAAAAAATGCTACCTTCAGATTGATTTAAAAAATATATGTTGTTTATTTAGAAGATTTTGAACATGAAATCCTTAAAGTACATATCTCAAATTACTTGAAAATATTTTTTTTATAATTTTTCAACACAAAATGGCGTCGATGCGAACGAATGAAAAAAATGCCTCGTACAACTTAACGCCATTTCCGGAGATCCTGCAACATTCAGAAGAAGAAAAATATGTGAATGAAATGTATAGTTCATAGGTTGACCAATAAAATTTACAAAAAAAATAAATTTTTACATTAATTTTAGATTAAATAAAAATATCGATAATTTTTCAAAACAGTTGCGTTTTAAACACTAATAAACAAATTTTCAAGTCCATATTTTCTATTTGGCTAAATTCTTATAGGCTAACTGGAGTGAGTTCATTTTGTTCCGTATACTTTACTCAAGTTGTATATTGTCTGCGGAATTCCTCGGAGTGATAAAAAAATGTAAACTCTCAACCCTTTCTGACTTCAAGTTTGCTACTCGGATAGTTTCGGCGCACACAGTGAGTGATGCCAAAAACCAAATTATTCCAGGTGATTGCCAGGCGAGACTACCCATTTTGTAGCCAGTTGTAGCTGCGTGCCTAAAAGTGCACGAATCATCACCATTCAGCCATCTGAAACTTAAATTGTGAATATTTTTATTGTTTAAGGGAGGAAGTACCTTTAGAGGCCGAAAAAAGGCCTTTTTTGCAACTGATTTGTGGGGAAATGAAGACAATTCTTATTAAATCAGTATAATATTTATTTTAGGCGATGTTTGAGGTTGAAAAAAAAACATATTCTACAAAAGTGAAAGTTGAAAATTAACAAATTTTTCAAGGATCTTGAAAGCCATGTCGTCGCTGACGTCGTAAATTGCGTAAGCGATGCTGGCTGCAATTTTCATCCGAAATCAACAAACCAAACATTTTCTTACTCGGGAGGGTTTTTTAGTAGATAGACTAAAATATTTGTGAAATTCGAAAATTAACCCTCCAAAACAGGCTAAAAAACAAATTACGATTTTGACGAAAAATTTCGTTGTACTTCCAGTCAAAAAAAGCCCCAAAACAATTTTTTTTTTTTATCTTTAGTCCATATAAAACAGTTTTTTATGCTCTTTAAAATGAATGCTAGATGATCAAAATCGATTCATTAGTTTTTTTATTATCACTTACGCAATGTTAAGAAAAATGGTTTCGAGAAAAGGCCGTTTAAATTTTGTGGTCAAGAGAAAAAGAACTCAGCGCCAGGCACTTCCGGGATGCATATCTTCCATAAGTTTTAGCATTAGCTTTTGAAACTTTCACATGATATTTTTAGGCGATATATCTATCGATCAAAACAATTTAAAAAAAATCGATTTGAAAAAGTGTCTCAAGGTACTTCCCCCCTTAAGCTTAGTTTATACCTTCGATACTGACAAGGGATCTTTGGTTGTCCAAAATTGAAAGGCCTGGCTTCTCTGTGAAAATATTCCAGGAATAGAATGAAGTGTTGTTCTTTCATTCATTCAGAAGGATTGGATCCATCTTTTACCTTACTAAAGTTAAGATAATATTTTTAAAATAAAAAGATGGGTAAAACGATAATAGATAATTTTCAATCACTAAAACTGGTGTGTTAAAACTGTTGTTGCTAAATAAAGCTGATTTTTTTCGGATTTTGAAATAATGGAGTTTAACCATTCTCGCTATTCTCAACAGGACCAAACCTCACTGACATGCACATCTGCAAATTATAAGTGTTTTGCAGCTAAAGATATAAGTTTTTAAACCACCTACTCGAGTCATTTTCAGGCTTCTTGGTGAATTAAACTAATTTATATTGGTTTAGTTTACGAAGCGTAAGTTTGATTCATCTTTTTGATCTCATCATCATGTTGTTCCATCTGCTGCCAACATTTTTCAATAAATCCATAAATACAGCCAGCATATATCCTCAAACTCCATGACTCGTTATAACACACAAAAATAGGGATTTCAAGAAAACTGCAATAATAAACGCTTCAATGACGGCGAATGTTTCACTCACATATTCCAAATCTCTATCATACATTCACACTCAACATCATTTGAACTCCATTCAGCGAAAGACAACGACTTATTGTAGCAGCTGGATAGCATTGACATACATAAAAAAGATTCGACAAAATTTCTAAAGAACAACAACGGTATGATAACCATAATACTGAACATTGCCGTGAACTACACCATGTACTCACCCCCTAAGCACTTGACAATGGAAACGTAAGCTGGCTCGCGCTATTACCGGATTGCAGACGTTGTTATCGCGAAGCTACCTGCTGACAATTCTGTCACTACAATCTGGCAAACAACCCCCACTCTTTGAATACGTCGCCATTTTAGACGTGAAAAATATTCATTTTATTCGCAACTTTTCTCATTCTATTGTATTTTAACAATTTTTCACGTTCTGTTCTTATTTTCTTCCAAATAGTACCGACGGCAATGATATCGGGCGGACCAGATCTTCATGTAGATAAAGGAAGCACCATAAATTTAACGTGTACCGTCAAATATAGTCCAGAGCCACCTGCATACATTTTCTGGTATCACCATGACGAGGTAAGGATAAGCGTAAGGACACACAACAGTATTCATATCATAATTACTCTAAAGCATGCTTGAACGCTAAAGCATTGTTGGCCCCGGGCTGCCGACATGGTAAAGTCCTTTCCCACCTACATGGTCCCCTCTTGCCCGGCCATCAGTTCTTGCATGTCCTCCCGTATTGTTCTCCGTTGTTCCGTTTTCATTTGAATTTGGTGGCCATTAATTCCGCACCCTCTCATCACACTCGTGTCTTCTGTAGTGTTTGCACTCTAGTATGTTTGTTTGTCTGAATTCCAAGTAACAATCGTTATTGTTTGTGACTTTGTTTTTGTCATTGTTACCAACTGAAGAAAAGCGTGAAGCGTAGGCACGCTTCGCTGGGTCAACATAACTGGCGTGTTTGCATGTTTGTTAAAAAGTAATGGTATCTAACACTGCAGCGCACAAAGCTGAATAGAATTCTGGACACTGAGTGCAAAGAAAGATTTTGTTGTGACACATATTATGGTGCTGAATAAGAGGTTGTAACCTTGCATCTTTTCTTCCAAACATACTCTTTTCATGAACTTAACATTGTAATTTCTACAAGCTGAAACGACATGTTTTATTCTGACCATATCAGTGTAAGAGGAGAAAAGTTTGAAAGAAACTTTTGAAAGAATCTTTGGTCCAAAATCGTTGAAACTTTCACGGATGGAAATCTTCATTAGCAAGTCGTTTTCGGAAAAGTATCGCATGAAGCCACTGAAGCAAACTAAATTTGGAACAATGATATTTCTGTTTCGCTTTCAATCCACTGGACCGCAAATATAAACCAATAACTTCTAATTTTGCAACCCATTAAGCATCTAGTTCATAATGGATGTGTTTAGTTTGCCGATGTGTATCCATTTATCACAATAATGTATCATAGAATTATGGAATAGTTACCTACAAAAGCATCCAACTCAATGTTAATGTATACATAGTACGACAATAAACTAAATTAAGTTGTCGAACGTTGTAGATGAACTCAAATCTTATTCTATTCGTCATAATAAGTAACTGTGACATTTTGATTATAAATTACTGGCATACGATTTTTTTTGAATAATCTACTACTGATTAGGTTTGTAAGAATTCCATAGGAAAAATTGGGGAAAAATCCACTAAGGGAGTATTTCCACAATGTACTTTCATTGTTTTGTTAAACCGGTCGCAAAATGATTGGAGGCGGATTTAAAGGAAAGGCAGACTTTGTCTCAGAATGTGTTTAATTTGGATATTGAGACTGTAGAGAAAGATATATATATTAAACGTAAACAATGCTTATATAGACTCCAGTGTTCTAAATTTTAGTACAATTGTAAAAAAGTAATATAGTTCAAACGTAGTTCAGAGATAATTACACATCATCTTGGTAATTTGACTTTAATAGAAAATAACCATTTAAGATCAACATATTGATTTTCCAAAAACATCATTTGTCGGTACTATATATATGTAAAATTTGTATAGAAACTCTCATTTTTTTCAACGTTGGGAGGTGGAAATCTTCAAAAGATACCGATCAGCTCTTGCCTCTTGGCATGCCGGATTTCTACCGACTAAAACCACCTCCGTTTCCTTCAATCACTCTCTCTACAGCAAATTTATAATTCTTCGTATTTAGAAATTTCAGTACATAGTACTTCCCAGGCGATAAGAATCGGTATAAATTTTAGAACATATATATACAAGTTTTGGTAGGCGAATCCCTTAAATATATATACAGCGATACAATAGAGTGTATGGGACCGCGTTGTACGTTGTTTCACCTTTAAACGCGTTTTTGTCAAAACAACGTTTTTTGATCTGGTTGACACGATTTTGAAAAATCTATTTTACCGATTAGTTTTAAAATTTTTTTATGAATTTTAAAACCATTTTTTGAAGAATTTTAGTTCCAAAAGTCGGAAAATTGAAAAGTCCGCCATATTGTTTTTTTTTCAACCAAATTGTTTCGTTCTAGCTCCGACCATAGCCACCCATTTATATTTCAAAATTACCGTTGTAATTTATTGTTTAAGACTTACGTGATTCCAGATATCATGTGGTCAACCAGTTTTTAATTATTATGGCCGCCATTTTGTCAGTTGGAAAAAAAAAATTTAAATTTTTTTTTTTTTTATAAACTTCAAGATGCACATTTCAAAACATTCTAATAAATATTTAAATTTATGAAAAATTGTTGAAATTTCTTGCAAAACCTAGACTGTCCTCTTAAACATAAAATAAAAAAGCGACAAGGACACAATAAATATTTTTATGAACATTTTATGGAATAATCAATCAAGTCTTTATCGTTCTTTATAGTAATCAAAAGAAAACAGTTAACTCGCCCCTTTAAATCAACTATAACATAAATCTTTTCCATGGTACAAATATTAATTATTCGAAATCACCCATTAATTTCATGTACAAGGCATAAAATTTTTTCGCAGTATTCATCCGGTTTATTTGATATATGTATGTATAAACTAAACCTGCATCTTCCACGAAAATCCATTGACATTTTATAAACACCAGCACACAGGCTCATCGTATATTTTTCAAACAAATATAAATAAATGAACATTTAGGATAACACAATCAGTCGATATTGTTCAGCATGTCGTAAACACATTTCTGGTAGGTTCTTGATTACTCCATAAATTTGTTTATATCGTAATAATATCCTGATTTCTATTGACTTAAATCAGTTTCAGATGTACCAATATAATGATCTGTATTCTTAGATTCTTCTTGAACAATTTTCAACCAAGTATTAGACATATTTCGTTTAGAAGCAGTATGCGACTGTATCATTTCCATGACGAATATTTGAACCGTCGATAAAATCATCATATTCTTTGTTTAGAAGCCACTCTGCTAATGCAGAAGGAGTTGTGGAGACTAATATTTTTAACACGTCGTTGCAGTTATAAAAAGAAGCCGGATGCCTAGTACTCAAACTGAACACAAATAAAAAGTTAGAATGAACCACTTTCAGTCAAACCTGACATCTACATAAGTTAGGTCCTACGTTGGGCGTCATTTTTAATGAAATGAGTGAATTAGTAATGTCGGCGAAGTCGATGCTAACGATACTTTCATTTCATTGACATGACGGACTTTCAGTCCCGGTAACGAAGCAATGTCGTGTAAGAAATTTTTCGTTTGATGTCTCCAAGACAATATGTGCAGTAACTGCTGGCAGGTCAACTCAGTTAGGCGTATTATGTAATCGAACGTTTCTCTTGTTTAGCCTCAAATCATATTACCTGGGGTTCAGTTAACAATCATTCCCAACTACAAAATACTAACAAAAAATATCAACACAAAATCAAAACAACATGAAACTCCGAAACACTGATCAAAACTACGAAAGTTCTGCACACAATCAAACAGTTTCTCGATCTGGCACCCCTGTAGGATAAATTAAGTGCTATTTTTTAAATATAACAAAGTATATAATTGTACACCAAAAGGGGAAAATTTATAAGAGATGGCGTGCGTACGGTAATTCTAGAAAGCTGCCGCTTCTGTGAATATATAAAAAACACATAAGTTTGATACGAATCTACACGTGGGCTTAAATCAGATGAGAACGCACAAGATGCCAGCCGGGGTGGAGAGGAAAGCCATCAACAAGCCCCACGAAAAGGAGCTAGGTTCCTGGTTTGGTTGTTAGATTACCCTAAACTTTTTACCGCTTAAACACAATTTTGCGACTAAAATACGTTCAGTTGAATTTCATGAACTCAACAACATTCACCAATCAATCACACCGACCAAAACACAACCACAAATACTTACGTTTTTGAATCTTGGCAAGTCATCACACTCCTTAATTCTGTTCTTCACACTCACTCTACTCTTTGGATACTGATGCACAGATCCTAGCTGCCAAGGATCACCCGTCAAGATCAGTCAAGTCCTTCCTGCATTGCATATTTACACAGTTTGAGGTGTGAAATACCATGCAAAATCGGTCCGCTATCTTTGCATACAAGGACGCTACGCTGTTCCATATGAAAATTCAAGAACATTTTTTAAAAATTTGGACAAAAATTACATGTGTCTTACATTGCACAGGACAACGGACGCCTGTGGAGCTCGTAAACCATTGATTAAACTGCCTGGGCTAACATTACATACAAATGAAATGACAAAGGTTTTCAACAATTTCAACAGTTTTTATCAGCAAAAATACGGCCATTTTCTTTTGAGATACTCCTTTGCTAATTTTTTTCAAATAGAATGTATGAACCACTAATTATGACACCCAATTTTGAATCCTCCTTGTTCGATATGGATAGATGACTCGAATATCAATTATTTCAATTATTTGGCTATTCCAAACTGAACTGTACGTGTATACGGTGGCTAGGACTTAAACCTAACTAAACCACATGAGAGGTTTATTGCATCAACACCAGTTCAACGATTCGGTCAGAATGGTTGCATTATTTCATCTGCACATCCCTTACCACTTTGAATATACAATACACATGACTAGCATTTTATCGGACATTTCTGGAAGTCCTCTCTTAAATTACTCACTCACCGTAAAAACTATAATAAATTGCAGTGTTTTTATCGCTCGCTCGTTCGCCTGCTTGTCATCTCGCAACATAAATTACCGAATGTCAGCTTGTCTGCCTGTCTGTCTAGCCGCTCGAGCACAAAGCCTGTGGGCGGGCGGGAAAAGCTCACTAGACGAGCTTAAAACAAAAAGGATTGTTAATGGTGTTGCGCGAGCGACGCTTCCCATCTTCTGGCATCCTATCCATGCATGACACAGTGTCATATGTCATTACATGCTTGCCTCCATCCTGCCCTTAATTACTTTAAATGTCCACTTTGTTCATTGCTCGAATACTTAGTATGAGGTTGCCATCAAGCTTCCTGTAATTCAGCTCATTATTTTATTTTCCTTATTTTCAACATTTTTCACTAGTCTTTTTTTATCCTTTCTTCTAGGTTATTAATTATGATTCAGCAAGAGGCGGAGTGTCGGTAATTACCGAGAAGGGAGACATTACCACATCGTTTTTGCTAATTCAAAATGCAGATTCAGCAGATTCCGGAAAGTATTCGTGTTCACCGTCAAATGCAGACCTTGCTTTGGTTAGAGTCCATGTCCTCAATGGTATGTATAAAATTTTGTGAATTACATTTATTTGCATTTGAATTCTTGAACGAGCGACACTCTTAACCCAATTTATTTAAATGGGTCGTACATGCACGATGGGAGACTATTTCATTGGAATCTAGGGGACATCGGTAACCTTTGGTATACATTTGCAACTAACTTTACTTTAGTAGCAATTTTACAATTCGCAAATCAACTTCTTAACTTGAAACTAGAAACACTTTTTGATCATTCTACTGATATAATTATGCATATTATATAAATTCCAAAGTGTTAATGAAGACACATTATGTCTTTAAATGCTAAATGAATAGTTAAATATTTTACCGATGATCGTAAGTAAGAGGCCAGAAAAATCATCCGTAAGTTTTTCAGAACACAACAGATAAAAAAATCGACTGAACATCTCTTCCACAGATTAAAATATTTGTTTTCCTGTTTTGATTATAAAATTTTCTCATTTGATGAATGGCTAAAGTCAACAATCGATTTGGGCTAGTATAATATTGATGATTAGGTTCTTTAAAAAACACGAAGAAAGCATATATTTACAATCGCACCAATACGGACATTTTGCTCAGCAAATATTTTCAAATTAAATTGGATTTTTCTTATCCTCATCAATCAAAATTTCTTAGATGTTTTATCAAAAAAAAACTTGTTGTTTAAGCAAAAAATGTTGAATTGCTACCAAAATAGTATTAAGTCTCTCGAACTTCGCCTTTTTTATATGATCACTCCTTTCTTCTTCGGCACTACACATTTTAAAACCATGTGGTAAATTTACAGACGTTGTTTAGGTAAATACATACATATGACATAGTAAATTAAATTAAAATATCAACACATCATGTATTTGAAAAATCCTTGAAAAATGTAAGTGGAAGATTTGTGAACTCACAAAAGTGTTTTTAATCATTTTTTGAATCATTTTCTAAACAACTACTACAGGTATTCAATATAAAAAGTATAGAACACAAAAGTACAAAACTGAGGTTTCATTAATTTTGTACTGAGCCTAGTAAAGCTTGATGAATAGCGAATGTTCGGTTTCGATGTGAGGGCATTCTCTTCAAGTAAATTTTTTGCAACTCTCTAGGGAGCTGTACAACTGCTTTGACGTGTGGATAAAACTTAATCCATGGAGCCTCAGCATGATATAGTTTTAAATCTGTAAGGTACCATAGCAAAGATTAGTATAAAAGCTGTAATAATCAAAAACTATCCACTCATATACTTACCTTTGAAAAAAGGATAATGTTTTCAAATTCACTGCAACACAACTATACATATGCAATCCATGTACAACGCAGCTACGTTTAACATTAAAAGTTTTTCATTTGATATCAGTAAGAAGTGGGGTCCGGTGTATTCAATATGATCTCGTAAATAATTTTTTTGTGAATCATACTATATGACAATCCGGCAAGGATTTCGCTTCGAGCTCATCAATCCGAAATTATGGAACTGTTAAACAATTTCGTCCCTAGTATCTACTATATGCCACAATTACTCACCACCATAGCATTTATGGCTAGCCACGTTGGGCGTCACCCTGGTTCATTGCTTTTTGTTGACTATGAGGCACGAAGAGGACGCATGATTGATTTAAGGAGCAAGGAATGATCCTACTGTCAACTATGATATTGCTCCGATTACAACAGTTTTTAATAACCATCCGTTCAACAATGAGTTTTTAGTATAATTTACATGTCTTAATAATCGAATAATTTGCTGATTTCTAAAAATAAATGTATTTGTAGTATGTGATTTACCTTAAACCAATTACATCCACAATTATTCAAAAAAAAACAATGCCAACCGGGAATTGAACACACGGCCTCATGATCGCGAGCAAGTCGCGCTGCTTCCTACACGGCACCGCTTCTGTCAGATGCAAAACTTACTAATTCATAAGCGACGAAAAAAAACTAGAGGCGTTTTTCTCAAAAAAGGAGGGAGAGGGGGGGGTTGTGGATTTGCGGTCTGATATTTTAAGGATCGAATATCTTTGACGTCTTCTACTTATGTCTCAAATTTCATCCAGATCTGAGAGGACGATGCTGTGCCTTCTCCTTGTTAGACAAACACCAACTGTGCGAAATCCCGCCACAGCCACATGCGGTCTACATTTGGCGCATGTGATAGAATAATTATTCGAATCATCATTCGGATTATCATTGACAAATGATCATTGAACAGTGAATGGTCATTGCTCGCTATCATCATCAGCTTCATTCAGTGTAAAATTTTCGCAAGTAATTAGAAAATCTGAACAAGTCAGATGGGATGTGCTACAGTTTGGACCATTTTTTACTGACTAGTTGAAATGCCAAGTTACCTTGCAGCACAATTGAAATTCTCTCATAAAATTATATTCGTTTCACGATGACGGTTGAAAATAATAAACGAATAGTTGTATCGACTTCATGCGTCGATGTTAATGTATGTGAATCTGTATCTAAAGCAAAATATTGTTGCATACATATATGTATATGTATAAGCCAATTGTAATTCATTTTTTCATATGCCACTACGAAACTGAATTATCATTGAGCCACAATGATCATTCATTCAATGATCATTCCTTCAATGATCATTTGTTTGACGAGGGTTTTACATAATCACCGAATAATTTCTTTCTATTGTAATCTTCCGTGTTTCAAATTCACTACCGCATATGTAGTCACTTCCAAGAAACTTCTCTTTAACTCGTGCAGAAAATTTTTGAACGACTGTAGCTTTGAAGCACTTGCAAGGGCGGATAATATAACTGCACTAAAAAAAAGATTTTCAAAAAACCAATTTAAGAAACTTCCCTGGACATCCATATTCCCTTAATTTTTTAAGAAACAACATATTCCACTCGGTACGCCTACCTTAAAATTTTATTCGTGAATTTTTTCTGGCGTGAAAAAAATAGTGAAATATGGTTCAATATTGAAGTTCTTGAACATTTCTTGATTTTCGATGAATTTTGTTCAACGATTGTAAGATCCATTGCAAGATTGTAGAAGACACCAGGACACAACTTCTACTTCTTTGCTTTACAACAAACCCAAAAAAACCTTTACGATCTGGTTTTTGGCATTTTTTTGTTGCTACACGCTATTTTACATTTACCATTTCCTCAACTAAACCTTCAACATACAAAACAAAATCATATTTGAATAACATTCATTATTTCCATACTGTTACTCTTTTTGCTTTGCATAGAAATGTGTCCATGCTATATGAAGTTTGGGTCAATATATACTAAGAAGTATTTTCAATGCAAATTAACGAACATTTAAATATTAACGTTCTATCTCCAGAACCCAAATCAAGCAGATGAAAATGTACTGAAAAAAATGCTTATGGAAAGTTCGAACAAAACTTTTAAGGCCATCCAAAGTATCTGATTGAAAATCAGACTTAAATTACCATAATTTTCAGTTTGGTCGGCATCCTGTCACCTCCTTTTTGTTTTGGTTACTAATTTATGATCAAAAACTGAAAACCTTTCTAATTGACTACACAAAACTTTTGTAAGATATCAGACAAATGGAAATTCATCCACCATTATCGCAGAGCACATCCATTTGATAATTCATAGCTCTTTTCAAGTTTCGCACGGATAGATTGCCAAAAGCACTCATCCATACATTTTGATTTCATCCTGAAGCGGGTGATTATCAATTGACGTTTGAATAGACTAACTTATTCATTTGACCGTTAACAAGTAGATTTCCGGTTGCCAAAAGGCCAACATTTTCAACAACTCGCTACTCCTCTATGTCGGTTCCTAATAGCTGTCCACATATTGATGTTCCCATGTCCTCGACAAATTCGAGCCTACCCCAATCTGCTTTCGAGGGCTTTCAACGCCATCATCATACTCATTCGTTACGCAAAGTATCTCAAAGAGGACGTGGGTGAAAAGATACGAAAGTCGAATAAACGTTCGGGATGAATCCATGCATAATTCATTCGGTGGCACATTAACATATCAGCCCGGTTGCAGAAGGTGGCTGTTCAGGGCAACCATGTGAAAAATGCTGCAACTTTTAAATGGTCATGTATATGTGCATACACTTCAATGTAGAAATTCATCTATATGTCGCATTGACTGGATTTAAATGCATTTGTATTCAAATATAACTAAACTTAGAAGCTGCTCTACACGGTCATACCATCCCCATTACACAGGCATACCATGCATTCAAATGTGGCAGCCAAGTGTATTTTATCATTAAACTGACTTTATGCTCACATATATCCTATTGCCAGTTGAAAACTTACGAGACAACTATGGCAATTTCATTAGAGCCTGGAGGGAACTCGCTAATTCTTCGTCAAAGTGGTAAGGAGTCAGAGTTATTTGCAGACGTTATGTTTATTGTCTTATTTGACTCGAGCACAACGTGGGAAACTAAGGGTGGAGCAACATTCGAGACGAAATGCGTTTAGCGAAGAGTAAATAGGAGTAACTCAATTTTCAAATGAGTTACTCATATATGTGTACGATATTCATCTTCAAATAGTGAAAATTACACTCGAAATTTTCTTAGAAGCGAGTAAAAGTTTGTTCATATTTGGATGAAATGCAATTCGAGTGTTGATTTAAGTTATTCATAACACTGTAGTGATTTATGTTTGTGAAACTAAAAAAAACGAATTTCTCCTGCAAAAAATCAGAATTGGTTTTGCTTGCTAAAAAATTTTTATTGAGGATGTGTCCTAATTAATTACTAACTTTGGGAAATTGCAATTCTAAGTTTGCCGAATTTTTCTAAATCAAAAAATGTAAAATATGGGTTTATTTGTCTTAAGCATACAAAAAAGCTATCTAAAAAGATAACAAGCCGCGAGGTGCGACCCTTGAGGTCCACACGGTCAACTTCCCAGTAATATCTACATAAATATCAACAACATTACAACAATGAGAGGTATTCATAGCAGTAACAGGAATAAGTTAATATGAATCATATCGTCTACGGGAGGGTCCATTGACTACGTAAGGTTTTTGGTCGATGAAGACAGATTCAATATTCACGCGGATTAATCTGTGGGGGCCTTTTTGGTATTGAAAATTTTGTATATGCAGTCAAAAATAGGTTCAATTGCATGTAAAAAGTAAAATGTATTACACATGATGATGGTTATTGAAATCTTACGATTACTAAAGAATGAATCTACTAAAAACTACAATTTTTTATTCGATGAAAGCATGTGATCTTGGAAAGTATCGACTACAAAACATTTTACCATTCAAAGCGTTGATTACCGCAAATGCAAATTTGATTGAAATTTTGTTGGTTTTCAAAATTTAAGCAATTTTTTTAATTAAAAGACTGTAAAAACTATTAGAAATCTGCTCAAATTATGCAAATATTTTAAAATTTTGATTGAATTTACAACAATTTTTTTAGAATAAAAGATATAAAGTAATATCATTCGTATGAACCCTCTTTAAATGGTAACTTTGAATGATTTTTTATTTTTAATTTAATTTTTTTCTACATCATGGAAGAAAATTTTGCTGGTATCTCTTCAAAAACTGATAAGAATGTTGAAATTTTATAAACTGGTATCACTGTGCTGTGCAAATCAGGTTAAAAAATATTTTTTATGAAAAAAAACATAATTTTTCGCATTTTCTTCTATTAAATTAAACAAATTTTTATAATGTTAAAAACTTCACAAAGACGTTAATACACGTCAACTGACACCTTAATCATGCAAATCGTATGTTTGGTTCGCGAGATATAACGCATGACAGAAATGACCTTGAAGATCATGATGACTGTTAATGATTTTTTATTTTTTATTTAATTTTTTACGTAATCAAGAGAAAAAGTTTTGATGCTGTTGTTACAAACATTGTTTGGAATATATAAATTATATAAACATTGGTTACTTCGATTCGAAAATAGGGTTAACAAGCCGCGATGTGCTACCCTTGAGGTCCACACGGTCAACTTCCCAGTAATATCTACATAAACATTAACAACATTACAACAATGAGAGGTATTCATAGCAGTAACAGGAATGAGTTAATATGAATCATATCGTCTACGGGAGGGTCCATTGATTACGTAAGGTTTTTGGTCGATGAGGACAGATTGAATATTCACGCGGATCAATCGGTGGGGGCGTTTTTGGTCTTAAGCAGTTTTTTTTAATTAAAAGACTATAAAAACTATTAAAAATCTGCTCAAATTATGCAAATATCTTAAAACTTTGATTGAATTTACAACAATTTTTTTAGAATAAAGGATATAAAGTAATAGCACTCGTATGAACCCTCTTTACATGGTAACTTTGAATGATACTTTTTTATTTTTTATTTAATTTTTTCATAATCATGGAAGAAAATTTTGCCGGTTTCTCTTCAAAAACTGATAAGAATGTATAAACTTTATAAACTGGTATCACCGTGCTGTGCAAATCAAGTTAAAAAGATATTTTTTATGAAAAAAAACTATAATTTTTCGCATTTTCTTCTATTAAATTAAAAAACGGCTGAAACAAATCTTTATAATGTTAAAAATTTCACAAAGATGCTAATACACGTATTTTTGAAAAAAAAACACAATTTTTTGCACTTTTTTTTAAAAATTGAAAAACGGCTCCAAGAAATTTTTTAGAAACTTGACAGAATTACATTAATGTCAATACGCGTCGATTGACACCTTGATCAAGGAAATCGTATGTTTGGTTCGCGAGATATAACGCATGACAGAAATGACCTTCAAACGGGCAAAACAGCAAACCCCCCCGGACCGAAGTTTCCCAAAAACTAATCAGCTCTTAAAATTGCAAAGACGCTTCGATTGACACCTTAAAGAAGTCGATACAACTTTGTTTACGTGAGTTATGCTCGTAGAAAAAAGTGTCCACGAACGTACATACGTACGTACATACTCACACACACATACATCTCCCTTTCTAAAAACACTTAATATATACTCTATAGACCTCAAAACGTAAAGAAATGTTGAAAATTTCAATTTCGATTTTCGAGGCGATTACAAGAACTTCCCATATACTAGGAAGTTAAAAATAGAAAGAAAGAACACTTATTTAAATTATATCTTGTAATTATTATTAAAAAAATAATGTTAGCAATAAAAGATAATAAAAGAATAATAACAATAAAGAAAATTAAAATTCAATCATCTTCGTTATCCGAGGCAGGATGAACTTCAGTCACCTTTTAAATTGTGGCTTATTCTGAAATTCTCAGGGAAATGAAATGAAATTGTGAACGGAAAACAAAGGAATAATATGGAGAATATGGCGATTTTGATTATTGGAGTTTATTAGGATTCTATGAAAACTGGAACCAAGTCGTAGCATGTGCATACAAAATTCTAAGAATTTCGGTGGCCGATTCGTTCCTGTGAGATAAACCAATTTCTTATCAATAAAGTCCATAACACGTTTTTTAACTCAAGAAATAGGTCGTCAATTAATGAATCAAGTCCAAAAAGAAGAGGACATAACACTTTCCTCGTAAATGGATCGCTACATAGTTACATGAAAATTGTGATATGTTATTTAAGATGAACATAACACCCTTTTAACTACAAACACCTGGATTTTGAAAACATAGCCACTCGTAAATTACTCCGTGAAGTATAGGGGAAGGACCTAGCCTTCTACACCCACATGAAGAGTAAAACAAACTTTAAGTTCGAGCTCACTTAACTCATTTTTCACAAATTTGCTGCAAACACAGTATTATTATGGTTTCTGGGCAGATTGGTTCGTTTTTTTAAACAACGAAGATACAATTGTAATTTTCGACGGTAAGCGTTACTATTCAATGGTTTTATATGCTCTTTGACATGAATTTCATAAACTTGATTCCTCTAACATACGTCGCTATCAGTCACCCTTTTTATATATTAAAATTTGATTCACCGTGTTGTTCAACAGAAACGTAACTTCTAAGAAAACATATGTTAACTTGTTACCGAAATATTTCGTATTTTCTTTCGATATTTTGTATAGTCTTCATCTTAAATTGGGTCTCCTACTCGCGTTTTCATCTACACATTACAAGCAGCACCAGCTTAACATACATGTGTTCTTAAACATTTGTACGTAAATTGCATTTACTTTATAGTCTAATCACTACCTTCTCATTGTAAAAAAAACTGCAAACTGGGGCCTACGCTCTTCATAATTTCCAAAAAAATCGTTTTTAATTGCATTTTTGGAAAGTGTATATATACAGAAACATCATATTAAAATTTTTTAACTGTATTTTTGGGCAACTTTCACTTTGTCATCCGAGCGAGATTAGTCATTAAAAAAATTTAACCGCGTTTTTCTCGAAACAACGTTTTTCGACGCCACGTTGATAAAATCTCGGAAACTACGGAACTGATTTTCTCCAAATTTTTACCAGACATTATTCATGACTACAGCAATAGCGCGAATAGAGAGGTTTTTGAAATTTTGATTTTAAATATTTTTTGGCCAAAACGGTGAAAAAAGCATGTTTTTCGTAATTTTTCGAAAAATGTCCGCCATTTTGTCAATTTTGCAAAAATCAAAAATCGCCCTATTCGGGCTATAGCTATTAATATACTGAATCTAAAACTATTTGATTTTTTTTATTGCAGACTAACTATCTCGAAAATTTCTGAAACGGCGCACACCCCACTCGACCAGTGAACTAGGTGCAATTTTACTTGTCAACTCGACATATTGTAACAAATTTCGAACAATTTCATGATAATTACTGCAGGAGTGCTTCTAATAGGCTGTATAAATGTATACCCGGTGTTTACGGCACGGAAGTAAATCAATCTGCAGCTGTTTTTACTCTTTTAAAAGTTTTAATTTAACTGTCAGATACAATGACCTGCACGTAGTGTGTCACTATCTTATTAGAACATAAGTCATAATCAGTTACGAGCTTATTCTGAGCTCTAGTGTGCCTGTAGTATAAATTTCTCGTCTATTTTTGCTATTCAATATTTTTTTGGCGTTTTTCAATCATTCGATTTAGAGCATTTTCCTTTTCTTTCAAATAGTTTCGTCGTGCTTCTGCTGCAATCGCCATTGCCATTTTGTCGCTCTTAACTTTTCTCGTGAATCCAAGGTCAGAAGGTTTTGTGGAAAGCATATGAGTATTAAAGCAAGTTGAAAAACTACGATAGCTTAATGTCTAAACATTGGCGATACTTCTTAACGGAATTGTTTGCTTTAAAGAAATCCCTCCCAAGATAATAATTGATTCAAATGCCTCGTTAAAGATATACGATTTCTGGCATTTGATGAATCAAAAAAAGCATCCACAGTTTCATTTTCATGGCTTACACTCGTTTTGTGATGTGGAGTTTCTCATATGTAGATTTTATTGTTACGTCATCCTTTTTTAATTTTGATCAAACTGTCTTTTTGGGCGATTAGAATCACTACATTTTCATGCATGATAATGTGAGGATGTCGATGAACTCATCTTTGTTCCGTTTTTTTGAAAAAACACTTTCTTCAATCTGATACTTTCCTTCCCATCTTGTATTACGTTCAGATTCATTAATCCTGAAAGAAATACACTTTGTATAACCATCATTTGTTGCAGTAACCCAATATATCTTATCAGCTCAGAGTCCTCGTGTGAAAAACATTTTGTATTGATTTTGCTTCTGGACTTTAAGTGGTTCGGTATTGACGACGCGAAACCAATTCTCCAGTTTAAAGATTCGAGATGGGAAATACGAAATGTGGTCTGTAGCGTTATTAGTCGACAGTATTTTGGTATACCAATTATATATACAAAACCGAATCTTATATAAAGTCATGTACATGATGTAAATTCATTCAATTCACCTGATATGTCGATTTAAATATTAGTATCATTGTTTTAAACTTCATTATAATGTGCCTTTTTGATTTGAGATTGATATAAAATAAAATGCACCAAAAAGTTCACATAAAAAACAAATTAAAGCTGTGTTTCATTTTGTCAAAGCCTACAATAAATTTAAAAATTGTTTATCAACTGTCAGCTCATATATTTAATAAATTCCAAATCAAAGGTCTCTTATGGATTTTCAAAGAACAGCTATCTATTGTTAATTAAAGTTTCTGTAATCTTTAACCTGACATTTACACGTAATTTATCCTTGAACTAATTCTACTATTTAAGCCAATTAAACATTTTCAAGGGATCGTAATCACTACCTAGATTTACATCTGTGCAAATGCTTCCTTTGATATCAACCACTCCTGTTTGAAACTATCCATTAGCATGCTTTATTACCCTATGTAAATCGAAATAATTAAAACATGTAGATTAGGTTGCTTGGTAAACTTTTGCAATACGACCGATACTTTTCCTACCAGTTACCAGTTTCCATCCGAAAATCAAAAGCATTTCTGTTGCTTCCGATTTCATGCATCTAAACCGTATCCTTTGGATAGTACCACTCGAACGATCAAGCCAAGCATCTACAAAACCATCCAGTCTCATTGGCACAGCACTTTACAATCTATTAAGATTCCAGAGTGATATCGATTTGTTTATGGATAAGGATACGAAAGATATACATAAGTGGTTAAGCTGAAGCGTTTGTGCTACTAAATTTTAAGCATGCCATCCAAAAAGGAGATTGTTACAAATTAGGTTTAGAGTTTCCTATTGTTGCTGTGACGTCCATCCTATTCTTACTTCCACCTCGACTTCTATATCCTCATTAAGAAAATGGGATATTTTCCTGTGCAAGCGCGTTCGCATTTTGTTTTGTCTAACAGCGTTTTTGTTCAATGAACTCTTTTCCTAGACATTCAATGCATTAGTCAGCCAATTACTGGAGTTTTTATGAAGCTATTAGGATAACGACTAACAATAAAGAACATTTCATGATGGAATTGTTCGTGGCCGGAAGAGTTCCGACATGGTCGAGTTCTTGGTTACAACATTCGATGATGGCTATATCCTTAACATGAGTACCTGCAATATCGTCGCGTTGTTTTTTCGGGCTCATTTACGAGATTGTTTCAAAAGTCGTAAATATTTACGAAAAGGACAACAAATAACGTGGAAAAATCAACTTCGCAGACAATGATCCATCGCTTGTGCCATAAAGCAAAATTTATGATGGAGTGCATCGATAAAATATTTCATTCTTTATTTCAACTCGTTCTTTGCACTTCTCACAACTGTTACCAATGAAAAAGTGATTGCTGTTTTTTTAATTGCAATAAAAAGCAGCCATAATTATTTAAAGATATCTTCAACATCCAAAAACACCAATATTTTATCTTCTCAATTTATAACTTAATGAAATCATTTTGAAATTTTTGTTCGAAACACTCTGATACCAATTTTCAATATGCTGAAAAAGTTTTTCATCAATCGCAACCAATAAAATCAAAGCTAGCGTACAATATTTGATTGCAAAAACTGTCTTAGTTGTAGGTTGTATTTTTTCAGAAACATAACGATGACACTATTCATATTTTCGGTGGATATGTAAAAGATTTTTTTATTTCTGTGAAAGGCTCTTTTAAGCACAAAATTATAAAAGAATGTTGGCTTCATTCCTAATATTTAACGAACCTTTCTTTAGATTCGTTGCATTATTTACTACATAAAGAAAGGTTTCTCAGGTAAAATACTATGCTATTTGTTCATGTTTTTTTATTTATTTAGACTTCTTTAAAAAAAAACGTAACAGCAAACGTTGGAATTTTAGGACTCAGGAATATCGCGTTCTGCAATCAACGGTTCTTTATCTTTAATTGAGAAATGAATGCTTTGATCTTAAATTTAATTATCCAAGCTATTGCAAGGAACGAGTATTTATTATTTTTTTCTTGTATAAATGAAACGATTTTCACTCATTTTATTATCTTTTGGGAAGGACGAATATCAATGCAAACCACAAAAAGGCCATCAAAGCAATCTTAAGTGCTTTCAAAATGATTTCCCAAGATAAAAACTGATAACACAACCGCATATCTAATTACTTTTCACAATGATTATCCGTGCTAATCAAATCAATCAGTACCAAGCATTTCATCAAATCAAATCCCTTCGCGCAATAGACTAACATAGTGTTCATTCCTAATTAAGTTGAGTGCAAAATGTATCTAGTCAGTTAACGTCATCGTCAATTTTCACAAAACGTCTCCAAGGAATGTTGCTAGGAAACGCAAACAAATTCTTTGACTACCATCACGGACTAGCAAAATAAAAAAAGACGAAAATATTTGCTGAAGACGTTCCTATAATGAGAGGCAATTTAATAATGGTGGATAGAAAATTAGGGATCACATTTACACGCCCGATTTTCCAAGGAGTGGATAGTGATACTATCTGTCCAACAAATAGAAAACTTGTGGGATAATTTGATTAAGGGTGAAGGTTTCTTTGGAAGAAAGCTAAGTGTGCGATATATGTATGTCTGCATGTTTGGAGATATCAATCAGACCATTACATGTGAAAGATGTAGCTTTTAGAACTGTTTAAAGGTAATCCAGTGTGTAGAGTGCAAGCTTTCCAGATTTGTCTCAGACGATTATTACTTTTCGTAGTATTCAAATGTGAAACAAAGTTCAGACGTGAGTCAGTTGAAGAACCTAATCAAAAATTTATTTCAAATTTCAAAAATGTTGACATTTTGGTTCCATATTTACATCACCATAACTTGAAGTTACTATTACCGCATACAAGGGCAAAAAAAGCAAATTTTCAAAAAAAATTCTCAGCGCTTTTATTGAATATATTCACATAACTTTTTTGAAACTTTTTATTGTTGGGAATGCAAAAAAATTTCATTTTGATTTTATTTTCCAAATTTATAAAGGACGCCAAAGTAAAGGTCTTGAAAACACTGTCCCACTGCGGACAGTTAATCTCAAGATTAGTAAGTGTGGAACAAATATTCAAAAAGTTTCTTAAAAAAGAAAGGTAATTTACCACAATTAGTGAAAAATGGATTAAAAAAAATTTCGAATGTTTAAACAAAATCGTGAGAAACGGCCTTTTCTGCAGTTTTTTGCGTGCCAATTTATTTTTTTGTTTTTTTATTTTATTTTTGTCGAGTTGTGGTAAATTACCCTGTAGGATATATCAGTGAATAAATCGCAGCGAAGTTTAATGAAATCGGTTCAGCCAATCCAGAGGTCAACTGCCCGCAGTTTTAAATCTCGTTTCGAGAAAAACGCGATTAAAGTTTTTTAAGGTTTTATCAGAATTTCATAATGGCCGAAAATTTATGTACGCAACTGTATAATAAATCGTAGTACATAATTTAATCTATGAATATCTGGAAATATAGATAATATATCTGAAAATAGTGCGAAAGATGTGCCTTCGACTGCGAGCCACGTGAGCGCTCACTTAAAGTTATACATACACCGTTATAACTTTCGAATTTCGTCGAAATATTTTGGGAAGTTGTTTTTAAATGTCCAAGGAGTTTAAAAATGCAAAACAAATATTGATCTTCAAAAAAAAATACCATGATTGCCTCTATTTCTTTTGACCACTATCTTTTTCCTCTAGACTAGAATTTTCTGAAACTCTCTGAAATTTAACCACTACGAATTATTTTTAAATTTGGCTATCCTTCAGGTTTTCGTTTTAGTCTGCTGCAGTTTGAGATATTACTCACCGATATCAATTGTAAAGAGCCTCTTACACGGGTTCCATATGGTCTTAGAGGAATCAATTCAATCTACTGTGAAAGTAATCACAAATTTTACTTTTATTGTCTACATACTTTCTATGAAATGTGAATTTTTCTTAAAGAATACAATGGCTCTTTTTATTTTATAACCCGAACTGGGATATCACGACAAAATGCTCTTCTATTATTTGTGTTGAATATTTCTTTTCTGCCATTTGAAAAAGTACGGGAATATGGTAGTAAATTTTCAATAATAATTATAGAGACAATTGAAAATAGCACTGTTTTTATTCATAAATGTTACGTTTTATGTTTACATGACGGAAAATAGTTTCGAGTATCCAGGAATGCTACTCACAATGATAGCTTAAATTCATTCCCCGCGAATGTTATAGTCCTGTTTGACGGATCAGATTGCGAGTTTGACTAGCAATCAGGATGGCAGTCCGCTTCGTGTGAATCGCACTTATACTTAGTTTTGGTCTTGTCTGTGAAACTCTTGTAGTCTTGCATTTCCACACTCAACTATTACAAAGATAACTTATTCACTCGTATTTAATAAATCGTATAAATAAACTGAGATGACTTCCAGCTATTTACACCGTTTAAAGTATCAACGGAATATAAAGGAAAATGATTAAGATTTTGACTGTGTTAGATGTTAAAGTTGTCCACTTATTTTCTTGTTTCCTTTTGTTGAAACTATTGTCATTTTGTTGTAACTATTGTATCTGGAAAATCTTGAGTAGCCGACGAGATTTTCGTACCTTTGGATCCGCAGTTACATTGCGCTGTTTTCTCAACATTGCATCTTAACTTCCCGGTATATGGGAAGTTCTTGTAATCGCCTCGAAAATCGAAATTGAAATTTTCAACATTTCTTTACGTTTTGAGGTCTTCAGAGTATATTTTAAGTGCTTTTAGAATAAGTATGTATGTGTGTATGTACGTACGTACGTGCGTTCGTAGACAGTTTTTCTACGAGCATAACTCACGTAAACAAAGTCGTATCGACTTTGATAAGGTGTCAATCGAAGCACCTTTGCAATTTTAAGAGCTGATTAATTTTTGGGAAACTTCGGTCGGGGGAGTTTGCTGTTTTGACCCCTTGAAGGTCACTGCTGTCATGCACTATATCTCACCAACCAAACATGCGATTTTCATCATTGAGGTGCCAATCGATGCGTATACATTGGTGTAATTCTGTGAAATTGTTAAAAAACATTTTAGAGCCGTTTTTTAATATATTAAAAAAAGTACAAAAAATTAAGGTTTTTTCATAAACAATAATTTTTTAGCCTGATTTGCAAAACGCAGTGATCAATGTTTATAAATTTATATACACCGAATAGTTCTTAAAAAAACCGAGCAAATTTTTTTCTAATGATTATGAAAAAATTTAAATTAAAAATGAAAAATCATTAAATCATCATGACCTTAAAGGTCATTCATGTCAATCGCTATATCTCGCGAACCAAAAATAGTCTTTGCATCAATGAAATGTCAATCGACACGTTTTAATATTTTCATGATGTTTTTATGTTTCAAAAAAATCGTTACAGCCGTTTTATTTATTTTTCATAAAAAAACATTTTTTAACCTGATTTGCACAAGACAGTAATAAATTATTTTAAAATTTGTAAATTCTTATCGGTTTTTGAAGAGAAACCAGCAAAATCTTTTTCCATGACTACAGAAAAAAAATTAAATAAAAAATAAAAAATCATTCAAAGTCACCATGTAAAAACTGTTCATACGAACGATATTACCTGATTACTCTTATTCTAAAGACATCGCTGTTAAGTCAATCAAAGTTTATTAATATTTGCAAAATTTGAGCAGATTTTGAATTGATTTTTCAGTATCGTGTTTAAATTTTAATATAAAAACTGCTACGTAATCAATGGACACACCCGTAGATGATACGAATAATTTCAATTCCATTCTAATTACTGCTATGAGTAGCTCTAATTATTATTATTTAAAGTAGTAGTATTTTCATAATTATTATTGTTTCTAGTATTTTTGATATAAATGTTGATATTACTGGGAAGTTGACCGTGTGGACCTCAAGGGTCGCACCTCGCGGCTTGTTTATAAATGAAATCACTCCGTGAAAAAAAAAATTTAGATTTGAAACAGCGAAATAATTTTTAGAAAAGTCGCAGGGATTTAATTTTCAACTTTTTACTCTCATAAAAACTAAACTTTACTACATCAGAAGGCAATTAATTAAAAAAAATTAAATTAATTAAATTAAAAAAATTAATTAAAAATAACGTTGAATAACAATTGGTTCTGGTTTAAATGTGAAGAACAATTGGTTTGTCTAAAAGTGTACACATTAAAGCCATCGAGTAGACTCAATATTATCACGGCTATTATGTTTATCTGTTTTACAAGTGATTTGTTACCAGTTTACCAGAGTATTAATTACTAATATAAGAATTTCGTCAAATTTTAACAAAAAAATTAGCATTTTCACTAAAACTCATGATTTAACTCAGAATCTTTTGCTGATAAAAGCCACCCCTAAGTCTTTGTAGTAAAATTTGTTATTTGGATCAACGAAGAGAATCACGACGATGTCATGATATGCAATAGAATATAATGAATACAAAGCAGACACATTTTAAGTAGGTATTCTATACTTTCCACCAAAGAAGCAAATATAATGTTTTTCTATTCCCTTCTTTCAATTTGAAATAATGCCACGTCTCGCATTCCTCGTCATTTTAATCGAATAGATACAACACCTGCCATTTCATTTTCTTACCATAAAATCAGGAATGAAATACAAATTACACCTGACATCAGTATCTTCCGACAAAGGTACTTCGAAGGAACATCAAATAAATTATTCGAAAACCAATTGGAGCACACAAATGCTGTAAATAGATTTGATTCTTCCCATCCCCTTATGTGTACGTGTTTGTTTCGATTTAAATATATTTGAATAAAAAATTGGATATGTCTTCCGGCTTTTTACTAGCCAACTGTAAAAGCCTAAAATGCCACTCGTAAATAAGTTAAACCACAGATACAACCACATTGCTCTTGCACAATATCCTTGATTTCTAAGAAATCCTTTCATTCTCTCCTTTCATCACAATTTAAGGAAATCGAACCGAATGATAATGAAACCGGCCCGAGTAAAATAAAAGCACCTGGGGTAAAGTTTTCAATTCATTCAACGACTGAGTAAAGGATTCAAAGGATGTAAAATTTGGGTTTATGGGTGAAAGGAATACAAAATTCCTAGTTATAAACTTGAATATGGGATGGTGGTTCCAATGTAGAATTATATTAAAAGTTATTTGAATTAGCGTACGAGCTGTTATCCCCGTGTTTTCATTTTATGAAAGAAGAAAACCGCAATTAATTTAGACAACCAACAATTTTCAAATTTAATTTTTTTAATTAACTAGAGTGGTATCTTTGCCATTAAATTCTTTAAGAAGCTATTTGTAACTATTGACCATTTATAATTACAGTACTTCTGATTTAAATTTACTGCTTCCAATTCAGACTGTATTCACACTCATTATTCATTTCAGGCGAACATCCAGAAGCTATGCAAACAGGATCATCGGGTTGTCCGCATAATTGGGTTATCATATGTATTTCAATTTTGATATTAAATGTTCACAACACAATACAATGGCAGTCACAGCTTTACCATCAAAAGTGCAGATGATAAATACTCTATTTAAACTTGTAAAAAGTTCCAATTTAGAAGAAGAAGGAAACACGAACATTGCTTCAGATCATCATAAGGTTGCAACAAACCAATGTTTAAAAATCAAACTAGCAAATGAGAAGTTGTATTAAAATTAATACCCAAGCAAATTTGTTACTAAGTCTATGTAATAAAATTTGTATGTAATGACAATTAGCTTTTTAAGAAGCGTTTAATGTTAAGACTTGAACAGAAAACATTACTATCTTTTTATTTGAGATCATCGTAGATTTTCTCTCCAACCGCAAGTGATTGTAAAAGACTTTCCATGTAAATAAATAATTCTAATTTGAATAATTACTCTAGACGATATTTTAGGAATATTAAGTGAAACTTTAAAATATCACAATAAAAATCAAATGAGAAGTCTCTTCATATTTCTACATAGCCTACTGTCCCTGTAAACAAAAATATGTTGCATGAATTTCAACTGTTTTTGAATCTATCTTTTAGTTGTGTTTGTTGAAATTCAAATAGATTTAAATAATTCTTTAGAAATAATTTAGATATTATTGCAAATCATTGTATAAACAGATATCAAAGCAATTACATTACGGATTGTTACTTCGGGACATGTTTTTTTAATATGCATAACAAAGTTATTTATGATAAAAGAACGTATTTCAGAATTGAGAAGGTACCATACAGGATAACCTATTATTTACTCTATTACTAGTGGGAATTGGAATGCTTCATTCGCAAGAAATCTTCACTTGAAAGTCGTAATTCATTGAAACTAATATTATGGAAAAAATATTTAATATTCAACTCACGCAAAAAAATTTCATTGATAATTCCTTGCAGAGCATGTGAAATGTCGCATTTTTATTCTCAAAGGAGTAGAATAAAAATAAACTTGAACGTTTACATTGCCATGATTGGTGCATCTTATCAAGATTGAATTTTATCAAATCAGGATATGCAAGGTTTTTTCATAAAATTAGTCACACGGATTTAATATTACAGTTTTTGTTGTTTTTTTGATGATAGTGAAAGAAAATGTTCAGAAGACGTTATTCCATTATCTTGGGCGAAGTTTAACTAGAGTAGACAAAAACCAACAACTTCGACGGCTTCGTAGTAAACTTATGAAATCCTTCAAATTACGAGCTTGTGATATGAACCCTACTCATTTTATTGCCTCCCTCTATCCTACTTTAGCATAATACATCCTTCAATTCAGTTGAACAGTATTACATCAACTGAGTTCTGCACATACTATTCAACTAGATGCAGCTAACTCCCGACGGTGTTCGTTTGATAAAATATTCATAAAAAAAGTGTCGAGTGTGTTCCAAAAATTACATTTATATTCCCATCAAAGCGAAATACTCCTCAATAAATTGAGCTCCTTTTTATGGATGCTTTCAATGCAGTCTACTGAAAATCACAATCAAAAGAGAAGTCTGCGTTTATTCCAACATGGCCAATATAGCTACGTTTTTCAGGACACATCCTGGCATTTGTATACACGTTGTTTATTCGCAACCGCGTTTTCTCTTGTAATTGAACTGGAAAAAGCGCTGATTTATCCAAAATCAATACGAATATTTGCATGCATTTCAGAATACAGATGTGCCAAAAATGTTTTTGTTTGTATAAAGATAGCATGCTAGTGAAGTTTCTAATGAAACCCATAAATACTTGAAATTTGAAACTTATTGACTTAAGGTACTTGTACACATTAGAAGTCAAAAATATCATTTTTCAAGAATTTATTCCTCAGATACTTTATTAGATATTAACATGAATCTTTTTTCGTAATATTACTTTATATCTGAAAAATACAAAAAAAAAGATCTCTTATTACTTATTTATTTTTCCTTTTTATAGAGGGCACTGAAATTAAGTTCTGAATAAATCGTTACTCCCCAGCGAACAGATAATCCGTGGATTCCTTAGTCTGAAACAGCTGGTAAGTTCTCTCACATCGTAATCCACCATCGTTTTCAACAAAATCATTTAAAAAATGGCGGACTTTTTTAGTAATTTTTTAAAGTCAAATTTTTTTCCCAAATTTTTTGTATTATTGTGGCACATTGCGATGTAGGATGAAAAATAATAATAATAATGTTTGGAAAAATACGTGTTTAAAGATTAAAGACACCTTTTTGTTTATAAATCTTTTTTTGAAAAATCGATTGTAAATATTTACCATCGGTTAATCTTCTATCCCGGGACCAGTTTGAAGTTATATGGAGTCGAAAAACGCAAAAATCGGCTTTTTAAAATTATAAAGTGTACTAGTACCTTGAATGTTGAATTCAACTAGAAAGTAAAGTGAAATAAATTAACAAGCCGCGAGGTGCGACCCTTGAGGTCCACACGGACAACTTCCCAGTAATATTTACAGAAATATTAAACACAATAATAATCATGGAAATAATACTAATTTTAATAATAAAAATATACTTCTCATAAAAGTTATTGGAATGACTTAATATTAATCGTAAAAGTAAGTAAAATATATGTATTACAAATGATAAAGGAAGTAACTGAAATTTTACGAATACTAAAGAACAAAACTCCTAAAAACTACAATTTTTTATTTGATGAAAGCTTTTCAAAGCATATGATCTTGAAAAGTGTTGACTACAAAACATTTTACCATTCAAAACGTTGATTATCACAATTGCAAATTTGATTTGATTTGTATTGGTTTTCAAAATTTAAGCAGTTTTTTATTAAAGTTAAAACACGGTTCTGTGAACACTATTAAAAATCTCCGCAAATTATGCAAATAATAATAAACTTTAATTGACTTTACAATAATGTCTTTAGAATAAGAGATTTAAGGTATACAAATTCGTATGAACCCTTTTTCCATGGTGACTTTGAATGATTTTTTATTTTTTATATAATTTTTTTTTGTAATCACGCGAAACGTTTTTGCTGGTTATTCTCTACAAAAATTGATACAAATTTATAAATTAAACAGATTCAGATGTGAATAATTTACAGCGTAGATAGGCGATAATGATTTACCATCGTCACCGCGACGAATATGGAGGGATTCGGTGACTCCATGGTGACTTTGAATGATTTTTTTTATTTTTTATTCAATTTGTTTTGAAATCATGAGAAAATATTTTGCTAGTCTCTACAGAAATTGATAAAAGTTTATAAATTTTATAAACATTTATTATTACGATGTTAATTTTATTATTTATTAATTAATTTTTTTATGAAAAAAACACTAATTTTCAATGTTTTTTTATTAAATTTAAAAAATGGCTACAAAGATTTTTTTTAAATTTAAAAACATTATTAAAATGTTAATACTCGTTGATTGACTTCTTAATGATGCAAAGATTATATTTGGTTCTCGAGATATAATGATTGACATAAATGACCATGAAGGACATGATGACTTTTAATTTTTTATTTTTTATTTAATTTTTTTTGTAATCATGAAAAAAAATTTTGGTAGTTTTTTAAAACAAGTGTTTGGAGTATATAAATTTTATAAATATTGATTACTGCAACTTGAAAATAAAGTGAAAAATTTGATGTTTTTGAAAAAACTCCAATTTTTTGCACTTTTTTTAAAAAAATTAAAAAACGGGTCCAACGATTTTTTTAAAAATTTGGTGGAGTCAAGAAAATGTTAAAACGCGTCGATTGACAACCTGGATAAAGCAAATCGTACGTTTGGTTCGCGAGATATAACGCATGACAGAAATGACCTTCAAACGGGCAAAACAGCAAACTCCCCCGACCGAAGTTTCCTAAAAACTAGTCAGCTCTTAAGATTGCAAAGACGCTTCGATTGAGGTCGATCAGACTTTGTTTACGTGAGCTATGCTCGTAGAAAAAACTGTCTACGGACGAATGTACATACATACTTCTTTCTAAAAACACTTAAAATATACTCGTAAGACCTCAAAACGTAAAGATATGTTGAAAATTTCAATTTCGATTTTCGGAGCGATTACAAGAACTTCCCATATACTGGGAAGTTAAAAATGCAATTACACTTTGTAATTTTTACAACAGGCTTCAAAATTATTTCATATGAATAATTCGCAGTAATGGATGATAGATGCACATCAAAGAAAATAATTGCCAAAAACATGACCAACCTTAATTTTCCATGTATTGTCCATCAAATGTAAACAACATAATTTCCATATGAACCAACCAACAATATAAACCCTTTAAATTAAAAAAGCTAGCCAACTAATCCAAGGAGTACATATGGAGATGTGACTGTGAAATAGTAACCACTTATGTTGTATACCTTAAAGAAGTGTTCAAGTTTGGAGACTCCAATTGTCACAAAAAAATTTTATTGTTGGTGTACATGCATCATGAAAAAAATTTCAGCTGTATACATTGTTTACTTTGTCTGTGGCAGCCGCTAAGGTTAGACGTGTTTTTATGAGCTCGGTGATTTTTGTTTGTTAAAAATAATGGATCAATGAATTTGCATAAATATACTTTTAAAAAATGTAATGAAGTGTATTAAAGTGTGTGAAATGTTAACAAAGGGTTATGGAGAGTCTGCTCTAAGTAAAACAAGATTTTACGAGTGGTATAAGCGTTTCCAAGATGGCCGTGTAGACGTTTAAGATAACGAACACCACAACACATCAACAACCGATGAAAACTTGGAAAAAGTGAAAAAAATGGTTATAAACGATCGCCGAATCACAATCAGAGAAGCCGATGATGATGATGGCATACCGATTCTCTCATGCCATGAAACTTTTAGAAATGTTTTGGGTATGAAACGCATAGCCGCAAAATTTGTTCCAAAATTGTTGAATTTTGAACGATAACAGTCGCGAATGGAAGTTTCTCAGGTGTCACTAAATGAGATCAACGACAATGCAGAATTACTGAAGCGTGTTATAACAGGTGGTGAAAAATTTACGGATATGACGTCGAAACTAAGGCTCAATCGTTCCAGTTGAGGAAAGTGCAGTCGAACGAGAAGCTGATGCTCACGGTGTTCTTCGATTTTAATGGCATAGTGCATCATGAATTCTTACCACAATAAGGAGTACTACCTACAAGTTCAACGCCGTTTGCGTGAAGCAATCCGAAAAAAGCGCCCGGATTTTTGGTAAAACAATTCATGGCTTTTTCACCATGACAATGCACCTGCTCACACCTCATTGCTTGTTCGTGAATTTTTGGCCAAAAACAATACTTTAACGATGCCCCAGTCTCCATATTCGTCCTATTTCCTATTTCCAAAAATAAAGAGAACCTTAAAGGGCCGTCGTTTTACAAGCATAGATACTATTAAAAGCGCATCGCTGAAAGAGCTGAAGGCTATCCCAAATATCGAGTTTAAGAAATGTTTCGAGGATTGGTAGAAGCGCTGACACATGTGCATAATATCTAGTGGGGACTATTTTGAAGGCGACAACATTGATGTAAGGGAATAAATAAATATTTTTTTCAAAATTCGCGTTATTTTCTGAACACACCTTATAATGTTAACTTGCCTACTCTACCACTCTTGACTCGTGACGGTACTCCCTTCACACGTCCACTCATCGACACCCCACTGTCCTTCACATCACATGGCCATCCTATTCTTAACTCGCGAATCATAGCAATTAAACTTCAATGGATTGCTGTTTTCTGCATAGAATGAAATTCGTGCTGATCCTTCATGATAGCCCCGTTCCAAACTGTGTTCGTTTTATCACTACTAAGTCTCCTTCCTTATATATATTCGCTGGCTATCGTTTACTATTGAACTGATATCGTTGCTCTTCTTGAATTTCAATTATGTTTTTTTAGCTTGTTCCTGTAAATATCCGTTGAGTATCTACCATGCCTTAAATAAGTGCAAGAATCATACATCACAAATCTATTATCAAGGATTTGATAGATAACTATAACTTTCTGTAAAAAGCTGGTTGATTAATGTAATTAGATATACAAATGATTACCACGCATTTACGTGGTGTTTCAGTTTCAGCTTGTGTATCTTGAGTAAAATTTGAATTGTTTATAAAACCATAAAAACTCAATTCATTCACATTGAGCATTCTATCAAACAAATTCAATCCTTACAAAGGCAACATCTCTTCTGAAATTCAAAGCGAAAAGAAGATAGAATATGTTAAACCCATATTGTCAACAACAATTAAATAATTCTAGTAAATTGTTGACTCGCAAACAATTCAATTATTGATTAACAAGATTACAAACATCCCATCACTTACATATCACCCGAACATAATCGCTCAACAATAGCAGAAATCTGAAAGATTTTCTTTCGAAAAGCTTAAAGTATTTTATAGTGTGTTCACTTGAGCGTTGAATTTACAATTTGCCCCAAGGCCTGTAACCAATATTGGCAATTTATGAGTGAACGTTGGTAGAAACACCGGGAAAAGAACAAGGATAACATCATTGAACGATAATCAAATGGTTAATAATTTTTTATGAAAACATCTTCATGATATTTTTATTTCTTTGTAAAAGTAAATGAGAAAGAAATTGAAGATTGGTTATTGATTATTTTCCAGGATTGATTTTGAAAGTTTAAACACAATATTAAGGAATGCTGTTTTACAGTCAATTTAAAAATTCACTAATGGGAAATACATATTTACTAAATATTTTATTCGGTACGTCAATAGAAGTAACTATTTTAACTATGTCCGAATCTTAATATATCATTAAAACAAAACTACCACTAAGAAGCCTCCATGGTTTTTACAAATCGTTTATAAATATGTACATTCATAGTTTCCTGGAATCAGAACATTTTCTGATATTTTGAGCCTTTAATATCTCATTTTAGACTATTATAGCTTGAGATAAAAGTATAAATCAATAATCACGATACATTTTGGGCTAAATATTTCACTTCCTCGAAAGTGACTAGTCAAGCCAGACTTGAATTAAAACTTTAAAAAGCATAGCATGTCTATCTATCTAAACTACAATAAAACTGGAAGAGTCAATGTCTGTTCATTGAATTTAATTAAGAAAAAATAGATTTGAGGATATATGGTATATTTTGGATCCAGTAGAAACAAAGAACTCCAAGTCTGGAATTTCACCAAAACTACTTAACAGATTTTGGGGAGACTATGGATAGTGATGCCTTATATCATGAGCTAACATTTAGAAATAATAATTATTGAGGTGAATTAAAAAGTTCTTACAAAAGTCAAAAAAAGTCTTCAGAATTGAATTTCACGTACAAAAATAAACACAGTACGAGCAAAATACCATCCATCGTCAAGTGGCATGCAATGAAATTATCAAGACTGAAGCGATGGGATTAGTGGATGTCTTTTTTCAAGCACAACTGTGAAGACAAGAACGAATATATAGGATGTTTTTTAGAGGCAGAAAACGTTTCAAACAAATAAAACACCAATCAATTATTCAAATGCCCAATTTTTGGAGCTTTATTAGCTGGCAAATTTAATGGCAGTTGTTTTTAGAAATCATTTCTGGCATATAATCACCGCAGCTACGTCTTAGGAATCCCATCCGGTCGGTACAATTTTGCACCATTTTTTCCAACTGTTGCTGGTTTAGTTAATTGCCTAAACGCTATAAATGATTTCACGGCTCAACTTCCTACTCATCCTCAGCCTATTCGCAAAAACGTACGACGATGGCCCAATAGCTTCAATTACTGCACTAATTGGAACTTATAGGACTTTAGTTCAAGATCTTTCCTCAAAATTTTCAAGATTGTGGACGGACATTGCCCAAGCTACCAACTTCCATTCATAAAAGAGAGAAACAACGAATCCAATTTTTTTGGAAATCAAAATAAAGTTTGAATAATTTATTGCTTGAGAAATCTACTCGTGATGCAAAAATGATAAACCTTAAAAATATGATTATAATAAGGAGCGTATCGAAAAAAGTTGACCTTTATAATTATTTCTCTAAAAGCAGCATTAATTGCTTCATCGAACTATTTTTTTTCTTTTATTATTATATTATATTAACGAACATTTACATAAAAATTCAATGAATTTTCAATTCAAGAAAAAGACCTTTTCGGACATTTTCGTTAACTCCACGCATTAGGTTCCGTACAAAGCAACGGTGTCGACCACCTTATATGCGTTTCTCCACTTACTTTGAAAATCCTTTTCGGTTTTAGCAATTTTGTTTGTTTTCTTTAATTTTTCTTCATTTCAGCCCAATATCTTTTGATTGGTCGAAGTTCTGGACAGTTTGGAGGGTTAGCTGCTTTCGGTACCACGGAGATGTTGTTGTCCTCATACCACTTCATCATAATGAGTTGTCGCTAAATTTGGCCAAAATGCTACAGATGCGTCGTGGTTTTAGTCGCTTTTCTGTTACACATATACTGCTGAGTTGATGGTACTTTTCGCTACAAATTCCTCTGATCTGAGACCACATCGACATATTGCCCGCCAAATCATATACCGCTTTGGAAATTTGGTGCTTTTTTGGTTTTATGTTTTGGGCTAACACCACGCTTTGATCCTGCTGTATAGAAGTCCTGACCAGGCAACTGTGCCAAATCGGCCTTCGCGTATGTTTCATCGTCCAACACAACACAATCGAATTCGGTCAGGTAATCCTTATAGCTTTCGAGCCCCACTTTTCGCTTCTTTCTCCTTTTCCTCGAATTGATTGGATACTTTTTGGACTTTATATGATCTAAGATTACAATGCTTCTTAATCCTCTGAATCATTGCGCTCGATGTTTGCACTTTTTGTGTTAGGACTCTGCAAAAATTTCCTCTTTACCTTGCGGCTCAAATTTATATTGGATGGACCTTTTTTCTACCTGATCCAGACTTTCTAGCAACATATAGGCCCTTTTTGTACTTTATAATCGTCCGTTTCACTGTTGCAATCGACGAATTGGTTTCCTTTACTAATACCGAATATTTACCAAGGGGATTTTCCAGGTATTTGCACACAATTAAACTACACACTTTACGTTTTTTTTTGTCGCATTTTATAGCTAATTTTGCATACTTGATGAAGACTTAAACTTATCCTAAACAGGAGCTATGCAGGAGAAACTAAAGGTTAGTTTTTTCCGACACAATCCTTATTTGATCATGTGGACTTTTCAGTACGATGAGAGCAAACTAAATTGAGTGAACTATTTTACAATGACAGCATTAAAAACAAAGAGGATGAATTTTTTTGTGAAAGAAATTTCACGGTTAAGAAATAAAATGTCTTTGATGAATTTTTAATAAGATTACTATTCAAAAAATCGTTCCATAATTTTCGTGAGCCACGTGAAGTGCACTCAACTATTTTCTTACCAATATACATACATTGAAATATTTATGCTCATTATTACGGCCAAGGAAAGCCTAGTAACGAATTTATGACTCAAAGTAAATTAACATTCAATGGTTCACACGATCAAATCTTTTTAGAATTGATGTTCAACTATTTACAACTCTACAAAGAACACTCTTTCTGAAACTCATATTTTATTCAAATCAGTACTGTTCATCATCATACTACTTCACACAACATGAAGGATGATTTTTCTGGATAAAATTCAGAGTTTTTCCTAATTGATGCTTTGAAATCGTTCGTTCGACATTCACCTGAGCTTGTAAGTGTTTTCTCGTAAAATTCTCCTATTCAATGAATGCCGATAGCTTACTAGGCTTTATTCAGGTATATAAATTCTTTCATTCAATGATAACAACTTATCTTTCTGTTCGCATATTCCTGCTATAATAATCGGATTAGTGCCCACCCACTGGTTTGTAATTCTGAAAACTGCCCATTCAATTCGTTGTTAGTAATTGGTATTAACTTTATTTGGTTGGCCTTTTGAAAATCAAAAACCTGAAAAATTTCAGGAATAGTCCATATAAACAACCACAAAATATGTCTTTGTAATTCATGCACTTGAAAACATCTCAAAGCGTTTTTATCACCTGAAGATGGATTTGCTTATCAATTGCACGTGTTCAACAGTTGCGCTTTTAAAATATATTAATGTAATTATTTAAAATAGTTTCATTAAAATAACACATGTTCACAGAAAGATACAGTGTGAAAAAGTGCGCTTTCAATATAGATGAAGCGCAAATGCTAGTCAAAAAACGAACAAAGCATGAATATAATAAGGATTCTTGCCGGATTGTCATACTTTTTTTTAAATTCCAAGGGTATTAAGGGTTGATGAATTCAACAGTGTTTAACAGTGAAGAAATTCTCGTTTTAAACATTAAGTTTCTTGTGACAAATTGTGTGCTAAACATTGAAGTGCATTTTAAAACATCAACCGACCACATTTCCGGTATATGGCAAAATCAACCTTCAACTTGCTTTTAAGATGCTTTTGTTGAAAACACCTTCCCGAGGTATTTTTAAACCTTTGCAAAATCACGTGCTCTACGTGGTAATTTCAAGGAAATACTCAAAGCAAAAGTGTGCTACCATCAAGTTAAAGTTGTAGGGATTATTGTGAAACTTTGATTTTTGAAGAAAAGATCTCGTTTATACTCGGTTTCGTTTTTTTATAATCCCAAATATATCTTTCGAATAAAAGTTGTGTCCTTCTTCGGTGTTAAAATTTGTCGTGAATTATAATCTTTTTTATTCGTTTCTTACCATGTACTTTCAATACAGCGTGGTCTTTCGACAGATGGCTACGATGGAAATGAATCCGGAGCAAACAGGCATTCCGATCGCACAAAGAATGCTGAGACATTAAATATTTATAATCGTATAATTGAAAGTTTTAGCCTCACTTTCGATGTAAAATGGACAATTAGGCGTCTTGCATTTTTTTGCGTATTAACAGAACTGAAAAGCTGTCTTGCCCCTGGAGGTTTCAAAAAAACATTTTTGTTCATCAATACAGTATTTCACTCCAAATTTTTCGCAATCATCATGGAAATGTGGTACTGGTGTGGACACAAAAAACTGCAAATTCTTCTGCTTGGTTCGCATCAACCCAAATCAATGCATTCATCCACATTGCTTCGGCTTTAGCACCTTCTCTTAAAATCTAAATTACATCGAAATTTCTTAGGAGCAGCACCCATGTTTGATCATCACTAATGTATGCAGCTTATTTTCGATTCAGCATACAATAGAACTCGAATCAAGTCAACACAATTTATTTTTATTCCCAACAGCAACAACTTTCGGGGGAAATCCAAGCTCTCAGAAGTTAAAAGCAAAGCAGTGCCGCGGAAGCAACACGTAATTATGCGATACACAAATACGTGAAAATCTACTTGTTTCCCGACTCAACATGAAAAATTTAATTAAAAAATCCTCGGCAAACGAAATTTTAAATTTTTTCCATCGAAATACTAGAATTGCTAATACGAAATTGAACATGCACCCTCACTACCATGCATAATTAAAAAGGCATAAGCGGAAGCTGCGAAACATTTATTAAAAACAACTGCGCCTTTTTTATTCCCTTTGCAACGTGTTTGCCTATTTCCTCTCATCTTCAAACCCATAAGAAATAAATGAACAACTTGAAAGGACATTGATGGTCGGCATGGTGCTTTCGTTCAAAGCCAAAACAAAATGCTCTGAACAAATAGGTTGAAATGAAAAAAATTGGATTTCAATGTAACATCTTGTTTTTAAATAAATATGTCTTGAGCAAGTTGAACACATTGCGCTTTGATTAGAGATTTTCGCATCGTAGAAATTATTAAACATTCAAAAAACTTACAAGAAAATGAAAATAGTTTCACGCTACATTAGGAATCAATCGATCAAAATTTGATGGGCATCTTCCAGGGTAATTGTGGGCTACCATGAATTCACAGCCAATATAATTCCCGTTGTGAAGCTTCGAATATCTTCAAAGGTGTCAAATTTATTATAGACCACAAGAATTTCCACATGAGCACCCAATATGTATGTTTTCGACACATCTCACTACAAAAATAGTGTAGAAATAACCATCAACCTAGTAAAACCGATAAATAGATTTCTTACGAACTTCGAGCATAGGAAATCATCCTTGTTTCAGGTGTTCACAGCGGCTTTAAAGTGTACTTTACTGAAAACGGCTTCTATTCGATAAACATTGTAATAAAAGATAACTTATTGATGTTTATGAGAAATTAATTTTATATATTTCGGAAAAACAAAATGGGAAAATGATAAAAGTCGTCTCCAATTTTTTAATCGACAGCCTTCATATTTGCAACATTTTTATATACATTTGTTAATTTACATTAATATGTGTTCAAAGTTATATAGAACAAAATGTCTTACAGTGCATTCCGAAAATGAAAATGATAACCTTTTGGTTGATTGGTTATAAATTTATTATGAAGCATATAGGAAATAATGCTTTCATGTAAATTGGCGTGCACTGTGTTGTGAATCGGACCTACTGACCTCCATTCAAATTTCAACTCACAGATGTTTAGAACGCCATTTCTATATAATGATGTAAGAAATTGTTCCAATTTTAGAGATTAAATGTTTTTTCAGCAGGACAAATAAACGTCAAAGAAATTAAATTAAAGGCAGTCACGTCACATGCACCTACAGATTGAATCACTTAGGTAATTGCTCTAATGATCGGGATCATAAATTTATTCCACAAATAAAGCAAATATATCTGAAATCAATCATCAAAAGTGAAATTGGAACATGCAACAATTAAATTAACTAACACAAAAGTTCAATAATTAAAAATACGATGTTTTAGACACGCTTTTTGTTTTACGATGTGCCTAAATGTTTAGTAAACGTATAGAGTTGTTTTTAATAAAATAATCTTTTATTGTGATATATATTTCTTGACCCATATATCTTAACACATTATTCAAGCATGAAGTCACCGAAAAATTAACACATTTTTACATTCCTAGTTAAGAATATGTCGAAATTATAATACATTCCATTTTATTACGATACTAAAAACTTTCTACCAAATAATTGTGCCTTCTTCTCAAAAGTTGGACTTTTTATTGGAGTGTTTATTTTATAAAACGAATTCATCGAATATTTGATGTATGTTTCATACATTTCATTGAAAAAGTTCTTGATACCTTCATCGTTTCGTACGTCATGCACCATTACAAAGCGCATTTGACTCGCTGTAACAAATGCCGAAACGAACCATTGATTGAATTTATCGATTGATTTCAAATGCATGCTGCTTGTCTTCCATTTGTGCTCATCCACCAAATCGAGAGCTGCATGAGCGATGAATTGATTCAAGTGTCTGTGATCTTCTTTCTGGAATAAAAGTATGAAAATTAGCAAAACGATGACAAAGCTATGTTTCCATTAAATTTAAGAGATTAATTCTATAAATATTCAATCAAAAACGAAATAATTCTCATTGTATGAGATAAATTTTCCAAAAATAGTATCAATGAGATCCAGAAAGAATTAATAGTAAGAACGTGTAGTTCAAAACAATATACTCACATATTTAGAACTAACCACATTTAGTATTGCATTTTGAAAGCGAATCCTAAATTATCACATGCACGGTTTTAGTAAGAAACAAAAGAATTATTCCAGGGAAAAGCTTTCATATAGCATCGGTCGGCAACAGGACAAGTTGGAAGAAACTGTTTCGGTAATAAAGGGCAAAGTTTCTACCACCTGACTACAACTTAAGATTTTGAGAGGAAATAATATAATATACAGGGCACAATGGATCATAGGCGGTCTAAATGCGGCGGAGGCCGTTCAAGCTTAGCACTCTCATAACATAACTTAACACGGGAATGTTGAGAATTTAGACGTTGCTTTCGTTTTGGACAACAAAAGCTTTGTAAAAACAAGTTTCTTCTATTTTCTTCTTCTATTTTTATATCAAATACATCTAAAGGAATTATAATCAAATCTGATTATTACTAACTAAATTTTCTGGAGCTATTTAAATCTTGTTCATGCTTTGTATCCAGAAGGTATGTTTCAAATTTATTTAGATTACTAATTGGTATCTTAGACATCAGCATCAATGCTCCTATCGGATCAACTTTAGACAAAATATCGTCCAATGACGCTTCCTAACTTCTTAAGTAAAATATTGGAAGAAATGTCAGCATCTCGAATTGAAAACTACTTAAAACAGAATGAATTTTGGATGTAACCCAAGTTGGCTTTCAGAAAGGGAAAGGTACAACGAGTGCTATTGTCGAGTTGGTGTCTTTACGTCGCAGAAACTTTCGTTAATTTGAAAACGTATCATTTGCTACCGTATCAAGACACGTTAACAGCAAGATTGGAGGAATAAGGAATTGTTGGTAAGGTGAAAGAACTTCTGAGTAGTTACTTGGCAAAACGGCCACAAAAAACTGAAATCGGCAGCAATTATAGCCAATCAAAGCGAATTAGTTTTGGAGTACTGCTTAAATCGATCCTAGTGTTGTAAATGACGTGCCGAACAAGAGATGGCGTTTAAAAGAATTAGCAGAGTCTGCCTAAGTTCAGACCGGAAATTAGCCTCTCTCTCGTTTGGCTGGGGTCACGTAAAGAAGACGTGTGTGGGAGTGTGATAAAGAGAATAAAGATATTTTGTGAAGACTTACAAATCGTTTATTATCCAATACTAGGTCCTATACCTTCCCTGTTATAAACAAATACCTTATCTACATCTGAGGTAACTGAGGAAGTAGTACCTTACTCAGGACACGAATTTGATCTAGAAAAAACAACCAAACAGAGACTTAGACAAATTTTGGCAATGGTCACTTCATAGCAGGTTAATCTTGAACACGAACAAAAGGAAATGCATTACTTTTAAACAAAAATACAAAACGGGTATCGATCCTTTGATAAAAATTAACAGTAATCCCCCGAGTTACGTAACACGGGACTTATGTAAATTCACAGTTACGTAAATTGTAAATTTAAAAAACGATAGAAAATTAAGTAGAAAATCATAGAAAATAATAAATTTTTACAATGACTTATTTTATTTTATGCTGGTCAATTTTCTCTTTTGGGCCTATGCGCAAGCACATGCATGCATTTTGAAACGATTTCATGGAAAGCACGTTGTTTTGTAGAGAGATATTGAACCACATCTTGAGTGTAGGCTACCTTGAGGAGGTTTTTTAGTGTAAAATCTGTTTACTTACTGTTAGAATGGCATCGAAGCGAAAAACCGAATTCGCTGATAGTAAATGAAAAAAAAACAAAAGCGTGCGATAACTTTCGAGGAAACATTAAAAATTATACGTGAATATGAAGGCGGAATGACTATTACAGAAATAGCTTGTGAAATGAATCGACCTATTTCAACTGTCAACACCATAGTAAAATCGAAAGTTTTCATTGTCGAAAGCTCAAAAGGTGCATCAGCATTGAAAGGGACTATCATTACTAAGACTAGACTAAGTCCGATATCAGAGATGGAGAAAATGTTTCACCATTGGATCGAGGACATAACGCAAAAGCGAATTCCTATAAGTTTTCTCATCATCCAAGAAAAAGCTAGGTCTCTGTACAAGGATTTACTTCAGAAGGCCGGCTGGATGGATCGAGCGTTTTAAAAAAACGGAGAAATCTTCACAACATTGAAGCCACTGGAGGGGCAGCAAGCGCAGATGCAGTTGCAGCGAGTGAATTTCCAGAATATTTGGCCGAAATTATTGAAAATGGAGGATATCTGCCCGAACAAATATTTAATGTAGACGAAACAGCTCTATTTTGGAAGAGCATGCCAGCTCGAACATTTATTACCAAAGAAGAAAGATGTATGCCTGGATTCAAGGTCGCGAAAGATCGCATAACGGTTATGCTTGGCGGCAACTTATCAGGGTATTTAAAGCTTGAACCGCTTACAGTGTTCCATTCTCAAAAATTGCGTGCTTTTAAGAATATTTATCTAAGTATGTTGCCCGTAATTTGGAAATCCAATACCGAAGCTTGGAGACTGGTTCAATAACACTTTGTTCTACAGATAAAGGAATATTGTGACAGGAAAGCAATCCCTTTTAAAGTTATCTTACTTCTTGATAATGCTCCAGGCCATCCAGCAGAGTTGGACGAGTTTCATCCTGACGTTAAAGTTATTTATCTTCCTACTAATACCACCTCACTATTGCAACCAATGGATCAAGGCATTTTTAAGACTTTTAAAGCCTATTGTCTGCGACGAACATTTCCGCAAGCAATCAAGGCCATTGATAGTGGTAAGGACCTGATTTTTGGAAAAAAATTATAAAATCCTCAACACCATCAAAAATATTGAGGTGACTTGGGATGAAGTCAAGCAAACAACTATACATGCTGTCTGGAAGAAACTGTGCCCTGAGGTGATCGATAATTTTAAGCATTTAACTGAAGTAGGTGAACAGGTGCAATTTGACGCAGCAGCTACATCTGGAAGTGGAAACCGATGACATAAACGAACTTCTCTCCAGCCTGCACCATTAACCAACGATGATTCTATCCAGTTATAAGCGATTCGAAATTCCGAAGAAGCAGCTGAGTTTTGTGATGTTCCACAACGTATCGAGAGAAGAAGAAAAAACTTATAAAGGCTTAGCTGCGGCTTTTTGACTCGTAGAGCAGGCCCTATCCATATTAGAAGCAATGAATCCGGATACCGAATGGTTTGTAAGCCGCCGAATTAATTCAAATATCTAAATCTACAGAGCGATTTATGATGAAAAGAAGCGAGCGAATCATAGGCAGACAACACTAGAAATGTTTATGACACCTTCAACTTCGAGAATTGCACATGGACTCCTAATATGGAAACGACAAAAAATAATAGAACAGGGCATATAAGACTATCTATAACCTTCGAATGGCTTCCGACGGCCGAGGTGTACGAAATAGTCGAAGAACTAGCCTGGATGGGGTGATTTACATGGAAGAAGGAAAATTCATACATAAAAATTTACAATACGATGAAGGAAAAGCAATCAAACTAGATAGAAATTTAAAGAAAAACGACTATTATATGAAAAACGCGAATAAATTAATAAAATTTACTAGAAAAAAAGAACCGATTTCCGATAATTTTGATAACGACTTGCCCCATAAGTTTTTTTTCAACGTTTGGAGGTGGAAATCTTCTACCGACTAAAACCAAGACCGTATCCTTCAATCACTCCCTTCATCAATTTTCAGTAATTCTTTGTATTTATATTTCAGTACATAGTACTCTCCAGACGATAAAAAATCAATATAAGGGATAGTAGTAAATAAAAGTTAAGTTAAAAGTATCAAAAGGTAAAAGGAAACCAATTTATAACCTTTCAAAACAGAATTGAGGACACATCTATTTGAAAAGCAAAATTCAGCATAATTCTTACCATAATACAAGGCTTTGACAGCCAAACCGATTGGATTTCTTCGTACCTTGTTGCTAAACTTAATGATGAAAAATATTTAATGAAACTTCGGTATTATCCCTTATATCGATACTCATCGTTTGGGAAGTACTAAGTAATCAAAAACCAAGTATAAAATATATAACTCACCTCAAAAAAGATAATTTCATTGAGGCAACCGACCATCTAATTAAAAAGAAAACCCCAGAAAGTGTCCAGGAATTGGCCGAGATAATACAGGAAGATAAAAATTCTGCCACGTTTACTAAATCCATCAGGACAAGGAATGTAACATGGATTACTGAAAAAGTTATTACTGCCTCAAAGAAACATAAAGCATATAAAGTGCTAATTAAGGATCCTTCCAGTCCTACAAAACAGAAACAATAAAAAATAATAAAAAACGAATGTAACAAAATTATCAAAGAGGCTAAGCAACGTTATTATACCATAAAGCTTGAGCAAAGCTAAAAAACATGGCAAGTTCTGGAATCTAGTTGTTCTAAGGAAAGGTGAAAAAAGTAAGACACACAATGTCGACAAACTATTTTTCGCGAACAAGATGATCAGTGAATCGGAGGAAATAGCCAACTGCTTTAATCACCATTTCTCAAAAATAGGTCATGAAATAGTAACGAAATTCCAACCGATGCGGACATCTTCGTCCCGAAACACATCCCCAATCTCTTCTTTCCATTTAAGAACAACCAATAAAAAAGAAATAATTGAAACTATTAATTCTCTACGAAACCATACTGCACCAGGTCCTGATGGTATCTCCGTTGATGACCTCAAATTAATCAAAGAAAATATTGCTGATACTCTCGTGAAATTAATAAATAGACGTATTAAGCAGGGAAGATTCCCGGGATACTTAAAAATCTCTGCAGTTATACCGATTTTTAAAGGAGGTGATGAAACTGACCCAAACAATTACAGAACAATCTCACTCTTGAATTCCTTAAGTAAAATCCTTGAAAAAATTGTAGATTCCCGAATCATAGAAATCTTGTTGCAAAACGAAATCTTGGATAGAAACCAGTACGGATTCCAGGCGGGCAAAGGTACAACAGATGCCATTCCTGATGTAATTAGATTTGTGAATGAGTACTTGGATAAGGGCCACTACGTTGCAGCAGTTTTCGTGGACCTAAAGAAAGCCTTCGACCCAGTTACACATGAAACTTTAATCACCAGGCTCAGAGAATATATTGTTGGAAAAGCAAATAAATTAATACGCAGTTACTTGACGGATAGATCTCAAAACACACTAATAGGAGGTGGTCAAAAGTAAAACTGCTGAAATTACCATAGGCGTTCCGCAGGGCTCGATCAACGTTATTCCTACTCTATAAAAAAAGCAGACCTTGTTGCGAAAGTGGTTATGTACGCAGAAGACACTGTGCTCGTATACTCAGCTGAAACTCATTTCGAAATTGAGCAAAAAGTAAATACCGACCTGGACAAATTGGCTTCTACAAAGTAGGTTGGCAATAAACGCGGGGAAGACAAAATATATTATTTTCAAACAAAAGTACAAGACTGACATACAACCACACGTAAAAATCAATGACAGAGAGTGGAACAAATGAAATATTTAGGACTCCTAATAGACGAGAAACTAACATGGACTCCACACATAAATGAGCTAAGGAAAAGACTGGCAGTCTTCATTGGACTTCTACGTCGCTTCTACTTCTTTCCAAAGAAAAAAATCCAAATTATTATCTCCTTTCTAAAATTTCCTACGGCATCTTGAATTGGAGTCAAACCTCATGATCATCTCCAGATTAGTAACCAAGGCGTATAAGACCATGTACAATCTTCCTATGTCAACTCCAACGAGCGAAGTTTACAAAACAGCCCAAGAATTGAATTTGCAAGGCATGATTTCCATGGAAAGAGCTAAATTCATACACAAGAATTTATACCGTAATGAATACACCACCATGAAATGAGATAAAATTGAGGGGAAAACAGAATGAGAAACATGAATAATATAACTATCGCTTTTGCCTGAACTGATCGGTAAAAGAAGATCCTTTCAACAAAGCAGCTAATTTCTACAATACAATACCGGACAAAATTAAAAACATAGCGAACCCAACTTCCTTTAAAACGACATAAAAAAAATACCTCCTTCAGGATCAACATTCGAAGTAAGTTACAAGTACAATCAGCTCCACTAAACTCAAAACCAAACACATAATCAACAGGAAATAATTCATAAACATATAGTCTGAACGATTAATTTAACTAAAAGGATACAATTTTGGTACTATCCCTTATACCGATTTTTTATCGCCTTGGAAGTAAGTATAGTTGAAAAAAACAACACTATCGCAATGTTGAGGACAAGTCCTTGACTTAAACGAACTATTGTTGAACAGATTTCTACATCGCAATATTTACCTTCACCTCTTTATTGGCACTCGTAAACTCCATTTCAAACACTGGATTGTCATTATGCCCGACAATTGCAAAATAATAGCTGTTCGACATTATTCACTTGCCAAAAGAATTTTAATTTCAATTGAAAATAATCCTTGCGAACTGTCAGCAACAACTCCTGGAGAATTGTCACAACAAATAGTGACAGCAAGCTGTTCAGCTGTTTTATACAACAGCGCTTCTCAAACCATCATGACCAAGCCGCTGAATTTGATAATGTCTCAACAACTACCGAATTCATAACGTGTTTAATTAATTGTTTAAGCTTATTTTATTCCTTTCGCTGAATTTTCAATTTCATTTTAACTTCTACTCTGTAATTATTGCACTTCAACATGATCAGATCTCGTAAAAAAATGCCCGACAATTGCAAAATAATAGGTTTTCGCAATGAAAACCACTATAAGACTTGCCACGACAGATTCCCGTTAATTTTTGTTTGTGCCTTGTTATCGAAAATCGCGGAATCGTCGGCTTCTACGCCGTTAAAATGTCACTATAGCAACTGTTCATGTGAACTACGAATTGTGATCAATTAAAACGGAATTTGCACGCTTGAGAAGTGTCGCAAGTGACTTAATTTAAGTAATATCAAGTCCGAGCTTCGTTGATATTAATTCGTAGCGATGTCGCTCTCGAGCATGTCTTCCCTGGAATCGGAACGCTCCGGTACGAGCCGCTCGGCTTCAGAATTCCTTGGATGTTCATCGCTAGAAGGATCTGCGTCACTTCCGAAACGAGCCGCGCATAGCGATCATCGGTCCTATAACGGAAGTCCAACACTGATTGTAAGCTCCTTGTGGTATACATACGTGGATAATTGAATGATTTTGCCCGCTAGGATGTAGATGATCCAATATGGTGTTCGGAATACGCCCAAGACATATTGTCCTATCTACGCCACATTGAGAACTCCAGAACCCTCGTTATGTACAAATCGCCGCAAATATACCACCGGGCGAACTTAATAGCGTTGATTAAACGCATTGCCGAGAGGGAAAAGCTGGCGCGAACCACAGCTCACTTAGGTAAGTATATCAGTGGCGGAATATTTCAGTAGATGCCTTATGAAGTTAAGAATCAAAGTTCCTTTCTTTATATAGCAGTCAGATTCTTGTATCGATAAATTTTCCGTTACAACTATTGTCGTATTACAATGTGTCTCAAATTGCATATTGTTGTAAAAGTACCCAGGGATACTCGTCTTTAATTCATGAACGATTGAATGCCAAACTAATGGAAGCGTCTAGGGCAAGATCCATCAAGTTCAACTTGAAATGCTTTTCCTCATCTCAGCGACATTTAACATGTGATTCTCGAGTTGACCCTAATGTTCCCTCTTCTAGGTTAACATATTATATAGAAGTAATATCCACTTAATTATCTAGTCAAATGCACCATAATTTTCTTCTAAATAACCAAATAATCTCACTTTTCACTAAAAGGACGACATAATGACATCAAATCCATTCCAGCAGTTTATATGCTCGACGTTTTCATGGACACATATAAAATTATTACGACAAAACTGGACCTGGTAGTCTTTGTCTGCGTGTTGATAGCCGCAAAAATAGAGGAGCGTGATCAAACCATTCCAAAAATATGCACACTAAACTCTTACGCCGAAAATCAATACAGCCGTTGTGAATTCAAAAGATTGGAACGGATGGTGTTGAATTTTTTCAAATGGTCGCTACTAGTGCCAACTACAGCAACATTTCTTGAGATGGTTGCTCACCAAACCGTAACGCCAATCGAAATCTATGAACCACAGCCTCAAGAAGAGCTCGTTGACGATTCGTTTTTAAGTCACGACGAGATTAATGTGCCGGAGGTCAGCGAGACGTGCAACAACCTAGTATTTGAGTTTTTGGAGCTGACATTATTGGGTAATATATTAAAACACTAAATTCAGGCAGCACTAAAGTGTTGGCTTCTAAAGTGGTCCTCTCGGATCGCGCATAAAATGAAAAATGTGGTTGTTGCGATCCAAAGGACCCGCTAATACACACATTGCATCATGATATTAAGCTTTTCAAGAGAAGAGTTTGAATAAAATCTCGAATTGATTTTCAGAGCGTCATTTTGTTAACGTCAAACCATCATATTTATCGGCCGCCTGTATAGCAGCTTCCCGTAAAGTTTGTAACATCACTCCTGTCTGGCCGGAACGTTTGCAATCCTTGACAAAGTGCAATTGTGCAACAATTTCAAAACATGTGGAAGCACTGATATGTTTACGGAATTATCTAAATAAGAAGAGTATTGACAAAATAAAGAAAACACCTGATTCGGGATGTATGACGGACACTGAGTCAGACTCACACGACGATGATGTTTATAACTGTCCGATTCCTATTAAAAGGCAGCGCCTAACATATTAAAATCCACATTTTAATCGTTTTAAAGAAAACACAATGTCAAATGAGAATCATGTAGTGAACAATGAGAAAGATGTAAACGCGATAATTTGTTATTTATTATGTTGTTATTTGAATTATAAACTATATTATGATAAAATGGTTTTCATTAAAAATGTAATAAGAGTCCAGATAGGTTTTAACAGAAATTGATTTCATGCAATAAACATATATTTGTTACTCGATTTAATTGTTTCGTTCGAAATCTTGGGTGATCTCATTTAAATTTCTTGGGAGACAATGTAGTTTTGTGAAAAGTAAACGGAATCCGCTTCTTGCAAGGATTTCACTGGCTAAATAATAGTAAACCTCTTTATTTGGTGCATTTTCAAAGGCCCGCCGCTACACGCTTGGACATGCATGCAAAGTCAATTGTGCCGACCGGTTTGCATCCTTTCCCATTTCGCTGACAACGCTGGTACAATGTGGCAAATACGACGGATGGCTCAAAAGTAATGAGAATGGATATGTGAATTCACTGTCATGGCCTAAAATTTTATTTATTTTTCTATCTGGTATCTCAACAGGTTGATACATTCAGTCTAGCTTTTTCTTAGCCTTATGTAATGTTAGAAATAACTTGCCCCCCCCCCCCCCTAAATGCCAGCTCAACGGCTTATACCTTGCTATCGTCTTTGAGCTTCTTGCTCTTAAAAGAGGTACAAAGCACTGATAGCTAGATCTGGAGAATAAGAATGGTGTTCGAGCAATTTAAAGCCTGAAAGAAAGCCATCCTAGTTTTGTCTTTGAATTCGGGTATTTTCTCGATGAAACATGAATCCTGATTGTATTTTTTCTCATTGCTTCCAAGTTATCGATGGTTTTATTCGGCAGGACAATATAGTGAAGGATTTGGGTTTTCTCCACAGTCATAAAGCATGACAGAAAATCTCCTGGCCCTTTTCACGATTATGAAGTTAGATTGGAGCTTCTGAGTTTGTCTACTCTTAAAACCAGAAGAACAGTGTTGTCCTCTTGTTTCGCCTTTGACGTGATTAGGGGCCACATTAAAGTGGAGTATTTGACGAATAAAATAAAGCTTAATGTGCCTGTAAGAAGTACGCGTAATACACGTTTACTAACTGAATATCAGCATCTTAATAGGTATGCAGATAGTGAACCAGTTAATAGGTGCTGTAAAATCTTTAACACTTTGAGCAAACACTACTCCCCTACCATCTCCAAGTTCAATTTTAAATCCACCATTTCTAAAGCCCTTCCATTATCCATCCCCAAATTATGACGTGCATACAACAGTATAAATTAACGTTGAATGCAGCACGTATTTTAGGGCTAAGTATATTTTTGTAATGTATATTTTATATTTTTATATGTTGACATGTGATTGCCCTGTTTTGGCGAAATAAATAAATAAATAATCCTTGATTTGTTAAATTGTTCCTTCTAATGCTACTTAGCTAACATTTGCGGTACCAAATGTGCGGAGACTTTTTCTTCATATGGAGCTGATTTGTGGAAATCCTTTCATTACAATCATTTGATTTCGTCACAGCATCATCAGCATTTTCAACCTTAACATTCTGTGAGAAAATTAAATTGATATCTTTTGTGATGCCCATATATTAAGGACGTTCTGATTAGTTTAAAATTGGTACACAAATGTGCAGCTGCGGAATGTGGAGAAGTAAAGTCTGACAGTGTTTCCATTAAGTCAGCGTGTGTCTCTTTGGTAGACAATTCGTTCAAGTGAAGTTACTTGAGTACAGCTCCCACATCCTTTATCGCCATTTTCGTGTGGACATTTCAACAGCTATTTTTAAAATGAGTGTATTTTCCAAAATTGATAACTTTGTTGGATTTTTGCACACTTATCAAATGATAAAAATGATAAATGTTTTTTTTTCAGTGCAAGCAATGAGTGATGGAGTGAGAGGTTTGGAGGAGGCGGAGATGGTTTTAGTCGATAAAAATCCGACATGCCGATAAGCAGGAGCAAATCGGTATCTTTTGGAGATTTCAATTACTCCATGCCACAACTGCAGCGACGAAATAAAGTATAAAGAAACTAAATCATTTTTTTGGATTGATATGTTCTTTGAATCCTCCTTCACTCAGTTCAAAATTATACTTCCGTCATTTTCAGTAATGCTCAATTGATTGGGAAGATTGTAATGGGCCGTACGAAAAATGTAAAGTAATTTCTAGCAATAACATCGCATTTAAATATAGACTTGAAATTTCAAATCTCATTTTTATAAAAATCTATTTAGTATCTACATTGTCTGCACATATAATAATAGCAGTGAAGTATATATAACATCACTTTAATCAAATACTTCAAACAAAATAACGAATAAAAAGAAATAAACAGAAAGTCGGTTTTTATCAATAACATTAAAGAAAGAATATTTTCGAATTTTGTGGAAACTCTTGAGACCCTTGCAATAATGAAATAACGCGCATTGCTCGTTTGAAGTGCTTTATTTAAATTTACAATATATTGAATCTACATCGAATATCGCGGATGATCGAAAAAGGCGTTGATCGAACGGATAATTACATTTCATGTCCTTACGCTATTCGCATTGCTAATTTTGTCTACCAGATGTCCTGGTGTCGCTACATAGTCGCCACAATTTTCTAGCACTACATCCATCTATATGAGAGAGCAGTAGCGTATGCAGGATTTTGATAAGGGGGGGTTCATATTTTTGAAGTTTTGACTAGGTACGTTTGCTAGTGCTTCGGTGTAGATATGAAGATATAATTATGTAATCATACTTAATCATACTTTTTCACCGGTCAAAGTTGGAGTCCTCCAAAAATAATTCCGGCAGACTTTAGCCCGATTGCATGTCTGGTTTCATTTACGTGGCTAAACTTGTTTACCCAGGGGGGGGGGTTGAACCCGTAACCCCCCCACCCCTTGGGTACGCCACTGTGAGGGAGACAGAGACGGACTTTCGATCGGTTCGAGTTCAATATTCAATATGCTTTATTTATTACGAGAGGTTTTCACCTTTCAGTGTTTTCTATGTTCCTTTTTAAAATATTCCGTTATATTGTTGTCATTGCGGCGAAAGATATTCCCGAGAATTACACCCCAATTCTCCAGGCAATGAAAACGGAGAGCAACAACAATTTTATTCAAAGTATTGCAAGCCTCATTTATCATACAACCGACAAAATATACTATTAGGAAATATGAATCATTACTATTTGATAAAGGGAAAGGGACAAGGGGGGAGTACGCTGTTAAAACGCCGAAAATGTATATTTTTTTTAATTATTTAAAAAAATTAAGCTGTTAACTTGAAATTTGAAATGATACGAATTGATGAATGAATTGAATGAATTTGATATACCATATTAAGATTCACATTATTTAAACGAATTAAAAAACGAAATGGCGACCGAACAAGCGTTTGAACAGTGCCAAACAAAAAAGTGAATTTCGCCCCGTAAAACTTTGAGAAAAATATCCATATGTGAAAAATATCCATATACAAAAAAAATATTAATCTTGAGTATAAACTAGTGTATTGGCCTAAATTTTGGACAATAAGTAATTTTTTCGCGATTTGGTTTGAATATACAGTTTAAATATACGAATAACAATTTTTGACTCATTTTTCGATTAAAAAAGTATTCTAGAATCATCAGTGTTCTAGAATGCAGCAGTTAAATAGTTAATAAGTATGTGTGGGCATTTTCAAGTAAATCGGTCGATTAGTTTTTTCACAAATCCACGACGCGCACACAAAGAAAGTGAGAGAAACGCGTTCAAAGTTTCTTTGGTTTACGAGAATTATCTCGTCTTTTTCGGCTTGAAAGTATTTTCAATCATAATTTTCGATGTTTACACTGTGAAATTCGAATATGCACTAACTTAGACTATGTAATATAACTTGTATGTATTGTATTAGACAGTAAAATAGTCGGATAGATACATAGCGGCATATGTTCGGGCTAGAGGTGGCAAAAACATATCTTTGTTGTGAATGGATCATTTGAATCTGGCTCAGTAAAAAGATCCAAATCAGTGATATGTATCATTTGGATCATCTAGATCATTTGGATCACTGAGTCAGAAGAGATGATTAATATTATGAGTTAGGTTTACAGAAAGATATGGTACGCTGTACAGAGTTACCATACAATTAGGTAAATCTGTAGATGCATAAGTTGTTTACTTGATTTTTGAGTTCATAAAACTCCATTCGGAATACTTACAATCGTCGCTTTCCGAATCTTTAAGCCCATTTTTGACTGAAAAACCTGAATAAAGTTACATTTTTTATGCGAAAAATATATTAATTTCCACAAAATATATAAAAGCACAATTGACTTTACTGTCTGTCAATGACAAAAACCTGTACTTTCAACTAAGATCATATTGTATAATTTCAAATTTTAAACTACTACAATCAAAACTTTAAATTGCATCTTAATATATGCATCTATTTGTAAACTACTTCCGGCAGCACTACAAACTATTTACAAACATATCATCTCATGTGCACATTCATCGTTATGCCCATCCAAATGCGAGCTGCACCGTCTCTGCGCGTGAAAGTGTATTTCTCTTTACCTCTCTTACGGAGGAACTTATGAGAGATTACTGAATGGAACATGATCGCGGAAGATTGGTTTGTGTCTTGTGCTTCTGATCCATGAGATATGAAAGATTCACTGATCCATGAGATAAGAAAGATTCACTGATCCAAATGAACTGACTTCACTGATTCGAATCATTTGGATCTCTAAGATGATTCGGATCACTGAATCATATCCGCGATGAGCTACACATGCCTAGTTCGGGCACTTCAAGGCCGCTTGCGCTCCCAAAAGTATAGAAGGACGGAGGACGCTGTAGAATGAAAACCTTTTAGATATCGATATAAAATTTTGTACAAGTATTTGTAAGGTAACGAAATATCCAAAAAAATAGTTTTTTTAAGAGTACTCGTTCCTTAATACTGCATGTAATCAAGAAATGTGTTCTTTTTGTCATCACGGTATACAGCTTGCTGAAAATCAATTGGCTCTAGCAAGTAACTGCCAAAAATTGCGCTTTCATTTATAAACCGAACGCACCCTTCACGACGAACGTCAAAGCAAATATGCGAAGCACTTTTTAAAAAGAAACCAAGAATAGAACTGACAGCAACGCCGTACTCAGTGAAATCTTGTAAAATTGCGAATGTGAAAATGAATTTGAACCCGGGCAGAAGTAAAATGTCACAATCCAGCTCGAAAACCAAAGCAACCGAAGCGGATCACAGCCAGTAAGTATTCACATATCGCACTCAAATGCAACAAATCGATTAAATACGAGTATTTAGCAAAGTAGCGCGGTCTCGAGATGATTCGCCATCTTCAACTCAAATCATCATGGAACAAAACGACGCTCCAACAACCACAACACATAAAGGATATTTCCGTACAAGAAAATATTCAAATGGTACTGTAATTTAGACGAACGATTTTAAATTTTGATTATTAAACAAACTTTTGACCATTGCTGAAACCTGTCGACCGATGCGAAAATCACCTTTTCAACGTATATGGGAGCCGCAAAGTTCAAGGACTTTCGCGCTGTTGCCATCTGCGCAATTGCATTGTATTGCAGCTGCATCTTCAGCAACAACTTCGCATTTTCTAAATAATGAATATCCTAGCGCTGGTAGTTTATTTGGCATTCTGATTGTCTCGATGGCGTTACAAATACCGTCCTCGCTGTTTTAATATGAAAACGCAGAAGGATTCGCTTTAACTTGAGCTATGAACCCTTAAAATAAAAAGGCGACTTTTTCCCTTCTGGCATTGTTTTTTTAACACTATAATTTTTCATAGTGAAAAATTATTCAGTATCAATTTTTCTGAATTTTACAGTCGCTCTCAGCCAAAGTCAGATATATAAATCGCATAAAGGATAACAGTTATGGAAATATTAAATAATTAAAATATTATTTATAAATCCTCATGAACTACAATTCATTTTCAGATTGAAATGAAACAAACATTAGGTGTCACTAGTTAAGCGTTTAGTATTTAGTGCAACATCCCTTCTTTTTAATCGCCAGCCTGGATGCCATTGATTCAACCAACTTCCTGCTTAGTCCACGCTCAATTTTACTCAATTCTTTTCGTAGCGTTCGTTCGAAATTCGCTTTGTTGGAAATAGTGTTAGTGTTTGCGCAATTTTTTTATCATGATCCCATAAATTCCAATGGAGCTCAAATCGCATGTGGGCAAGTATGTACACAAAAGCCAAAATCCAACAGTATACGCTTTGTGTTCGTGTTTCCGTACAGTTATTCCTGGTTTAGCATTGAAAATCCGCAGTTATTTCATCTGATTCATCTTGTTCCAGCAGCTAATAAATACTACGAAAGTGACCACGTCACGCTTATTAGTTGAAGTTCTTCATTCCATCATTTACATATTTACATCGCTGCTATTTACAGTACAGATTTTCCATCTTGGAAGTGTTTGACTACTTATTCACGTAATAATAGATGTGTGTATCCTTTTTAACACTCCAGATCATTACTACAGGAGAATTAACACTTGTCAAAGTATACACTACAAAATACTCTGAGAAATTCTCTTACAATGGTTTGATTCTATGTTTCATTTTATATTCACATATCGACTTTCTGCCTCGCCTTTATGGGATAAGGAATAATCTGTCATGGTTGTTTTTCTGACCAATATATCAAATGAAAGACTAGCCTTTCCGAGCACGTTCAAAACAATTCACAGACATCTTTTGCCACAAATGCTGTAATTGTCTCTGTTACCTCCAAAGATACTCAACATCCGAGGCAGAAATGGTACATACACTTAATTCTAGGAATAAAGGATAGTTCAGCCAATTAGCAGAAGAATTTTGAAAGCAAAATCGACAGCGCTTTGCAGAATTTCTTCAATGGTTAGGCGCGATTAAGTTTGACAAGGTATCTTGAGGGCAATTGAAATATTCCATATACAGTAGGGCTCGCATATAACGAACGTCAAGAGATCGGCTGATTTGGTTCGTTATATCCGGAGTTCGCTATAAACGGAACCCATAAGAAAAATTTGATATTTAAATGTTGCATTTCATCAAAAGATACAAAAATAGAAGAACTATTACGAAATTATATTGATACGCATGTACATAATGGAAAAATATATGTATGTATTTTAAGAAAAACAAACTCGAAATTGTCAAATGCTTATTTCTGAAAGTTAAATACGATTCATTTATGTGTGTGCGTGCAAAACTATTAAGTACGTCGATTGGTGCATTTCGAAGTGCAAAAAATCGTTAATCAGACCCATCTTGTGAATTACATCGATAATCGGCGTAGCTGAATGTATCGTGTTGTGATATTCTACGGGATCTTCATCATCGTCACTTTCCTTTAATGAAACACTTGCAAAATTTGCTCATCGGTTAGGTGTTTGATGCTAATAAGATCTTCGTCAACTCGGATGTAGTCACTGAACTCTTCGTATATGCCAGGCATGATTGTTTCGCTACTTTGTCTCAGCAACTCAGCAAGTGGAATGTCGTCTTCTGCATCAAATCCGTCAGAATTGTAATCCTCCAAAAATCCAGCATGAGCGTAACAGTTCGCGATTGTTCGTGTCGAAAAATATGTGAAGAAAATTTATTGCATCTAAAAGGCTAACAACAAACATGAAACAAACATGAATCCACTTCGCGAGAAAAATGCGCCTGTAATTGCTTTTCAAGCTATGAATCACCCGCTGATCCATTGGTTGTAACTTTGCACTAGTGTTTCGTGGCTTTCAGCCAATTTAATGCACCTTAAATTTTTCAGATCGTGGTGAGCAGGGCAATTATCCAGTAATAATAAAATTTTCCGATTTATTCTGGTTAACTCTTTATCCTACTGCCGCAAATGATTCCCAAAAATATCAGTCGTCATCCAGGCTCTAGAATTGGCTTCATAGTCGACGGGTAGATTCCTATTTTTGAAGCATCTGAGATTTTTAGATTTGCCAATGACAAGCAATTTTCTTTTTTCAGTTCCCAACAGATTTGCTGCAACGAAATCCGTTATTCGCTCTTTTGAAAGCTTTCCACCGGAGCAAGATTCTCCTTTAAATTTTAGTATAAAATAAGCCGATTTCATCTGCATTGAAAATGTTATAGCTTCTATAATTTTCTTTAAGCGCGCGCCATTTGTTTTGTAGTCAATTATCAACCACATCCTTATCAACCGCTGCAGATTCTCCGATTAATTTTCCGGAAACGATACCATGGCGCTTTTTAAATCGTTCAATCCAGCTCTTGCTATAAGAAAATTCGTCATTGTCTTCAAGTATTTCTCCGAACTCGTTCGCTTTCGATTGTATGACACCGCCTATTATAGGGGCATTCTAATTTCGCCGTTGCGAAAGCCATTTTATAAGTGTTTGTCCAGCTGATCATGTTTGAACTTCTATAATTTCTTCATTGTTGTTCCCGAAACTACATATAAAGGTTTGACGATTTTTCCATATTGTAGCTTGTGTTGACTTACTCAATTGAATTTTCTTGCATAAATCACTTTGTTTAATATTACTTTCAATTTGCTTCACAATATCAAACTTCTTTTTTAATGATATGCCTTTGAGCCTTTGTTTTACTCCATCAGCAGATGACATCTTGTCAATAACAATCACAGCAAACGACTGAAGAAAAACATATACAAACCGCACCCCGGAGAATCCCCTAATTATACGTATAAAAGTTCGTTATAAGCGGAACGTTGATATTTTTTTTGTAGGATTTGGTTCGCTATATCCGGATAGTTCGTTATATGCGGACTTTACTGTATATAGAGAGTAAGAGCGATCGTGCATGCCTGTCCGATTTTCGACGACGCATAATTAATTGACTTGTTTTGAAGCGTTATTTTTATTTGGAATCCAGACAAGGAATTAAGCCCCGAAACTCATGAATATTATAGTGCAAAAGCTCCATTAGTTACTATCAATACATGTGTTTTAATGAAATTAATCGCATTTATGATATTAATACAATAAAAAACTTTTTTTTTGAGTGTTCAACTTTGGCTGAGAGCAACTGAAACTGTATCAGCGAAAAATCAGTAAATATATTGCAATAAAGGAAAGAAAATGCTTACTCAAAGTACATACTATTATCCCTTTAAAGCATTATAGGAAAAATGTAAAATCAATCATCATCGCAAATGTTACAAATATAAGTTTGGGAAACATCTTCATATTTTTGTATAATCATCTACACAAAATGTTTCTTATATATTATAAGGTCAAAGTTTCGAACAGCGCCTTTCTAAGATCAACTCCTTTCTCAAGTCTGAAAGCTCTATGTACGTTCATGGTACAGCATCGGTCGACCTATTATTGTTATTGAGACAGTGACTGTCAAAGGTTTATTATGAAATTGATGTTATATAATCGAAACTAGGCCACAGCAACATGTTCTTCAATCAACAATAAACGCCCAACATTCAACTATTTGAACAAAGCATCCGATTGAAGCCTGCCGAAATGCTTATGGTGTCATTCTTTCCCGAAACGTAAGTAGCTACGATTGTTCTAATCTAATGTAGAAAAAAGATATGTACAGTATAATTGAATTAAAAAATCGAATCTGTCGCTATTTCGCTTTTGTTTGCTTCAAAATAGAAGTTTTATTTACTGAAAATATGTAAAAAAAAATTGCGAAATGTCGACAAACCGGATCGAATGAGTTGTGCGAAAGCGAAAATGATTGCACAGATTATAAAGGATTGTAAAATAGATGCATGATGGTACATAAAAGTAAGTAATAACAACTCAAAAAATTAAGTCTAACACTCAATGCTTTTCTTCAAAACAGCCACATTAGACATGTCCTTTTCAGGTCGATCTGCTCCTAAATCAGTACATGATCTAAAAGTATTCTTCAAATGCGAACGGTTTCGTTATTATTATTAGAAATCTGACGGATTTTCCTCTGATACCGTCAAAAAAAACTTTCTGCTCTGCCAACGTAAAAAGCTTATTTTTCAGTTTCATCTTTCCATTGAGATGTTGTCTCAGTAACCAACCTCAAATGGTTTAACCATGTCCAATGTTAAATTCAATATATTAATCGAGCAATTGTTACAGTTTAACTATCGCAAAACAATTTTCGGTCTGTTATCAATCATTTGCTTGGACCTACTATTTTCAGTAGTGGAAATTTTAAAGAAATATCAATCAAATCCTGCCTCGCGGCATGTCTATCGACGAAAATCGTTTCGATTTCCTTCAAATCACTTCCTTCACGTCCGTTTTTATTTTCAGTTTAAAGCTCTTTCCAAACGATAGAAATCGGTATGAGAAATAGTTTCTAATCCGTAGGGTTTAGAATCGAAAAAATTTATTTCGTGAAGATTGAGAATCAAGATCCATTTTAAATAAGTTATTTTATTTACTATCGTTTAACTTCTTCTGAGTGAATTCTGTTCGTGCCATTCTTATCTACTTTTAGATATCAGATCATATACATTCACTACGATGAAAAAAAAGTTATTTTTAAATAAATGTGTATCTGTATCTGAGTGTGTCCCGCACATAAACAATCCGTTTTCGAGTTCCTCCTGAATTTGTAGTCCATAAAATGTCCGCAGCAAAAGCATTTACTAAATGCGACAGCATATCTTTTCTAGTTTGCATGAAATTTTCAGGTTTTATCGAAGCCAGCAACCTAGCAACTCTGGAAATTATCAACAATCAACTCGTTCTCGTCAAGAACTTAAAATATGATAAACGTAGTTTCGAGTAAATATAGTAAAATGAAATAATAGTAAAATGTAGTTCGTAGAAAAATTCATTATTTTCAAAGAAACAGGATTCCTAAAATCAAATAATTCCAAAATGCGACTTAAATATTACTTGTGTCCTGCAAAATTCAATGTTGCAAGTACGTTTTGTCGAAGGAATTAAGATTTGAATATTAATTCGTATCATCAGCCTCGGGATTACTACAGATTTGGAGAAACAAAAATGGATGATCTTAGCTATTGTATGAATTATTCTTTAAAGCTTTTCCAAATATTTTACAGGGGAAGATAAGAAATCATCATCATCCTCAAGCCGTTACAGATTAAAGGATCGTAGGGAGTCGTCCGACGATACAAGCACATCGAGTACGGTAAGCGTGAAAGCAATTGATGCGGTATTTTGACAATATGATAAATAGCATCACAATTTTTCTATCTTTCAAAAAAAAAATTAACACTTTCCTACGCAGAGCGATGCAAGTGACGATGAATATACTCATAAACCACATTCGACGGCAACAAAAAGCAGTCACAAGGTAATTATATTACTTGATAAAGATTGTGTTCAGTGTTAAAACAAATGATTATAGTACCAGCGGCGAAAAGATCACAAAATTGAAAAACCTCAACATGATCATTCCCGTGAACGTTCACCACGTGCTAAGAAGACACCCGAAAAGATTCCCTACTTTACCGACGCAAAGCGCGAAGAAGACAGGTTAAGAAGAATGTATGGCGAAAGTAGTCGTGGTAGACGGCGAAGTTCAAGTCGCTCTAGACGAAGTCGCACACGCAGTTATAGTCCCGAGAGACGTCGCCACAACTACAGATTACACAGCAGGGAACGCCGACGAAGCCCAAGCTATGATCGGCACCGCTCCAGGCGAAGACCTAGGTCACCACCATTTAGGGGGCAGGATATGCTAGCCCCAGGGCCTCCATTCATTCAACCCATCCCCATAATGCCAATTCCTTTGGTATGTTTTCCGCATTTAGCTAATGGAAAATTATTGCAAATGTTACATTTTCAGCCGCCGCACTATATGCATCGATTTCCCAATGGAATGTTGCGGCCCCAATTCCCGCCTCCGTTTGTATACTATGTACCCCAACAAATGTTTCGGCCAATGATGAGATATATGCATCCCCCAATACGTCCGAGACGAAATAATTGAATGGTTGTCATTGCGTGAGACGATTTTATGTATTTATTAAAATAGACATTCGGATTAATACATTATCAAATTTGTAAATAATGAATGTGGGTCTAGCGAATACCATAGATTATGATATAAATTTTAAAGTTTTATTTAATAAACGCAAGCGATGGAGGTGTTTTTTCGACTGTACTCTCGGACTTATGTTTTCAGTCTAGCGACTCTTGCAATTTATTTTTCGTTTGCCGATAGTGTATCAATCTTCAATCAAATTTCTCTTATTTGTGAACACTGAATACAAATACAAACGATATGGAATATTTTATAACTGTAATTAAACATATACATGCGTTTAAAATGATGGCCAACGCCATTTTGATGTTTCCTATCATTTTATTTGTGCGTTTTGCATATTACAATGGAGTAATCGACTGTGCAATTGTGTAATTTACCATTTTTATGGCTTCATCACATCATTACAAGTGCTTTTATTTGTACCAGACGGTAATTGACTTCACCTGCTCAGATTGTTATCTATGATTATTCCTGAGTATTGAAGCCATCTTCGAACTTCAATGTGTTCATAATACAAAAACATATGTTGGAAGGCACACAACCAACTTCCCAGGTTTTGCCTTTATGATAATTTATTTTCTTTCTAAAATTCATTCCAATTGGAATATATACAACTTGCAAAGAATGACCGCTGCATCTGAAGTATATAAAACAACACAAGAACTTAACGTAGACGGACTGATTTACATGGAAAAAGGAAAATTCGTATATGAAAATTTACACCAGGAAGAAATGAAACGAACGAACGAAACTAGATATAAATTGGGGGAACGACTACAATATAAGAAACGCAAATGATATTTTAATAAAATTTGCTAGGGCAGAGCGCCTGAGGATGATGAATCCGATTAACGCTGCATCAACTTTTTACAATGAGCTACCTCACAATAAGAGAAGCGCGTAACATAACATCTTTTAAAGACATGCTACGTAAACATTTACTGGAAACTCAATTCAATGATTATGAACGCTAAGCTTTATTCTAAAAATGTGAAACCAAATTGGATATGTTGAACTCTGAATAAAAATTGAGATACTGGTACTATCCCTTATACCGATGTACATCGTCTGGGAAGTAAGTACTAAGCAAATGGACAAGCATTCAGGAAATACATTGCACGGACAGTACAAGCAATGAATGATGGAGTGAGAGGTTTGGAGGGGGCGGTGGTGGTTTTAGTCGGAAAAAATCCGACATGCTGAGAAGCAGGAGCAAATCGGTATCTTTTGAAGATATCTTCCAACGATGAAAAAAATACTTCATATCTCACCGGTCCCAGGCCTACCACTATTCGAATTCATTTCGAGTCGGTCCCTGCGAACTATCGATTCGACATTTAGCATTTCATTTTGTTTCGTAATTTTTTTGCGGAAAAAATATAGTTTATTCCAACTATACTGATACTCAGCTCTTATACTATCTGCTTCATTTTTATTCGGCGATCCCCAGATACTACTTTTAATTTGGCGTTGTTTTCATTCGTGACGGCTGTGTACGGACGGTCTGAGCGGGAGTCATTTTCAAGAGACCTTCCACCCGTTGAGAATGGTCGCCCCCACTGTGACGTTTCTCCAAAAGAATTTGTGCTTTCCCCTTCTCGCGAGGATTTTAAGGATAGCGGGATACTGCAATTTCAATAAACGCAGCGGCTACTCAGAAATGGTGATGTTAACGGTTCAATTACTCGAATGATATGAAGCTAATTATAGTAGAACCTTGAATATCCGGGGTAATAATGGAAAGGGAGGTGCACGGATAGTCGAATTTGTTTACATATTTACTTATAGTTTATGAGGATGCAAGAATAATCATAATTTACGTACAATTCAAATTATTGAACAACACTGAAATTGAATTTTAAGACATAAAACGTTAGGGAAAGAGTTTCGCTGAATTTTCAAATGCAAACATTAGACGGCGGATTCTTTTTAAAAGTGTCAACACGAGAAGTTCATACATAATTACTTTTCAGAAATGATCCATTTCTCATATGTACGAGTATTTATTCCTTCACCGTTCAGGTACATTTAAATTTTATTAGAACATTCAAACACAACGCTGGAAAATTGAAGACACAATGAATACATAGATGAAAAAAGAGAAATCTCCAGTTAATCAGGAAAAAACGAATAGAGGAAAAAACCCCGGTTAATCGAAGACCCGGATAATCGAACCCCGGATAATCAAGGTACTACTGTACTTAAATAAATTCTTAAATACTAATTAGATGTCGCTAAACCAGTGTCCTACCGTATGAGCAGGTAGAATTATTGTAAAAATCTTAGGCCTTAAACTTTTCAACCACGCCTTGTATGTTCATGAAATGATGAAAATTATCGAAATACTGGTATCCCTTAATTAACACGGTTTCGTTTTAACACGAATTTAATTGATATCGTCATAGTAAACTGCAATAAAAAAGGAACCAGCGCTGTAAAGACAATTTAAATGAGTGGTGACCATCTTAGTTAACAAAAAAGGGCTGAGTGGAAAAACCTATTACAGTAGGAAACTGGGATGCTAACCTCCGATTGCATGCGCTTATCGCAGAGAAATGTTAATGTGTGAAATTCGCATGGATATGAAGGTAGGAGATAAAGGATGGTTGCTGCTTTCTGGATCAATAAAGATGTTCGAAGCAGATTAGTTTCGTTGCTACAGAAGATGAAACAAGGAGTTAGACCGCAAATATTACCCGCTAATTTTTAAACTCCGAATCAATAGTGAATTCCTCGTAACGTGTAGTTGCCATTTGGCCCGTGATTGGATTTAAATCCAATGACAAATGTCTTACAGGAAAAGTGTAATGACAAAAGTGTTTTACTCTGGCCGAGCCGCATTGAAAGAGGGTGAATAATATTTATCATGTCAAATCAATTTGTATTGTAACGCATGATTCTTTTTTAAATTTAGAAGTTACGTACATACTAGCATGTCGAAAGATGTTAGAAAAGGAAAGACCATTTCACTTTTGCAAAAAATAAAAATCTTGGACAGTCTTGCAAGTGGTAAAAGTTCATCTTCGGTTGCTAAGATTTTTGGATTAAACGAAACCACAATTAGGACAATAAGGAAAAATGAAAGCAATATAAGAGCATCTGTTTCTGCTGGGTTTTCTACTAGTTCGTACTATAGTACTGGTTTAATTACAGTTTTGTTTATGAAGTTGAACAATATTTAAGGAGAAAAAAATTGTCATTCAAAGTTTTATTACTTGTCGACAATGCTCCAGGGCACCCTCAAAATTTCAATCATCCGAACAGCAGTGTAGAATTTGTTCCGTCTAATACAACGACTTTAATTCAACCACTGGATCAAGGCTAGAGCTATTATATCAAACATGCTTTTGAAAAATTTTTAAACAGAATGGAAGCTGACCCCCCTGTATCCTTGGGCATGGCCTGGAAAAGCCTCAATGTGTTGGATTGCATACAAAAAGTATCAATGGCGGTTACAGATTTGCTCACATCAGCATTAAATGGATGCTGAAAACATATTTGGCCAGAAACAGTTCATAATGACAACATAAATCTCACAGCAGATACTATACTCTACACTAATATTTTGAACATAGCTCATTCTATGGGAGGTGAAGGTTTAGAAGTTGCGGAAGTTGAGGAACTGTTTCAAGATTTAGGTCTAAACCAAGCAGAATTAGAAGCTGCTCTTGACTATGGTATAGGCATCTCAGAAACTTCGAAAAGTGATTCCGCAACCATACCTCCTATGGCGCTAAATACTTTAAGGGAAGAATTTGACCTAGCGGATAAATTAAGAGAATTTTTCGATAAAAATGGCCCTTGTGATAAACGACGTCAAAGATTTTGAGGTGATTTGCAAAATTTTTTGGCAACCTACACCGAACTTCATAAGGAATTATCAAATCGGAGAAAGCAGTCATTAATCACGGACTTTGCAGTGGTGCAACAATTATCTGTTTCATCGTCCGCTATTGAGAAAAAAATGATGAACAGCCACCAGCAAAGAAACAGCTTCTATTACAGGATTTATCTGACAGAATAATCGAAAAGGATTCTGAAAAGTAGTTATTAATTTATTTTCGATATTATTAAGTATAAATTCAATGAAAAGAAATTTATTTCATTTGATTTTATTTTGTTTTCTGTCACACAAATTAGTGTTATTTTATGTGTGGAATTAAATTTTTGTCTTTATTTTGGTGATAAGTAACGTCGCCTGTTATATGAGTCAAATGTCCCCATTAACACGATTGTGTTAAATGTACAAAATAAAAATCACCCTCACGTATTGGGTGATTTGGTGTTTTTATTAGAATGATTTGGTTCATCGCATTTCAACTATAGTTTGGGTTCTACATTATCCTGTGAGTTGCTGGAATAAACCAATGTTTGCATGTGATGCTTCCGATACTCATAAATTTTGCTGGGCTGGGCTGTTCTTTTGTTTATTAGTTTTTCAGGACAATACAGTGCCAAGTGTTTTTCCTCTTTCAGCAAGTGATTTTATTTCCGTTCTAACTGGTGACGCTATTTTGTTCAGAACAGGATGGGCTTAAGCTATTTCATACGAACGTTTCGAGCGCCACATTCTTAATTAAAAAATAATCAAAACTAACGAACTCAATCTGATTACACGTTTAGTTTGAATATGTTACATCAAAATAGTTTTCAGTAGAAACGTAGCAAGCCACATTCAAAATGCTGGTACATATTTAGTATAAAGAACCATGCAAAAAAACGAGAATCCAAGCAAACATGCAACAACAAAGTAAATCAACCATTAGAAACTAATGCGCCACACAATAAGTGTTCTAGGAAAGCGATGAAAATAAAATAATATTAATGAGGACTGAAAAAATTTAAATCATTGCGTGAATCAACATCTTGCAACACATAATGCTTGAAGTTAAATTCAAATTTAACCAACCATAGTTTAATCTACTATAATAATTCAATTTGTTTAACGCAATTCGGTGTGAAATGTCTCAAAACTGAGAAAATCTATTGCGTCGAATCATCCTCTGTGCCGAGAGTCCCCAAAACTTTACTCTTCGTAAAGTTTAAAGTCAAATTAAACAAAATCTTTAAAACTTAAATATAAAGTTTATTTTCTTTTCCATATCTTTCTCTTATTTACATTAGAATTTATTCGAACTTATTAAAAATAATAAATAAATTGGCTCTTTATCGTAATTAGTCTCTTTTGAATTACTCAAAAAGTTTTTCAACTATTCCACAACTGCACATGTAAAAATTAGGTTACATTGTAATATAAATTTTTTCATAGAAATTTTTAAACGACGACGTATAAGTGAATCTTTTTCAACACAGCTCAATCCATGGAGGTTATTATGGTCTTCGATATAAGAAATTTTCATACGATGATGCGATAACGACAAAAACAAAATTTAGTGCTACTCAGTTTTAAAACTGAAAATATTACAATAATAAGAATTTAGCAGCGGCAGATTTTGAAAATATTTAGTTATCAAATCGAAATTTTCCTAAAACAAAACGGAGAGTATCTAGCAGCATGTCGTTATAATGTGTTATCAAATAAATTAAATCCTTTGGATTTTGGTTATTCTTTCTAGTAATAATCGGGAAACATACGGCTATTTACTTTTGAAGTCCTCAATATAAGCATTGGGTTAAAATAAATATTGGATTCGATACAAATCATTGCTGTCAGCAATTGCAAACGATAAAATTAGAATACCAGATTTACCAGTTTCATTACACCTCCATTGAAAAAGCTGTTTACAATCGTAGAAACTCATTAAAATAACATAATCGATTTTTGTACAAATACACTTGACGTTGATCATAATTTTATGTATAAATTCTTCTAGAAAACATTCATTCCTATCATACACACATACACATATAGCAGTCGCATCAGCCATTCTACCCAAAAATAGGTTTTCTCTCGTTTCTGTCACTTATTTCCATCTTCTCAACAGCATGTATAAGAAAATAGCGTATTCGCAAATACGAATGTTTAAAAGAAACATCTTTTTACCACGTATCCTCTCAACAAATGCGAATTATATGACTGCAGATTTTTTCATACAGTTGTACAGGACTTTACTTCCTTATATGTCTACTTTGGGTCTATACTGAAGCCGTAGCGGCGGATCACGGAATCGCCATCTTGTCACATATACAAATTTCAGCGTATGATCCTTACCAAGTAATTCGTCATTGCACAGAATGTCAATCTAGAGCGATATGAAATTTCGGATTAGATTGTTTCTTGCCAAAAGGATTCGAAACAAGATGTGTACCTCTCGATATTTTTCCGCACCGTTGAGCACCTTTTTCGCGACAAACTTTTTCAAATGCGTGATGGTGGCCTGAGAGCTGCATCGAATGAAGCGTCGCTTCAAATTCTCAAAGTTATTACTGATGCATTCAAGACAAACGTTCACTTGCTCGTCTTGACGATGATAATCCGATTCGGCGTGTGCTTCGTTTGCCTTTTCGTTGTCATCCACGTCGTGGTTTTGCGGCAAATCCTTTGGACAAGGCATATTTCGCGCCTTGTAGAAATCTCTTTCACGGCGCATTTCACCTGAAATGATGAATTTTGAATGAATGTGATGCGATGAAATATATTTGAAAAAGTATATCTTTCTAAAGAAAAGAAGAATTATTTGTTACGTTATCTTATACCCCGCCCAGACAGTTCCTCGTGAAAAATATAGCCTTTTCACTATCAAAAAATTGCTGAATAAACTGGTGGGTGCCTGATTATGAGAGTATTCTAAAATGCAATCACAGCAAACTTCCAATGTCGAATTTCGGTTTGGTGCAATTTTTCTTTATGATACGCCCGCAATACTGACGACTCGCTTTAATTCTTTCACTATGATGGATTACTATGGTCACCACAATGAGAGCAATTTCAACTCTTTTCGCCAGATTCTTCGTTGTAAGGGATGAATCGACGACAAGGGCCGACATATCAAAAGGGTTAACTCACATACATCACAAAAAGTTGGTGAAACTAAAGTGTGTAACAAACACAGCGAACCTGTTAAAGGAATTCATAACTAATGCACAATTTACAAGCGAGCCAATTAGGCAGATTGGTCGGGACGCAACCCACTCACTAACAATTTGCTCGTTAATGCAAACGTCGTGCGAATTGGGTTTGAATGAATCTTGAGTCGGGTCTAAGGTCTGGGTTACGAGTTCGATCAACTAAACAGCGACCCGACCTAGAACGTCTCCAAGTGAATGGATAACTTGGAATGGGTCGCGCGACTCAGTAGTACAGGCAAAAAATGAAAAAAAGAAGGCCATAATGAAAGAATTTTACAAAATTATTTTTATCGTAAAATAAAAATTTTACACTAAAATTTTGTATTCCGACCTAGTAGAAAAAAGGACCTTGAGTTTTACATGAAAAACAAACATCCTTGGTTGGTTGGTTGGTTATAGTGGCAGCCTCCTTTATCCAAAGATGGCTCACTTAGGCCACTATAGGCCCATTGTGATACCACAAAAGATTGAGACGGCACTAGAATCTACAGGATGACGGGAACCATTTGGATTCTCGTATGAAGTTGGCTATACAGCTAATATTTAAATCAGCTACTTCCGTGAGGCTGTCCAGGAAAGGTGAGCCTAAGGTTTGCATGCGTTTCCTGGATAGTGCTGGGCATTCACACAGAAAGTGTTGGATTGTCTCTTCCTCGTCTTCTGATCGTTGAAAGGAACACCCAATCTTTCTGCGTGTCTGCCAATCAGCCAGTGCCCCGTCAGTACGGATACGATGGAGCTCAAGGTTTCGCGCTTCGTGTTAAGATGTCGCTTGATGCGTTTGGAGCACAGTGCGTGCCAAGTTTGCCTGGTTGTCCTACAGGTTTCTTCAAGTAGTCAGGCCCTATTTGCAGGATCCACGTAGTTTTGCTTGAATCCTAGCTTTATGGAGGCTAGAGGTTGGCCGATTTGGGATGTAAGTGTATACTCTTGGAGCTCAGTGCCAGCTCGTGCTAGGGCATCTGCTTCGCAATTTCCCGGCATATCACTATGCCGCGGTACCCAACAAAGAATCACTTCACAGTGAAGTGATATCACGTTCAGTTGTGAGCGGCATTCCATTGCAATCTTGGATGAGGTATGCAAGCTTGATAGTGATAGGATAGCAGCTTGGCTGTCAGAGAAAATGTTTAAATTTCTTATGGAAATTTCCTGATTTCTCAGCCAGTCTACTGCCTTGTAAATCGCAATGACCTCTGCCTGAAAAACACTGCAGTGATCTAGTAGCCGGACGGATAGTTTCATGCCTAGCTGTTCTGAGAAAACGCCACAGCCAACTTTCCTATCCATTTTTGATCCATCAGTGTAGATGTCGATCGATTCCTGTATCTCACTTCTTTCTATCGTCCAGTCATCCCTACTCGGGATGATTGACTTGAAACCGTGGTGAAAACAGGGAATCGGAGAAGCGAGGTCTACCTTTTCTACGGAAGGATGTATTGTGGAGTGGCCATTGTTCCCTTCATGCCAGAGACGTAGAGCTTTCAACCGAACCGCAGATTACTTAGCCTGCTGTCTCGTGAGTAGCTCAGTCGGGAGCCAATTCAATAGCATAAACAGTGCCTTTGTCGGGGTAGTGCGTAAGACCCCGGTAATTGCCGCAATTCTTCTGACCTTGTTTAGCAGGTTTGCATTGGATGTTTTTGCAATAGCTGGCCACCAAACAACTGCGCCATACAGAAGGATTGGTTCCACTATCGCCGTATAGAGCCATGATACGATTTTGGGTTTCAATCCCCATCTTTTTCCAATGGCTCTTTTGCAGCAGTAGATTGCGCAAGTCGCTTTGCGCGCTCTTTCTTCTATATTCGCTTTCCACGCGAGCTTGGAGTCCAGAATTAGACCTAAATATTTAACTTGGGTATCTCATCGAGTTTGGGTGGGAGAAATCGTGGAATTTTGTACCTTCTTGTGAAGAGCACAAATTCCGTTTTCTGCGGATTAATCTTTAGACCGCACTCTTTACCCCACTGGGTAAGAATACCCAGGGCAAAGTTTAGCCTTTCAGATAGGGTGTTAACAAATTTTCCCGATATTGATTTTGCAACATCGTCTGCATAAGCTACGACTTTGCAGCCAGTCGCTTCTATATTTGACAGGAGTTTATCCACCACTAGTATCCACCCCACCTAACAAACGTCCTTGCTTTTAATACAAAATTAATTTCGTTTTTTTTTTAAATTTTATTTCTTGTCTATTTGGATGGAATTTTTTTTGTAAAACCTGTACTGTTTTTAAGTTAATTTTTTCGATATACAATTGCGGACACGAATCAAAAACACTGATAGCTTACTTAGAAAACCCCAATTTGACAATGTATCCTTCGTAATAACGCATTCGCCTTAGGTTTGTTTTTTACAATATTCAATGACAATTAAGGGAGGCAAACAGTTGGCCGATGCTACCTCTATAGGGACGACAACACAACAAAGTTCTTAAAAACCCAAGACTTCGAGCGAACACGTGCTTAAAAACACTGCATTTTACTAATAAATAGGATAGCATGCATATTCACTACGAGCAGTTTGAAAAAGCCAGTTGCATTCGTTTCAGTTTAAATGGGGATGCCACGATATGCCTTTTTGCTGATACGATACCGATACTCTTATAAAAATATCGGCGATACCGATACGCTTATTGAATTCAAAAATGAAGGTAAAATAAATAATACACAGGTCAGATTAATTTTTTAAAATAATATAAAAAATATAGACCGGTTGAGATTAGTTAATAGTTTTCATAATTGAAATTATCATTGATAAAAATTTTGTTTAAAAAACAAAATATTCTTAAGTTTTGCGGAGAAAGGCGATTTCGTAAGTTTTTTTGAATAAGACCTGCGGTGCAAAATAATCTCTCAGATGCGATAGAACTTATTTGGAAACTAAAGCACTTCTGCGCCATTTTTCCAAGTTTGGGTATAAGACGTCATTGCACCAGAAAACGAATAGATCTGCATCTCTCGATATACTAGGAGACCTTAGGCATCTCTCGACTTCTTCTTCGAGAGAATTACAGCTCAGAGTAGACAGAGGCTCATCTTCCTCGGACTCTCTAATAATATTTTCACAAATGTTCCAAAGCTCACCACTCGTAGGCATCTCAGAACTGACAGTTACAGTACTAGATGTAGGTGTGACCGTATCTGACATAGTTTCGGAGTGCAGTGCTTCATTAAGATCAAGAAACGGAACAAGACGCTTTTTTGCCGTAGTAATAGTAGACTGTAATTGAAATATTCGTACTTTGTAACGAGGATCAAGCATTGTGGCTAAGCAATATGTTTCTTCATTTTCCAAACCATCAAAGTTTTCATTAAGAGCCAATACCAAGTCAGCCGCTATTTTTTTCGATTGCGATGAATTCTTCCTTTCTCTCGACGGACTCCTTATGTTTTTCAATAACTTGTGTATTGAAGTTGACATGACTATTATTTAGATTTATTTTATTTGACTCAATGAACTAGTTATAAACGATATACACACACACAATCTAATTACGATATGTAATTCTTAATTTTATTTGCATGGAAAAATACTACGCGCGAAACAAGAGACTGAATAAAGCGCGGGGATTCTCCAAGCATAGTTAGTTCGAGACTCGTTTGCAACGAAATAGACGAGACAACACGACCGTTTACATTACATCATTTTGAAGGCGCGAAATTTGAAAAGTATCGTTGAATCGGCCATAAAAATGTCGCCGAAACCGGTATATCGACAAACCCGAAGTATCGCCGATATATCGGTATCGGATGCATTCCTAGTTTAAATGGGATTTTCAAAGTGTTAAAAAGTATTTTTAATTTCAATAACGATGGAAAAGGCTAAGAGCTAGTTATCTAGTTAGACAAAACATTGTAGACTGAAGAGAGTTAGGCTTGTCATAAATCGCATTGACCCTAATGGCAGTAGATATTTAATAAGGCCAAGCAGTAAATAATTTGACCCTCGCCTTCAACTATTATTTATCACGAAGATGGCTCCACCAATGTTACAATACATCTTATAGAAGGAATATTAACAAAGGAAAAGTACGTTGACATCATAGAAAACATTATGTTGCCATCGGCTGAGAAGAATCTTCTTCTTCATACGGCACGCCACACACGGAAGCTTCTGTAGGACAACAACGTCGCCGTTTTAGACTGGCCCTCAACGAGCTCGGACTTAAATCCAATCGAGCACTTATAGAGAGACATAAAACAAGCATAGCTGTAAGAAGTTTCACAAACACGGACCAATTGTTCGAAGCGGTGACAGAAGCATGAGCATCCATACATTTGAAGAGGAGCAGGTGACTTATATAACGACAGTGCCGAATTGCCTAGAAGATGTTGTGAAGCAGAATGATTTCCTGACATGTTACTCAAATTTTTTTGGAATTTATTGTTTTTTTCTCTCTTAAAATATTTGCTTAAATAAATGATTTCAACATAATTTTATGTGTTTTTAATTAATTGTCAGCTCGAAATCTTGGGTTTTCAAAGAATTTATTGTCCTGTCGTGCGTTTAGAGAAAGCATCATCAAACGCTTTACCCCCCTTTAATTGCCATTCAATCAGATAAAAAGCAATCCTAAGGAGAATGAGTTACATCGAAGGATTGATTGATAAATCGGGATTTTCTAAGTAAGCTACAAGTGTTTCTAATTAAATGTTAGCTGCTTTATACCAGAAACTATCGACTTTACGGAAAAACCTACCGCGTCACCGTTAATATATCTAGGAAACTCACATTGAATGTTTTATTGTTGGATTATAAGCTTCAAATTCACGCGTTCCGAATGTCACCGATCGGTTCGCGCGTCATACGTTTTCCAAATTTATTTCTATTTCAGTTTGATTTTACTCTGCGCATGCAGTTCTATCCATTATGCAAAATTCAATGTAGAATTCATGCATTATGGACATCTATTTTTAATTAATTAGGGTGTTACATTGCTCGATGTGAGGTGTTATTGACTACAATAGTTCGTGAAGTGTAGAATAGCCTATGCTCGTTTAATTTGCGAAGTCGGGTGGCTCGGCTGAATATACTGTAGTAAATTTACATGGGTGCACTTAGCTTGTTTTTTCAGTCATTTTTTTGACCAAACACGTTTCTTTTCTTCTTTTCTCTTACACATTATTACCACAATGAGTGAGACTTTGGCTTTTCTATATTTTCGATGGTATTTTAGGCCACACGTCTGGGACGCAGCGTAGTTCACAAGCGACTGGATCCCAACTAGTGTGTGGGCAACGACGGATCAAAGATCGCGGCACTGAGTCGGATCCGGTCGGGTTGATGTAGTGAATGGCTTTGCGTTAGTCAACTATGTATAAATCAAAACGACAAATAAACTATGCACTTTTTTCTGATTTATCATACAAAAGACCATCGATAGACGATTAATATTTTCAATTTAAAATTGTCTCGGATGAATTGCGTATCTAGCGGTTTGCGGAGAATTAGTTTCGTCACTATCAACAATACAGAAACTCTATATACATTTTATAATTTTTTACGTAGGATGTGGGGTAAGTCATGACAAAATTCAATACAGATATTTCGTTCGCAAACCCTTAAGAGATCCGAAGTCGCAAGACAGCCCATTCGTAGCCCACTAATGCATGGTTGGGAAAAACCAGTCAGGCGATTTTATTGATGATTTTAAAATGAGATTGTTCCTATTTTGGGCATTAAACAGAGCCAACTTACTTTCTTGCAAATTCGGCACCAGCTTATAAACAATATCTTGCATTGTTCTGTCGAAACTAATGTACTGCAGCGGATGCGACTGATGGATAACATTTTTGCAAGTGGGGCACGTTTTCTTCTCTTCGAGATGTTTCACAAGGCAACTCTTACAAACTGCAATAGAAACAGAAGTGTATTTAGTCGGCCTGATTGGCGCAAGATCACTGATTAACAATTGATTATGTTACAAGTATGTAAACATTCCGTGACGGTGGTCGCATCTATGAAATAGCCACTGCATATTTTGCATGTGATATGGGCATTTAAAGTGATCAATTTTATTTTGCGCTCCATTACGACGAGGAACTTAGTGACTTGGGAAATAGCATTGCACCACGAAGACGGAGAACGGCCGGAAATAATTCATATAATATAGCGAAAAATAGCGAAAAACCCGGCAGAAACACTCGGATCTAAGAGGGATCAGCGCTCTGAATCAAGAAATTGACACGACAGACTTCAAATTAGTGTTATATCGCGTCAAGTTGGCGCACCTGTTATCAATTCGTGGCGAATGAAGCCGCTGCAAAATGCGCCTTGGGAATGCACCGCGAGTACCGCACTTCGGGATGATTCTAGTACATTTTTATAATTTCAATTAGTTAAATGAATGCCTGATGGATAATAAAGTTAAGAAAAAAGATAGATAAATATTAGACATTATATGACGATATGAAGAGGAAATTTGTCTAGTAGTTGAAACTTCTACTTATTCGGAGCTTATTTTAAAAATAACTGTTAATCTATATCTAATCTAATTTTGTAAAATACAGTCTGTATGAACGAAAGTGCTTGCTTGTTCGCCAGCTGTTCAGTTCAAAATTATCATCAGCACTTTCCAGAAGCGGCATTGCTAGTGTATTTCACCTGTTCCATGTAATTTGCTTTAAATAGGTTATCCAATAAAAAATCATAGTTTTCTTTACTTCCAAAAAATATTCAAAGTAAAACAATAAACACTGAATAATTATAATAGAAAACGAAGCATCCATATGTCACATTTTTGAGTTCATTTCGTAAAATTGCAGTTACTTCTTTCTCTATCTCACGAAAGATTTAATATGTTTACTTATGATAATCGATTTTTTGTTTGCATATTTTATGCTGTTTAAAAATCAACTTCAAAATAAGAAATAATAATCAATCTTTCAAGCTAAAAATGACAAAATAGTACAAATACAAAAAATACACGAAACGATATTTAGTTCAGCTGGCGTAGAAACAAAAGCTACTTTCAAGAACCCTTAAATCTTAATTTAGACAAAAATGTTGCTCACGCTCTTGTGTTTTTCAACCGTTGATACAAAAATAACTAGTTACTTAAAAAAACACTTTGTGCCTTCGTATAGCAATAAAAGCCTTGCCTGACGATGTAACAATAAATTTTTGTTTTTTTTTATTCTTTGGGCGTATTCAAGTCGACGCCGTGTCAAAATCTATCGAAAAGTTAATAATTGAAAAAACATTGAAGTTTTCTGAAATGAAATCAAAAATTTCCTTTCAAAAAAAACAAAGAATGGATAATTAAATTTTTCGTTCAGTCTTTACATAATTATATAAAATACGTCGACAATGTTTGAAGTGAATTATATCAGTAGTTTTTGAGTAACTGTGCTAACTGATTTGAAAAATGGATTGTCCAGAAAAATTTAAGCTAACTGTTCTGGTTCGTTGTAACTATCTTGATTTTGCATAAAGTTTTGCACAAATTGTTTCCGAGATATTTTATCTCAAGGAAATTGCTTAATTATTCGAAATTTATGAGGATTCTTCTGAAAGTCAAACATTGTAAAAGAGAGAAATAAGCAAGAATGAACAAAAGCAAATAAATAAATGTGAACGAAACGTCACAAGATTGTTGCCCCTGTCTCTGCAAAGTGCGCCACAATTTTTTCAAATTTTTATGGTTGGTGCTGCTCCATTACACCTTTTTTCAACGTTTTATCATTGAATTCGAAGACCCACATATCAACGTTTTTTCCACACGATAAACGAAAATAATATACAAAATAAGCTTTAATGGAAGAGTTTATCTACTATGGTTAATACCACAGTACATGTAACCGAAGTAGCTAATCGTCCATATAAAAGCACTCTATCAAGTTAGACCTGCTTTTCTACGGGACAAAATCATATGCTTTTCATTATTTATCATATGTTTTCAGTCATATATCATATGGTGGCAGCTATTTACTGGTCGAGTCATTGCCAGAGCTCGTTTTGCGCGGGGAAAAATACTTGGAACCTTCGTTCCTTGAATTGCATGATGAAACATTGATTTGATTAGATTTTGTTAAGTCGATTTAGAAAAAGGCCAAAATTACGATGAAATGAAAGATAGAGTCCGCTAAGTGCTTTATCCTCTGCACATCTGGCAGTGCTTGGGACACGTCAATTTAGACAAGCACATGGCGTCGATTCTTCGAACGAGGTTTTATGTTAGAAGGCCTCGATTGCGCACTGTATATTGTATATACATATATATACCGTGCTACCACCTGTTTGTTTCTTGCCGTGAAAGTTGAGTTCTGTCTTTGGAATCCCAACCGGTTTCGCGTTCGGTGAACCACTTTTTTACGGTGCACTTGCCATTGAGCACGAGCTAGCAAAATAAGAATCTCATTGCAAGCAGAATAGTTATTAGTCCGTGCCCTTTCATCAACACCGTGAGCTAGTTTTGCAATGTCTGCTGGAAAAGTTCTTGTATATGGAGGCCGAGGCGCGTTGGGGGCGGCCTGCGTATCCCATTTCAAAGCTAACAATTGGGTAAGTATCCTTGAAGCAAAAAAGGATATAAATAAATGACATCCCGCAACAGTGGGTTGGGAGCATTGATTTGGTGGCGAACGAGCAGGCGGATGTGAGCGTTGTAGTTTCGCGCGACGGAACTTGGGTGGACCAAGAAGCCGAAGTCCTCTCAAAAGTAAGCGAAGTGCTCAAGGACGACAAAGTGGATGCCATCATATGCGTGGCGGGAGGATGGGCTGGTGGCAACGCACAAAAAGGTCAGTATAATCCCTTTCTTTTGCATTTACACTACCATGTAGTTAGTTAACAGTTCGGTTACTCGAGACATAACCTCCGGATGATGAGCCCAATTTATATATTTCAGACCTGGCCAAGAACGCCGATATGATGTGGAAACAGAGCGTGTGGACGTCATCAATATCTGCAACCGTTGCTACGCAGTACCTCAAAGAAGGGGGTGTTCTGACTCTTACTGGAGCCAAGCCGGCCTTGGCAGGAACTCCTGGGATGATTGGTAAATCCTATGAAAACTTAACTAATACCCAGTTCTTGATGACCTGCTCATTTAAGGTTACGGCATGGCCAAAGCGGCAGTTCATCAACTCACAAAATCGCTAGCTGGCAAAGATTCGGGAATCCCTAAAGATTCCCTCGTGGTTTCCATCCTGCCCATCACACTCGATACTCCAATGAATCGAAAATGGATGCCGAACGCAGACTTCTCAACCTGGACACCGCTTTCCTTCATAGCCGAGTAAGGTTTCAAAAAAATCGTAAGATATTGTCTTCATTGAATGTATCATTTTCCCAGAACTTTTGCAAACTGGATCAAGGGACAAGACCGGCCAGCGAGTGGCTCGTTGTTGCAACTGGTCACGAAAGATTCCGCAACAAGCCTAGTACCGGCTGAATAGGCACCCTGCGAGATCCGGGCCTGGTAAAGAATGGTCGAAACTGTCGGACTTTGTAAATGTTTTGAAGGTCAAGCGCTAATGTGAATGTTTGTGTTTTGTTATGTAAGTTAAATTTGATGGTGCTCATTGCAGAAGAAAAATCCATGACAAATAAAATTTGTACGCCGCAATCGCCCGTGTTTTCTTGTTTCATTCGGACCCTTGATAACCTTTGAATTTCGAAAGAGATATAAATCTCTCGCTCGTCAATCAGTAATTGAATTAGAAATGATTGTGTGCTAGAAGATAACATATATAGGCAAATGCTGATTTTCTGCAGAGCTTGAATTGGTGCTTAATTGTTGCATAAGTATGCGATCAATATTTTTTTAAGCGAACATACATATTACAGTTTTCTTTCAGTTTCTCAAACTAGTCTCCATAATAGATTATTTTAAAAACACGACGATCTATTATAATGTTGACGATAAGATTCTTGAGGAAACTAGTAAAATTCAACGAAAACTGTTGGCCTACTATTTGAAAAAATAAAGCGAATTTTTTACGATAGATGTAAGTAGCTTTCGACTGTACGTTTCATGTCGGGCGAAAATGGAAACTAAGGTCCATTCCCTACAAAACTGTTTTCAGGAAACAATTTAGCAAGGAGTGGCATCAAACTTCCAGCAGGAAAACCAATAATAATGGTTTCATCTGAAAAGTATTCATAGTTTTTAAGTTAACATTCTGTCGCGTATGGTGATTTTATCAAAATAAAAAGGTTAAACGCGCGATGCAAAACATTCAGAAACGTTCGATATACAAGCTGCATAGCTTTCTGTCTCGCCTTATACGCTCTGCTCACTAACAAATTTTTGCAATGACCAGACATATTGTTTACAATGAACCTGAACGTTTAGCTGAGAATCGTTAAGCATATATTAACGACGCAAAAGTTCCACGCGTAAACATTTTTGATCTAAAATTTACAAAAAAATATGCTTGGATATTTTTTCGAAGAGTCAAAATGAGGGCAACTGGTCGGTACTTTAACGAACCACAAGCTTCTCGTTTTTTGGGATGGCCTGAACAGTAGGAAGTGGGGGAACTTCTTATGCGTAAGATTAGTAAAAGATTTTGCTAATGGGTTTAGCCAAGGAAGAGGCACAGTCAATGAGAACTATGGGCGAAACACTAACAGGATCAGCAGTTTCAATCTTCTTTTTTACTTGTTTTTTTCTAAGATGTGCTGCGAAAATCACAATTTTATACATTAACAATTCAAATTTTAACTTCCCAGTTGCCTGTGGGAAGTTATTGTAATAGGGTCGATTTTGCGAATCCCAAATTTTGACATATCTCCACGTTTTAAGGTCACTAGATTCCAAATCCATCGTTTTTAGAGAGATGTCTATGTGTTTGAATGTACGTATGCGCGTATATGCGTTCGGAATTATTTTTCAGCTCGATTATCTCAAGGACCAAAGATCGCATTGTCGTAGGACTGGTTTCATTCGACGCGTAATTACGTAACTTAAAACTGAATAACTTCTCAGCAAAAAATAAAGAAGAAAACTGAAGAAAAACTGAAAAAAAAACAAAAAAAAATACTCAATTTTGAAACTCTTGAAACGCACTATTAATTCGTGCAGGTCTCAAATACCTTCATAGTAATATTATTATTATTGTGTGTTTTAACAAAATTTTGATCAATGTTGTAAAAAATGTTATTTAAAAACAATTCAAGATTAAATTATAGAATTACAAACCAATATTATGAGCTTTGGGATGTGTGACGCTAATGAAAATATGAATTGGATATTGTTATAAATAATTTAATATTGTTAATATCAATCAAATATTATGGAATGATCAAACATTTTTAGTAACGAATGATTATTATTAATAATTAAATACCCTCAATAACGGTTGTGGATTCTGAGGCCGTGATGAAAGACAAGGAGGAGGACGAGGTTGCCGAGGCTTTGGTAAAGGACGATCGGGTGGGAGGCGTCTTCCTCTACCAAAGGTATTAAGGCTAGATAAAAAAAAGTAAAAGTAATAATAGTTTAGATTAATAATTATTAATAATAGTAATTAATAATAAAAACAAATTTTAGCTTTTTTTACTCATCCCACTGGGAAGTTCATCGTGTGGGCCTCAAGGGTCGCACTTAAACCACATTTTATTTGTAATTGTTAATACCACAGTAATTGATAAAGCTTGATAATTTATATAAACTTTTCATATAAACTATCTATATGATGATTCCCTATAATTGTATGGGATCAAGTCCAGCAGTTGTAAATCATCAAATAGAGACAAGTGAAACCGAACTGTCACCTTCTCGTGGTACACACCCATCACCGGTAGTTGTGTGTGTGAAACATACAAGGGACCAGCCATTATTTTCTGAATTTGAGTCTTGCAACAGATCAAAGCTGACAACAATCAAGATTTTGTTTTTTTTATATTTCTCTTTATTCAAAAAATATTTTATTTATATCAAATAATGGAGTACAAAAATGTAGGCATGAATTGTATAAGTCCATACTGAGGTTTGGTAATATAAATACATGACATGTAAATAAGATATGATAGTATATAGTCAATAATACTTATAGCAACCATGGTAAGATAGCTTTTCGTTCTTTTGGATATTTGAGTCTGAATGTCTCCTTATACCATTTGTGAGTAAGCCAAGCTGTTTCCATCTATAATGTAAAAATGGTTTCATTTATTATTTATGAACCTTTGTTTACTTACAATCCCTAAAGTTGTCATTAATTTGATTTTTACATGAAAATTGATTTATGGGTTGGGTATTAAGCGATTAGTATTTTTTAGATTCGAGTACAAGAAAACAAGACGAAAAGGACTAGAGCAACACAATTGTGGGAAACTATTGACATATGGGTTTGTTAGTTTTAATTTGAATTGAATGTGTTTCTTCTGAATGAATTTATTTGGAAGTTTACAAAACTAAAATTACCTGATTGGACATCACCCATACGGCAGCATATCGCATAGTTATGCAATTTGGCATGAGCAAAAACAATGCAAAGTACATCAGTATCTCGAAGAGCATATGGGGTGATGAGACCTCGTCAAACCATCCTCCTTGTGGCATCAAATGCTTTTCAGTCACAACTTTTCCACCAACGTCTTTTCTCAGGTCAACCAGGATCATATTGGATCGGTATTGCTGGAGCCAGCTGTACAAGAACAATCCAATTGCAAATATTTGTAAGGCATTCAAGTCAGACAAGCGGAACGGGTTTGGTTTCGAACCTGAAATTTTAGATGATTATGAATTAATAATATATAAAAAAAATTATTGATTGTTTTTGGAATGAAGATGCTGTGCGAAGGTAAATTACTTGATTCCGTTTAAGGACGTGATTCTCAAAATATTTAATTGTATTGGCAAGTGCTGAATATTTATTTAAAATTATTTCGTCGGGTTTCATTACTTTCAGATTTAATTGTTTTTTTAGTTACTTATCGTAGTTTCTAATGAGAAAAATGAAATACCTTCAACAAATCCTTCTGCATTCGCCAAAATTCCAGTGATTGTCGCAAAATAATGCAAATAACCGACCAAATAGTGCGACAGGTTGATTTTACTTTTCGAAGAAAATACCTGAACGAAGTGTGTTTCGTACCATCGGCGCCAACATTGCAGGCTAATAAGAACCATCGCAACCAGGCAAACACTGGAGTCAACTTCCACTGGGCGCTCCTTTGACCCGGTCACTAAATCCAGAAAGCGGAGTATCCAATTGGGCGCTGGTTGCAATTTCAACAGGAGAGTTTGTACAGCGAAGTAGGTCAGTCCGCTGGACCATATCACAGCAAACACGTAAAAATGCCTGAAATATGATTTAGGGATCTCCAGCATGCTGGCCAGGCGGCACTGTTCGCCTTTGTAGGATATCTTGCCATAGCGGTAGGATTGCTTTATCAACGTAGGCAGATAGGGCTCGACGGCATTTACTAAGAAGCCGAATATAACAATCACAATGGTAAAATTGAGGAAGATGAAGTTCTGCAAGTTCAGCTGGAACATGTTCTGGCGCGAGAAAGTTAACAATGACTGCCTTTGCATCACAGTGTTACAATAGGTAAAACAAGAAAACCAGTTCTTCGGATATCACATCTCGTCACAATATGCAAGTCACAATTAGCAAGTAAATTTTTTTCCCCGGAGTTAAATTAGTTTAGTTTTGCGCATTACAACAGAAACAGAAAAAACTAGATATCCTTCAATATATGTGAGTTTGCCGACTTTCTGCTGCTGACGTCATCATATCATCAAATTTCTGTGATTGTCACTTTGACAGTACACAGTATAGGTAAGACCCAGTATGCAATCGAAGCCTTCACACAAGAAATTTCCTTTCAAGAATTGGCCCCATGTGTTTGAAAAAATTGACGAATTCCAAGCACTGCCAGATTTGCAGAGGATAAAGCACTTTCGCGGACTTCATCTTTCACTTCAACACATGAGACATTTTTTCAGTCATTTTGGCTGTTTCTGTCAATCAATTTGTCAAAAGCAAATGAAAATTTTGTCAGCGAAGATGTTTTACCATTGTAATTCAATGAACCGAAGTTTCTAACGGCGTTTTTCACGCCTAGCACGAAAAGTGCATATACGAGTTCTGGCAGTGTCCCGATCAGTAGATAGCAGTGCTGCCAGATCTAGCTTCTTAAAAAACCCTACGCCAGACGGAAACCCCCCAAAAAACGTGAGAGAATAAAAATATAAATCATTTAGTTAATGTTAAAAATGCTTTATAAACTGTGAAGAAAATAAAGCCGGGATCAAATATACAAAACAGATTTGTCCATATACCTTGAGCCGTGGCAGCATCCCAGTTAGAAATGTTGGATGTGTAATGTGCTTCAACTAGAATCCTTCACTCATATTCTATTAAGTGAATGTCTTCTCCGTTGGGTAAAATTAGACTAAAAGTAACATCTGGCATTGCCTTTTATTTTTTTTAAATTCAAGTGACGGTCTGGTAATAGGTTTTTTGGAAGTTTTTACCTCAGGAAAAGTTCTGAATATTTCTACTCCCAAAATACCCCTGCGAGAACTTAAAAACCCCAGTTTTGGGGTTTCATTTACATACTGGGTCTACATATACTGTGGCCTAGAGCACAGGTTTCAATTTGTAAATATCTTACCAAGTTTGCCAGTTCTTCTGATTATTCTTTCCGTATAGTATTGAGTTCTTCATGTTAAAGTTGAAAATCAATTACAGTTGAAGCCAATTAACGCTTCTCATATATGGTCATTTAATGATGTAGCTGCTATCATGCTAGTTATTTTACGTTTTCAAATTGTGTATCAGTGGAAAGTACGTAGCAATTATCAATTAACAGAAGTCTACTGATAACACGGGAGTAAATGGTAAGATTTGACTGGTTATGTATGTGAGTATGTGCAACGGCTAGTCTTCGGGCGGTGATTATAGAAATAATTCTGGCATATTAGTCCTTGATCGCACGTAAGCCGAAGCAGGAAGTTGCTCGTTGAGCAGTAGTTATTTGCGGTGATTTTAAGTGTTTTAAAATAAGTTCATAACAAAAATAACTGTTATTTTTCTTAAATTTTCTAAAGTCATTTAGTATTTTGATTTGTCTCTAATTTAAAAGTTTTTATTATCATTGGTAGAGGAAAAAAAATTAAATGCTGCGAAAATGGCACAAACTGACGATTAACATTTCACAAAATTGTCAAAAAAACAAAAAAAAACTCCGTAGTGTTTAATTACTCAAAAATAACAAAGGAGCATTTGCGGAGAGCACAAATTTAACGGTCTAAGAAATACGAGTGGAAGTGGCTAGCGGACGAACAAATGTCCGTCTTCCAAAAGAGAGATTCGCCCGAACGCAGCCCATCTGCAAAGTGCGCCTCGGAAAACACGGCGAACACTTCCGCTGCACAACGGAGACTAGTACGTTTTACTTGCTTGTCAAAATTCCGAAATTCGTTCTCGTTCGTGTTGGACGTTTTGGATTTTTGCATTTAGTTCTCGTCGTTCTCCTATTAACTTGCGGGCCGGAGAACTTGTGCAACTGGTGTTCAATTTCACATTTAGTCACTAAATTGAAATGGCAGCCTCAGCGAGAATTTTCGGCCGGGTCAAGGGTACGTCTGTGTAAAAATTATATAACAATAAATCGGCCTGCAGCCGAAATGGAGGGATTCTGACAGCTGGGCTGAACTTCAATCCCTTCAACCGACAGGGTCAGCTAGGTCGGGAGGGGACTAGCTTTTGAGCTCCACTGCAAACATGTTGATATGGATATTTTGCGGTTTCTTTCAGACGGCCTCTTGGCCAGCACGCGATTAAGTTCGTCGTACGCGAAGACGAGGAAGAATCTCGCGTTGACTTCCGAAACGAAGGTTATTTGTCAAGGATTCACCGGCAAGCAGGGCACCTTTCACAGCCAACAGGCGTTAGAATATGGAACGAAGCTGGTTGGTGGAGTGTCGCCCAAGAAGGGGGGCACAACACATCTGGGTCAACCGGTTTTCGCATCTGTGAGTTCAATAATACATTCTGAAAATAATAAATCTATTGGTCGTGTTGTTTTCCATGCAATTAAGGTCCGCGAAGCAAAAGAAAAGACGAACTGCGATGCCACTGTTCTTTACGTCCCACCTCCAGGCGCTGCTAAGGCGATCATGGAGGCAATTGAAGCAGAAATTCCCCTGATCGTCTGCATCACTGAAGGCGTACCGCAGCATGATATGGTTCGTGTCAAACAAGCCCTCCTTTCGCAGGACAAGTCTCGTCTTGTGGGACCCAACTGTCCTGGAATCATTGCACCTGAACGGGTGAGTGTACCATATTGAATGCATGTTTTGGTGGTGCAAATGCGTCATTTCGGATTATTATCGACTAGAAAGATTAAAGTTCATCTGCCAGGCCTGCCTGCTACGTAAACATGCTTATCAATATACAATCGACCGGCAAACGCCGACGATAGTATTATCTTTTGCCGTGGATCTTGCAGAGTGTGAATGACTCGCTCTTAACTTTTGACCGCAAAGTACAACTAACGATAAAACATTTCGTCCCGAACAATGCTTAGCAATACTTTAAGGTGGTGGCGGGCAAAGAATACGCCTCATAATGATGTAGTTATTCAGTGGTGATCAGCAAATCGTAATTGAAGTTCAACATTCAATAAAGGCACAATTGAAAGTAATGCATAACGTGCAGAGATTATAGTCTAAAATAAGAGTTTTTATCTAATTGATTTCTTAAATAGGAACTTGTTGATTTTCTCCACGATAATGAACAATAAAAAAATTATCATTGAGTAAATATGCATAGGAAATGAACAGTGTTCATTTCAACGTAGATAAGGCATGAAAGATTACCAAATGGAATCTAGCACTGTATTATTATATCTATAATTTGTATCAAAAATAAATTAACGCATCATTCATTATTATTGTAAAATAGTTTTAAAAAAATTCGGCAATGCCTATTAATTTTTTAACAAAATTTGTAACACAACATCATTTAAGTTGCAAGCTTATAATTTTCCTTCAGATATGCATAGCTTGAAGTATTCTTCTGTATGTTAAAATAATGAGGAACCAAAATCATTTAATGCATTTAAATCAGTCCCAAAATCTTACAAGTTAGCATCAATTTGCACTGGAGCTGTTAATTTTCTATTACAGTAAAGCCTGTCAATAACGGAACCTATTAATAGTGGAATTCGTGTCAATAGTGGAAAAAGTTTGGCCGTTGAGCTCTTCCATACAAATTGACCTGTCAATAACGGAAAATCGAAACTCCAAATAGTGGAAAAAAAATTCTTGGAAACAAAAAATATTTCGTCTATTTCTTTTTTTCCATTTGAAACTATATTTTTTCCAATATCACAACCAATGATTATAAACATCGTTTCGAAATCACTGTTTCATTTCGTAACATGCAAAATTTATCGCTTCTGGTGCGGCAATTTGGCATCGCAAAAAAATGTATCGTTTACTTTCTCACTTCGAGTCATTGTTTAGACTTCTTTATTGTTTGGACAGCATCGTGTAATCAAAACTTCTAAGAAATCGAAATGCAGTTTTTTGCTGATTCGATAGCTATGAATTATGCACTGTCTTTGTGTGTGCGACCATAGATTGTTCAGTTCGTCAATGGCACTTAAGCGACCACACAATTAGAACTCATTACTCCCATTTTTCCGTCGCTGTTGAAAATGAATCGTAAAAAAGAGGATAATAAACCACGTCTCACGTGAAAACAAAAGTACAATTTGATAAAAGATCATGAAGCCAAAATTTGGAATCGAAGTTTTGAAAGAAAAATACAAGTGTGGCAAGTCTGATGTGTACATGGTTATTAACGACAAAAAAGAAATTATCGACGAATACCTTTCATCGCAAAATGTTGAAAATACATTTTTACTCGATAAGCAAGCAAAACAAAACAGTCTTCGATTACCGATTACTTTAAATAATAATGTTTGTCATTTGCTGCTTTTTTCATTTTTAGTTTTTCCTTCATTCATTTATCAAAAAATAGTTTTATCTCAGTACATATTTCCTTTTCACGTTCATTATATCACTTGATTTGATCATTAAATGGGCATGACAATATATGCATTGGTTTTTTTATTTAATTTTACTCTCAATAATGGAAAATCATTTTGGTTCGACTCAAATACCTGTCAATAGTGGAAAAAAAATCCCCACGGCATTCTGTTATTGACTGTACTTTTCGTCTCTAACAATGCAATATTGTAATTTTTACGAACAAATAGTTTTATTTCAATCGTCTAACTTAGCGAAATGCACTTTTTATAGAGAATTTTTCGTTTAGTATGTCAGAAGCAATGATGAGGGAAGCAACAGGATTAGAATCGTACCATAATAGAAATGTATGAATTTATCACTGTAAAGTTTCATTATTTGCATAAAAAATATTGTTCGAACCACTAGGGGTGGGAAAAACATCTCTTTGCTGAGATTGGAACATTTGCATCTGACTCAGTAAAAAGATTCGAATCAGTGATATGCATCATTTGGAACATTTGGAACACTGAGTCGGAAGAGATGTTTGGTAGCATGAGTTCGAAACAACGTATACAAACAGATCGAGTTTCCAAATTGGTTCGTTCTGTGCACTGCTTCTATCTTGTCGGCACAGTGACGGAATATGCTCAACAGGGCTGCCAGAGTGTGATATGTTGTGTTTGAGCAAATTTCATTGAATAGAAAAAAATTGCAAAATGTGACGCGCTATAATCCTCAATGAGCTTTCGTTGTTGAAGAAGAACTCGAATCTGTAATCCCATATTTGGCTAAAAATCCGAAAAACATAGCTGCAGTGTAAATTCTCACACAAAATGTATAAAAGCACAATTGCATCTTTACCATCTGATAAATGATAAAATCCTACATGTTCAAATTATATAATATTATATGGTATTGCATTTGAAATTACTACAATCGAAACTTCCAATTATATCTTAACGTATTTGTAAACTATGACTGGCGGCCCTATGTCAACATATTATCGCTCTCAACTCGATGCCTTAACTCGGCTCGCGTCCGCGCTATGCATCTTCACTTAAGTGATCAAGCATTGTTTCATATTCTTTCAAGTTCCAAATGATGCATTCGAAACATTGTTCATTCATTCCAATCTTTCGAACCACTTTGATGTTTCGGACCACTGAGTCAGTTCAGTAAAGAGTTACACACCTCTAGTACATACTACAAACCGACTAACAATTGAAAGGTCCTCTATAAACAGGTTGATCAAACATTTGGAAAACTTATCAAGATCAAGAAAAAACGTTCTGTAAATTAGTTTTAATGAGTTTTTGGGCAAGTGTCGATGATAAGATGCTTTGTTTAACCCATTCTTAAAATCGACCAAAAGAGTACACCGTTAAACATATTAACTAGGTCGGAAGCACTGTCGTATTAAATTTTGTCAGATAGGACCTTTTGAGAGGAAATCTTTCGATCGATCAAGTGAATGTTTAAAGAAGACTTTGAAATCACCTTTCTGTTTGTCCGAAAAAGGTTGTACGTTGGATGAACGCAGTTGCATACCATACTTATTTTAAAAAAAGCTCACAATCGCTCTATCGTACTAACATTCTGTGCGATCATTTATTTTTGGCTTTTAATCATCATCATTTGTTATTAAATATGTATTTGTTTCGTGATCAAAATTATTTGGTTCCATTTGCAAAAAAAATATATTTTTCTGAATGTCAATCAATTTCAGTGCAAAATTGGAATTATGCCAGGTCACATTCATAAAAGGGGAAAGGTTGGCGTTGTTTCACGTTCAGGAACTTTAACTTATGAAGCTGTCAACCAAACCACGAAAGTAAATACATGTTCAAGCCAACAAGTTTATTGCATATAATAATATTGATTATTTATAGGTTGGTTTAGGTCAAACACTTTGTGTAGGCATTGGTGGTGATCCGTTCAACGGTACAGATTTTATCGACTGTCTTGAAGTTTTCATTAAAGATCCCGATACGAAAGGAATTATATTGATTGGTGAGATAGGTGGTGTTGCTGAAGAGAAAGCATCTGAATACTTGAAGGAATATAACCAGGCAAGTTGAACCCTCTTAATCAGTAGTTGGCTTTAAATCTATTCGGATGTCAACCTGAAGACACCTGACTTACTTTGAATTCTTGCTTGCAGGGGGTGAAAGCGAAACCTGTAGTTTCGTTTATTGCTGGCTTGACTGCTCCGCCCGGTCGACGCATGGGTCATGCGGGTGCTATTATTTCGGGCGGCAAAGGTGGTGCAGGTGATAAAATTAAGGCCTTAGAAAGTGCTGGTGTAATTGTAACAAGGAGTCCAGCTCAAATGGGCAAGGAATTGTTTAAGGAAATGAAACGTTTGGAACTTGCTTAAATTATTAAAAAAAACATTGTTTAAGATATGCTTCTGCATACATAAAATTAAAATACAACAACAAAAGTAACGAGCTAAATTAAGTTACATGAAAATCATACTATTCCAAGTCTTAGTTAGGAACGAACGAAAACAATGTGCAATTCTGTCATAAAAAAATGGGAATATTCAAAAAATTTACTTTAACGTAATACTGCCAAAATAAATGAACATTAAAATATTTTGATAAATTTTCTTAACTTTGCAAAAAATAACGGCTGCAAATTTTTTTCAAGTCTAAATTAGAACATAAATCTTTGTTATCAGCCATCGAACATGAAATAATCATATGGCCATCAAATTTTCTTAAAATGAAACAGGATACATACTTGCCTATTTTCCAATTCACTTCATCTTGCAGTACATAAATTATCATCCATATAAGGATAGCTTCTCCCTAACTGTACGATAGTTACCCAGATATCACTAGTTATGTCAACGTTGCTATTCACTTTGTACTTGTAAAATATATTTCAGCACTCTTGATTGTAGTGCAACCATTACCAAACACTAAACGAACAACTCAAATGTTTTAAATAAACCTAAAGATATTTTGAAATTGTGCAAAAATTGTTTTTCTTGTATATATGTTCGGTGTTCATGATTTTCAAGCAGCTGTGTTAGTTAAGACATTGTTACGAACCAAGCGAAATCCTTACTTGTTACTCTGATCATATTTTAGAAAACAAAGACCGGGTCTTCTCCTCGTCTCAGTGTCTTCATGAGTAAATAGTAACAAAAACAGGGACCAGCGTTGTTAGAAAGAACAATCAGTGGGAAAATAGGATCCTAACCTTGAATCGCATGAAATTATGGAATAGGAATGTTACGTCAAATGGATGTGTGAAAGTAGCATGGATATGAAGGAAAACGATGAGAGATGGTTGCTGGTTCCTGGATCATCAAAGATGATCGTGGCATATTAGTCTTGTCGACACGTAATGCGAGGCAAGAAGTTGTGCCGTAAATGTCGAGCGCGAACATAACGAACCTTTTTTAAGAAGCCCATAATAACATGATATTTTTCATTTAGAGTTTATCATGGGCTAAGCAAAAACGACGCATCGAAATTTTATCATATCTATTTATTTAGCTTTTGCTGCTTCCATCTGGTGTGTTAATGTTTATAATTATTATCAAATTGTAAAAAATGAAAGCAAAATAGCAATTTGAAAACGGGTTTAAACTACTAATACATATTATTTAACGAAAGGAATTTAGTTTTTCTTCGTAGGAAATAGTAAGAGATATTTTGCATGGAATATGGACTGCAATTGGTTGAAACGACTTCATAATTTTTCTTTTAGCAATTTATTTGGGTTTACTACATATTACGCTGCTGTTAACGCAAATCTTGGCGTTTGCTCCTTTTTGCTTGGCACGGCAGTACACTTTTGATTGGGACTAGCCGATGTCTACATTTTTAAAAGTAATTGTTCCCAGCAGACGTATCGATAACCAGCGGCACTAAGGCGATAAGCACCGATTTTATGAGCATTGGGAAAAATGCAACAAATGCACGCCTAAAATCAATATGAGTGAAAATTGATGGCAGAGAAAAACAAATGGTTTTACTTGCATTGCAAAAGGAACAGGCGGTTAGTGTTTGAGTGAATCAAACCACAAAGAGCAATGAAGGTGGTAGCACTCCAAAACAAACAGTAATTTACTTAAAATTCAATATCAACAGATTTTATTTGCGATTTCCAATTAGCTTTGGTTTTCAAGAACTATTTTGCTCAAAAGTTATCGATGAAAGATCCAAAAATCGTTCACGTTATTAACTTCCCAGTGGGAAGTTATTGTAATGCGGTCGATTTCGCGAATCCCAAATTTTAACATATCTCCACGTTTTAAGGTCTCTAGAATCCAAATCCATCGTTTTTTAGAGAGATGTCTGTGATTATTTTTCGTCTCGATTATCTCAAGAACACACATTCACATTCAGAGAGGTTTCATTCGACGCGTAATTACGTAACTTAGAACTGAATGAGTTTTCAGCAAAATCGGTTTAGCCGTTTTTTATTGAGGATAAAAAACTGAAAAATTGCTTAATTTTAAAACTGTTGAAACGCATTATTAATTCGTGCAGATCCCAAAAACCTTCATAGTATTATTATTATTGTGTGTTTTAGCAAAATTTTGATCAAATTTGTAAAAAAATGCAATTTGAAAAAAAATTAAGATTATTTTTTAATTTCCGAACTTATATTATCAGGTTTGGGAGAATGAGAGGAGAGACGCTAATGCAGTTAATATTGGATATTGTTATAAGTAATTTAATATTGGTTTTAGGATCTGGGGAATTTTGGATCTGGTCGAGACTTTGATAGATGACTAGGGCGGAGACGTCTTCCACTATCAAATGGCTTTTATAGCTATTTTTAAAAAAAAATAACTATAATATTTTAGAATAATAATAGAATATATAAACATAAATAATAAAAACAAATCATAGTTTCTTTATTCACCCCAGTGAAAAGTTAGTCGTGTGGACCATAAGGGTCGTACCTAGACCACATTTCTTCATTATGAATTTACAAGAATTTTTTAGCAATCAAAATAATACTCATGATGTAAGGGAAAAGTCATATAACGACCAAAATTTTGTATACTGTAACGGAAAGCAAAAGCAGATCCATGTGGGGAGGAAAAAATATTAGAAAAATTGATAGATTAAGTGGTTATGACCTTATGCAGACCGAATCGGATATTTCCTTTATTTTCTTAGATGAGCACGAAAAAACCTAAATTGCACGATTGCTCAAACTACAGTCATTTAATCATCCTGCTTTTAATATTTAGCCTGGTTTTGAAAGGAATGGTAATAAGTTTCTGGACAGGTTCAATTTGAATAGCAAATTTTCTCAAGAAGATTGCATCTTAATTTGTTTGTAATATCACGCATAAGCCGACTATTAAGCAAAAATATATTTTTAAGTTCTATGACCAACACAGTTTTGGTAGATCATATTATAGTTACTCACAAGAGTATCGTTTAGTGGTGAAAAAACCGGATCACAAAAGCAAAATCATCATTTTCAAACGGGTATGGAGGTCAAAACAGAAATTAAAATATGGCTGCAGCCATGTTATTCGCAGCAAATAACTAGCAAAATATAATAACAGCTAATTCAAAATTCACAGAATCAGGAAATCCTATCAGAAGCCGACGCTATACATTTGGTCATAAAAAGAGCGAAAAACCATAAGAAACGCTGCACAATCAGAGAATGGGGTGTACTCATTTCTGTTGCTAGGAAAAATCCTCGACCTTATGTGGTGACTATTTTATTCTATAGCATTTTTTGAAATTTGAAACCAATTAACGACTGATAACGATTTCTTAACGATGCTGAGAATGCAAATGACGATAAAATTAGTTGGCTTAAGGGACCTACCCTCTTTATAATTTTCAAAAAATCGATTTTATTGCATTTGTGGAAAGTTTATATATACAGAAATATCATATTAAAATCTTATAAAGATCGGAGCAGTCTAACTGTATTTTTGGATTTCACTTTGTCACCCGAGCACGCTAATCCGCTCCGCACGCAGCAGCACCGCCTACTTGGCTTTGTTTGGCTAGAGCAGCTGTTGATTTCGGACCCCTCATCCTCAGCACAGTATATGGAAAGACAGTAGATAATGTTTCATATGTTGGCTTCCTATCAACAAGCGTTCCATACAATCCGTGGTACCACGGACGAAACGCACATGGTTTCTCACATGGTTTCCATGGTTTCTGTTATTCGGTATATGGTGGGGGAGATTTACGCGCTACAGTGCTGCCATCGTTTATGGATATTATTTTCGTTTATCGTGTGGGAAAATACTTGATTCACCGAATTCAATAATGAAACGTCGGAAAAATAATTATAATGGGGAAACTCTTCATTTTAAAAATCGACGAAAGTGCCTTAGCACGGCAGACTGCCATATATATATATATATATATATATATATATATATATATGGGTAGGTATATTGTTGAACACGCATAACACTGCCTTCCTCTAAAATGGTTCTGGATTAACAATTTTCAAAAAGTCCGCCAAAATGCTTTATTCTCTATACAGCTGGCAGCACATAAGATACGACAATTTTCGGGAGCATTCGGCAGATGCTTCGGGTAAAATTTGCTCCCGAAGGCCGAGTTTGCCTACTGCCTATTCTATATACTGTGATCCTCAGAATTGAACATTTACATGTCAATTAAGAACCTAAAAACAGTGTAACAGTGCTCTCTCAACATCAGTCTAGTTTGAAATTTTGATACAACATCTCTGCTCGTGATTTCTTTAATGGACAAGATGATCTCGCAACAAAAATCTCCATGGGGACGACCAGGTTCGAAACCGAAAAAAAAGAGACAGAAAATTCCACGGAGTACGTGTACAAGAGCTCGAGGCAGACACAAGTCATGCCAGTACATCGGCGAATCTTTCAACAACTGCGTTTGGTCGATGGTTCCTAAACACATGTTCAACGGCAAAAAAATGGTTAAGATTGCTTGTCAGACAGCTGCTTGTAGATATAACGAAGGTTATCAACCAGTTTTGAAGATTTTTGAAGTTATGGGTTTCAAAATCGGACCGATCGCAGTACAATTTGTTGCTGATCGTGATAGAGACGAGTTGCCAACCGACGCAGCACTGTTGCCTTTAAGGAAGCCAGAACAAAGCGCAGGAACGCTATTTTGGACGAAAATGTGCATTTTAAGAAAAAAAGGCATTATGTATGGTCGTCCAGGCATCGCTGAGGGTTTTTTTTACGATTTTTCATTAAAAAAACCTTAATCGCGTTTTTCACGAAACAACGTTTTTCGACGCCGCGAAATCTCGGGAACTACTGAACCGATTCTCATCAAATTTTTACTAGACATTCTTTAGCAGCTATAGCGCGAATAGGGAAGTTTTCAAAATTTCATTTGAAATATTTTTTGGCCAAAAACAATGAAAAAATCATGTTTTTTTCGAAAAAACGTCCGCCATTTTGCAAAAATCAAAATCGCCTAACTATTTGATTTTTTTTTTGTTTCAAACCAACCATTTGGAAAATTTTATCAACGGCGCGGATCTCACTCGTTTTTTCGATATTTCAACCAGCATTTTCATTGATAAAAACTTACACAAATGAATAAAATTTTTGTTTTGTGTATTTCTAGTGTATTTATTGAGTGTAACTCCTGCTAAATCAAAATTTTTCAATTTAAACCTATCTATAAAAAAATTTATTAAAAATAACCCGTTTTTACCCTGCTAAAAGAGGATAGACCCCTTCAGATAAAATGGATGCGTTTTGAAAAGAAAATGCGACTTGAAATCCGATATGAAATGAATCTCGTTGATGAAGAGTAAAGCCTAGTACACAGTTCGATTCAGAACAGAAAATTCTGCATGTCTCCACATTTGGTAAATAATTTGCTGCTGGAAATTTGACAATGGAGACTAGTGGAGATTATTCACGAAACACTTATTTTTTTGCAAATACCGGCTGCTGTTGATGTTGGAAACTTGGAACAGAAAAATAACAAGAACGGTGCGAAATGAATAAACGCCTATACGTGTGTGGTATCGAAATCAAGCCCGAACGACACGTCAGATAAAACGATACTTCAAATGCTTGACATTGACAAGTCGTTCGAGAACATAAACAAGTGATATAGTGAGCGCAATTTAGTAGTGTTTTGTGAATATCGTGGGTCTTTGCCAGTTATTTCTGCCAAAAACCAATCAAAATACTGTGCAAGATACCTCTGATCGGAGGAGATACAATAATAAAGTGCAAAAGCTGTGAAAACTTGTGAATCGCTGAGATGAAGTGCGTGGTCGCGGGATGTGTAAATGCAATAGAATTTAAAAATGAATCCGTATCATTTCATAGGTAAGTGCAGTAATATAACACTTGTGTGAAGGTGAATCCCATATAAAACAGTTTTCATTCAGAAATGTCGTGTTTTTATGTTCATCAAAAATACGAATAGTGTCTATGACATTTCTCGAAATAAGCTTGGCGGCGGTTAATATTTCAAGAAATTGTTGAGGAAATTAAATTTATTGTTATGAAATTGAAGTTTTTCGGATATTGTAGTTTAATGTCAAATAATTTTTCCAGGTTTCCAACAAATAATTCTATTGGGAAAAAATGGTTGAGGTCCATCGAAGTACAAGGCGATGCGCAGGCGAAATCAATAGAATAAAGATATAACAATAAATGCAGACTTGCTTGAAGCGCACGTATTAAGTCTTAAGGTAGTAAAAAACAGTATGGTATTTTTCAGCATAACAACAACTTACATTTTTATTTTAGGCTGAATCCGAAAGAATTCCCCATAACGTACCGCAAACAGTAAGCTTTCTTGTTTTATAAATGTATATGATTGTCTTTAAAATTGATTTGCCGTTAGTTCTGATTTTTAAAGTAAACTGATAACATATATATATATATATATATATATATATATATATATATATATATATATATATATATATATATGTATATATGTAGTGCCATTTATTTCAAGGGGATGTAAAAGAAGACAATTTTCATATGCATTAAATTCATTCAATAATTTCAAACAGAATACATTTTATTTAATATAAAATAAATAAAGAGCTTTTGGGGACGTAATTCCGCCAAAGCCGGTCCCAAGGGAGGTTGTAAAAGGAAGAGGGTGGCATTTAAATTATAGTTATGAATTTTTAATTCTCCTTTTTCCTTTATACATTTCAAAACAATTCTCCAAGTAACGCGTTTCACTTTGGGTGATATGCTGGATTGGTTTACTACTCGTTTAACTTTGATTTTACATTCAATGAAATATCTTCAATTGCAGTTTGATATGGTAATTTTGTTAAATTGGACTTACGATATCCATTACTATTTGAATTTCCCGCTAAAAATTTCTGCCCCTAAAATTGTTAATGTAGTCCGCCGATGATCGTCACTACCTCGTTCAAAGCGACACTACTACAAACAGAAAGTGATACCACAGATTTTGTTGTCGTTCCACTCCATAGTTAGCTCTGTTGTTGGAAACAACTTCAATGACAGTTTTAATGACAGCTATTGCCAAGCGTCAACTTTCTGCATCAAAAGAAATGTCGAAACAATTAAAATTCAAGTCAGAAAAGTGTGGAGAGTACTTGGTGCCGCCATCTACCGAGTTCATCGATTTTGCGCAGAAAACTGTTTACTGCTTCTGCAGAATTGAGTCTGAAATTCTGTGCGGAATTTCTGCAACTGCAGAATTTTCATACAAATTTTTGCTCAGAACCGAACTGTGTACTAGGCTTAACTTGGCGAAAACAGAAAGCGGAAAAAGCGTTCAAGTTGAAAATCAACATCATTCGAACCTATCTTCAAGCATGCGATCCAATAACAGATGGGCAGAAAAAAGGATTTTAAAAGCCTCATATCCGCGAAAATGAGTGCATCTGATTATTTCTACTTCTACAATGCCGTCAAGTATACAAGAACGGTGAAAGAATTAATACAGTCTGAAATCGCTGATAATTTCAACCAGTTTTTTTATTTTTATTTCAAACTGAAGGAGCTTTTGTAAACTGAATAAATTGATCTAATCATGACACCAGTTGTAGATTTCGGCACAATAACTCATAGTTGCAGAAAAACATGAGGCGTTTTTATTTGGATTTTTTCCCTCGCCTTAAATGAGAAAGATAATGAGCTTCAATACTTTGTTTTGAAAGGGGTCTAAATTAAAATGTGGGTAGTTAAAGGTTTTGGATTTGGATGTGGCTAGGGATGGTATGCTCTTTCACAGTCTGTGTTTTTTTCGCTGTGATTAAAAAATAGCAGTCACATGGTGCGATTTGAAATCAAAAAGAGCTGCGATATGAAAGAGCAGAGTCAGCTTCAGTCGCAGGAAGGCATGCTGCTTGACTGTAGCTGCTCTTATTTTTTTACAGTCGCTGCTCGTTCGTGTTTTCTGCTCATTACCACTGCTTTGTCGTCTGCTCTGTATTTAGAAGAACTTGCAGGAAATTCAACAATACAAAACTGAAAGAGTGTGGTTCTTCAAGATGAAGTATGATGTGACAAATGCGATATTGGCTGCTACAGTGGCGGACATAACTATAAGTTCATTCACAAAATTGCACTTAAAATGTGGATGCAAGTTTGAATGCTTTTTTATTTTGTGCGTACTGTAAAATACATTTCCAAGAAATTTACCGTTTTCCATAGAAAAATGCCACGAGAAATGGTATTATCGATGGAGGAAAGGGCAAAAAATGATGCCTACAAAGAAAACTGTTTCTCCAAGCGGGAAATTGCAAGAAGGCTTAATAGATCTGTATGTGTAATTAATAATTATATAAAATTGAAAGAAAGGTACAACGCTTCGAGACGAACAGGCAGAAAACCTACCATAAGTGAACGTCAAAAACGGCTAATACGGCAGAAAGCCATAAACAAAAGTATGAATGTGTCTCAAGTTCGAGCAGATTTAGACTTGCCTGTAACTGTGCGGCACGTAAGAAGAATCCTGAGTACATATATTATTAAGTTTTTCTTGACATCTGTTCGTAATAAATACAATGAATTAGATGTGAATTTTATTTGAATTTTTTGTGAACTTGTAATTATGTCCTCCACTGTATGTCTCGTGGCAAACAAAATAATTTTATGCTCATCAACTGAGAGAGAAATACACTGCTTACCATTGCTCGCTTATTCTAAGAGTGTGCTCATCGCGTAGCTTCTGTTTGCTAGATTTGACTCATGATACAAAGAATACAAGATAACGCCAGGCGCATGTGTCTTCTTCTTCTCTCTTATTCGTGACGTCACTCGGAGAGTTCGAACGGCGATCGAGCAAATTTCAAAATAAACCGTCGTGTTGTTTATTGTCGAGTAAAGTTGTTAAGTGAATTGGAAAAAGTGTATTTATTTATTACGAAGTATTTATAAATACTTCGATTAAAATGCGTTGTGCAGTGTTTGGATGTGACCAGGACAATCAAAAGAAGAACCGATCAGAAGAAGAAAAGTTAATTCGGTTCTTTAGGTTTCCGAAAAATGAAAAGTGTCGGGAATCGTGGAAATTGAAATGCCAAAGAAACGATAATATCAACGTTTCCACGGCGAGGATTTGTTCCAGACATTTTTCGCCAGAGGATTATGCTCGCAACCTTCAGAATGAGCTTTTGGGTAAGAAATTTAGTTTAAGTATGCGAAAATGTGTTTATTGCAATGAATGAGTTTAAGATATAACAAATCGGAATTCCTTCAAATTGAAAGAGGATGCTATACCCACTTTAAACCTGCATAGCATGTCTAAGCAAGGCGAAGGAATTGAGTGTGCGAGAAGGGAAGAGCGAGCCGCTAATAGAATTCGAAAAAATGAAATACGATTGATCTTGGAAAGGTATTTGTCGTTATTTGTTTATAAAAACAATTATAAAAATATTAAACATTTGATTCTTAGCGTTCCAGCAGTTGATGGAAATTTTGAGGTCAGCACTCCTCCCGAGCTATGCAACAATTGCAATCATTTGAAATTGCGTATTGCAGAGTTGGAGAAAGAAGTGAACATACTGAAAAAAGAAATGTGAACTATTTTTTCACAAGCAGTATTTATTAATTCATTTTGCAATTACAGAAATGTTAGCAAGGAAGACTCTCAAAATCAAAAAATGAAAATTAACAACCTAGCAGTGGAAATCCAAAAATCGAAATATTCGCAAATCGAAATGGATACACGATTAAAAACTTTATTTTCCGATGGTCAAACAAAAAAATTAGCTACTTGTAAAAAATCAGTTATGCGGACCGAAGACGACATCGCCAAGGCAATAGTAATCTATGCGACAGGAGCTAGATGCTATAAAATGCTCCTTAAAAAAGGATTTCCATTTCCATCGGTAAGAACTCTGCAAAGATGGTGCCAAAGAGTCGACATTGAGCCCGGAGTTTTACGTCCCGTCATGCATATAATGAGAAATTCTGAGCTAAATGCTAACTTTCGAGCTTGTATTCTCTCTTTTGATGAGATGAAAGTGAAAGCAAGCTATTGCTACAACAAGACGAAGGATACTACATTAAAACCGGCTAATTATGTCCAAGTATCAATGATTAGAGGACTCTTTGGTAATTGGAAGCAGCCATTTTTTTACGAATTCGACTGCAGAGTAACGAAAAAAGTACTTTTCAAATTAATTTCCGCAATCGAATCTTGTAAATTTACTGTGCAAGCTATCGTGAGTGATTTAGGCGCTGGAAATCGGATACTTCATAATGAGTTAGAAATATCACACTCGAAACCATGGTAAATATACGCAAAGTTCCAATTAACAATACCAATCACACTCATAACGAACTTTCTTAGGATATTTAACCCGGTGGACCCAGAAAGAAAAATTTATGTATTCGCTGATGTTCCACACCTTGTTAAGCTGCTTCGAAATCACTTTATTGACAATGGGTTCGTGACAAATACTGGAACAGAGATTAAAAAATCTGTAGTAGAGAAGTTATTGCAACGCACAGATGGTGATCTTTCAATAACGCACAAGCTTTCTGCTGCTATGCTGAATGTGAAAGGTGCAGAAAGGCAAAAAGTAAAATTTGCAACTAAGCTCTTTTCACATACAACTGCAATGGCAATACAAAGAATTGGAAGCCTTGGCCATCTGGAAGGCGAGAATTGGCTTGAATGTTCGGATTTTATAAAAAAAGTAACATATTTTGATTTCGCTCAAATAATAGATCTAATTGCATTATATTATTTCTATAAAGATTAATGATTGGTTTGATGTGCTTAACGTTCGAGTTCCGAACGCAGACTCAAGAGACCGAATAAAAGCATTCGGAATCAGCTTCCAAGCCCAACAAAAAATTCTAACAGATGCGACCGACTTAATCAATGACATTCGAGTTATTGGAAAGAAAACATTGTTGCCTTTCCAAAAAGGTAAATTACACATAATGTATGTTTTTTGTAATAAAATTTGCATATATTTTACCTTATACAGGAATTATTCAAACTAACACAGCTCTTCCCTTGCTGTTAGCGGATTTGGAAAAACAATTTGGCTCAAAATACATTCTGACGTACCGACTGAATCAGGATGTACTAGAAAATTTTTTTCTATTATTCGGAGTAAAGGTGGGCTCCATGATCACCCTGATCAGCTCGAGTTTATGTTTCGACTCCGAAGCTACATTGTAGGACGCAATGAAGGTGGTTTCGTGAAAAGCATAAGTGCCAGTGAAGATGATACGCCGGACATGGAACCAACATTTTCAGGTTTTAATCAAGATTTAACCACCATTATAAAGTAAAGCATAATTTTATTTCGAACAGCAAAATTACTGAGACACCTTAGTAAATCAGAACAATCACTGGAGGAAAATGACACCCTGCGTAGCGAAATCGAGGAGATGCAGTACGATGGATTGGAAAACTTGGCAGGTTTTATTTGTCATAAATTCAGAAATATTTCGCCGAATATTTCAGTGCCAGCAACGGAAGGCGACTCTTGGACTTGGGTAAACCAATTATCGGAAGGAGGACTCATAAAACCATCATCAGAGTTTATGGTCAAAATGCAGCAATTAGAGGAAATTTTCCAAAAGTTTAATCCTAACGATTCTTTATATATTTGCAGCGATTACTTGAAGTCCCTCGAGGAAGCTGCGAAAGATGTTGAATGTGCAACTCATATTAAAAAACTATTTTTAAGATCTAGATTGTATTTTAGAATTAGGAAATTGAACAAGACTTTTAAAGAAAATGCCTTGAAAAGAAAATCAAATGCCTCTATAAAAGATTACAAAAAAAATAACAATAAAATCAAGAAAACTATCACATAAACTCTAAAACGTTTTTTCGTTAGTCTTACCAAATACATTTTAGTTATGCATATACACTTTTTACTCATACTTATTACGTTACAGTCTGTCCTCGAAAGCCATGGCCCTCCATTCAAATAAAGTATATTAATATTGTCCTCAAAAAAGTGTTTCTCAGTATTCAGTTCGTATATTCTCATTATATTATCAATGCACTGCTCTTCTTGCGCCTACCACAATACTTTATCTCATCTTTGTTAAAGAATATAATATTTGGACGCTAAAAAATCCAGAACAACAAGAAAAACAAGTACAAAGATATTTTTTTATTTATTTAGCGAAAGAGTCAATCAACTCTAATAATATTTGGAATTAATGACCACATATCTTAATATGTAAGGATCAGTCTTGTATTTCCAAATTGCAAATATTTTAAGCGCTTCAACAGTGACTTAAACACTTAAGTGTATTATAATAAAGCAATTGCAATACACTAAAATTTGCAGTGTTCTTCCCATAACATTCAACTTACGGCAAGTAAAATTGTGAGCACACCTATCAATTTGTAATTTTTGTAAAGCCACTGAAGTAAATATTCACATTCAATTTCATTTAAATTACTAACTAATCGAACAGTAAAGAAAATTTCATAAATAATACGAATCTCCTTCGCATTCTATGCTATTCCATCATTTTATTTGCATGCGAGCTCTCCGAGTGACGTCATGCGCAGAACATGACCGAATTGGTCGCGCTCTTGTCGCTATCTTGTATTCTTTGTATCATGGATTTGACTATGACATATGATATAAGAGCATATTCAAATCACTGCGATTGTAGAGCTGCTCTTTATCACAGTTATTGAAAAAGAGCAATCGCAGTCCACCACTGTGATTAGAAAGTAGCAGAGTCTGCCATCTCTAGTAATGGCGTACTCATCAGAAAATTGAAAAAGGTCATTAAACTTAAAGTCTTATTATGGAAGGGGGTAATCCATACGAGTTTCAATGGATTTTTCAAGTTTTTATTACCTTTGTGGAGTTTTGTGGGAATCACCAAAGAAAGTTTTTTTTATGTATAAAAAGAATAAGCATAAGAATTACAATCGATTTCAAAAATTACCGAGAAATTTACAAATGAACACTATGAAATTTATGGCCCTACATACATCCTTTAAGTTTCAAATACTTCTAATGTCAATAAAATTCAACATATACCTTTTTGACATTTTATTCATTTTCTCGTATTCAATATGAAGACAACTTTTCAATCAATCAAATATGATTGAATCGACATCTACAAAATGGCTTTTTTTTATTAAAATCTAAAATTAAAATTACAATTAAGTGAAATCAATGTAAAATATATTGAAAATTGTGTTATTGTGTAAATAATTGAATTAAAAAGAAAACATATTTCAATTATATTAGATTTTATCGTACTAAGGAAAAAATTAAAAAATATAGTTTTAAAACAAATTGCAACACATTACTAACTCATTGAAATATATTTATTTGTTACGCTTTGCGTTTGCAAACAAACGTACTGATCAAATTTAGTGTAACTTAAAGATGCTTATTACGTTTGTAGTAAGTATAATTGCAACTCTCGATGCAGTTTCGGTGGACGATATGCTACATTCGAAGAAAAGCTATAAAAATTGCTCGACGTTAATTTTAGAGAGCAGGTCTCCAGCAACGGTCTCGCTATCCATCAAACCACTTAATCTAACTGAATTTTTCCTAAAGCTTAGGTAACGTAAAATCAAAAAATACGTTGCGCAGATTGAAATTGTCAAATATTCAACACTTCTTAGTCGTCAGATTGACTACTTAAATTGATTTTGTACTTATTTGAAATGGTGAATTTAGAGCTCATCACGTCCACTGTAGGAAATTGTTGGCTCTTCCACATATTGCTTTTCGTATTCTTCGCCGGTGTCTAGTTCGAACGTTAAGATGTCATTTCCAGTATTCGAAACGGGATACTGTAAATTGAAAGACAAACGAGACGATATTGAATGCAGATCGAACGGCTGCTGTAAAAAAATAACTAATGCTTAAATAATTCCAGATTCGTATCATATTTTTATAATTGCTTGATTTGGAAATTTTAGAATTGGTAGCAAATTTAATTAAGTATGCAGTATTATAATTTGAGAAAAAACTACAAGAAATCGTTCACCTCTGTATGATGCGTCACATGAGTTAACCGATACCGACTCAGGAATGAGCGTATTTTCGGCCTCATCGCATCGAACATGACGACGTGTGATGGTACCAGGGACGCAGGCATTGCTGGTATTTTCATGCCCAACCAGCGCTTTGGATCGCTATTGTAGATTTGATACTCGTTATCGTTATGCGGATCGCAGTGAACAAAGTACATAGTGATGTTTCGGTGTATGTGACTGTCAGCAAAAAAATTAAAGTCGGTATAAATGACAACTTGTATTTAAATTTCAGCACTTACGAGTAATAAGGAGTCGAGTGGCATGGCATGAGGAAAAGTAATCTTGCTGGATTGCCATCTTTATCTTTATACGTTTGCACGGTATCCGCTAGCGATTTCATCACTTCTAAAGATCCCTTTTGATGGACCGTGCTGAAGTACCAAGCAGGTGCAACGCTTCCCGCGAGAATAGTCGCGGCAAACAACCACACTAGCAGGCTAAATCAAGACTGCTGCAGTGAGTACTTTTTAAATTCACAATCCTATAGTTACCTGTGTGCGCGTAAGCTCCATCGCGCTAGATAATCAGTACAAATGTAAAGGCACATTGGCAATATGATGAGCAAAAACCGATGTTCTTTGTGTTGGACAAAACTCAGTCCAACTAGAGTGAAGACGATGGATAAAAGGAGAGCATTTCGCACTGGGTAGGATTTTAAATTTAAGACTGTATTGATAGTGCCCATTAGGAAGGGTAGCGCCATGATTCCCAATAATGTCGGTAGTCCAATCGCAACGTACCAATACCTGAAATATACATCACCATTCAATAATGAACCTTATTGTACGAATGCAGCGTTTTCTACCATTCGTGCACCCCATAGAAGCTGCCAATATTTTCATATACATTATAAACGAAAAAATTGGCCGGTGGCACGGTAAGCTTTCCGTAAATATAACTATCGGCGGCAATGCAAACGCCAGTCGTAATCAATCTGCGAAATAGAATTTCCTTGTGATATTTTCTCTCAGCATTTTAAATACATACCCAATAGGAAGATAACGTTTGATTATGAGTTCTAGAGCACTATGATGAGAGTTTTTCAGATGAACTAAGCATAATGGTAGCCATGTTAGAGCAGCTGTCGGTCTCAGGTAGCAGCACAATGTCGTTAACCACAAAAATCCAGTACCTTCTGCAAAATTATAAATTGTATGCTTATTTACCAATTTTGCGTATAATACTATAAAAACGAAGAAGAGTAGCTTGATATATTGCAATCATAGTGTTTTGTACAAAAACAACAGTTTAGACAGCATCTATTCATCTGTCTACTGCTGCCGTATGAGCTGATATCCTATCGTCAACATAAACATGTACGTATAAGTATCAATTTGACTACAAAATGATCTTACGAAACAAAATAAATGAACAAGGATAGTATAAACGTATTTTATGGCTTCAATAAAGAGTGTGGATGAAGTCGGTGAGGATTTTATTGAGATTTATTTTGTTTCACCGCAATATCAAGCAATAATTTCATTTAAATGCAGCAGAACGCTCACCAGTTGTATCATTGTGAGACGTTTTCCTTTCTCTTATGTAATAATAGTTACTTAGTACATCTTTTTTATTGAAGAAATTGCTTGTTTGATTTTCGTTTGTACCTGCGAAATGTTATAAAAGTAAAATTAGACTTTATGTTCTGGATAAGGTGACAAAATTTAAACAATTGTAATGAGAAAAAAGACATCCACGATGAACAAACGCATTCAAGTGCATCGTTATAAAATTTATGAGCAAATACGTGATTTAACTGAAGAACTTATGGTGTTGACTGATAATATATATAACATGAAACATATAATGAATATTAACTATTTTTTATTGGAAAATTGGAATTTTATGTAGTAATTTGTTTAAAGGTTGTACGATCTACCGATCGGAAAGTTTCAATATCCCTCTTTTGCATAGGTTTTCAATTTTCACCGAAAAACTCAATCAGTCCGCAGCGAAGATCACTTTCACTGTTCCTGATCCTTCCCCTGAACGTGAAGATACCAAAAATGAAAATCAGGTGCAGCGATTGTGTGGCAAAAATTCCCAGCCCAGCTGCTGTAATTGGTGTGCCGTGAATGGTGCTGGGTGTCGTCTAGCGTTAAAGTGAAGGATACATCTATCTGGGCTAATAAAAGCTGAATAATCATCACGCAGCTGCTCACAGTACACTTCCATTACAAACGTATTATTAGATGAATGAAGCTGCCATCAACGGACGGAAATGTCAAAAACAATCTGAAGGGATTAAATTGTTCATCAAATTTCAAGAAATGGACATTTTTTATCTGTTGAAGCATACTTTATTAAGTTGCACCTCAACATTTCGTAATCAGATCAGAAGCTGCTATACTGTCGAATACTAAATATATTTTCTCGTTGAATCCTTGGGTTTCATCACGGATGTTTAGGTCAGACTTGAGACTAGTATTTTTCAAGCAATGCCGAAACATTGTCACATTTTTCCACAACTGGGCAGTTAAGTGAATTGCAGATAGGAAGTCAGTCATTCTTGCAATTCTAGCTGCAGATTATTTTCAAAAGAAATTTCAAAATTCTTTGTTGCATTTCCAAATTCAAAATTTTGCTACTGGATACCCAATTCTGTGGACAGGAAGGATAAATTCAAAATTTTATATTAGAACCATCTGAGGCCGGCATTATCGAAATGAGCATGTAAAATATGTTTAAAGTTGTATGTGCTTATTAGCAGTGAAGTTAGAGCTTTGTCAAATACGCGTTTACAAGCTCATCGCTTTCATCTAAAGAAGGACATGGTGTTCACCCGTGGTCCCGATTGACAAACGACCGCTAAGAATGGACACGCAAAAACAGCATACATTTAAGATACAGATGATGTTTAAGATAAACGATTGGATATAATCTTCGCAGTTCTATCAAAAACAATAAGGTAAAAAAAAAACAATTTTTAAGGTTAAAGCTTTTTTAGTGTACCCCCGGCTAAGTAACATTTTTGAGCATTCCTAACGCCACACAATTCTTTTCACGATACAATATCGACGTTTATCAATAGATCATCTTAGAGTCTTTGATGGAATTTCTGCACGGAAATTTTTACAACTCATATTTTTTATTAGGGTTTATTTAGGATTATTACAATAATATGTTCTGTGCGCATGTAATTCAGGAACCATGGCAATGGTTCTGGTATCTGAAGCATGTCCTTCCGGAACTACGGGGTCCTTTCTACTTGTTGCTAGCGTTTGTTTGTTTACTCAGTAATCTATTAGTTTTGAAATAATGCAATTGTCTTCTTATTTTTCCTGTTAACTTAATTAATAGTATCAAAAAGTCCTAACTAATTTTTTTTGCTTATCCAAAAAAAGAATCTCACCCACTTTTGTGTAAGCATTAAATGCGATAATATTGTATTGTCGTCGGTTCTGAGTACGTGTGCAAAGGTTCATAAGAATTACTTTAAAAATCGATCGCAAGATTTGAAGCAAACGTACGAAGTGAAGTTAAATAAAACCTTTCAAAAAATTATGAGTAAACTTACAATGCCTATATTATATATTTACCTACATTATTCACATATTTTTCCCTAAAGTCAGCTTTTATTTAAACCTTGATTACTTGTGCGTTCGTAAAAATTTGTTGTTCAGCTTACCATTGCAAATCTTGCAGTGATTGTATAACAATTTTAGGCACGGGGAAATAGCATGTACTCGAAAAATCGAGCGAATCTACATTGTTGTGCAGATTGCTTCATTTTAACTACTTCAACAGATAGTCAAGGACAATATATGTTTTTGAAAATATTACGCAGACATGAATGATAACAGTTCATCGAAAAAACGTAAAATACATTCTACATCGGCCAGAAACTTCCAAAAGAATATGTTATAGAATTACAGTCAAAGTCCTTTAAGTCGAATAGCCATATGCCAGACAAGTTAGTTCGACGTAGAGGGATTTAAGGATGAATTCCACTAAGAGAATGTGTAGCCATTATGGAGAATATTATGTACATACATACTTATTTATTTTAATCACTAAAAATGTTCATTTGTTCATAGCCATAATAAAAACCAAAAAGCTTTCTATTAGAAAGTAATATTCAAAATAAAATCATCAAAAATTCACACAACTGACTTCCTGCCTTGAAAAGTTTTGCATATTATGTGTTTTTCGGTGAATATTATTTATTTTGGTGAAAAACTTATCGAGGTACCGGGATTTGAATATCGACGTTTCAAATCTTCCGTTTTACTCCATATTGACGACAATGTATTTGCTGGTATGTCAAATTCACGTGCAATATCTTTTTTTCATGTTTCCTTCTTCAATTTTATTTATAACACGTATTTTCGCTTGAACATTTCACGTCCTCAGTTTCCTCGAAGTCATAACGTGGAAATCCTTTAAAGAACTTTCTAACACAAAGCTAAAAATAAAACTGTGCCTTTTCTTACCAGTAATTGTGTAAAATTAGGTGTGATTTTTCCAACTGTGCAGGATATCTGCATCGATCTTCTTTCCAATCACTTCGACAACAAATTACCAACGTTAACCAATTGTCTACGAGTTACACGCAAAACACAATCGATACTAATCCATTAAGCCGCATAGACAAAGTTAACTAATGCAATGTTCTTGGAAAGTTGACCGGAACATCTGTGTAAACATCAGAAGAATTTTGATGCATGCTAAGGGTGTATTTAAACAAATTTTTTGCCATTCAAAAAGTTTTATACAATAAATTATGTTAATTCGGCTTACAGATATATAAACAGACCCTTAACTCTAGAAAGGTCGCGCCTCTCAAAGTTACAAAGAAGGTCGCATAGGATCTGAGATCCAATGCCAATACTGGATCAGCGTCCAATGTCGATTCCCTGGATATATCCACAAACATTTACAGCGACGACCCAATCGAAAAATATGGATATGGATATGGTTGGAAAAAATCGAGTTAGAGGAAATTTTCACTTAAAGGAATTTTGACTGTATGTGCTTTTTCGTCCCGTGCCTAGAATTTCAATGCGAGCAACGTATGGATGAAATATTCAATATTTAAGGGATTCAACTCTTAAATGATTACTAACTGCGGAACGATTTCGGCTATCGCAATTTAATGGAAAAGTTTGCAATAAGCGAGCCAAACGCTTTTTGAGGATAAAGGTTTAGCTAAAAAATGAAAATAAAACGACGAAAAAATCACTACAAGACTTTATACAGAAATCCACTCTGGAAAGAGCAAGAAAATAGCGGGGCAAAGTCATACTTAATCTATTGTGCATGAGTTGCTAAATTAAATTGATGAAAAAGAAGGACAACAAAGTAATTTGTAAAAGTTATGATGTGGATGGACAGGACACCTTTTTTAATGTTAACAACTGACACGAAAATGTGAAGATATTAACAAACATAAATGCTATCAATTTTGTGATCCAATGTCTTCGTAACATTCGGTACTAAGAAGGGATCTAAAGTAAAACCGAAAGGTTATTTGATATTCATTTGCATTATTATTATTATTTGCAACAAAGTATCAAAAACGAAACTCTATTACGGAAAGCAAAACTAAACGTTTTGTTTTATTATTGAAAGAGCCTGAACAAACGATAACACCCTTGGACGTAGACAATGTGGCTTTCCCAAAATCAAAGAAACAACAGTACAATAGTTTATTTGCCGCTGAAACGACGCTTTTATTATTTACTTGAAATTTAGCAATGTGGCGGCATTTGAGATGTAACTCATGCATTTTAACAGGAAACAATACTCGTTTGTTATATATAGAAAAAGTTTTGCTAAACCAACGAAAGCCTCGACTAAACACATTAGATAAACTATTGAACTAGGGATTTCTGTTTGTTTCTTTGATTTTGGATAAACCACTAAGAACTACTGATGGTCACAACTACAGGCTATGTATAAACTAGTCGTTAAACCTAGAGTAAAAAAATGGGCTATCAATACTCAAACCCGCGGTCGTTCCTCGGAACAAATTGATTTTTGAGAAGGTCAATTCCTTCACATCTCTGACCAGCTTTAACCCCTTAAAGTTGCTAACGTATGTATGTTCTAGCTCTACATTATGGTGTAGGCTTAGCATTTCTCTGATTCAGATTTTGGAAGACAGTCGCTTTCTGAATGAATCTTCTCGTATCGTTTAGCGATTTGTACACCAATTACTTCAACAATACTGTGTTGATTTGATCATTGAAACTGCATTTCGAGAGTTGATAAGATCGATTTGAAATCATTGAATTTTCTAGTGAAATCCTGGTGCAGTGCTACTACCGATAAGGTTCGCTCACCGCTTGAATGGTGGTCGTTACGGATGTTCCAGGAATGCGTTCACCTCCTAATTAGCCTGTTGTGGATACTTACCCGAATGCCAGGGGAATATACTAAGAGCAATTGTCGTCAGCGACGCTTCCAGTGTATTGATCAATGTCCTGGAGCCAGTGTAGAACCAAAAGAAAGACGTCACGATCAGGAACACCGACCACTTCTTCCTGCCGCACCACACGTAGAACCTGTAGTCGGAGTAGGCGGTCAGCAGGGCTTGGAGCACTCTTGGGCCGATAACCTAAAACGGCCGAAAGTTCAAAGTCTGCGAACGCAGGGCGAAGCGCCACAACATACCACCAATTGCACAGTGTCCTGGCCGAGGAGCGCCAGCAGCTTGTAGTACGCCGCAAAAATGATCGGGTAGAGGTAGCTGCGAATCCCCGCCGTCCATTCCCAGGTCAGAAAGCCATACCTGCAAGCAGTCGAGCGAGACAATTATTATTGGAACGAGCTCCGTGCAATTCACGAAAACTCACCCGAACGCCAGTTTGTGGGCCACTTCCAGGCTCTGCCAGTACTCGTCCGGGACGAAAAATGTGCTCACGACGAAGACGGAGAGCAGCCGAACGGCCAGAAATATCGGAAATACTTTGAGAGCGCCCATGCCGATCCCAGATTTCACTTGACGATTTCACGAGGGCCACGATCGCGGCGGGTTATTGCATGGCACACAGATAACCACGATTCGAATCACTCCGGCGCCGTGTTATGATTTTTTTGCACTTCTTTCGGTTCGATGATGTTTAATTCATAAACCTAACCTGGTGTGATAAAATGCCGCGAAAAAGTGTCACAGAGATACAAAAATAAAATTTCGTATCGATGACGAAACTCGGCGTGAGAGCGTTGCGCTGAACTGAAATGAAGCGAGCATGGAGGAGAGGCCTCTTTTCGCCTCGAAAACGCGCGGCGAATGGCGCCGCTGTAAAGTGTGCCTCAGGAACGCGCGGCGAGAGCCATTATTGCAAAGTGTGTACACGTTTAGTGAAATCAATTTGGTCCTTCTGAATATTTATTGCTTAAACAACACTCTGTACTACTATTCCTTGAGGACTCAATAAATTAATTCTAAAACTACATGCAGCATCTTGCTGCGATGAAGACGGTGATCTGCTACAAACGTCTAAATTAAGTAAATGTTCGAACCATTAAATTTAGGAGTGAGTGGATATCCCATAGCGAGTCTTAGATTCATTTTAAATCTAATTTTAAACCATTTTTGGATCATGTTGAATAAATTCAATTTAATTATGTAGCAGGTGAACGATTTCGCTGCGAGTGACGTAATCTCAAAGTGGAACCTCCCCACAGATTAAATGCACGCCATGTACATTTTGCTACAAAGTGTGGATCGTCCCCACAGAGCAAAGGCACAAAGTGGAACCTCCCCGCAGATTAAATAGAGAAGCGAATGATTGATTGCGGGGGTCAAAAATAACAAGAATGGATTTTTTGTATAAGTGAATCATGTTCTCTTTTTCCTGATGGACTTTTTACTACTACTACTATCATTAAATTTTACCACCAGCCGCCACGGCTGAGTAGTTGTAGTGTTAAGAGGAGTTAAATTAAATTAAAGGAAAGACAAAACAACAATTGGAATTGAACATCAAATTGACACTTAAAATATTTAATTTGAAGAAAAAGAGAAGGAAAGGCGCAGAAAAAGGAGACAATAAATTAAACGGAAGGAAAATGTTAAAAAAAGGAATAAGAAGTAAAACACGTAATAAATAAACAATTTAGAAAAATGCAGCTTAAAGTATTTAAATGGAAAGAGAACAAATTGGGAAAAAGAGAAAACCAAAAATATTAGAGAGAAATAATGAAGAGAGGGAAAATTAAACCAAGAGAAGAAAACAAATTAAAAACAGAATTAAACATCATTCGTGCTGCCATCCTGTTTAAAAAATAGATCGGAAAATATTTATTTGGGCAGCCACTTTCACCTGTTCACAATAGACATTAAAGCAATGGTAAATGTTATATGCCTTAGAATCCCTTAAAATCACATGCCATCAAGTTGAAGAGGCGGGAAATATTTAATCGTTGGTTGAATTGATTGACAGATATTTGAAACAATTTTTAACAAGCCGCGAAGTGCGACCCTTGAGGTCCACACGGTCAACTTCCCAGTAATATCTAGATAAACATTAAAAATATTAAACACAATAATAATTTTGAAAATAGTACTACTTTAAATAATAAGAATGAGAGGTATTCATAGCAGTAACAGGAATGAGTTAAAATTAATCATATCATCTACGGGAGCATCCATTGATTACGCAAAGCTTTTAGTGGATGAGTGATGATGATTGATTACCACAAATGCAAATTGGATTGATATTTTGATGGTTTTCAAAATTTTAGCCGCTTATTTTAATGAAAAGACTGCAAAAACTATTAAAAATCTGCTCAAATTATCCAAACATTTAAAAACTTTGATTGACTTTACAACAAAGTCTTTAGAATAAAAGATATAAGGTAATATCATTCGGAAGAACCCTATTCATATGGTAACTTCAAATGATTTTTTATTTTTAATTGAATTTTTTTCAAAATCATGAAATAAGTTTTGCTGGTTTCTCCTCAAAAACTGATAGGAATGTACAGTAGAATCTCGAAAAAGTTAACTCGCGGAAAAGTTAATCGCTCGGTTAAGTTAACCGAATTTCAGCTTCCACGTGCCGCTCTAAAAAGTTAACTTTTCAGTTAACTTTTCTGAGCGTACGAATTTTTCAAACCAACCGCTTTTTTCGGTCACTAAAGGGGCAATTTGGCTCCTATCAATACGATAGTGAAGACGACATTCCGTTGTCTAAATTGATTAAATCAAATAGTGCTTACGACGATACACTTCGAGAAGTTCAATTGTTGATGTCGAAGCTGGGTGATAATGTTGACATCAGCATTGATGTCATTGAAAATTGGAACAAGGATCAAATTGCGGAAGATGACGATGATTTCGAAGTTTCCGATAATGATAACGACGGGTCAATTATCGAGTAAGATATTCAACAACCAAAAGTGAGCTTCTCGAAAGCTGTTGAAAGCATCAATATCTTGATTAAATTGTTTGAAAACAATAACGATGCAAATCAGGTGGCAGACCTTGTCCACATGCGTACGAAAATGATAAAGAGCTATTACACAAAAGAAAAGAAACAAACAATTCTCGACTGCTTCTTCAAACGACTCCACAAAAATTAATTAATATATCGCACGAAAATGATCAATGATCAGCCGGTACAAATTTTTTTGTAATTATGAAAACTAAGTCATTGAAATAAATTTAGCGTGTTATTTACGAAAAATCTATACTTATTATTGTATTTTTTTCAATTTTGAAAACCACTTAGAAAAGTTAATAGTTCGAAAAAGTTAATTACCCTTGGGACATTTCGGTTAACTTTTTCGAGATTCTACTGTATAAATTTTATAAACATTTATTACTGTGTTGTGCAAATCAGGTTAAAAAAAAATTTTATGAAAAAACCCCCGAGTTTTCGCAATTTCTTCTATTAAATTAAAAACCGCTGAAACGGTTTTTTTTAATGTTAAAATAATCATGATCAAATATGTTAAAACACGTCGATTGACACCTTAATGATGCAAATATGATATCTGGCTCGTGAGATATAGTGAATGGAAGAAATGCCCTTGAAGATCATGGTGACTGTTAATGATTTTTTATTTTTTATTTAATGTTTCTTGTTATCATGAGAAAAGGTTTTAATGGCGTTTTTTCAAGCATTCCTTGAAGTATATAAATTTTATAAAAATTGAATACTGTCTTCCGTAAATCAGGTTAAAAATTTATTGTTTATTAAAAAAACCTAATTTTTTGCACTTTTTTTCTTAAATTAAAAAATAACTACTACAACGATTTTTTCAAAATTCGACAGATTCACAAAAATGTTAAGACGCGTTGATTGACACCTTGAAAATGTAAATCGTATGTTTGGTTCGCGAGATATAACGCAGGACAGAAATGACCTTGAAATTCATGATGCCTGTTAATGATTTTTTATTTAATTTTTTACGTAATCACGAGAAAAAGTTTTGATGTTGTTTTTACAAGCACTGCTTGAAGTATCTAAATTTTATAAAAATCGAATACTGTCTACCGCAAATCAGGTTAAAAATTTATTGTTTATTAAAAAAAACCTAATTTTTTGCACTTTTTTTCTTAAATTAAAAAACGGCTCAAAGGATTTTTTTCAAAATTTGACAGATGCACAAAAATGTTAATACGCGTCGATTGACACCTTAATCATGCAAATCGTATGTTTGGTTCGCGAGATATAACGCATGACAGAAATGACCTTCAAAGGGTCAAAACAACAAACCCCCCTGACCGAAGGATCCCATAAAATAATCAGCTCTTAAGATTGCAAAGACGCTTCGATTGACACCTCAATAAAGTCGATACGACTTTGTTTACGTGAGTTATGCTCGTAGAAAAAAGTGTCCACGAACGAACGTACGTACGCACACACACACACACACATACATCTCCCTTTCTAAAAACACTTTATATATACTCTATAGACCTCAAAACGTAAAGAAATGTTGAAAATTTCAATTTCGATTTTCGAGGCGATTACAAGAACTTCCCATATACTGGGAAGCTAACAACAATAATAGGATTGTAATTGTTGGGCTTTCAGCGCATACGCAGCCAAAACAATAACAGGTAAAAAAAATTTATTGGACAACTAAAGAAGAAAGTAAAAATTGTCTATAATCAAAACAGCATCAAGAGCATAATTATATCTAGCATAGTTTGGAAGTGATTATATAAAAACGTTAAATGTTTCAAGAGAAGAAGGGAAATCCTCTTGCCAAAATATTTTTATAGAGAATTTCTTGCTATACATCAAATATCGAATAACCGTTTTTGTGCCTGTTATTTTTTTGACAGCGTATCTGTTGATAGCCCAAAAATTCAATTCCTACGCTTCAATGATTGTTAAAAATTGTTTGCGAAATTTCGCAAACTGCGGAGAAACACCGCATTGCAATTTCACTATAAACTGCGAAGCTAACTTTTAGGCCGTAACGAATGGATTCCTTCTGAATCTACAAATACAGAAAAAGATCACAAGGAAGATGTACCAATCGATATCAACAAAAGGCTGTTGAAAACGAATACCACTTCCTCAACATGGATAGAAGAATCCGAACACTCACATTCAGTTTAGTCAGTGGTTTTTCTTGAACCGGAAAGTGTTGCTGAACCTCTCACGAATGAGATGAAGGACTTGGAATATAATGCCCTTGAACATATGTATGTATATCGAGATACATTCTTCACCGTTTGATAGGCAGCCACCCTCATCTTTTACGAATGTATTCAGAATAACAGCCATCGACCAGCTTTCCTTGGACGGATCAAATATCAAAAGGAGGATTCTGCAAGCCGAATACCGAGTTTGTCGCAAAATTAACAACGCTGCATGATTTGTTCAATAATTTGAATGGTTTCAAAGTTGGGCCGAATTACACCCAAACATATGTAAATCATGCCGAAAATGATCAATTGAGGAATGAAATTAAGCATTTGTTCTTCCGTTGTAAAATGTTTTTTAAGATACGAGTACTAAATTCAACTATAATTGATAATAACAAAAGTGCAAAACGAAAATCAAATAAAACTTTTAACTAAATTGTCAAGTTGTTTCTACGCAACTCTGCTTATTAATTTGGCAGCAGAAAATCAGTCGCTGCAATTTAGCAATTGATAAACATAATTTTCTCTAATGATATCATTTTCGCAACCACTCCATTCCCAGTCGGAAAAAGGAAAATTGGCTTCATTCCAAGTGTGAATGAAATCTCACTTATCGTTAGATATATTTGGCCCCGCCCACCGCTGCAGATGACGTGTTAGGAAACTCAAAATATCATACCATGGTAGTTTATATATCTTGTAGTTCAGCTATATGCAAACTGTTCATTCATGCTATGTTTGCAGATGAAAAAATTAAACACAGTTGGGCCGATACTGGCATTTTCACGATCAACGGAAGGAAGCAAAGGTCTCGAGCCGACGAAGATGGAAGGAGGTTCGATTATGGCATGAGGTTCTACTGGGTTTGAAGAGAAAACGGAAATTGTATTTGCATGGTGATCAGCAGTAGGTATATTGAAGTCATTGATGAGCGAATTGAGACGTTTTATTTCACACGATAACATTACAGTTCATACTTCGCGACAAGTTATGACCAATTTTAGAAGTAACAACATTTTCAACCTGAAATGACCAGCAACGTCTGCTGACTTAAATATTAAATATAAAGAACGCTTGGGCGAAGTTTTTACGAGTTGTGTTTGCAAGTAGCAAGCAGTAGTGAGCTCAAATATGACCACAGGTTATTAGAAAATTATTTAAAAATTTGCCTAAACCTATGGTAGAGGTGGTAGAAGTGTTGAAGATAGAGAAATGCATATCAATTATTGATAAAATACAGCTTGGAAGTGAATTGTTTGTTTATTTGCTTTGGAAATATAATTGTCTTACCTTTTTTATCGTTACGCATTTTGGTTTTTCATACAGAACAACTAACAGCCGTTTTGACTGCAAATGAATTATAGCTTCCCATTTTTTTGCAATTTACGTCATCTCCAAAATCAAATAAACTTGTGGTAGGTTATGCGATTTTGTGTGACAAAATGGGATTGTATTATCTTTTTGTACCGGAGTGTAAGTTTGGCCACTTTATTGTCATTCAAACATCGATTTACCACATCCCAAATCTTTAGTTCAGCTATATGCGAACAGTTCATTAATACGCATGGGAAATAAACGAATTTTTATGCGAATGTTTCGTCACCTCAAGTCAAAAAAAAATTTCTTGGATTAATTCGATGCTAGTGAGCAGCCACAGATGCCTCAAATTGTTTTGCATTAAAGTAATTCTCGAAAATACCTTCAGTTATTACAATTGGACGGAGCATGGTTAGCTTTAAAAAGATTTTTAGTAAATAATATAATATTTGAAGAATTGTTTCAATACAATTCGTTGGCTTTAAAATATATATTTCAACAAGTTTGAATGCTCTTTCGTTATAAATTCAGCTATCAACAGGCTTATGTCTTCGTTGGCCCTGGACACTTGTTGCTTCATAATCTGCTTGAAATCTTCCCGAACCCCTTTATCAGCACCTCGTGTGCCAATCCGTCGTGCCCCGGTATTTTGTTGGACTGGTGTGAATTCGAAATTGTAGTCGCCACAGTGCAAGTCCCATATGTGCATGAACTCCTCCAAAAAGTCCATTGTAATGATATACGAGGGGAACAAATGATATGTGAAATGCTTCCGTGCAGTTATTATGGAGAATATACCCTCTGGAACGATAGTTTCGCTCGGATACTCCAATTGCGATAAGACGAGCAAGTCACCTAAAAAGGCGTCGGTGCAAGTAGGTTCGAACATTTTTACCTGAGAAAGGGACAGTTATCATCATAGCAAAGATTCAATGTGGCTGGGTCCTCTACCTTGAGTGTGTTTAAAATCGCTCTTGTGCAATATTGGATGACGGCACGTTGTGTCAAAGGCAGCAAAATCATGTGCCGTTTGTTTGATGTCATGTTGTCCAGCAGATGACCGGGGACGGATGGGAGCTCCAATAGAATTTGCAATATGCAATTGTATCCTTGTATCTAGGGGAAACACATTTTAGCGCGATCCAAACAATCACTAAGTCTAGCCGAAATTACCGACAGCGGACCTCGGCCCACACTTAAGCTTAAAATTCGAATGTTTTGCCGGATGCTGCTGATCTTCATTTCGCTTAGCAGCTTCTTCGCTTCATCGAAATGTCCGAAATACACGGCCAAATCGAATAGGAAGCGACTGACCCAATTCGATAGGGGAAGTTTTATCAGAAGCTGACTGAAGTCGATTTGGAGGTCTTCGGTGCCAGTCAAATACTTCCAGCAGTTGGCGGCCGTCGTGAACGCCGTTTGCGTTTCAGTGCCGCACGGAGGCGACACTGAGATAACAGGATCGATGACATTCGCTTCTAGCGGTCGCTTTTTCCCCAATTCCGGCGGTGGTTTTTCTAAAACGAATTGCTTATAATGCTTGTCGAGACGACAGTGAACAATGGAACCCTACCCCTGAACCCTTCGACAAGAATGAACTCCACATCAGAACCGTCCAGCTTGTGGCGCACGTTAACAAAATATTCTTGCAAACAAAATATCAGCAATGTGGTGGCACATAAAAATATTTGCTTGTTGTCAGGCGAGCGTTGCGGCGCCAACGACGCCATTTCAACGATTTTTTGCCAGTAGACATCCTTGCTCCTGAAAGATGGACAAAATTACGAGAATTATCGATTGGAACATGCAACTGGCTAGGTAAATCTTTCACCAGTTCTTGTTGAATGGAAGGAACGGTGGCCAGTTTAGGATTTTCCCGCAAAACGTTAGCACCTGAAAGATCTGCTTCCAAATTTCGTAGATTGTCGAGCCGTTCTCCAGGTTCTGCAACAGTCAAACGCGGAGATTAATATAGAGTATGCACAGTAAAAGCAGAAGGAGCAGCACCTCGTCTACCAGCTGCGTCGTGTAATATTCCAATGCTATCGTGTAAATGCGGTAGACCAATGGACCTGAAAGTTCGGGCGGTTTGTGGTAGATCAACGGCAAGGCTTCTTGGATGAGCATCTCTTGGAATTTCAAGGGGGCCGTGTTTACACCTTGCACGATAGTTTCCAGTAGCTGCGGCTGGAACAACACACATACAGTTTGAAGAACAATAACAGGTGCATCGTCAAAATTTACCGAGTGTGTTGCAATCGCCTGGGGAAAGCGCTTCAATAGCAGCAACACTAGCTTGCAGTGATCCAAGTTGTTGTCGGAGTGGTTGGCAGTCAACAGTAAGATTTTGTGCTGCACATCGTACGACACGTGCTGGAACATTTTCACGAAGAAATCCTGTTCTGGTGTGGTTTCACCCTCAGGAACGCGCAGCGCCGCCGTCAGCTCTGTCACTTCGCTCCATAGCTCTTCAATCGGATGGTTTTGGAATGTGAGGATGCTGCAAGGAAAGTTCGGTTCATATTACTGTGCCGTTTGCTACTGAACGCATCCATACATGTAACTGAAACATTTCGCAGCTTCCTCGAAATTGCGTGCGGCCTTCTCAATGTTGTACGCCTCGAACTATGGCGGAAGGAAAGGTTGTAACATTCAGTCCGTCTACACCTGAAGGTGCCTGCTCACCTGTACGTGAAAGTTGTTTGGGTAAAGTGTTTTTGCTGTGATTATCCAGGCTTTAGCCGTAAACGGATCTGTTTCGTGAGCCTTTTTCGCCTGGGCAATGATATAGTTTTCCTCGGATATCAAATCCATAGCCGCTCGCAAATATGTCAAATGCCCGCCGGTCAACAAATGGAGTTGTCAGAGATGACATAGAGCAACAGGACCTCTCAAACTGTGCATTGTTAATAGCTTCTGATTAAAATGGCTCAACTTTCCCATAAATGGTAAATATTTGCTATAAAACAAAATATGTTCTAAAAATCAAATTGTGCAATGGCTTCTGTACATTGGGATAAGAGAAATTATAGTGCCTACAGTTGGTTGATTTTATAGATACTCGAAATTTCTGAGTGCTAAATAAACTACCTTATAGTTTATTTAGGAAGATAACGAACTTTTTAACTTTAAAATTCATTGTAATTCTATTGGAAAAGGTTACTTAATATTTATGAAAACATAAAGCCTTCTTCAATATGAATTAACATTTTATTTTATCGTCATGAACTCTTAGAAGGCAGACACGATCTTCACTGTAAGAAAATCTACAGGAGACTAACAAGAAACTATTTACTAGAACTTATCGTAACTACCCAATATCCTAACTATACTCATAATAAAATATAGAGTATAAACATGTGACCTGCAGATGTTGAAAATATTTCAATGAGTCCTTTATCCTTAAAAGACACATGTTTTATTACTCTCTTAGAAAAGAGATTTCCCAGACAAATTTAATTACTTTAACAGTTTGAACCTTTCTGTATTGTTTGCTCCTTGCTCGTTGTTTCATTTGCACAATAAAATACAAAATCCCTTATAAGCTCCTTGCAGTCCAGTTTTAATTGGTCCAACTTTAAGATTTGAATTTTACAAGGAACACAATATTTTGTAGTGCCATAGAAAAATTAACGCACTCTTCATAATGAAATTTATTTAATAAATATATTTTATTTTCCTTAAAAACATTCAAAATTTAAGAGTTTTCTTTAGAAATAAGGAATGTTTTAAAAACATATGCACTTTATGATTTTTAGAATAATTTTTGAGCTTGAAAGCATTTCACATGCGTTTTTTGAAAAAAAAACAACAATTTTTCTCAATGATGACTATTTTTTAAAAAATCAGGAATTTTTTAAAAGATATAAGTATGTGAATTGTTGCAGTATTGTTTATTGTCATAAGACTGCAAATATGCTCAAGATGACAGTGATTTTGTTAAACTACCTTCTATATAAAAAAATATTATAAAAGCAAGTTATGAATCCAAAGTCAATTTAATTCGGAAATGTCAATTGTTCTTCGATTTGTTTTTATCTTCATATCATACTAAACAACTTTTTAGAACATCATTTTTAAATAAATTCAATTGTATTTATGTTCTCTAACTTCAAATTCCGTCTATTGTATCATTAGATTATGTTAATTACTTACAAAACTTAGATTTTCGGTTTGGATTCGGAATTTTAGTCGAAATTTGAAATGCCTCTTCAATTTTAACGCAATATCGAAAAAACGCAGCAAATGAATTTTGTTAAAAACATATTCTGCAGTGGGAAGAGAAAATAAATAATTCGCTAAACATTATAAGGTCAATCAGTTGTTCATTAATTTTATTTGCACAATTATCCAGAGCAAGTAAATTTTAAAATCGGACACTGCCAAAAACTTCAGTAATAGTGTTGAAATTCATCGGTTATTTTAAAATATTGAATTAAAAAATGTACACATTTACTTCAAAACGACCCTGTTGAGAAACAGTTTAAACTATACATTTTCTATTTCAACCTCAGAGCTGCACGAATGCATGTACGTTAAAGTAGGACTATGTGGAATAAACTGCCAGCAAATTATATCAAAATAATGTTTTATTTGCGTGTTAAATATTTTTCTAATGTCCCATGCTTAGCTTTGATATTAATCAGGAATTATCCATAGGCGTTAGCACTGGCATTTCACATAAATATTTTCAAGAGGTCATTCAGAATCATTTCCCATATGCCCCATTGCAAATCGGAGCAATGTTCTTTGCAACTATTGTCCGACCAACATATATATGAGCAGTCCGAGTGATGAAGATTTAATTTATAAAGATTATTTGTGATGAGTATTTGTTTATTTTTTAATTATACTGGAAAATTGTAGTTTGCGAATATTTTTGTGGTAATAAAAAAATGTGTAGTGAACAAAATTTATTACGTCGGCGGCATATGAGTGAAACTGAAGAAAATTGTTACGATATGAATGACAAAGAAAAAACTTTGAAAGTGAATCATAATGAATTGGATTCCTTCCATCGGGCAATATCTCCCGGTAATTTGTATTTTCTTATTTTTTTTCCAGACATACATAACATTAGCGGATATACTAGTATCACCATACATCAGCCATCCCTAGTAGGATTTGTTCTTGCATTTATTTTCGTCAATCACGACTTTAGGATGCATTGCTTGCTTGCTAACTCGTCAGAAGTTTTCATTATTTTCAATCATAAACAATAGCTTTTAATCATATCGATAAAAAACAGAAGAACAGATAATTTTTTACGAAAAAATGAATAACTAAAGCGTTCAATAAAGCTTATGAATTTATGGAGAAACTTCCAGAATCCATAATTCAAAAAGCTTTTAACAATTCTATGAAACAAACGAACAACAGTTTACCAAAAATCCTGTGATGGAGTTTTGAGGAATTATTCTCTCAGCATTTTCGTAAAAATGAAAATTCAATAATGATTTCCACAAAATGGTTCAGCGCGATGGGTGATGAATATTTGAAACTACATTCAAAAACATTTGTTTTCTGTGATTGTTTGAAAAACTATTAACGTAAATTCTTCGATTCTGGCTGAGTAGATTAATCAATATCTTGGAGATAATTCCACATGATTAATGGAGAAAATCAAATAAATATGAACACTAGAAAATAATATTTGATCACTTCCTAATGACAAGAACGATGAAAAAGATTAATCACGATAAACTGCACTGAATTGTTTGTTTACAGAAATAAGGACTTAATTATTATTTTTAGCAAATATTTTAGATTCGCATGAACATTTTTCTCAAAATTTTAGCAACATGACAATAGTTTTCAAGCTACGTTGTATATATTTTTATCAAAAAAGATTTACCTTCATTCCCAAAGAAAACAAGCTCGAAGTGCGACCCTTGAAGTCCACACGGTCAACTTCCTAGTAATATCTACATAAATATTAAAAATATCAAACACAATAATAATTTTAAAAATATTACTACTTTAAATAATAATAATGAGAGTATTCATAGCAGTAACAGAAATGAGTTAATATTAATCATATAATCTACGGGAGCATACGTAAGTCTTTTGGTGGATGCGGGTAGATTGATTTGATCAATCAATCGGTGGGGACCTTTTCTACGTTATTTGATATTTTCATATCGATGCTTGAAGGACAAAAGAGCGCTAGCAAATATGAATGCAGTTTTTGTTATTACGCCCACTGAAGAGATTTTGTCGCGTGATTGTCATTTTGAATAGTTGCGTTCAAAATTGCCATCACTTCGGGATAATCACTGAATTTATATTTTTTTACGATTTTATATCAATGAGATTAATCATTAATTTTGAAAAATATTGAATATGCAGTCGAAAATAGGTTCAATTGCATGTAAAAAGTAAAATATATTGCACATGATGATGGAGGAAGTAATTGAAATCTCACGATTACTAAAGATTAAATCTACTAAAAAATACAATTTTTTTGATGAAAGCTTTTAAAAGCATTTGATCTTGCAAAGTATTGACTACAAAATATTTTACTATTCAAAGCAAATGCAAATTTGATTGAAATATTGTTGGTTTTCAAAATTTTAGCAGTTTTTTTATTACACTAAAACACTGTTGAAACTATTAAAAATCTGCTCAAATTATAGAAATATTATAAAACTTGGATTTAATTTACAACAATTTCCTTCGAATAAAAGATATAAAGTAATATCATTCGTATAATACTCGTACACATGATAACTTTGAATGATTTTTCATTTTTAATTTAGTTTTTTCATAATGATGGAAAATGGTTTTGCTGGTTTCTTTTTAAAAACTGATAAGAATGTAAAAATTTTATAAACTGGTATCACTGTACTGTGTAAATCAAATTAAAAAAATATTTTTTATGAAAAAAAACCATAATTTTTCACATTTTCTTCTATTAAATTAAGAAAAACCGGCTGAAACGAATTTTTATAATGTTAAAAACTTCACAAAGGTGTTAATATACGTAAACTGATACCATAATGATGCAAATATTATATCTGGCTCGTGAGATATAGTGAATGATAAAAATGACCTTGAAAATCATGATGACTTTTAATGATTTTTTATTTTTAATTTAAGTTTTTACGTAATCATGAGAAAAAGTTTTGATGATGTTTCTATAAACATTGTTTGGAGTATATAAATTTTATAAACATTGATTACTTGAGCTTGAAAATAAGGTTAAAAATTTATTGTTTTGAAAAAACCCCAATTTTTCGCACTTTTTTTTAAAAAATTTAAAAACGGCTCCAAGAATTTTTTGAGAAACTTGATAGAATTACATAAATGTCAATACGCGTCGATTACACCTTGCCGAAGCAAATCGTACGTTTGGTTCGCGAGATATAACGCATGAGAGAAATGACCTTCAAACGGGTAAAACAGCAAACCCCCCCGACCGAAGTTTCCCAAAAACTAATCAGCTCTTAAGATTGCAAAGACGTTTCAATTGACACCTTAACAAAGTCGATACAACTTTGTTTACGTGAGTTATGCTCGTAGAAAAAACTGTCCACGAACGTACAGACGTACGTACGTACGTACACACACACACACATACATCTCCCTTTCTAAAAACACTTTATATATACTCTATAGACCTCAAAACGTGAAGAAAAGTTGAAAATTTCAATTTCGATTTTCGAGGCGATTACCAGAACTTCCCATATACTGGGAAGTTAAAAATGGTTCCTCATCAGATTATTACAAAAATTTTCTGTGTTTATAATTTTATAGTGAGTGTTTCAAGAAGATTATACAGCTTGCAACACGAAATTTATATCTACATAGCTTGCAACAAATGAAGTGAATGAAGATTCTAGTTTATATTTGGTACGAAAAATTTCCAAACAAAAACATTTCCTATAGTAAGTTTTACGAAAAACTTTCACAATACATTTTCAAACATCCTGCATCGTTCTATTTGTTGTATATTATATGTTATAAATATGGTCAATATAATGTGTAAATAGTTTGAAAGAGTAAAAAATATGTGACAAGTACTTGATAAAATGTTTGCTTCCCTTGGATATGGTTTAAATAGAAAAAAATGTATACACCAGAATTTTATCAACTACTTGCCACAGGTGTTTTACTCTATTGTAAAGTAATTCTATTCTAGAACTAATCAAACTATATATATTTGTGTAGCAAGCTACATAATCTTTTCGAGATACTCTCCGTGAAATTGTGGAAACAGAAAATGTCTGCAATAATTTGTTGAAGAATCATTTTGATTTGGGGTTGATAGTAAAATATAATTTTTTAATTGTTTTAAAAGTTTTTATTTAATTTCACATTATATGCTTTCTTCATACAGATTTTTGACGTAGATATCCAAATTTTTTCAATATTATTCGCTTAGCAGTATGAATTTCGAAAATAACTGTTGTTCATGTCTGTCTATGTCTTTTTTCACTGCACATTAGATGTTGTTTCAAGAACAAATCCAAAATAAGGCATTATTTTTAGTATTTATAAGGTAAAATGAAAAAAATGTACAAATGCAAAGTCTATTCAGTTCTTATGGAAATTTAAAATACAACTACCAAAAATGATCATCACGCGACAAAATCTAGTTCATTCGGTGCATGCATTGCATCCAATAATCCTTAAATCTTAATTTCGCGAAAATGTTCGATGAGGAAATACAAATGAGTTTTTCAAGTGTCGATATGAGATTAGCGACATACAATTGGTCCTCAAAAAGTTATCTACAAAAAAGTTTTGGATCAAATTTTACACGCAACTAATGGTGTCCGAGATATTTAGGGGTTCAGCGACGAACAATTCAATATAAATATGCCCCACGATTATATTTTACTCTAACCCTTGACCCATGATTATATTTTAGCTTTGAGTAAATTATCGATCGAACTTTTGCGTATTTATTTATTGTTCACCACGTAATCACTTGAACAATTCAATCGACATTTCTTGCTTTCAGTCCACTGCAATTAAAGTCAGAAACAAAAAAAAAAAACCAGTAGCTATTTCATGATAATTTAAGAGACATTTTAAAGCACGTTTTTCATTTAGAAGCATTTTCACGATAAGAGTATTAGATATTAAGTAGCAAAATATTTACGAACGAGAAGATACGAGTATATCATGTAAGAAATTTTCCCATTGCCAAATTCATAGCTGTTTAATTCAAAAAATTATATTTTTTTCTTACAGTTCTGTTCTTTGCACAGTTTGTATCTTTAATGCCTGTTGTTGGCATAAGAAACTCAAATCCTTATCGTTTGAAGTTTTGCGTGAAGTCCATTGCAATGATACCAGCATTAGGTTTCTTGTTTTTTGGACCGTTTTACACATTGCTATTCTTGAAGAAGCTGTTCAGCCAAGGAGTGAATGCGAAAAATTTCGGTAATTTCTTGTTGTGCCTTATTTCGAAATGTGAATGAATATTTATGGTTTAGTAGAGATATTCAAATAAGTTGCAATGAAACAGATTAATTAGTGCTGCGCAAATAGATTCTTACATGTACGAGATGTGTGAGAAAATTAATGCGACTGGCAACACTGCGAGCGATCTGGTAACGTTATGTTTACCAGCCTGTGCTGGCCTGGTGTGTTTATCGCTTCCACTTTCTCAGTCCGAGTTTCAATTCCGTACAGATAACACATTATTTTTGACAGCACCATCAGTGAACTTGTCTTTTTGTTGTGTGTTACAAAAAAGGAACATCGAAATTTACCGCAACGTTGCACAATCAAGTTTTGTGTTAAACTTGGTGAATCTGCAAGTGTGACTTTTGAAAAGTTAAAACAAGCCTATTGCTTATCAAGAACACAAGTTTTTCGCTGGCAAAAATCATTTTTGGAATGCCGATAACACGTTGAAGATCAACCTCGCTCAGGAAGACCTTCAACTTCAAAAACTGACGGAAACGTTGAATCTGTGAAGGCTCTTGTGAGATCAGACCATCGTTTGACAATAAAGATGATGAGTGAACTGTTAAACTTAATTACTTTCACCGTACAACAATTTTAATCGACGATTTGGGCATGCGAAAGATTTGTGCTAAACTGGTGCTAAAAAACCTCACAACTGAACAGAAGGACAATCGAAGAAACGTGTGCGTTTATCTTCTTGATAGGATTGGTAATGACCAAGAATTCTTCAATTGTGCTATCACAGGTGATGAATCCTAGATATTTGAGTATGATTCTGAAACAAAGTGGCACACTCCGTCATGTCTTCCACAGAAAAAAATGTGGAATTAGCAAATCGAAGATTAAGACCTGCTGATTTGTTTTTTTGACAGTAAGAAAAGTTTCCTTGAAAGGCTCAGGAAAAAGTTATTCGTGTGAGACCAGACATTGCAGACAAGTGGATGCTTCATCATGACGATGACCTGTGTCACACGCCCATTTTCATCAGTGATTTTTTACCTCAAAACACATTTCTGTTGTTCCTCGACCACACCAAATTTGATTCATTACGACTTTTTCCTTTTCCCGAAATTGAAACATGTCTTAAAAGGACGTCATTTTGATACTCTGGAGAATATTCGAAAGACTGCGACCGACCAGTTACGTCATTCCAGTTGAAGACGTCCAGCGCTGCAACCAAGGTGTACAGGAACAGCTGCCCAAAAGAACTACTTTGAAGGGGATACGTTGTTGTTTGAAAAAATAAAATAAAAACTTTGGTAAATGAAAAATCAGTCTGATTACTTTTCTCACACATCTCGTATAAATTGCGTGACACAATTTTTAATTGCATTCATAAAGTAACAGCTTTAATAAAGATGAATAAGTATTTGACTATAAGAACTTAAAATACGTTCAATTTAATCCTCTATGAATTCAAAAATATCTGATGATTTTTATCGATTTATATGCAATCATTTCAAGCCGGAATCGTTTTTTACCTATTTGGCATATCTGTTTATGTGCTCTTTTTATTTTTGGCACGGAATTGGCCAAATTTAATGCGAACATGGTTTGATACTGAGACGATATTTCTATCATCTCCTTATGAATCCTTGAAAAGGAGTTTGGCAACGAAAATTCGATTAGCGGCTGTAGTAATCATTGCTTCTGCAATAGGTAAGCGTTTTGGATTATTTTCGATCTGTATGTGAGTTCAACTATTTGGTCGCACATTTTCTACGATGATTCAATTTGGGTTTGAAATTCGTTTCCGAATTTTTAATTTTAACTGATCTTTTATCTAAGGCCAGCGCTATTATGGAGTAAACTGCTTTGAAAATATTTGCATGGCACTTTTGGAATAAATCCGGCTAGAATTGTAAATTTCATTGCTTTGGTGTCAATTAAATTGGAGACGCCAATCAAACTCTATCCTTATAATAAACAGGAAGAAGAGTTGGACTGTTTTCGACATTGATCATATTTTATTTTTTCTAAGAACATTATAAGATCTTATAAATTGCTTCTGCAAAGAAGTATTTGAATTTGGTGTGTTTTTTAATAAATTGTTTTGTCAAGCTGAATAATTCAATGCAATTTATTTTTTAATGCCAAGATGAGCTTATTAAGGATTATATCTATATAATTTAACGGCTAACATGAATTTTGTGGTACCATTTTAGCCGTTGTTTCTGGACCGATTTTCATAAAAAATACATCAATGGAAAGAGAATATCCTTTAGATGTGCAGAATTGTATTTTTGTGAAAATCTGTTTGGAAAATATAGAAAGAAAATAGAAAATAGATTTTCTTACTAATACATACACAACGTTGAACGTTTACACAGCGATAAATACGAATGGTATACTAAACTTCAGTACCAAAATAAAAACCTTTATTTTCTATGGGTTGTGTAGTGCATGCGGTGGTAACTTGCCCTTGCACGCGGGAGTCCCAGGTTCGTATCTAGGACTGATTCAAATGTTTTAGTTTCTTTTTTGGAAGCTAATTAAATCATCAAATTTCACCACATTTAGCAATATTTTCATTCTCACACATGAACGGTTACACCGTATTGTATTTTACCGTTCGGTGTTGTATGATAGCTTTCTCTTTGTGGACCATTCGTGTGTATTGTATTTAGCGTCGCCGTTCATTATGTAAATGAATACGCACTTTCATCACTATTTGGTAATATTTTTTTAGTTTGTTTTGCTGTAGGTCGTCTAACATTCCAAAAAAGCGTTTTCAGTTGAAGAAAACTTTCAAGATTTAAAAACGATGCTTGATTTTCCTAACGTTATTTACACAAACCGGTTTGGTAGATCTCACGAATGTGAAAATCGAATGACATACGCAAAACGCTTAGCATTGTCATACGTTCGAGACGATTTGAAGCGCCAATAATCGAATAATGATTTTTAAACATTATTAAAATTCATAAACATTATTTAGTCACAAAAGAAAAACAAATTTCGCTTGTCGTTTTATTATATTGATTGATGATTTAAGTTAAATCCAAAAACCTTAGGAAATGGATCAATTAAGCTGATTAAATTTTGCGATGAAAATGTAAAATGTTAGGGATTAAAATAGAAACACAGAACTTAGGGAATTATTTATACACTGAAGAAGCCTGGGTGTGCCAGACGAAATGTACATCTGGTTTAATAGTTTAAATACACGTTTTTAAGGAAATTTTGGAAAAAGGTTTTTGAATTTAACTTAAATTTGTGAAAGCGTGAAAATAAGGGTTCTAACTAAGATTGATGATTATTCGATCGAATTTCTAGAGTCAGTTATAATAAAATCATCATTGCACTCGAGTTTCGAGTGCTAGGTTCTGCTAGTTATTATTATTCTCTTCAAAAGTAAATGATCTATTTATCAATAGTTATGTGCAAACCACCAAGGAAGGCCACAAGTCGTAATCAAAATTCGTATATGTTCAAAAATAAAGATTTGGCAAGTTAAACCCTACGATTTTGACCAGGGTAAAAAAAACTAGTCGTTATATTTATTAGTTTTGTTGATTGAAATAGCGTAAAGTACCTTGCTTGACATGTTTATTTATAGTGGAGCACATGCTCTTCTTGTCCTCATCATGGTACAACTATAAAATGTATAAAATTACTTGTAACATCACCAGAACCGTTCACTTTGCAAATTATTTAGAAGACAACTTTAGCCACATGTTCGACATTTTTCCATTTAATTTACCATTGGGTATGGCAATTTTGGTATAAGTTCCGTAAACCATTTGAAAACACTCCTAAAGTAATTCTTTCTTAGATTGTCAACTTTTTATTCACATTTATGTGGAATTACATGGATTTGTTTATAATCATGGTAAGCATTGGCTTAGCAGCGCGATTCCAGCAAATCAATCACCGAATAGTTTCACTTGCTGGGCAAGTATGGGCTCCATTTCGATTGATCGATTGAGTTTCATAGTTGCTTTTAAGGACGTTCCCGAATCAAATTGGATGGAAATACGGCATCATTTTGTGTTGCTGTGTGAATTATTGGACGCAGTTGATGAAACGATGTCTGGAATAATTTTATTGTCAAGTGTTAACAATTTATACTTTATTTGCTTGCAATTGTTGAATATTTTGAAGTAAGTTTCGAACTTAATAAGTATCAATCGCTGTTTTTTTCATATAGAGTTTATTGTAGCAAACTACGTTACACGATTAATTATGTGTATTTTTGGGTGTCTCTACTTTATTTGATATCACGTACAACATGTGTGTTTTTGTATGCAGCTTCCATTAATGATGAAGCAGCCAAACCCTTGAAAACTCTTCGAATAGTTCCAAGTCGAGCGTGGTCGAGTGAGGTGAGTAGAAACTTACACTGGTTGGAAACATCAAAAGATGCTGATTTACGTAATAGGCAGTCTTCTAAAAGTACATTATTCAGAGAATTCACTGCGGAAAAACCACAGTTCACCTTGTGATAAAGGCGGCACTAATATCTCTCGAATATGTGATTGATATTTATACTTTCCGGTATGAAAGTTGATTGGAACATAGTTGTGAAAATAGAAATCTTATTTAGTAGAAATCATCGTTAATAAGCTTCGGATGATCTTGTTAGAAGAAAGTCTGTTATCATGAATCCTCAGAAGAGGGGAAATACTTTTAAAACATATTAAATCATAAATTTGTTAGCGATACCTAATATAGTGAAGATACCTTTCAGATTGAACGTTTCATCGAGCAAATCACCACACAATGTGTTGCTTTATCTGGAATGAAATTTTTCTATCTAACTAGAAAACTATTCTTTGGAGTACGTGAGACATGCAATTCCTATTTTGTTTCAAAGGAAACTATAATTAAATGTGTTGTTTATTTTGCTGCAGATGGCCGGCACGATAGTCACATATGAACTTGTTCTACTTCAATTTGACGATCCAGATTCAAGTCTGGGTTCATTATGTCAATAAAATGTAAATGATTGAAACTTTCTCAGCTACAATTTAAGGAAATAATACACTAACCGTTTGTTTATGGATAATGATATATACGTAGTAGCTAATTTATACGATCCCCACTATCCAGCTGTTATGTTTCCTAGTAGTTTCAGTGTTGATTATGAATTTGAGTAGCTTTTTTTGCACTGAAAGGAGCGTGAACGGCACGGCGCGGCATGATGATTTCAAGTTTGTTCTTTGAAATAGTAAAGATTAGTAACAATAATGCTAAAAGTTTATTGTCATCAGGTGACAAGCAAATCTTCAAGAAATCCAAAAGATCCGATAACACTTTTCATGTGGCAATCGCTCCAGGTAAATCAAAAATATATTTAGATAAAATCAATTTTATTTACGTAGTGCGGTCCATGTACTCTAAACCTAGCTAGCGGTGCAGGAGATATTGAAATAAAAAGAAAGTTTAACTAAAAGATGGCTCACACATTTTTTCTTCACAAAGTACCAAATTTTCCATAAACCGAATATTTTTGTAGCAATTACCGACACACTACCTTCCATGCGTGGATCATTCTGTAACGCTTTTCATCTCCAATTTAATATTATATGAGGCTTACAATACATGAACCACAGTGCGTATATTCTATCTCAATTGATTAAATATTTTAATTTTTTTTCTAAATTTTTTTTTCTCCATTGAAACGGTTGCTAGTTTTACTGTTTTCAAACTTCTTTGGATTTATGCCGTTATCAGGAATCATGTCGAAGAACGTTTATAAAATTCAGTTCAAATGGGCAACAGTTCAGACAATTTTTTCACTAATTATTTTAGTATTAGGCGTATTCGAAGTTATTACATCTGCATATCGTGCATACAAAAGCAGCTTTAAACTATATTCTCTAGGTAAGCAAAATGTGCTTTTTAAAAATTGTATGATTTAGAATTGTACATGATTAAAAAATATTTGATGATAATTTTGATAAGTTACAGGTGGAGAAAATCGTATTTGTGAATAAATTGAAGCTTCCGACAAGAATGTTAACTAAGGCGCAAAATAAACTCTCATTTGGTGTGCTCCATTTTCTCTTTTGTAACTCATAATTGCAATGAGGCAAATTAGGTCCTAATTGAAAATTCCTAACGTGACCCTACTAAGAATATGTTAAGAAATTCATTTAATATGGTTATGACTTTCGATTTCCCACAATCATTCTCGTGTCTTTTCCTTCGATTCCAATTCACTATATATGTACTTCAGGAAACATTAATAAGAATTTATTATGCAAATTTAATTCACCTACACTTTCTTTCTGATTGATTTTTGTGGAGTGTGATAATCCTGTTTGTTTTACATGCACAGTATGCCATAGCTGGCATACTGACCAAAATATGTGATCACCCTTACAAGTATTATCAATAATGGCTCTTCATTCAAAAATGCGGCGCATCTAGTTCTGATTCTGCTAGTTAATCGACAAATATAAGGTTAAAGATAATATTTAGATGTTTATTTCAGAGGATATGAAGCATATCTTTAAGGTGATTCACATCGTACCCATACGGGTGCAGCATAAGAAAGAATGGGTTTCATTGCAACTTTGTATACGAGTAGCTTGTTGAAAATTCTAACTTTCTGTTCATGAACGCATCCGAGACCTTAGCATACATTTGAATTTTGAAACACTTGGTTTCTGTGTGCTCCTTAAACATGTTTAAATACCCAAAATTGGTGACTAGATAAATACTTGATATTTTTGTTGCAGGGAGTGATTTGCGCAACAATGACCTGATTTCCGAATGAAGACAATATATGCAAAACCGTTATTTTCTACTGAAAGTTAAATTTGCACGGCAGTTCTAGGTCTAAATCGGCAAGATCTAACGATCGAAATAATAGTAGCAGTATCAATGCTCAAAAGATCAAAGACTTAAACTTGAACCTGTACCCCTGCTTAAATGTTCATAAAAACTTAGTGCTGTTAAAAAATAACAGAGGAGTCTCCTCTATACACGATTTCACTTTTTTGATATGAGTTCCAGTTCAGTATTACAATTTGTCTGTAGTCTTCTTCTATGGCAAGATTCAACCTCAAACATCCAAGACGTACGTGCTACCGGTTTGAGTAATTAAAGGACCACTTTTAATAGCTTTTAAAAGACTCTACCAGGATCTTGGCTTAACGATCTGGCCTAAACATCTAAAGAATTAATTTGATTGTTTCGTGAAAACCAACAATATTTTTGCTCAAATTTTTTCCGCAATTGTGCTCATAAAAATTTCACTAATAAAAGGAGAGGGTCAGTTTCCCATCGCAACTCACGACGTCGTCTTGAATCATTTCCTTCGAAAATTGAAGTAGTTCTTCTTCATGCATTTTGATATGTTCTTTTGATCTAGAAGTCATACTTCCAGAAGATGCTGCCACAGTCTGACTGGTATGCTAGGAAACAAGGCTTTCACGTAAAAAGATGTCATTAACTCATCTTCTTCAATTGTCTGTTGTTGTAGTAAACTGGGTTACTCTCTTGAATTTTTTAAGGTTTCTCTAGTTTTATAAATTTTTCTGCTAGCCATTTGGCTATCTTGTAGTTGGATAAGCTTTCTGCCGCGAAAATTTCTCTTAAATTTATTCTTGCCATTTGTCATTTACGGAGGTATTTGATTCTTGCCAAATTCGGTTTCTGAACTTTAGGAGATGATGGATTACGGATCAAGGTTTCGCATTCTTTGAGTACCTTTCTCGTTTTTTTTTTAAATTAACTGGGTAGTGGATTGTTCCTAAGTACAAAGAATTCCTTCCTCCTCAACTTTCCCTCATCAAGTTTTTCGACAACTTTATTATCTTGGTTCGTTTTCGTGTAGTGGACCTGTTTTCCGCTGATCTCTTTGATTAGTTTTTCCTGTCTGATTTTTAATGCTACTTTGGTAGGCTTTCCAACAATTTTCCGGCTTCTTGTTAAATATCCACCTTGTTACTCTTGTTACAGAATCTAATTGCTGCTCTATTGTTTATCACCATGGTTTTCTTTAAAAAATGGTTATTTTTTATTGAGTAGTTCAGTCTAACGTTCAAGAAATATATTTGTTTTTTCGTAAAACTCCCTACCGACTTATTTACAACCAAGTCAAGAACGATGTGCATTTTATGGGTCAGGACATTCTTGTTTAGCTTCTTTTTTTCTAAAATCTATTCTAGTTGTACGTTTGGTCTGCTATTTCCAAAACTTCCAAAATATGAGCATTTTTGTTGTTTTCCATTTTCAATAAGCTTCAGTGTATATTTCACATTTTTAATGACTTTTGATCGCGTAGAAGCAGCTTATGATGCTTGTTCATTTGTTGCTTGAGGATAAAATCGTCGAATCTTTGTCTAATTGGTTAGTTCTGCAGAATAAATTTTCGCGAGTCCATAGGACTGACTATGAATTTACTAACAAATATGAAAAGCGCCACGCAATCAGAACAAAATTCAAAAATAATAATACGTTAAGTACTAATATTGTTAACTTAAAAGCTTTGCATACACAGGTCCTTCTACTTTTTATCTGTTCTGCGAACTGGGAGTGATATTAAGTTTTCGACTAGCGATGAAATGGCCTAAAATTATTCGATTGTGGACAAAAACAGAAGAGATATTTTGGGAGAGTGCTTACCGAGTTCATATTACGAAAAGTTTGAAGTATAAAATACGCCTAGTAGCTGCTTTGTATGTAATTTTTGCAATAAGTATGCATTTGTGGTTGAATTTATAGTTTCTAATTATCTTATAAGAACATTTTTGATCTATAGTTGAACATGGCTTATTTTTGAATGCCGCTTTTACAAATAGTAAACTACAAATTGAAACATGCAATTTCACGTATGGATTGATCGAGAATATGTATCGTCGAGAAAGTGCACACTTTTTTGATCTATTTTATTTTCAAATGTGGATGCTTCCATTTGTTGCGGTGAGTATTGATTCTTGAAAAAGACGTTTGTTTTAAACATCTAAAGTTTATTATCATTTTTTTGATTGTTGCAAACATTATCAAAAAAACAACAACAAGAATATCCACATTGGTGAAGCTTTGTACAATTTTAAGCAAAAATTTGATATCTATTTTGCTGTATTCTCTCGATGAAATTCTACTTATTAAAAATTTGTAATTGATATTTTGATATTTTTGAAGCCTAAACACGCCATAGTGTCTAATAATAAAACTCATTTATTTCCTTTCAATTTAATTCAAACTAATAGTTTAATTCGTAATTGCTAACTAGGAAAGAATTTAAATGGATTATATAAAGGTTCATTCGTTTATTTTTAAAAGTAGATTGAATTTTATGAATTTTATTAATTACGCGATTGGAATCTATTAGTAATAATAATAATAAATTATCATAATTTTCGACAGTGGCTGCAATTATCATTAACATTATGTGCAACTTTCGTAAACTTATTCATAGCTTTAAGCAGTATTGCTATTACTTCCAATTTCGAATTAATCACCAAGCGATTAGGTGTGGCAAAAAACAAGGTGAATCTTAAATATCGTGCGCGAAGACACATTCTAAATAGATGAATATTTCAGATGATGCCTGAATCCTTCTGGATAGAAATTCGTCGTCACTATAGTGCACAGTGTGATCTGCTGTTTTTCTTGGATGATCAATATTCTGATGTCATCATTTTAGCATGCTCTAGTGGCATGTACGCGACTTGTCTTCAGCTATTCAATATTTCAATGTAAGGATAATGGCAAGCGATTTATTTTTCATGGACCTGATTGAATTTCAATTGGCAGGGAAAGGCCCAGTTTGATGGACAAAATTTTTTCATGGTACACATTGCTTTTTTTGATAATACGAACATTGTCGACATTATTTTTTGCCTCATCGATACATGATTCATCAAAAAAGCCACTGTTGGTTTTGCGGGAAATATCAACGAAATATTGGACATTAGAGGTATGTCACTTACTTGTATAAATATTTTTTTGGTGAATTTTCCATAATTAGTTGAATTTATTCCGGTTACATAGGTACAGCGATTTTCCAATGAAGTGAGTCAACAAACTGTGGCCTTTTCAGGAAAACAATTTTTCTTTATAACAAGGAAATTAATTTTTGCTGTAAGTATAACAAAAATGTCGTTAATAAAATAATGACTTTAAGAGATCTTTACTAATTTTTTGTACATATAGATGGTTGGCACTGTTGTTACTTACGAGCTAGTTCTACTGGATCGTATTGAAGAATATTCAGATATCAAAAGCTTTTGTCAAATATATGGGAAAATTTAACCACTGTTACTCTAACGAGCGTATATATTTATCGGATTTGAACTAGTAATAAATTAACTAGAAAATTATCGAATGCTTTTCTTGATTATATCTTGGTTGTATATATCGGAGCTTGGTTTTCTATTGAAAACTTTGTTGCAAACTCGTATTGAAGAATGCATTTAAAGCTTCAATAAAAGCAACGTACTTTCTGGAATGTCCTTATGCCAGGAAGTAGCTTTTATATAGCATTTCCAGTCTACGATTTCCACTAAAAAATGTTTAGGAGCTGTATTTACATTGGAAAACTGTTCACCACGTAGTGTTTACGATGGCAACATTTCCGACACTAGATTTAATGATGGACTACATGTTCTTTTATTTATTTTATGATAAAGTATTGCAACAGATGCATTTGTAATTTACCAAGCGGAAGGAGTAACATGAGAAAATTGCATATCCAATGGATAGAAGTTCGTCACTTTGTAAAAAGACGAGTGCAGTAGGCAATGGTAGTTCTGTGTTGTGATTTATTTACTGTTTTGTAGTGGATGTTAGATACGTGATTAGTTTGATTGAACCAAAATCAATACTTTTTTCTATTTGTGGTTGTAGCGAAATAAACGCTGAAGACAAAATTGGAATTAAAAATTATCCAGATGGTCAATGATATTGATTTTATAAAGTTGTTTGATGAATCGAATTGATTTTCAACATTTTGCTGTAAAACTCGTCATACGTAAATTGAAAATACAAATCTTTCTAGCATTTTTGGATCCATTAAATGAATTTATCAGTATCGGGCCTTCCGGATATACACGGACGGATATACATACCATCTATATGCAAATCCTTCGAATCTCTCTTATCGTTAAGGAATAAAGTCAGAATTGATTTTGAATATTTTAGCATTAATTAATCATATAAGATACCATAAACTGTGAGGGTATGAAATATGTCCTTTAATAGCTATGATGAACGAAATCTAAACCAACACAAAAACGTATTTTTGTGCTGCTTTAAATATTCGAATGAATCTAAATAGCTTTCAATATTGACCTTGTTGATTAGGTTTAGCTTTGATATGATTCGCAGGATTTATACCGTCGCTGCAAAGACGTTCCTTACTACGCGAAGTGTTCAATCACATACGCGTGTACATTCTATGATGCCTACCCGCCATTGTGAGTGAACTTGAACTTCATCGATGTCCTTACAACTTCGTTAACTACGTGTCCTGATATTCATTTGATTATGAAATGTTATGAGGAAACATCCTTTATTTTGATTTAACCAATTCCTGCTACCAACCTTTGAGGGACGGCCCGCATTACGTGTACTTTTGTGTCACCAAACCTAAACATTCGAGACAGCATGAGTGGTCGATTTGGCGCTTCTTTTGTGTTATTTTTAATGTGTACTTGCTACCACCGAAATGTGTCCGCCCGCGCAATAAATATTTTTATTTGATTATTGCGAACTAATCGTGAGAATTTATTCTATTTGTTGAATTGAATTATTAGAAGCGAATGTGCTGTCAGTTGGAGTGCGTTTTACAACGAGTGCAGATGTTTCGAATAGAAGAGTGATGAAATTTGAATTTATTCAAAGTCAAATTACGGCTTGGTATGAAATCTTTAATTTTAGTTATGAGTATGTTCAAGGTTCTTTTGGTGATTTCCCAAGGAATACTACAACGGCAACAAAGAGTCTTGACGAATCCAAGCGAACAGAGCTGTGGTATGAAAGTAAGTTAGTAGGTACAATCCATGAAATAGGTGCACTGTTGGTATAATGAGAGTTTTCAACACAAATTTATACCGAAAATCATCGGAAAGCCACAAGCACATGATTATATATTGCTGATTTGTTCTTAACTCATTGTGCAATTTCCATTGAATTTCTGAAACAAAGTGCTTGGAAAAATTACGCCTAGCCTTAAAACTAAACAAGAAATCAATAAAACGATTCGGAAAAATCATGTTTTGGTCACCTAAAATAGAATGACCGCCTAATATTTGTGAAATAAACTCAGTATATTTTAAATTGGAGATTGATTCAGATTTGAAAAGTTTCACAGAAGCTATATTATTCATTATTTAGTGAATTGTGTAATTAGGTATATTATGCAGATATTAAACAATATTTACTCAAAATTGACATTCGATTCGAGAGATTATCCCAAGTAAAAACTTAGATTTAATATATTTTACAGGTTGGCCAGGTCATCCAACGAACGAATCGCTGGAAATCTTAACCACTTACTTTAATTGACCTCCGCACATCATAATTAATTCCTTCCATATACAATACTATAGCGCGTAGTCCCTAATTACACGACTTCTTGTCTCACGGTTGCAACACATACTCCTCAATGAGCTCGCGATCTCGGCTGAATTTCTCGTTTTTTTCGTGCGCTATTCTATATCCCTTTCCCCTAAACTTATTAGCGCAAGAGACGCCTATCGAATCATCAAGTGCAATAGAGATGGACGTCGGGTTTTATATAGTCTTCCAATAGAGACCTCCTTTTTTAATTTTAAATAAAACAATGTGTTTGAAAGGCTTATCGATGCCATTAGGTCAGTAGCGTACCCAGGATTTTGATAAGGGGGGGGTTATATTTTTGAAGTCTTGACTAGGTACGTTTGCTAGTTCTTCATTGTAGATATGAAGATATAATTATGTAATCATACTTTTTCACCGGTCAAAGTTGGAGTTGGAGAATTCTGGCAGACTTTAGCCCGATTGCATGTCTGGTTTCATTTACTTGAATCATTCATGATATTTTCATTCAAATTATAAAATTATGCGCTTGACGTGTGAAAGAATCTACACTGTATTTGTAGACTTCCTTGGAACCGTAAAGTGAATATGCATGTTTGCAAGTACATATATTGAAACGCCTTCAATACCTACAGGCCAGAAAAGAAAGCAACTCATGAAGTAAATGCCGTGCGAAAGTGAAACTGTCACTAAGCACAGACAGAGTATTGTCGTAATCAGGGCTGGCTAAGCTTGTTTGCAGCCCATGCAGGGAAGCAACTCTGCGCTCTCAAGCAAATTTGTCGTCATTTCCACGTAACGCATGAGGTAGACTTTTTGTACGCGTTTTTTTTAATGAGGTGTCCCCAATAGGCCTAATCCTCAGATTACAAATCATATGACAAAATAAAAGCAATCCAATTTTTGAGGGTTCTGATCAAAGATAGAAAGAAACATTCAAAAATATAACTGTTGCTACTAAGATATGGGTGCGAATTAAATAAATTACACTTTTCTGGAATTTTACTTCGAAAACTTTCAATCAGGTGACCATATTCTAATGTTCCTACCAACTCTTTATCTATATATAAAATTGCTAGGCTTCATACAAAAATTAAAAGATAACGGCACACACGGATCCAATTTGTGCAAACTATGCCCGTATCACCCCTAGGTGGGATCTCTAAAGCACCATAGGCCGTAAATTTTACTGTGAAATAGATATAAAAAATCTAATTGCGAAGAGATACTGAATCTCACTCAACTCCCACGTTCCAGAGTGTCTCAGCGAATAATTGTTAAAGTGGGTGACTTAGTGGTTAACGCTAGTTGAAGGCTCCTTGTCGACAAATAGTTTTCGGGAATGAGATTTGATGCCGCACTATCATTTCACTCAGCTGTGAATGAGAACCTGAATCAAATCAGGGTAATAATCATGGGTGAGCGTGTTCCTGACCACTTCACATCCTAATATTCTATTGGTCAAATAAATGAAATAACTCTAATATTGACTGCAGGCCCAATTTTGGCGGTTGCGCCATCGATTATTATTTTTAACCAACCTCTTCCCAGGCAATGACGAGGCCTTATGTAAATATGCTTGAGATGTATAATTCATAACATTTGAATCTTCGAATTTTCTAAATTTACGCGACGTGATCAAAGTTTTAAAATGCCGGTAATGATACAAACTTAGTATTCAAAACTCATTTAAAGTAACGGTGAGAAACAGTGTAAAATGGGATTCAAATTTTATGTGCAAGCATAAAACAGAACCCTTCACCGGATAAAATTATAGTGAAATATCTAAACGACGATTTTTTTTTCATTAGCTCATATAACACATCTTCTGTAGATGGAGTGAGATCTCTATGAATATTTAGAAGTGCCAATCCATTTAGCCGTTCATTGCTGGTGGAATTTCGCAAGTATGTTTTTAGTCGTCGTAATGTTGAAAATGATCGTTCACACACGTAGATACTGGGAGAACAGCCAATATTTCTAGCAATTTCGATATATTCAGCAAAATGTTTGAATTACACATGCTTAACCCATCTATGACCGCTTTTGGGCGGTTTACTATTTCAAGATGCCCTATCTCTCTGTACCACAGAGTCAACTCAGCATTCAATTCTTCTTCAAGGGGGGGGGGGGGTTTGAACCCGTAAACCCCCCCCCCCCCTTGGGTACGCCACTGCATTAGGTACTGAATATTACATCTTTCAAATGTCCACCATGTCCACATGTCTGGGCGGTGCGCATTCGAAATGTCCAATTTTCCAAGACTCTGGCGCATAAATCAGGCTGAATTTGACCCATGACATGGGTTATGTTGACTTTGAGGGCCGCTGTGTTTCGTGACTTATTTGCGTAGACCTGCAAAATAAAAAAAACACAAGAAAAAGACGTACGGCGTCAAACCGCACGATCTCGGTGGCCACTTCTCATCACCTTCATATGAGATGCCCACAAATCGCTCGTGTAGAATGTCCAACGTAGCATGAGCTACGTGACACGTAGCACCGTCCTGTTGAAACTACGTGTTGTTGGTGTCCATATAATCCAATTCAGGCCAAAAAAAGTTGGTAATCATCGACCTATTGCACTCGCCGTTGACGGTGATGGCCTGGCCAACGTCGTTCTCAAAGAAGAATGGACCGATGACGCCGCCTGCCCAAAATCCACACCAAACAGTAACTTTTCTGGATGCATTGGACGCTCTAAGACCTCATATGGATTGGTTTCGACCCAAATTCGATAATTTTGTTTGTTGACAAACCCGTTCATCTTGAAATGGACCTCATCGCTGAAGATGATTTTTCGATGAAAATTAGAGTCATTATCAATTTTATCATTTGCACGTGTTGTTTGACGCTATATCCGTCCATGGTGATTTGACAAAACAGACTGAATAACTGACAGCCATATTGACAGATGCAACTTTAACAATATGGCCGCCGTCAGCTGTCAAAGTTTGAAGTCCCTATTGGAAGACCCTATAGATCAACCATTCGTTTTTAAGCGTAAATCAGGATAATTTTCTGAAACAATCAAATTACTCTTGTGGAATAGGTCATTCCAAACAAATGAATGAAAGGAGAGGTGACCAATGGAAAAAAATATTTTTTTTTCTTAGAATACTTTGTTTGTTGGACGTTGCCCTGCGTTCACGGAAATTGATATCCAGCTTAGTTCTAAGACGGCAAGAAAACAAAGCGTGGATATGGGTGCTTTGCGAGAAAAGAGAAAAAAGAGGTTAAAGGAAAAGGGTAAATAAATTGTGTTCCCAAGAATAGAAGAATTTTTTTGCGGACTCAGCTCTTAGTTTTATTTCTTAAGCGCTGTGTGCATTGTTTGTAAGATAAAGGGGCAAAGTCACAGGGATCATATTTTGCTAGAAACCAAACAAAAAATCCGATTCTATTCTCAACTAAAAGTATAAAATTTATGGAAAATAAATCAAGGAAGCTAGTTATATAATAAAAATTTAGATGTAAAATGTACATATGTGTACATGTCCCCTGGAATGCATAAAGACTTGAAAATTTTTCAAGGCAATATTCATGCATCGTTTCGAAGACCTCAAGAAGTCGATATGAATAACATAAATTCAAATTGAATGGGCCACAAAACCAATGATCATTAACTTAGACTAACAGGAAAAGGAGCTTAAACATAGTCTAGAGGTTTTGGGAATATGCATGATTACTTTGTTTATAGATCTAAGTACGAAAACAAACAATTAGGTGGAATTAAAGCACAACATCAATTCATCTTGTCTTACGAATTGCAGGTTAACTAAATCATGTACTTTGTTCTGTAATGTAATCCTAGCAATGCAATATGATAACAATAAAATGAGAATCATATGATGAAAATTAACAATTTTTAGATGAACTATCCAGACATCGAAAGGGGCACAGATCCTTACGTCCGATTGTCCGAGCCATACAAATAAAACCTGCACCACACATTGTTGGTATGAAATCATCAAAGTCACAATTAGTCTTCTAAAAACAAATTAAATTGTAGATAATTTTATAAACACCGCTGGAAATGAGAAGCAAAATTGCAAGTCCGGACCAACTTTTCATCAAGCAATCAAGCCACGTATTTCTTTCCGATTTATTTTAAGTTTATTAATTTGTGACTGAATTGTTGATTTCAGTATTAGCTCTGGGACAATGTTTTGGCATGATTCCGGTGATGGGTGTTTCAGAACAATTTGCTTCATCGTTAAAATTCAAAATATTAGACTATCGCACCTTTTACACATGTGCTATTATCATGACGGGTGTATTTATGGCACTAGTTAATATCTATTGGATAAGCAGTCAGGAAATTAAATTTGATAACATGTGTAAGTTGAAAATTTTCAAACTAAGAAATACATTTTAATTTTTATTTGTTTCCTTGGCTTTAATTTTTGCTCTCGTTTTACAGCACCACTAATATGGTTTGGGACACACTCCGTAGTATATTCAGCTTTTACAGTCATCGCAAAACGTTGGCCAAAGCTGATGATATATTGGGAGGACCTAGAGCAAACAGTATCAGTTCGCAACGTAAAGCAACAAGAAAACTTGAAGAAATCCATTAGGCGAACAACCCTTACAATATTCCTGTTGGCTGCCCTTGAGCATGTGCTATCAATTATTAATGGCTTCTATACGGCTCGCAAATGCAAAAATATGTCTGGAGTTGCCGAAGCATATTTTCGGCAATCATTTCCAGCTTACTATTTCACTTTCTCATATAACTTGGTCAGTGGATGTTTTTGGCAAATGTTAAACTTGTATTTTGCATTCGCTTGGAATTTCGCCGATAGCTTTGTAATAATCATGAGCATGGGCTTGAGGACACAGTTTCAACAATTCAATGATTACATACACCAGTTTCGAGGTCAAGTAAGTAGGATTTGACGAGTAAATTACGAAGAATAAAGTTATTGATATAATAACAACAAAATTTAAGTTATGTTAGTTTTTTAATTTTCCCTCAATAAATAAAATACTGATACACAAGGTTTCGTTTAAAAAATTACACAAAAGCACTATAAAATCAGTTAACTATATATTTGCATATTATTTGTGAAAGTAAACTCATGAAAAATCTTTGACGGATTGAATTTGTCAAACGCATTCCAGAAAGTAAAATACAAACAAATCCTTTTTTGAATTTAAGATCCTCCCACCGGAATTCTGGGATGACCAGCGACGATACTATACAGCTCTTAGTGAATTACTTACAGTTGTTGATGGTCAAATTGCCATTGTGGTGTTAATATCATTTAGTACAAATCTTTATTATGTCTGCCTCCAACTGTTTAACAGTGTTAAGTAAGAAAGTCATAAATGAATTTCCAAATTATAGATATTGTCAATTATTTTCAGCCCAAGCGATACTATTGTTCGTGCAATATATTTTTGGTACTCGTTATTTTTCTTGATCGGAAGAACATTGGCAGTATCGTTTTGTGCATCCAAAATACATGATGAGTCTAAAAAACCGATCGACGAACTTCGACTTATTCCTACTGAATCGTTTACAAAAGAGGTTGGTATGATTTTACTTCTTTAAAATAATGTTTTTCGTGAAAGATTTGGAGAAATTAAACGTTCTCGAAATTTATGTGAGGTTTAAATTTTAACTTATCTCGTTGAAAATTGTTCACGAATTTTTTAAATAACTTTGAAAATATTTTCTTGAAAATTCATTAGTGTCACTTTCCATATCAAAATCCGTAATATTTTAGCACCTACAAATAAACATAGTTCGATCACAAAAAAATTCTTATGCCCCATGTTAACAACTACTGTGATATTTTGGCTTGATTTGTATGTGAAAAATCTACTAATTTATTTTCATCGATATATCATATGTTTAAAATTTTTATTCATGTTGATGACGCCAAGTGTAGTTTTGATGTCCTGTACTATTTCAGTCTTTTCCATATTTATAGTACCAGGGCCTTTAGAGTTGTAAACGTCAGCATCGTTTCGATAAAGTCAGTAACACAAGGATTCTGTATCTGCAAATTTACGGGGTCTTTTAATGTGATTTCGGCATATTTCCCCATTGGATAGGCTTTCTTCGTTAAAAATTTCAGACTTCCCAATTTATTGTTGCGTTGAAAATTTTCTTATATATATATATATATATATATATATATATATATATATATATATATATATATATATATATATATATATATTGGGTTGGGGAAAAAGAAATGTCGTATTTGTGATCGAAATTTGACGCTTTATTTAACATACTTACAATTATCCGATTTAAGTCAAATATGCGCCGTTTTGTTCGCTAATTTGTTACCATTTAGAAGGCAATTTCATTATCCCTTTCTTATAAAACCCCCCCTCCTTATTTGCAAAAAACTCTGACAGCCAGTTTTCGCAAGCCTCTTTTGAGGCCAACTTAGTATCGTTTTGCATGGACCGGAAGAGATAGTAATCACTTGGTGCCAAGCCCGGACTATACGATGGGTGCGATAGGAAATCCCATTCGAGCTCCCGTAGCTTCTGGTGGGTCATCAAAGATGTGTGAAGCCGAGCGTTGTCCTGGTGGAACAGAACACCATTCCTATTGACCGATTGTGGCCGCTTCTGGTCAATCGCCTGCTTCAAACGGTCAAGTTTCTCACAGTAGAGGACCGAATTGAAGGTCTGGCCATAGTTGAGCAGCTCATAGTGGATGATTCCCTCCCAATCCCACCAAACACACAGCAAAACCTTCCTGGCCGTCAATCCGGGCTTGGCGATGGTTTGGGCCGGCTCGCTGCGCTTCGACCACGATCTTGTTCGCTTGAAGTTTTTGTACGTGATCGACTTTTCATAACCAGTTACCATCCGTTTCAAAATGGGTCGAGTTTGTTCCGTTTCAGCAGTGCATCGCAGGCGTTGATTCGGTCCAAGAGATTTTTTTCCGTCAACTCGTGTGGCGCCCAAACATCCATCTTTTTTTGGAATCCAATCTTCTGAAAATGGTTCCAAACGGTTTTATGGTCAATACCCAGTTCCTGGCCAATCGATGGAATGCTCACAAGCCGGTCTACTTGATTGATTTTGACGATTTTATCGGTTTCTATGACGATTGGTCTACCTCCACGGGGTGTATTTTCGACATCCACTACACCAGAACGAAATCGATCGAACCAACGCTGTGCTTTGCTAATATTTACAGAATCGGGCCCATAAACTTCACAAATTTTTTCGGCTGCCTTCGTTGCATTTTTACCTCTCAGGTAGTAAAAACGTAAAATATGACGAATTTCTTGCTTGGTGGACTCCATCTTTGACGCACTATAACTTGAGACTGAAACGTACGATCACAACACTGTCAAAGAGACACTTGTAGCACAGATTGTCGTCTTCAAATTGCCGTATAGTATGACCCGATGCAATAAGTATAACACAAGATATGTTTAAGTGTCTCCATCTATTGACAAAATACGACATTACTTTTTCCCCAACCCAATATACTTAGTCGTGCCATAAATTCTGTCACAACTTTAAAGTAGCGTGAAATCTAAGAAATAAACGATAATATGTTTATTTCAAAGAAATTTATTTTAGTATGGTATTGTTTATTAAATAATATTAACTTTATTCAAAATGACCTCCTTTTGCTTTAATGCAAGCTTTAAAACGTTTTGGCCACTGGTCTATAGCGGCACGCACGGAATCCAACGACATTTCATTTGCTGCTTTCACCAAAGATTTTTTCAGACTGTCCAAATTACGATGGGGAGTTCTACAGGCCTGGTGCTCTAACTCTGTCCACAAAGCATAATCCAGCGGATTTAAACCTGGGCTCCCGGATGGTCAATCTTCTTGTGCAATAAAAGTAGGAATGTGTTGCGTAGCCACTCCTGTGTGCTCGTTGCTTTGTGAGCAGGAGTAGAGTCTTGCTGGAAGACCCAATGTTGTCCACCGAAGATAGTGAACGATAAAGGTTTCACAACACCTTCTAGCAAATTGGTTTGATACACCGCCGCACCAGTTTTGACTCTCTTTTCGCAAAAATGGAGTGTTGTGACACCTTTATGGGATACACTCCACCAAACCATTACAGAAGCTGGATGATGGCCTCGTTGCATTCTGGGCACCGTTTTTTTTTAGCTTCTTCTGATGATGTTGAATAAACCTTATCATTTGGTTTGTTAAAAACTTCCTCCACAGTATTCTTTTTTTCATCGGTAAAGAGGATGTTCTCATGCCCATCAGTTTCGTTCCAAAGCAAGAGACGCTGGCGTCTTTCCAATCTTATTTACTTTAACTGTGGAGTGAACATGTGGGCTGTTGACCGACGATAAGCCTTCATATGAAGATCATCTCGAATGAGTCTACTCATCGATCTTGTGGAGATTTCCAATTCCCTCGACAAAATTTTTTGTTTGCGCAGTGGATTTCTACGGATACGTTCTCGGACAGCTTTGATGGCACTGGCTGTTCTAACGGTACGTGGACGACCGGTCCTTGATCTATCATCTATGTCTGAGGTCTCATTAAATCGTTTTTTTGCACGATAAATAAATCTTTTTGTTATTTTGAGCGGTTTCAACAAATTCAAAACTTCAGAAGAACTTTTGCCACACTTATGGAGTGCTATTCAAGCGATACGATTTTCTTTCACGCCCCATTACATGATTACCTACTAGTTAAAAACTGTCACCAAACTGATCGGAATATTACGCCGTACAGTTCATTTGTTATATATTGTAACATAACGGTACAGTTCCAGGGTGATTTCTGAGAAAGCGTGCATTTGAAATTGTGTGACAGAATTTATGGCACGACTAAGTATATATATATATATATATATATATATATATGCAAAACAAACAATCAATTTAATATTCTTCAACGTAATGATTAAATTATGCTAAAATTCATCCTAAACTGATATATCTATCCATTGAGAATTTTTTAACACTCACATTCTAGAAAAAAACGCTTAGAAAGTTTCCAGTAGAACAAATTTAAGAACTCATTGGTATGGTAATAAAAATATTAACGCTTTAAATTAATACTTGAAGGATATTTATTTACATGCATCCGCAATCTACTGCTGCAAAAGTGCCATTGGAAAAAGGTGGGGATTGAAACCCAAGATTGTAACATGGCTCTATACGGCGATAGTGGAACCAATCCTTCTGTATGGCGCAGTTATTTGATGGTCAGCTATGGCGAAGTTATCAAATGTAAACCTGCTAAACAAGGTCAGAAGAATTGCGGCTATTGCAATTACCGGGGCTCTACGCACCACCCCGACAAAGGCATTGTTTATGCTTTTAAATTGGCTACCGACTGAGCTACTTACGAGACAGCAGGCCAAGTGCTCTGCGGTTCGGTTGAAAGCTCTACGTCTCTGGCATGAGGGAAACAATGGCCATCCACAATACAACAGGGAGATGAACAAACGCCAGGGAAAGTAGACCTCGCTTCTCCGATTCCCTGTTTTCACTATGGTTTCAAGTCAATTATCCCGAGTAGGGATGACTGGACCATAGAAAGAAGTGAGATATAGGAATCCATCGACATCTACACTGACGGATCAAAAATTGATGGAAGAGTTGGCTGTGGCATTTTCTCAGAACAGCTAGGCCTGAAACTATCCGTCCGGCTACCAGACCACTGCAGTGTTTTTCAGGCAGAGGTCATTGAAATTTACAAGGCTGACTGGCTGAGAAATCAGAAAATTTCCACAAGAAATTTAAACATTTTCTCGGACAGTCAAGCTGCTATTCAATCACTATCCAGCGTGTATACCCATCCAAGATTGCAATGGAATGCCACTCACAACTGAACGTGATATCGCTTCACTGTGTAGTGATTCTTTGCTGGGTACCGGGGCATAGTGATATACCGGGAAATTGCAAAGCAGATGCCCTAGCACGAGCTGACACTGAGCTCCAAGAGTATAAACTTACATCCCAAGTCGGCCAACCTCTAGCCTCCATAAAGCTAGGATTCAAGCAGTATCACATGAAGGCTGCAAATAGGGCCTGGCTTCTTAAAGAAACCTGTAGGACAACCACGCAAACTTAGCACGCACTGTGATCCAAACGCACCAAGCGGCTTCTTAACACAAGCCGCGAAACCTTGAATTCCATCGTATCCGTACTGACCGGGGTCTGTCTGATTGGCAGACACGCAGAAAGATTGGATGTTCCTTTCAACGATTTCTGCCAAAGTTGCAGATGGAAAGACGGGAAAGAAACAATCCAACACTTTCTGTGTGAATGCCCAGCATTATCCAGGAAACGCATGCAAACCTTAAGCTCACCTTTCCCGGACAGCCTCACGGAAGTAGCTGATTTAAATATTAGCTACATAGCCAACTCCATACGAGAATTTAAATGGTTCTCGTCATGCTGTAGGTTCTAGTGCCGTCTCAATCTTTTGTGGTATTACAATGGGCCTATGGTGGCCTAAGTGAGCCATCTTTGGATAAAGGAGGCTGTGACTACAGCCAACCGTGATCTCAAACAATTTGTCTTGAAGATCGGAAGTTCTGTGGAATATGTGCAGGATTAGCTGGCATGGTTTGATCAGACGTCATTCGAAATGTTGAGAGCTTTTTGGATTAAAATTAAATTCAACTCACGTATTGCTACTAACTTTTTCTGTATTGTGCTGGGAAATCAATTTACACCGGTGTTACATGTATCTCTACATGTATCTCTACTTCATAATAACCAATAAAGCTGTTTAGTTGCCCCTAAAGTTGTATCAGGTCGGAAACATGTCTCAGAGAATTTTCTCATATCAAACGAAAACGAAAAGCGTTTTTAAGAAGTGATAATTAAAGATTCTGATGTTTTGATGTGTTTTTGAAATTATTCCAGAAAACTATTTCAAATAAAATTTTAAAATTGCCGGGAATGATGCTTTTGGCATGGAAAAAAATTTCGTGAATATACAGCACCCCGCATAAAACTACCACAGTGCGTTTTTAAGGAAACTGATTGTCAAGTTAGTTGTTTCTAGTGATTACTTATTGAATTTCGCTACATGCCTTATAGTACGTTATCCACTTCGTGTTTTGTCGTATCATTATTTAAATTTCAAAAGAGAAAAATAGCCTTGCTAATTATCTCGAACACGAGCAAAAAATTCACACTTACAGATAACATTGCAATTATTTAAAAAAGAACACAATTTGCGAATGATTGTTTTTCAAGCCCCAACCGCTCCGAATCAAATGAGCCTGTTGTCCTTGCCATTGTGGCAAAAACAAGCAACTTAAACCATAAATTTTCTTATCCGTCATGCTTTAAAATTAATAGGTGCTCCAAATAAATACAGATTGTGCTTAATAGACGTTTTACACGAAAAGGACTAATGCAAAGTAAACATATTTTCCAGACTAAACGCCTCTTGGAACAAATTGCCAACAGTACAATTGCACTTAGCGGATTTAATTTTTTCCATGTAACCAGACAATTTATCTTGAACGTGAGTAAATCTTCCAGGCAACACGAATAGATAAATTTTTAATCTAAACGAACAATAAATAATGTGCTCTTATTTCAGGTTGCCGGAACGATTGTCACCTATGAACTAGTTCTTGTGCAGCTTCACAGAGGTGAATCTGCCATTGAAGATCCTTGTGCACGATAGAAAAAATAATACTAAATCACTAGAGTAAATGGTGGTGGCTGTACGCGTTTGGTCAATCGTATATACAAACAATAGCTTAAATTTTAAGTAGTTTTATATCTTTTGTAAGCAGTTCACTGTGTTTGAGCGTTGTGTGTGGGTTGTAATAAGTCACATAGCATTCTACATCTGAAGGAAACTATGAAGGCGATAAGATGGATGAGTGGAAAATATCGCTTCAACAAGGATATTGCAAATATGAATTTGAACAAAAACAAACGGGAAGTGTTGAGGTGAATGGCGCGCATTCGATTTGGAGGATACAGATTAACTTTTATTGTGTATTGCAGAGAAGTTATCGCGTCAGTTAAGTTTTCGCAAGAATCGATACAAAGAAAAACAGCAGGTAATCTTGATATTTCATACATATTTTCGATACCGAAACAAGTTAAAATCTGAATTTTAAATATTCGAAAATATTGAAACGGCTGAGTGATATTTTCGACTATCGATTTGAACTTTTATGTTTTGTGAGTGAAATCGATACGATATTTATACTTTACGTGGTTTCATTATTATTAAAAAATATGTTATACACTTACTCTGAAATATGAGACTATACTATGGCTTTCTCAAGAATGCTGAAAACCTTTATTATCATCGTTTGTAGAAGTTAGCAAATGTTCAAGAACTATTGAAACGTGAATGAAATGATTGAATAACTAACTACCTGTAGGTTTATGGTTTTACTTTTTTCTGCGATGTGGTTTACTTTTTATCTTATTTACTGTAGATATGAGTATATTATCTAAAATGTGTAGACCAATGAAATTACACAATAGTAAAGACTATCAACCAAATTAATGATCAAAAATGTAATAGTAATGTCAAAAGGAATTTGGATTTATATTTGAACATTGACTCACATATTTTTACCCAAATTTATTTTCAAAGCTATTTATCTTCATACTTGTATTGCTGGAAACTTATAGTATTTTTCCTTCCAGGATTTTTTTGTGAAAGATAACATGGAACTCGTAGCTTATTTTCTCTATTTTTCGGGACAATTTGGATGAATTGAAATCGTATCCAATTTAAATGTGTAACTTGTATGCATGCTTGATACCGAAAATGGCAATGACAAATTAGTTAAAAGTAATAATTTGCGTTCAGCCATAGCTCCCTACTACATAAAAGAAGAAAACACAACACCAAAGAGCTAGAAATTGGAGTTTCAAAACCAGTTTAGTTCCCTGATGAAACTAGCTATCTTGTTAAAACTTATGAGGGACACTTCAGTGAAGCCATCCAGGGAAGAGGAGCTTAGGATTTGCATTTTCGCTTTCTGCATCCAGAAGTTCCTGAGCCATTACTTTCTCCTCTACTTTTTGGGACAAATGAAGGAATAGTGCGGCCGATGGTATATAAACTACCATGGTATGATCCTTAACGTCATCTGCAGCGGTGGCCGTGGTCAAATACATCCAAGTAAGATTTCATTCTCATTTTGAATGAAGCCAATTTTTTTCCCGATTGGGAATGAAGTTATTGTGAATATGATATCGTTAGCGAAAATTATGTTAACCTATGGCTAAATTGCTGCGACTGATGTCTTGCTGCCAAATGAATAAATACAGTTGCTTAGAAACAGCTTACACTATTATTTAAGTGTTTGGATATGGATTCGGCCCAACTTTGAAACCATCCAAGTTGTGCATATTGAAGAAATCATCCAGCGTTTTCAATTTTGAGACAAATAAAAAAACAATTTGTTCACGAGAGTGCTACCTTAAGGTATATAATCTACCCGGCGAGTCTGTGCGATATTACGTCACTCCCAGCGGGACCCTGCGACTGAAAAATCTTCTGTGAATTGAGCTAGTTTGATATGTTATTGCTTTTCCTAATAATTCGGTTCATTGTATTTTTGAAGCGAGAGTGTCTTGGTTAAGTATTTCAGGTGGACTTCTATTAGCAAAGTTATTCATAAGACAGCCAATTTGTGGCGACTAGGTGGAACTCAACATATTATATGCTTGAACGAATTTTGGAACTGTAAGAGGCAGTTAAACCACTATCGCACTTCTAAATAAGGATCTCCCCATTTTGTCACTAGATGAATTGACAATAGCAGCACAGGCAACAAAAGTCTTGAAACCATTCGAAGCTATTACGAAAATTGCTAGTGGGGAAAAATATGTGACAGTTTCTCTCGTCGTTGTGCTCATCTATGGCCTGGAAAACGTGGTTGATCAGCTTCAAAGGGGAGATTATCATGCCACTGTAACATCATTAGTTGCTACATTGAAATTTGGGCTTACTTCAAAATTTGAAATCTTGAAGCTGACAGTACTCTATGTATCGCGACATTTTTGGACCCCCGATTCAAAAACATTCCATACAAAGAAGAATCGACTGCCAATCGGATTAAAAAAATTGTTATTGATGATGTTGCTACTAGGATAAATAAAAGTGTTGACGGACAGAGTCAATATGGAACCACCAGCTCAGAGCAAGAAGACGAAATTGTAGCAGACAATTTAAATGATGAATTGTCACTATGGAGTACCTACGACAAAGTAGTATCGGAAGTGAAGCCGATTGGAACGGCAAATTCAAGAGCGATCTCGGAAGTACAAAGGTACCTCGAAGAAAATTTTCTTTCGAGAAACGAAGAACCGCTGTTATGGTGGCGGGAAAATAAACATAACTATCCTTATCTTAGTCAAATAGCCAGGGAACATTTATTTTCAATAGCTACTTCCATGCCTTGCGAACGCCTCTTTTCAAAGGCGGGCTATGTTCTTAATGAACGTAGAACGAGGCTTCAGGCTCAAAAAGTAGAGCAAATTTTGTTTGTCAATCAAAATTGGCGCCTTTTTGAAGACAGGATAAAGAAATATACTTAAAAGATTTTTCTCTTTGTTTTGTATATGAATTCGTACTTTAGTTCCAAGAAATCTTATCTTATTTTTGTATGTATGTTTAAATATATTGAATTAATATTTTAAACTTAGTAATTTTTCTTAAGAACTCTTTGTTATTTTGCCTGTCGATGTGTAAATATATTAAAATAAGTTAATTGCTTACATTAAAATTGCATTTTTTTTACAAAAAAATCAAATAAATTTCTGAACATTACTTCGAAAAGCTTTTTATTTTTGTCTTGGATATAAGAGGATATTCAAATCACTGCGATTGAAGAGCTGCTCTTTATCACAGTTATTGAAAAAGAGCAATCGCAGTCCCCCACTGTGATTGGAAAGTAGCAGATTCTGCCATCTCTACTGAAGATCATACCTGATCTAGTTTATATAGCATGGTGCTACCTGACATGTTTACCAAAATTGATAATTCTTTTAGGAAATTTAAACCATAGTTCAATCTTCCAAATTTCGTTAAAATGCAGCGTTTTAAAGTAAAAATTTGATAAAAAGTACATATTTTCTATATTTGCTGATTGATTAAACATTTAGAATTCATGTCGTTTAAACATTTCCGTGTGCAATAAACAATAAGACTGATGTTTCTGTTATTTTTCCCAGAATACAAAAATTGTTTAAAGAGGGCTACCAGAGAGGATTTCATGTATGATGGAAGCTTTCATGAAGCTGTCAGACCAGGTTAAAAAAATTTCTTCCAATTCGCAGCATTACCAATAAATTTTCGTTTCAGTTTTGATTATCGCTCAAGTTTTCGGTGTTATGCCGTTGAAAGGCATCAAGGCAAAGGATGCACATGGCCTCTCATTTGTATGGTGTTCACGTGACACTATTTACAGTTTGATAGTGTGCTTTTTTTTACTAGTATACCAAATTCTTACGTTGCACTTCACCTTCAACCACCGATTCAGACTAGACGATACTGGTACGTTGGCGAATTTAAAACGATTTAATAATGGCTATTGTAAATTTACAGATCCGATTATATTTTATGGATCGATATTTCTTGTGTTTGCAAAGTTTATTAAGTTAGCAACTAAATGGCCGGGGTTAATGTTGAAGTGGCATGAAATTGAGAGAAAGTTGCCGGAATATCAATCGCAACTAGAAAAGGCAGCCTTGGGAAATAAAATAAAAATTACTGCATTAGTTGTTCTAATGATGTCTTTGAGTAAGTGTTAAAATACCCTAGTTAATTAAGTCGTGATTGTTCTGTTCATCAGATAAATTTATTGTTCTGATAATTTTTCGAGTTTATAATAATTGCGATGCTATGATCATGCCTAATGTTTACGGAAACATTTGAAAAAATTTGACTATCTTTTCAGTTGAGCATATTTTAAGTATGATCACAATGATTCACTATGCAAACTTCTGCAATCCAGAACGGGATCCGGTGGAGATGGTTCTTCGGTCGCAATTATCACAAATGTTCTATGTGATTGAGTATTCAACGTGGAAGGCACTTTTAGGGAAGATATTGAACATTATTGCTACGTTTGTATGGAATTATATGGATCTGTTTGTGATGGTCGTCAGTTGTGGACTTTCTAGTAAATTTCATCAAGTCAACGCTAGTTTGTTTCGGTGCAAAGGAAAAGTAAGATTATCTTGAATTTCGGAAAAAAACCTTTAAAATTCTGTCCATTACAAAGAGGCGACTGCAAACTTAACAAGCCGCGAGGTGCGACCCTTGAGGTCCACACGGTCAACATCCCAGTAATATCTACATAAACATCAACAACATTAAACACAATAATAAGTTTGAAAATACTACTACTTTAAGTAATAACAATGAGAGGTTTTCATAGCAGTAACAGGAATGAGTTAATATGAATCATATCGTCTACGGGAGGGTCCATTGATTACGATAGGTTTTTGGTCGATGAGGACAGATTGAATATTCACGCGGATCAATCGGTGGGGGCCTTTTTGGTCTTGGAAAATTTTGTATATGCAGTCAAAAATAGGTTCAATTGCATGTAAAAAGTAAAATGTATTACAAATGATGATGGTTATTGAAATCTTACGATTACTAAAGAATGAATCTACTAAAAACTAGAATTTTTTATTCGATGAAAGCTTTTAAAAGCATATGATCTTGCAAAGTATTGACTACAAAACATTTTACCACTCTAAGCGTTGATACCGCAAATGCAAAGTTGATTGAAATTTTGTTGGTTTTCAAAATTTAAACAGTTTTTTAAATTAAAAGACTATAAAAACGATTAAAAATCTGCTCAAATTATGCAAATATTTCAAAACTTTGATTGAATTTACAACAATTTTTTTAGAATAAAAGATATAAAGTGTTATCATTCGTATGAACCCTCTTAACATGGTAACTTTGAATGATTTTTTATTTTTAATTAAGTTTTTTTCAAAATCATGGAAGAAAATGTTGCTGGTTTCTCTTCAAAAACTTATAGGAATGTCTAAATTTTATAAACTGATATCACTGTGCTGTGCAAATCAGGTTAAAAAAATATTTTTTATGAAAAACCATAATTTTTCGCATTTTCTTCTATTAAATTAAAAAAACGGCTGAAACGAATTTTTATAATGTTAAAAACTTCACAAAGATGTTAATACACGTCAGCTGATACCATAATGATGCAAATATTATATCTGGTTCGTGAGATATAGTGAATGATAAAAATGACCTTGAAAATCATGATGACTTTTAATGATTTATTATTTTTAATTTAATTTTTTACATAATCATGAGAAAAAATTTGGAATGTGTTTCTACAAACATTGTTTGAATTATATAATTTTTACAAACATTGATTACTATATTTCGCAAATCAGGTTAAAAATTTATTGTTTATGAAAAAACCTAATTTTTGCACCTTTTTTTTCTTTAAAAAAAAACGGCTCCAACGATTTTTTTAAAAATTCGGCAGATTCATAGAAATGTTAATACGCGTACATTGACATTTAAACGATGCAAATTGTAACGTTCGCGAGATATAACGCATGACAGAAATGACCTTGAAGATCATGATTAATGATTTTTTATTTTTTATTTGATTTTTTTTGTAATCATGAGAAAAAAATTTTGATGTTATTTGTAAAAAAACTGTTTGGAGTATATAAATTATATAAACATTGATTACTTGGACATGAAAATAAGGTTAAAAATTTATTGTTTTTGAAAAAAAATTAAAAAACGGCTCCAAGGAATTTTTTAGAAACTTTACAGAATTACATAAATGTCAATACGCGTCGATTGACACCTGGTTCAAGAAAATCGTACGTTGGATTCGCGAGATATAACGCATGACAGAAATGACATTCAAACGGGCAAAACAGCAAACCCCCCGACCGAAGTTTCCCAAAAACTAATCAGCTCTTAATATTGCAAGGACGCTACGATTGACATCTCAACGAACTCGATACAACTTAGTTTACGTGAGTTATGCCCGTAGAAAAAAGTATCCACGAACGTACGTACGTACACACACACATACATCTCCCTTTCTAAAAACACTTTATTTATACTCTATAGACCTCAAAACGTAAAGAAATGTTGAAAATTTCAATTTCGATTTTTGGGGCGATTAAACAGAACTTCCCATATACTGGGAAGTTAATAATATCAATTTGATCACATATTTAATTTTAAGTTTATTTATTTGTTTAAAAGTCATCCCTCAATACTAAACTTTTTAATACGGAGGAAAGATATTTCTTGCTAGGGTACTGAAAAATTCCTTCTATGAATTTCAGCCCACATCAGAAACATATTGGGCGGAACATCGCAGCCACTATCGAAATCTATGCAATTTGTGTGAAGAAATTGATGATGCAATCTCATTTATAACGATGGTGTCATTTTCCAACAATATTTATTTTGTATGCGTTCAACTGCTTCGTAGCATGAAGTAAATTTGCGAAAAAAAATAATTCCATAAATTCCTAGTCCATTATTAAATAAATTGATCATTCTTAGTGAAATGCCATCCTTCGCCCACGCCGTATATTTTTGGTATGCGCTAGCATTCCTCATAGGGAGAACACTAGCTGTATGCTTATATTCAGCCGAAATCAACGATGAATCGAAAAGACCTGTGGAAGTTTTCCGGTGCGTCCCAAAAGATTCGTGGTGTCTTGAGGTATGTGACTTTTTCACTCTTTCTTGGGTAATCCTTGAACCCGACATTTTTCTCAGAATACTGGGAGTGGGTGTGTAAAATCTTTATTGAATTTCAGGTGAAAAGGTTTTCAGAAGAAGTGAATAGCGACTTTGTTGCGTTGTCGGGGATGAAATTCTTCCACTTGACCCGAAATCTTGTTTTGAGTGTAAATATAACTTTTCTTTTTAAATGAATATGGTGGTTTCATGTTTTATAGGATATGTAATCTATTTGAATTGGTACTTTATGTTGCAGGTGGCTGGTACCATTGTTACTTACGAGCTCGTATTGATTCAGTTTCGTGTTCAGGAACACAACGCTGGCTGTTGAAATGCTTAGGAGAGAATGATTTTGGATTGAGCAAACTCCTGAGTACAATACTGACATGGTATTTACGAGATGTACTTATGAAACTATTTGGAGCCTTAACGCCTTAAAATCTTTCAAATGATCGAACATCAAATTCAAATAATTCGCATCCATTTGATGACGAAGAATCAACAAGGTTACTAATAGAAAACCATGTGGTAAAAAAATGAAATCGAATTCCTACAAATATTATTAATTTTTAAATTAATATCGGTAGAATTGAAAGGCTCAGTTGTTTTATATAAGCAGATTCAAAACACTTCTTAGAACACAAATTTCGCCACGATTTGGATTAAACTTTGAAATAATGTATATATGATAGCACTAAATATTGCAAACATAAAACTAATCGCTTCTAAATCGACTTTTTATGGTAAAATCCTTGATTTGGAAAGGTTTCCTAAGTTTAGTATTTAAAATTTCATGTTTGCTTTTTGTGTAGTTTTAATTCCGTTCTGTAAGGCATATTAATTAAACGAAAATGGAATTAAGTAAGTTAAACAGAAAAGGCTACGAAAACGTAGGCTATCTTATTTTGTGTAAGTATTTTGGATTTTATGTTGTTTTCATACTGAGAATATTATGGAAACTTACAGAATTCAAAAAAGTATTTAGTCAAAACTTACAGATTTGCCATGGCATCCAAATTTTACGTATGGTTTGCTATATTTTACATTCAAAATTTAATTTGGGGAAGCTAAATAGATTGAAAAATGTGAAAGGTTAAAATATATATCACGTGAAACATAAATGAAATCGTTCAATTGATCCTTTTTTTTGATTTTATTTAATTTGTTTAAATAAATCAACAATATAGAATTTTTTGAAAGTTTCGCAAACTTTTGGAGCTGTGCAATTAAGGTCATTGATCGATTTTTGAATTGCATTTCGAGTCCATTCAAGTGATTTTCCAATTGAATGAAGTGAAGTACAATCTTTTTTTTGCAAAAGCTGCAACGCCATTAAAAAAGTGACTGAAACACTTTTGACGATCTGTTGTCACTTTTACTCAAAACGTAGCTTTTGAATGTTTTTAAATGTTTTATTTCTAAAAAAAATATTGAATAATTAAAATAGTATATCTTATGTTTATGCATATCTGCCAAAAACGGTTTATCGGTTTTCATATTCGCTATGCAGTTCAAGTACTTATCTTCTCCTTATAGAGACAATGTAGGACAAAATAATGCAGGTAAGTGTAAACTGAAATACCGTAACCTTATGAAACTTATGAAACATATAACATAGCATATAATATTAAATTTAACATAAAATATAGCTGCATGATTTCTTAGCTTGAACTGGCGAAAGTTTTCAGAAAAGCTAAACAGAAAAACTTACTGAGATGTTACGAAATCCTTACAATGAATTAACTCAAAAATCTCACAAATGATCATTACGTAATTAATGGACGCTTTCTAATGTTTATGGTTTTTGTTTATGAATATGCTTGGACGTGTATATACAATGGTTTTAACCAACCTTCATTTTCTAATTTGATGACAACTTTTCAAATCATCTGATTTTGAATTGATTGACTGTACCGTCAGTACCTACTTCTTTCTACGAAAAAATCAGTGAACACAACCCCCCAACTACCCCCTAATTAAAATTGATCTTCACGCTTCGGTGATTCTCGTTATATACGAGTATGTATGTATGTATTATCAATACATCCAAGAAGTTTGACCAATTTAAAATGCCTAATTTTAGAAAAATTAGAGCTTAAAGAGAAAACAATTTTTCGCAATTTCGAGTTTTCCCCCTTTCTTTTCAAAATATTTCCGAAAATACTGGAGATACGAAAAAATGCTAGACTACCAAATTGTAGCTTTTTAAATGACAAAAGCTTCTTTGTGTGTATATTTTCTGTATAGTAAATATTTGGCGAGTAGCCGCTTAAACCCTTTATTTACGAGCAAACACCACCTTATGCGAGCCCTTTGAAATCACCCCATTTAAAAACTAAGGGATCTGAAGGAATTTAATTCACATAGTCTTATAGGTCTACAAAATCGTTTTTAAAAAAACTTTCTATCACTAAAAATGCAAGAGCTATGTTTAAGAAACCAATCAATTTATTTGAAAAATTCAAATAGCTTACTTCGGAGCATAATAATGTACATAGCCGGTATTTGGCAGTAGTGAGTTATACGTTCAAAACTTTCAAAAGAAGGACCCGATGAACTTTTGAAAATGATTTTTTGCCAATGCAAAAAAGGATGCGGCGTTTTATGCGGATGCAGAAAAGTTGGGTTGTATTGTAATTCCACTTGTTCTGGGTGCTCGGGAGAAGACTGTAATAACAGTTCACCAGTTGCCGAAGAAGACGATGATGACCACGATGAAGACCGAATCAATGAGACAGAAATTTAAAAAAACGTATTAGTATTTGTATTTGTAAATTTAGTCGTGTAAGTATGTAAATATATGTCAATATATCAATTGCATTTTTTTGAAAAATTATCTAATTTTGGAATGGAATAATGGAATAAAAACTTTAAACGTTTTTTAACATGGCAGACAGATAATCTCCGGATCTGTCGATCCGATGTTCAAAAACTTTGATGTGTTTTATTTTTTAGAGATTATTACACCGTAATCCAGCCAAAATATTAGCAAAAACTTTAAAAAAAAATTTTGGCGTTAAAAAAACTACGAAAATACGGTGGATTTTTGACTAGTCCGCCATTTTTTTTAACTGATTTTTTTTCAAACGGTGGTGAATTACGGTGTAAGAGACCTTGTGTTTTGAAGTGCCGTTTAAATTGTTCAGATCTACCAATCCATAGATTATCGGTCTGCCGTGGAGTAACGATTCTTTCAGAGCTTGATTTCAGCGCCCTCTATAAAAGAGAATCAGTAATAAAAAATAAAAATTATATATTTTTGGTTTTATTCAAATATGAAATAATACGATAACAAGCCGTGAGGTGCGACCCATGAGGTCCACACGGTCAACTTCCCAGTAATATCTAAAAAGATATTGAAAATATTAAACACAATAATAATTATGGAAATAATACTACTTCAAATAATAAAAATGTACTTCTCGTAAAAGTTATTGGAATGACTTAATATTAATCGTTTCATCTACGGGAGCGTCCATTGATTGAGTATTCATCGGAGTGGGGACAGGTTACAAAGCAGTTTTTTCATAAAAGTTAAAACATGGTGATGTGAAGACTATTAAAAATCTGCTTAAATTTTGCAAATATTAATAAACTTTGATTGACTTTACAACAATGTCTTTAGAATAAGAGATTTAAGGTATTATAATTCGAATGAACCCTTTTTACATGGTTACTTTGAATGATTTTTTATGTTTAATTTAATTTTTTTTGTAATCATGAGAAAAGTTATTGCTGGTTTCTCTACAAAAATTGATAAAATTTTATAAATTCTACAAACATTTATTATTACGATGTGCAAATCAGGTGAAAAATGAATTTTTCTATGAAAAAACACTACTTTTCCAATTTTTTTCAATAAATTTAAAAAACCACTTTAAAGATTTTTTTAACATATAAAAACATCATTAAAATGATAATACGCGTCGATTGACACCTTAATGATGGAAATATTATATTTAGTTCTCGAGATATAATGAATGACGTAAATGACCTTGAACGTTTAATGATTTTTTATTTTTTATTTAATTTTTTTCATAATCATGAAAAAAACTTTTGCTGTTTTTTTCACAAAAACTATTTGGAGTATATAAATTATATAAACATTGATTACTTAGGTTTGAAAATTAGGTTAAAAATTTGGTGTTTTTGAAAAAAAACCTAATTTTTTGCACTTTTTTTAAAAAAAATAAAAAACGGCTCCAAGAATTTTTTTAAAAATTTGACAGAATCATATCAATGTTAAAACGCGTCGATTGACACCTTAATCATGAAAATCGCATGTTTGGTTCGTGAGATATAGCGCATAATATGGTTGACCTTCAAGGGGCGAAAACAGCAAACCCCTCTGACCGAAGTATCCCAAAAACTAATCAGCTCTTAAAATTGCAAAGACGCTTCTACGCTCGTAGAAAAAAGTGTCCCGAACGTACATACGTACGTACGTACGTACATACACACACACACATACATCTCCCTTTCTAAAAACACTTTATATATACTCTATAGACCTCAAAACGTAAAGAAATGTTGAAAATTTCAATTTCGATTTTCGAGGCGATTACAAGAACTTCCCATATACTGGGAAGTTAAAAAAAGATTCATCCCAATATATAATAAAGTTTCTGAGAAACAAATGCTTGAAAAATGGTCTTTTTTCGTCTTCTATAGTGGACTTATATCTTAAACAACAGAATTCTTGAATTAAATCATTATGATAATTAATCTTTTCTTGGGGGAAAAAAATATTTTTACATTAAGCTCTAACAAAGGTTGATTTTTAAGGGTTGAAAAATCATGATATTATATCCCCAAGCATGAAACATTCATTATTTAACCAATCTAAACCAAACTTTACCCATATTAAGGTTTAAAATGTTATTTTATAATTTTTTACAATTACAGGTAGTTTTCACCCTTAAATAACAAAAAGCGTACAAAAGCACGATATAGAAAATGAGCTAGAGGGTCAAATGTGTCTTTTCCAAATTTTTTATGCAAATCGATGCTGGACGACAAAAATTGTGAGGTTTTGCCATTTTTTTAACTTCATTTCCTGTACTTAACGTTCGGACTGCATTTGTTCCACTTCGTTTTATTCTGCAATATGTTTACTATCTACCTCTCATTTTGCATAAGATCGATCATTCTGATTTAAACTTATGTATAAATAGTTTTTTCATAGCAATTGAATTGGTCATTCTGCATTGATTTCTTTGATAAATATTATATATATTTGACGTTTTCATTTATTTCCGCATTTAACAAAATGAATAATTTTAGATTAAATGTTGGTAGTATTTTCAACCGCTTGAAATTCAATATCACTTAACAAAGAAGAATATTAAATTCTGTACACTTGAAAAAAATTGATTTGTTTTCGTATCACATCGAAAGAAAATTCAACTCCTTTACGATTGTAAAAATAAACATTCAATGGGAATGAGAGTAATAACATAGTATTACATGTCTAATTATGAGTTGTTTGTACTTCATCAACTTGCACACTAGAAACCTTAAAAATGCAAAACCGCTAATGTTTGTTAATGTCAGCACCACCCGTACATTAATGTGAAAGTATCCTTGCTTGAAACCAGCAATTTACAAGCTTGTGCTTACTTATCAGTAGTTGCACCGTTTGCACATATGTATGTTTCAATGAGTTGTGATCTTTAATTCGTTAGTTATTCCTGATTTTCTGCGGAAGATAATAGGTTTTATTTTGTTTCCTTGACATTTTGGTGCGATAGGTTTAATGATAAACCGAAACAATATCGACCATTGTGTGTGAAAAATATTTCCCTGTCCAAAAACGCGAAACCGTTTTGAAATGGCATCAAAATTCCGAAAAAATAATGTGATTGATGTTAATTCCTACTGGGAAACAAAGCCATCTAGGAGGTTGTATTTTCTAAGCTGTGAATTAAGTATTTTACAAGAAATATTTCGTTTCAAGAAATCCCGTAGTCATTTTTCAACATCGGCATCCAACGTTCAAAGAAAAATTTCGAAGTAAGTATATGGGAAAGGAAGTTTTTGTAATCGATTTAAGGAAGATGTATGTATGTGTGTGATTCAACTGAATGTTGTGTCTAAACCGGAAAAAATCGAGCCAGCCGATACTTGTAGAAGGAGCTCCTGTATTAAGCTTCTTCCCTTGTTACTTTGCTCTTGCTGGAAAAACTGGGCCGTTAGCTTGTTCGATTCAAAAATTGTTCGAAACAAAATACCCAAAGACACTATTATTTGGTTTATAAAATTGTAGTGATGTCTGGAGGTTTTTCTTTTTCCAATGAAAATCAACAAAATGACGGCTTTTTAGAAATTATGTGACGTCATTCTCCGACAGTTTTTCGTGAAAAATTGAAATTTTCCAAACAACCAATACGGTTCCATATGATTAAGTTAAGGTACAGTGCGATGAATGCCTTGTTCAAATTTTAGAAGAATAGCTTGAACATTTTGTGTTTGTTTCGAAATTTACAAAAGATTTCAATAGCAAAGTTTTTTCGAAAATATTTATTTTCCATAAAATTGTCACTCAATACACAATGTGCCCGTTTTTGACCTCTACCCTTAACAATAATTATCATTCAAGACAATTTCACGGTTAATACTTCTTCAAAGTGATTAAGTTATTAATAGTTTTTACAGTTCTTAATCAGCTTCTTCTGGGGCAGATCACAATATAATTTGTTTACACTTTTTCATTGCAGTATTCATGAAAAAAATGCGCCGACCTGAAAAAGCTGATTTTTCATACAATGGTAGTTTTCATGAAGCCATAGCTCCTGGTAAGTAGGTTCAAAGAACCGCTGAATGCATTTTAAGGTTATTTTTCGAAATAGTAAGTATCATCGTTGCAAAATTAAATTTAATGTCGATAAGTCATGTATCTGTAAAATATCAATAATTTTTCAAGTACTGGTGATTGCCCATGCTTTTGGAGTTATGCCTGTTAGTGGAGTTACATCGAAGTTTGCAAATGGACTTTCGTTTTCATGGATCTCACCTATTACCATCTATAGCACTATTTTGCAGATGTTCTTGATAGCATATTGCGCAGCAACATTGCATTTCACTTTTGTTCAACCTTTTGAACTTGGCAAAACCGGTAAAACTTATTTTGTATTGAGATAATTATCCATTGTAATATAAGTAATGTGTTTATCACAGGAGCTTTGATATTTTACGGAACGGCCTTATTTATCTACAACTTATTTTTCAATTTATCGAAAAAATGGCCAATTCTCATGCGTAGATGGCAGCTTCTTGAGAACAGTAAACCAACTTACAATTCACATCGGAATAAAGGTGAATTAGCGCATAAAATCAAAGTAATAGCAATGGTGTCACTCATGATGTCGCTTTGTAAGTATTGAACATTATTTATTTTTTCATGAGATTCTAAAGTTCTTTTTTGAAATTTGTAATTCGAATTTGCTTTTACCGAAAAAAATCAGTGTCATTTTGTTTGCACATACAACAAGCCTCATGAGATCTTTAGAAAGGGGTCATTCTAGTACATCTCAAATATTATTTAATTTGAGAAGCACGTCTGGCGGAAAATTTAATATATTATTAAGTATAAAACAGTACCCAGTCATGATTACAATTTTGATTAGATCTTTCGGAATGAGAGGTATGTATCAAAAATCATGGTAGTAAAATGAAAAGTTAAAAAATAAATCGAAGACAATAACCCTATGAGTTATTTTGGCCTAAAAGCTAGACATTCTTGGTTCCGATTGGTGAGATATTTTTGAAATAAAATGATTGTTATCAAAAGTTGCTAGAATTTAAGTTTATTTTCCATAATTTCTGCGTATTCATAAACTTAAGAGGAAAATCATATTTCAAAAATCTTTTTAATCACAGAAATCAAAAATTTAGCGATTCAAGAGTATGCTCAAAAAGTTTGAGATCGATATTTGAAGTCCTTCTTATATTTTCGGGCCAAGAAACGAAGCGCGCTCGAGTATACCGCACGGCTTATTGAATGGAGCGATCACAGATAAGCTGGGCGGGACCACGTAACTGTCTTTCTATAAATTTATTTTACTTTGTATGGATTGGGGTAGGTATTACAAACAAGAAAATGTATTTGTTCTGGTAACCCTGTGTATATAGGAGTAATACACAAGTCATTTCAATACTCAGTTTTTGGTAATTTGTATTTGAATGCATTTTTCTCGAAACGCGTTTCAATCGATCGATCGATTTTCAAAAACCAAAGTTTTTTTGAATTCTTATTAAATTTGCGTATAACTAAATTTAAAATATGGAAAAAAATTCGACTTAGAGTTTTTTTTCATGACAAAAGCACGAATTTATTTTTTTTAAAATGCGTCACAAATTTTCAATTTTCCAAATTTTCACTTAAAACCTGGTTCATCAAGAAATCAAACTTAAACAAATATGAAAAGTTTGCTCGGATTGCTTTCACATTAAAATTGTGGACTCCAGCATGTACGGCAATGAGAAACTCGGATGACGGATCTCCATGAAGAACAGCTTCGAGCTTTGCGAATTTTGATGATAATCACTTCAAAAAATTATGAAATGTATTTGAAAATATCAATAACAAAATCTATAAATTTCGATTAGTTCTAATTGTTTCCTCCTTTTCAAAAAAAACTCGAAGAAAGCGTAAAATAGGCCGTCTATTGTGATTTCCCCCCTCAACGGAGTTGTAGGCAATATACACCCAAAAAATCGACCTATTTTTAAGAATATATTACAAGGCCTCTGCAGTAGATATCAATGTATTTTTTTAAGTTTAAGTCAAACACTGCCAAACCATACTAAAAACTTATTTTATTGAATTACTATTATTATTTTACACAAAATCGCGGCATTCTCCTAGCCATATTAAAAATGCATATTAAACGGTGACAATGATCCTGAAGCGAGAAAAGGTCTGAAAGAAAAAATTCAAAAAGATTTTATTTGAAAAGCCAGTGGCTATAGTTTGAACCAGAATTATCAAGATACATACAATAATAACAAAATGGCGGAACGTTAAAAATAATTTTTTTAAATTTTAGTTTTTTGTGATTTTTAGGTTTAAAAAATAGAAAAAATCAATATTTTGACACGCTCGTGATTCACACGATAACTATATATGTATTGAATAAATGGAAAAATTTTAGAAGGTTCGGTTTTGTAGTTTTGGAGAAATCATAGTCACGACATGAAAAAGTGATTTTTTAAAAAAATGATTATAAACTTTTGATAGAGATAATTTTCCTCGAAAATTCAAAACGTTACTAGTATTTAAAATATAGGCTAGGCAAGGTAATGAGGCCAACATTCTCTTTTTAAATTCAATATTACAGTTAATATACTTGTTTTCATGTATCACTTTAACATTTTTCGTATACACTATACAGAGCCGCGTGTGTCTACGAGTTTACACAGGGGGCGCGCATTAAATTGAGTATAACAATAATAATAATGCCTGGATCTTTCTAAAATTTTAACACGTTTTTTTTTGAGAATATTTATTATCGAAATAAATTAAACAAGCCGCGACCCTTGAGATCCACACGGTCAACTTCCCAGTAATATCTACATAAACATCAACAACATTACAACAATGAGAGGTAATAGTATTAGGAATGAGCGAAGTGTCCCAAAAACTAATCAGCTCTTAAGATTGCAAAGACGCTTCGATTGACACCTCAACCAAGTCGATCTGACTTTGTTTACGTGAGTTATGCTCGTAGAAAAAAGTGTCCACGAACGTACGTACGTACGTACGTACACACACACACACACACACACACACATACATCTCCCTTTCTAAAAACACTTTATATATACTCTATAGACCTCAAAACGTAAAGAAAAGTTGAAAATTTCAATTTCGATTTTCGAGGCGATTACAAGAACTTCCCATATACTGGGAAGTTAAAAAGTAGCATTGATTTTTAAAGATGTATAAATATGTATAAAGTTTATAACCCCCTTAATGAAATTACCAAAAACGCCCAAATATGAATCAAAAAAAATACGAAACTACTTCATCAGTTCGACATCAACGTTTCATTTTTTTGCTACTTTTTTGTGCTCAGAGGGACTTTACTTTTGTAGTGAAAAGCTAGCCTGATATCTACATATTACTTAATCGATACTACGTCTCTAAAACTAATATAAAAGACAACAGGCGATTTTAAATTAAATCTCTTAGCCTATTGTACATTTAGTTTTATTTACTTGGCTGACTTCAGTAAGACTCACCAAGGCATTGTTTTTTCAATCTTTCTGCCATGTATCACTTGAATAATAAATAAAGTGCGTTGCCAGCCTGTCCCTACCTACTTGTTCTCTACCCCTGCAAAGCTAAAAAAAGACGTACGCGAGACTTGAGTAACGTTAATTTTTTCAAAAATCTCTTTTCAGCTGAACACGTACTTCAAATTATCACAACAATTCATACAGCAACTGTTTGTCACGCAGAAGAGGAGCGAGTGAAACAGATTTTCATGATTCAACTTTCACAAATGTTTTCGATAACTGCATACTCACCATGGAAAGCAATTTTCGGGAAAATTACAAATGTGGTGGCAACTTTCGTATGGAATTTCCTCGATCTTTTCGTAGTGGTAATTAGTGTAGGATTGGCACATATGTTTCGTCAATTAAATGAAAGTTTGTATGACGTTAAAGGAAAGGTAAGTAATCTATGTTTGTGACCGTAATTATTAAAATCAAAGCTTTTTTATTGATCAGGATAATACTTTGAAAACAGGAAAAAATTATGTATTATGTTTATGAATGTTATGAATTAGAAATAGATTAAAAACGTTTGTTCAATAAATTTTATTGATATAAGAAATTTTTATGGGTCAGCAAAATAAAATCAAACTACTCATAACAGCTTAAAAAACACATAGAAACCCCTAAAAAGATTAGCAATTTCTGTATTATTCTGATAATGTAGATATGTATATTTTACTGGTACTATCAGTGCTTCCTTACAACTTCCTTAAAAAAACACTTGCATAATTAAAAAAATGCAAAATAATTGAATTTCTTAGGATACGATATGTATCCAAAACATCGATATCAACAACAGATCCAACAAAATCAAGAAACAAAGCATTTCTATTGCAAACAATTTATAGAGAAAAATGTAATTTTTCTTTTTGGTTTTATTTAAGTTAAAGGTAATTAAATTTATGAGTTAAAGTAGGAAACAAATATTTCAATGATAAGGATGTGACTTCAACATCTATTGTTTAAGAAACAACCAAGTTTTCTAAGGGGATTTACCTTAAATCTAGTTTAACTCGGCGAAGAACTTGTAAGAAAGTTACCAAATGAGGTGTTCTTAAGAAATTTAGGACAACCGAGTCTTTACGAAACTTCAAACCTTACTTTTAGTTCTCTCGAGCAAATCCTTAGAATGGGTATTTTGTTGAAAATTCTTCATTTAATTGTGTGTTCCAGATGACAAGCGAAATGTTTTGGTTACAACATCGCCAACACTACCGGAACTTGTGTGACTTGTGCGAAGAGATCGATAATGAAATCTCATTTCTTACAATTGTATCTTTGGCAAACAATGTCTTCGCTATTGCAGTGCAGTTGCTTCGTAGTATGAAGTAAGATTACTTTTTTCATTTTCCACTGTCATTCCTCAAAGTTGGTCGTTTTCCCAGTAAGATGCCATCTGCTGTTCATGCTGTGTATTTCTGGTATTCTTTAATGTTTCTTATTGGACGAGCGTTGGCGGTGTCCTTGTATTCAGCTGATATTAATGATGAATCCAAAAAGCCAATGGAGGTTTTTAGATGTGTTCCAAGAGAGTCGTGGTGTCTTGAGGTTTGTATCAAATTAAATTTAAATGATTAATTACCGGAAAGAGAGTGATTTTAGGTGAGACGATTCTCAAAAGAAGTTGCTGATGGGAATGTTGCGCTTTCGGGAATGAAGTTTTTCTACTTGACTAGGAATCTGGTACTGAGTGTAAGATACATTTTCATCTTTTCTTTATTTAAATCATCAACTTGCTGTTTGGATTGGATTTTTTTGAATTTCAATATTTCAGATGGCTGGAACGATTATCACGTATGAGTTGATTCTCTGGCAATTTCATGCTGAAGAAGAAAACATTAGTTGCATGTGATTTGTTTAATCCATCAAAAGAAACAATAGATATTGCAATAAGGTTGCACATCGATTACAAGTCAATAGTAAACGAATGGAGAGCTAGGCAGTGATTTGTGTTACATTCTTTTTGTTACTTATGCCTGTATTTGAATGAAAAGTAAATCAAATATATCTTCGAACAAAAATACAGTTTGAAGTTCTCATTGTTTTGAGCCAAAATGGGATTTAATTTTTCAGGAAAGTTTTCTTTTTTGTTATCATGCGCCATCGATTTGGCTTTGAAATATTACATAATGATAAAAAAATAAAACCATAAAATGAACCGAAATGTAGTACATTTAATTAATTTTTAACTTCCCAGTATATGGGAAGTTCTTGTAATCGCCTCGAAAATCGAAATTGAAATTTTCAACTTTTCTTTACGTTTTGAGGTCTATAGAGTATATATAAAGTGTTTTTAGAAAGGGAGATGTATGTGTGTGTGTATGTACGTACGTACGTACGTACGTATGTACGTTCGGGACACTTTTTTCTACGAGCATAACTCACGTAAACAAAGTCGTATCGAGTTCCTTGAGGTGTCAATCGAAGCGTCTTTGCAATCTTAAGAGCTGATTAGTTTTTGGGATACTTCGGTCGGGGGGGTTTGCTGTTTTCACCTTTTGAAGGTCAACCATGTTATGCGCTATATCTCACGAACCAAACATGCGATTTTCACTATTAAGGTGTCAATCGACGCGTTTTAACATTGATATGATTCTATCAAATTTTTAAAAAAATTCTTGGAGCCGTTTTTTGATTTTTTAAAAAAAAGTGCAAAAAATTAGGTTTTTTTCAAAAACATCAAATTTTTAACCTCATTTTCAAACCTAAGTAATCAATGTTTATATAATTTATATACTCCAAATAGTTTTTGTGAAAAAAGCAGCAAAAGTTTTTTTCATGATTATGAAAAAAATTAAATAAAAAATAAAAAATCATTAAACGTTCAAGGTCATTTACGTCATTCATTATATCTCGAGAACTAAATATAATATTTCCATCATTAAGGTGTCAATCGACGCGTATTATCATTTTAATAATGTTTTTATATGTTAAAAAAATCTTTAAAGTGGTTTTTTAAATTCATGGAAAAAAATTGGAAAAGTAGTGTTTTTTTCATAGAAAAATTCATTTTTCACCTGATTTGCCTGTCCCCACTCCGATGAATACTCAATCAATGGACGCTCCCGTAGATGAAACGATTAATATTAAGTCATTCCAATAACTTTTAAAAGAAGTACATTTTTATTATTTGAAGTAGTATTATTTCCATAATTATTATTGTGTTTAATATTTTCAATATCTTTTAGATATTACTGGGAAGTTGACCGTGTGGACCTCATGGGTCGCACCTCACGGCTTGTTATCTTGATAGTTTCTCGATTTCGCTCGACTGAGCTTATATAAATAATAAATTTTTATTAATCAGAGCTCAATTGAATTACATTTTTGCTTATTGCTTCATTTATTTAAGTCGCATTAACAGTTAAAGATATATATTTTACATTTTTACAATGATGACTATAAGCTCCAACTAAATTTCTCTTTTACTTTCCACCGCACTATACAATAATAGCATGGGACTCGAAATAACACTTTTTACGTGCATGTGCATCTTTAATACCACATATTAACTTTTTAATAATAAATCATTTTCGTGTTTACATCCATGGGCAAAGTGACAAGCTCAAGTGCGTGACAAGGTTTTGCTGATTGAAGCCTTGACTTGTGAAAAACAATGTAGTTTTAAAGACCATTACTCTCAGGTGTAAACGAGTTCTCAGAAGTGGATAAATTATTGAAAAATGAAAATTTTAAGGCCGATGAGCTGGAACCCAATTCAAATAGAGAATTTTCGCATTAAATCACTTAGTATTCATAAAAATAAAATGAGTTTAAGGTAGATTTGGTTTTCGATGCAATACTGTTCATGTGTAATTAGCTTCAGTTTAGGCGGACAAATAAAGCAGACCAGAAGATAAATAATAAAAGTGACAAGAAAGATAGTAAGTATTTTCGGTAAGCAAGTATTTCCAATTGAAAACGATATTGGTTAATCTTCATTTAAATTATTTTTTGCGATAAATTGATGAAAAAATTTTGAACCCCTAAAATTAAACAATCTTGAAATGGTGAAGTTAGCTTAAAGTATGAATAAAATATACAAATTTACTTTTTGTCGTTTTAAAGGCTTGAGCTGCTTGCGAAGGGCTACAAAAAAGGACTTAATCTACAATGGCAGCTTTCATGAAGCGGTTAGGCCAGGTGTGTGTATAAAAATTATTAAACATCATTTTTTTGTTGACTTTTATCAGAAAAGTCGTTTTGACTAACAAATAAATCCCAAAATGAATTACAAGACAAATTTATTAAGCGCAGCAAGTCGCAAGGAACTTGCAAAACATATCGTGATGAATATGAAACGTTGAAAGCTTTTACAAATCCACATCATTGAAATATATTTATTATTTGAATTTATTTTCAGTATTACTTATAGCACAATGTATTGGTGTGATGCCAGTTAAAGGAATCCAAGCAAAATGTGCAACTTCCCTGTCGTTTGAGTGGTTTACTCTGCATACTGCCTATAGTTTGCTTATATTTATAGGACTCATTTCATATTTATGTCTAACTATCCTTTTTATGGCTAATCATGAGGTGGAATTGAATGCCTTAGGTAATTATTGAGAGTTTTCGAATAATCTATTTGATTGTCATTGTTTCTTTTCTGATAGATCCGGTGATATTTTATGGGTCTGATATAGTTGCTTTCTTAGCATTTTTACGCCTGGCAAAAAAATGGCCAACACTCATGACGAAGTGGCATAGAATTGAAAAAAACCTTCCGGAATATAATTCACAACTTCAGAAAGCAGCAATGGCACATAAAATCAAAATGATAATATTGATTATGTCTGTGATGTCTTTGGGTAAGTGTTAAATATTTAGAGAGAGAAAAATAATTCAATAACGAGGCGTAAGTTTGTTGCGGATCATTTTATTACACTTTTTATTTTCTACCAAAACGATAATCAATTTAAATTGCATCGTTACACTGTCAAACAATCGCCATTGACAGTACTCAAATCCAAATTGCTAATCGCACTGTCTCTCTAGAGAGGTGAGAAACACGTTTTCTTTGTTCTGGTGTAGTGAGTTGAGGTGATCGATCGAGAAGCCGCTCTCTTTGGGTGCGGTTGCCCATCTGATTGGTCAAATTAGCGGATTGCCATAAATGGGCATAAATGTTCTGACTCGAGACAAGATTGCGAAGTTGGAGGTGTGAGTGCAGAGGTGGGAAAGTCAGTCGGGGAGTTGTCTTCGAGGAAGTAGAACCTATTGTGGAGAAATCTACGGAAATAATTTGCTAGGAACTATTTAAGACAATTGTGACATTAAAACTTTGCACGGATATCAACGGCAGACCAAAATCTCGGATGAATTTCGTTTGGAGCGATGCAATTCTGGATGGAAACGCATTAATTAAATTTGGAGTTTCCCAGCGCCACGTTATTGCGATGCTCGAAAGTGCCGAAGGAAGTGATCATGGATCAAGTGGCGATGGGCCTGGCAAACCCGCCGGACTTGGGAGTAGTTCACAGCAGCGAGTGAAAAAGTTTTTTTGCTAGACGAGAACCCAGTTTAGAAGGAGTCATGACGAAGGAGATAAAATTCTCGAGCCGCCCGAGCCTTCCGTTCCGACTTCCGATAGTCAAGTGTAGTTTGTTGCCATTTTCACTGCGTTGGTCGTGGTCCTATCGTGGCGATAAGTACTGCAAACTGAAAATTTCAGTTCCAGGAGAAGTTGAAGCCCGTCGTGAGGTTCTGCCGTCGTGTTCGAGACCGGGCAGAATTCTTGGTTGTGTAGTTGGGAGCCTGCCCAAACAAACGGAATTGCGAATCGAGCGATATTCATTCAACATCGGACTACGAGCGCCTTGGAGGAGGCCTGGTCCGGTATCTCGTAGTGTATGGGTTGGGTGCATTCCCCAATTGTACCTTACTAATAGAACCTATGAAAACAACTGTCAAAACAAAGTTAGATATGAAAGCATTAATTTTAAAATACGTTAAAGTTTCTGGAATAGAAAACACCTGTGACTCTGAGAGGCCTCGCTGATCATATATATATATATATATATATAAAAATAAAAAAAATGGAATAGAAAAAAGTGATTGTAATCAAATATGAAGTGATTTTTGATGGTTTTCTCCCCTCCTCAGCGTGATCGCAATCGAAATGTGGTTCGAGTTCTTCCTTTTTGTGATTAACCCACGACCCGGTGAGCTAGCCGGTTTCAAAATTTTACTCTACGGTCGCCACTATGCGGCCACACTTGGTGGGTGCTCCGCACGGGGCCTCCTCTCGGCAATTATCTTGCATTGGGCGTCCGAATTGGTGGGGCCCATGGAGGGTGATTGGCTGGGAGGGAGGAGTGGTAGTGGGAGCTTGTGAGTTTGTGATTTAAACGTAACATTTGTAAGCATTTGCATTTGTTAGCTTTTATTAATCACAAATGTTGCTTTTTCCGTATTTTTAGTATTTTTCAATCTATATGTTTAAATAAAGGGCTGAAAAGCATGAGAAAAACAGAGGCATGCATAATTAATCCCGTTCAAAAGTACTCGTATGAGATACATTGATTTTATTTCAGTGCCTAGCGTAGACATGTTTTCACTTGATTTTTGGGAGTTAGATAGCAGTTTTAATGTTTATTAATGAAATCTCAATCGGGAAGCATTTTTTTTATTGAAAGTATAACGCTAGCACCATATAGATATGTAGACTTTATTTGTTATTCTTGATGTTGTTAATGGAAAAGCCAACAGAGCTTGTAAGTTTTCATCTTATTTCATCATAGCATGCCTGTTTTTCTAGAAAAGAATTTTTCCTTCATCTTACAGCGGAACACCTTTTAAACATAATAACAAGCATCCACTACACAAATTATTGTGAACTTGACCAAGAGCCATTTGAAACCTTCTTCAAAATACACTTGTATCACATTTTCAATTTTACGGACTATTCATCATGGAAAGCAGTTTTGGGGAAAATTGTGAATTGCATTGCAACATTCATATGGAGTTACATGGATATGTTTGTGATGGTCGTGGGCATTGGTCTCTCAGAAAAATTTCGTCAAGTTAATGAAAGTTTGTTTCGTGTTAAAGGACAGGTAAGATGTTTAGTTGACAAACTTTGTATGAATGATGTTTGTTGATGAATTAAAAAAAAGTTGTGATCAAGATGATGCAATCATAAGGCAGGAACAGATTGTTTGAAGAACATTTCGAAATTTATACACAAAATGCAAAACGATAGCTCAAGAAAATTTAAATGTTTTAGTTTAATTTATAATCAAGTTGAAACTGACACTGTAGTTCATAGTTCCCGTGTGAAAATCCTTAAATGATATTTCATTATTTATTCATAAAGGTAGTTCCCGAGTCATTTTGGCGGGATCACCGTAACCATTATCGGAATCTTTGTAATCTATGTGAAGATGTAGACAGCGCTATTTCAACAATTACCATGGTGTCGTTTTCGAATAACTTGTACTTCATATGCGGGCAGCTGCTTAAGAGTCTTAAGTATGTATATGCTTTTTAACTTTATCTATATAAATAGGGTGGAGTGTTGAAATTTTCGTCCATTAAATTTATACGAAGAAACATTTCTTTCATGGATTACTCATTAAATATATGAAGGGGACATGGAATCTTCAATTTTCAAATTTATTATTTCTGAAAGAAGAAAATAATACATCTTAATTTTGTAAGCGTTAAACTATACTTTTTTGATGTGTTCTCGTCATTTGCAATAATTTTTTGAAAAAAAATATCAAAAAATCACCGTATGCAAGATTGCTGCTCACAGAAAAGTCTAAAAAAACACTAAAACCGGTGTTTAAAGTAACACCAAAGCCAGTATAGAATAAACTACGAAAAAAATTTCGATGAAAAATAACTAAATGGAGGCGTTTTTTTTCCAAAAGCGACATTTTTTTCCTCTTGAAACCTCCTGTAACTTTAAAAATTGTATGCCGATTATTTCATCCGATTAACATAGTGGCATGTGTAGATTTTTGTGTTAAAAGTTCAGAACGATCGGATAAATTTTTTTTAAATCGTGCACATCAACTTGGAAAACGTTATTTAGAAAAAATCGCGTTTAAAGTTATAATACAACATTAAATTCAAACTGCGTTGCCTGCGCCATACATTTTCCCTTCCTTACGCTCAAATTTCTCCTCTCCTTGGGATTTTGCTGCTTACGAGCAGTTTTGGCCTCTTTAGACCCCTCAGTGCTGCGTTTTTCTGCTTGCTTGATTCTTGCAGCATATCCCTTCTCTGGATGTTCCATCGCACTTTGACCAACAGTTATTGCAGTAACTTGCATTATTTTCAGTAAAGTTATGAATCCTTTATCGAATTCACATGCATAAACATTGGCAACAATTCTGATAATATTTTTGCCAACAAACGTATGTTTAGCGGCCATATTCCAAATGCAAGAATTGAAGCTTTCATTTTCGTTTTGAGTTAAATTGCCTAAGCGTCGATTCAATAAATCTTCCGAAGTTAAGTCGTCATAGATTGGTCTTAAAATTTGTTATAGTTCATCATTCAAAGGTGGAGGATGCTTGAAATTTTCCAAAGCACTTTTACCAACTGCCTCAGCTCTGCGCCAGTTACACTTAGACTTTTCTCCAACTGTACATTTAGAGTATTGAAATTTTATGGTAGCATCCTGCCCAAATTTCCTTGCACATGTTTTCAACCGAATCGGGATTTCGTGGCATTGCTAGACCATAGTAAGTTGACAAGGTTTTCATTAGTTTAATATTTAGCTGAACTTTTTTCGATCCTTTTTTTGGAGGTGATGGACTTTTTTATCAGCATATATTCTGGACAGTTTTTTTTGCTTTGGTCAACTGTTTTTTTTTTTTGCTTTTTTGGCTCTAATAAACATTCTTATTTTCACGTGGAAAACACTATTTTTTCGATTATGAAATTAAAACCGTAAGGCTGCATATCCACCGAAGTGGACAAAATTTATCGAAAAAAGATCTTGACGCGTCTACGCTCACTATGTTTTTGTTTTAATGAATTTTACATTCATATTATAAAATCGTGTTTTTAAAGGTTTATTCTTAAAAATTTAGAAATTTTCGCATTTTCCAAAATTTGAAGGTGCCATGTCACCTTGAATATTTTCACCAATTTCAACAAAAATAGGGCCAAGAATAAAATTTGATTCTAGTGGATTAACTTTGAAAGGATACTTCTAAAGTTCTGTCGAAAATAATCAAGAAGCTTTACCCTTGATGAAACCTATATTTACACAAGCAGAATACAAGCATGTTCGTGTTACGAAATCCGTTGATCCATTTTCTTTCTGTTATTTATAAACAAAAATAATTAAGCTTATTCTATTGTTTGTCTATTTGTTTCTCGTCGTTGTTTTTGCCAGACTTAAGAGCGGAAATCACATCAGGACGCCTTTTTTTAAGCTTTTTCCATGTTTTTTTTCAAAGGGAAAAACAATTAGGACTTATTGAAATTAATAGGCTATGTTATTGATATTTTCATCTACATACATTTCAAATTTTTTTTGAAGCGATTATCATCAAAATTCGCAAAGCTAGAAGCTGTTCTTCATGGAGGTCTGTCGTCCGAGTCTCTCATTGCCGTGCATGCTGGAATCTCCAATTCTAATGTGAAAGCAATCCAAGCAAACTTTTTATATTATTTTTATGTATGGCTACTCGGTGGTTTTGAGTGAAAATTGAAAGTTTGTGACGAGTTTGAAAAAAAAAATTGATTTTTTTTCGTGCTTTCGCCATGAAAAAACTTTAAATCAAAAGTTGTTATCCCTATTTCAGTTATATGGCAATTTAAGAGGAATTAAGAAAATATTTGGTTTTTGAAAATTCACTGAGATACAATGCACAAACGCCGAAAAACGCGTTTCGAGAAAAAGGCATTTAAAAACAAATAACCAAAAACTGAGTATTGAAGTGACTTGTGTATTACTCCTATATACACAGGGATACTAGGAAAAATAGAAACATAGCTTTAATATATAGATTCATAGAAAGACAGGTGCGTGGTCCCGCCCAGCTTGTCTGCAATTGATCCATTCAATAGGCCGTGTGGTATACTCGAGCGCGATTTGTTTCTTGCTCCGAAAGACTTCGAATATCTAAGCTTTTTATTTCTGCAATAAAAAGGGTCAATTTTTTGAACCGCCTAATGTGATTTCTCCCCTTAAGTTAGTCAGCGATTGCTGCCGAATTTTCTTGTGGAAAAATAATTATGGTTTTATATTAGTCATTTTTAATCTGGGTTTAAACCTTCTTGTCTGGCTGACAACATCGCCTACTAGTGTGCTTTTTGGTTTGCAATTTGCTAACACTATGTTTGCACATTAATGGTTTCCAAGCTTATAGCCCGGTATATTGTTAAAATGGGAAGTGTGGTTTCGGGGTGACGGACGGCATCCTCTTCAGGTGCTGTCATTTAACATCCGCCACCAGACTAAAAATGACTAATATAAAATAGCGACGTAGGTATATACGAAATAAATTGACAGTCCTTATACTTTGCGGATACAAATAATTATAAAAATTAGTTGAAGTATAATGAGCTTAATCCATCAATAAGCCTAATCGTGGTCGTGCTGTCTGGTGGCGGATGGTAAATGACAGCACCTGAAGAGGATGCCGTCCGTCACTCCGAAACCACACTTCCCATTTTAATTATGGTTTGTCTGATAGTTGCAGCTTTACTAAAATGACAAAGAAGTAATTTGTAATATAATATATATTTTAATATAAATATATATATATATATATATATATATATATATATATATATATGTATAGTATATGGGAAGTTTTTGCATTGACTCTGAAAATTCAAATTGTTATTTTCAACATATTTTGACATTTGAAGGTCTTTCAAGTATATTTAACTTGTTTTTGGATAATGCCAAAAGCTGTAATTTACAAAATTTATTCATTTTATGCATGCAATTCTAATTAATTTACAATTTGGAAATATTTCATTGTAAGTTCTAAACTGGTACTATAGTTATGGTATGGTTCAAAATATGTTTGCGTTCTTGTTGTAATATTTTGCTATTTTACATTTTCTGTACTCCGCGTGCTAGATTCCCAGGACTGTTATCAGGGATATGCTAAATTTGATTATCAAAATTATTTTCGGGACTTGCATATAAAGTATAAAACATTTTATGAAGAAATTTCTGCTGCTTTATTTCCTTGAGCGCTTTGTTCTGCACTAGTGATAACAGTGAATGTTGACTTTTTCTTCCAAAATAGGGATTCCTTATCGGTTAATGTTTGCTTGGATGAGATAATTATCTTCATCAATTTCTTGAATGCATCTAAATTTTTTTTTCTGTTTTTAAATTGGCACTTTCCATATGCCCAGTTATTACACTTCGAAACTAGCTACGGAATTCAAATTGATACCAGGTTCACAATTAGTACTTTTCTCTGAAAGCTCTCAAACAATGAAGAAGCCTTAGCTTACAAAATAGTAGTGCTTGCAAGAGTTTGAAACTGTCTTTGTATTTTCTCTGTGAGTTGGTTTCTGGTTTGAGCACACTTTTCTGATACCTGTGCAGTAACTTTTATTGTTTTTATGTTGTAGTTTGATCTTTCGCACTGTACTTCCTGATAAATATAAAGACCTAACAATGCCTATCACAATACATCCCTTGACGAAGTTCTTGAGAACATTCTCTTTTTCTTGAAAATTGATACTTGTTTTGGAATTGGTAGTTGTTTATGTAGTTTCATACAAAATAGTCCTAGAAAATTTCATCTTAGAGTATACTAAAAACCTGCAGTTTCTACGTACGTTACTTCAAAGCATAATTTGAAAGCAATTTTATATGGAATCAGAAACACTTATAAGTAAAAACGAAATATTAGACAGCCGTACGTATAATGTTCGAAAAAGATAATTTCGAAGGCATAGTTAGTTGTTTACGTACAATATTTTAAATACGATAATAGTAGACAGCATTGCAAGTAAGCCAGGCAAGATATACATATAACAAATCATTATTAACCAGGATTTTCTTAGGAAAAACCAATACATTGAGAATATACCGAAAACTACTAAACAAGTATGTTTATAAAATATGTTTACTGGTCATAGGTGAAAGTGGATATATTCACTATTCACTTTTTTTCATTTTCAGCCCAATACCATCGTTTGCTCATGCCGTGTACTTTTGGTTTTCGTTAATTTTCCTGCTTGGCAGAACAGTTGCTGTATCCTTGTATTCTGCCAGAATAAATGATGAATCGAAACGACCGGAGAAAGTCTTTCGTCGTGTCCCCAAGGAATCGTGGTGCTTGGAGGTGCGTTTTCTTCTAAAAATTGGCCTTTATTTCGAAAATTCGCCTGTGGCGTACGATTCTGTTGTTTACAGGTCAAACGATTTTCTCAAGAAGTCAGCAGTGACGTGGTAGCATTGTCCGGTATGAGATTCTTTCATTTGACTCGAGGTCTTCTTCTCAGTGTAAATCAAAAGAAGTTGAATTGATACTGCTTTAATTATGATGAATTAATGATTACAGGTTACAGGAACAATTATAACATACGAACTTGTCCTATTCCAGTTTCATGTGAGTACAGGAGTGGCTTACGAGTGCTGATTTAATATTCATGTCTTTAACTCAAAGCATTATGCAAGTGTTATGCATTTTTTAAATATATTGATACATTGATGTTATCTTTAACTGAAAAACTCATGTTTTTATCACTTATGAACATAAAACAAGAAAATCTTTCAACTGGAGCATGAATCACTTTCGACTGAAAGTATATTGTATATTTTAAAGTAAAATTAAAAAAACAACATCGAACTCTTTAAGCTAGTATATAAGAGCTCTTTGTTCCAAGAAAACCCCACAAATAAGGAAGGTTTTTAGGTTTAATCGATTAAAACAAAACTATTTAAATATTTTCGACCGCTAAAATCTCATTGTGAGTGGTTGCACAAGCCTACAAGTGATCTGTAGAAAAAATATCAAGGAAAGCAATTATAGAGAGACGTAACAGTAAGTGTAATGAATCTGCGTGCATCTAATCTTCTTAAGCGTTGATTGTCGCAAGTGGAAATCAGATTAAAAAAAAAATTAATGCAGTTTTTTTTATTTTAAATTACCAAATCTTACAAATGATAATATGCGTTGCTCAATATCACACACACCGTGAGAATAAGTAAAACAAAGTAAAACTATTAGTATAAATTCCTTATTTAGTGTAACTATTGCTGGTTTGTTATTTTTTTAATTACGAAAAAACTTTAGATTTTAAATTATTAACGATTGATTCTGTAAAGCATTGATTGCTAGAAGTGCAAATTTATTAACTTCCCAGTATATAGGCCATGCGCTATATCTTGCGAACCAAACATAAAATTTGCATAGTTAAGGTTTCAATTGATGCGTAATAACAATTGCGTGATTCTATCAAATTTTCAACAAAAAAATTGTTGAAGCCTTTGTTTAATTTATTAAAAAAGTACAAAAAATTGGGTTTTCTTCATAAACAATGAAATTTTAACCTGATTTGCGAGACACAGTCATCAATGTTTATAAAATTTATTTACTCCAAACAGTTTTTGTAAAATAATCAGCAAAACTTTTTGTCATGATTACGTAAAAAATTGAATTAAAAATAAAAAAATCATTAAAAGTCATCATGATTTTCAAGGTCATTTTTGTCATTCACTATATCTTGAGAACCAAATATAATATTTGCATCACTAAGGTGTTATCGACGTAAATTAACATGTTTGTGATGTTTTTAACTTCATAAAAGCATCGTCTGAGCCCTTTTTCAATTTGATAAAAGAAAATGTGAAAAATTACGGTTTTTTTCATAAATTTTTTTTTTAACCTGATTTAACAACACAGTAATAAATGTTTATAGAATTTATTAATTCTTATCAGTTTTTGTAGAGAAATAAGCAAAATGCTTTTACATGATTACAAAAAAAAAATCATTCAAAGTCACCATTTAAAAAGGGTTCATACGAATGATATTACCTGATAACTCTTATTCTAAAGACATTGTTGTTAAGGCAATCAAAGTTTAATAATATTTGCATAATTTGTGCGGATTTTGATTAGTTTTCACGAAACCGAGTTTTAATTTTAATAAAAACTACTTAAATTTTGAAAGCCAATCAAATTTGCATTTGTGGTAACTAACGCTTTGAATAGTAAATTTTTTTAGACATCCTTTGCAAGATCATATGCTTTAAAAAGCTTTTATCAAATAAAATATTCTAGTTTCTAGTAGTTTTGTTCGTTAGTGTTCGTAAGATTTCAATTACTTCCTCCATCATCATTTGTAATACTTTTTAATTTTAACATGCAATTAAACCGATCGTTGGCTGCATATTCAATGTTTTCCAAGACCTACTGAAAATAAGAAATATATATTAGTCTAGTGAAAAAATACAAATTCAGTGATTATGTTGAATTCATGGCAATTTTGAACAAAACAAAATGGCCACCACGCGAGAAAACCTGTTCAGTGAGCGCAATAACAAAAACTGCATTCAGTTTTGCTAGCGCTCTTTTGATCTTCAAGCATTGATATGAAAATAAGAAATAACGTAGAAAAGGCTTTGTAACCTGCCCCCTTTCGATTGATCCGCATGAATTTTCAATCAACCAACCATCCATCAAAATCCTTAAATAATCAAAGGACGCTCTCGTAGATGATACGATTAATATAAACTCATTCCAATTACTGTTATGAGTATCTCGCATTATTATTGTTTAAAGTATCATAATTTTCGTAATTATTATTGTGTTTAATATTTATGTAGAAACTACTAGGAAGTAGACCGTGTGAACCTCAAGGGTCGCACTTCGCGGCTTGTCTATAATTTTTTTTAAAGAGTAAGTCTTGTTTTTGCTCACTTTTATTGAATTAAAAAAATGGCAGTAAGGAATTGATCGAAAATTTGATAGCCTAATTCAATGGTTAATCTGCTTCGATGGACACCTCAAAAACGTATCGTATCACTCAGGTCATTAATAAGACGTTTCGTTAGAAACCTTACCCAAGTCGATACGATTTTCCATTCGTGAGATATCGTTCTAGGAAGAAACGATATAATGATACGTGCATACACACAGACATACTACTTTCTAAAATGACATTTCAATTACTCCTAAGACCTTGAAACGTGAAGGTAAGTTGAAAATTTTAATTTCGACTTTCTGACCGAACACAACAACTCCCCTATACACTGGGAAGTTATTAATAAAAACATGACCATGGGGAAAACTTGGAAAATAGTTTCTTCACGTTAATAGTTCAAAACAATGTAAATGTAAACATTAAAAACGCCGAGCTGCCCGACAGAAATTCCATAAGAGTTGGAACATTTCATCAAGCTTTCCAAACTCCTTTTAAAAGAGAAAGGATTCAGCTTATTATTATTATTATTTTCAAATCTATAGAATTTACAGCCGCCAAAATGGACCGTCTCATCGTTGAAAAAAATTACTTTTTAGAACGGAAAATTGATTTGAATTTCAATTTTAACCTCTTAACAAATTCAAATTAAAGTATTATGGACAAAATAAACAAAATTGAATTTCAATATAAATGATAGTAGGCCATTTTTAGGCAACCAGAATTGTTTTTAACTATATCTTTAAGGCAACAATAAAATTAAAGTAATAATATATGTTCACTTCAGAGCTGAAAGATTGCAGTCCGGCAAATAAAAAAATCGGCATAGTCCTTCCTATTTTTTTAACTTCCCAGTATATGGGAAGTTCTTGTAATCGCCTCGAAAATCGAAATTGAAATTTTCAACATTTCTTTACGTTTTGAGGTCTATAGAGTATATATAAAGTGTTTTTAGAAAGGGAGATGTATGTATGTGTGTGTGTGTGTGTACGTACGTTCGTGGACACTTTTTTCTACGAGCATAACTCACGTAAACAAAGTCATATCGACTTCGTTAAGGTGTCAATCGAAGCGTCTTTGCAATCTTAAGAGCTGATTAGTTTTTGGGATACTTCGGTCGGGGGGGTTTGTTTTTTTGACCCTTTAAAGGTCATTTCTGTCATGCGTTATATCTCGCGAATCAAACATACGATTTCCTTGATCAATGTGTCAATCGACGCGTATTAGCAATTTTGTAAATCTATCAAACTTTGGAAAAAATTGTTGGAGCCGTTTTTTAATTTAAGAAAAAAAAGTGCAAAAAATTAGGTGTTTTTTAATAAACAATAAATTTTTAACCTGATTTACGGAAGACAGTATTCAATTTTTATAAAATTTATATATTTCAAGCAATGCTTATAAAAACAACATCAAAACTTTTTCTCATGATTACGTAAAAAATTAAATAAAAAATAAAAAATCATTAAAAGGCATCATGATTTTCAAGGTCATTTCTGTCGTGCGTTTTACATATCTCGTGAACCAAACATACAATTTGCATGGTTAAGGTGTCTATCGACGCGTATTAGCATTTGTGTGAATCTATAAAAATTTTAAAAAAATCGTTGGAGCTGTTTTTTAATTTAAGAAAAAAAAAGTGCAAAAAATTAGGGTTTTTTTATAAACAATAAATTTTTAACCTGATTTACGAAAGACAGTATTCAATTTTTATAAAATTTATACATTCCAAGCAGTGGTTGTGAAAGCATCATCAAAAGTTTTTCTCATGATAACAAGAAACATTAAATAAAAAAAATAAAAATCATCAACAGTCATCATGATCTTCAAGGTCATTTCTTCCATTCACTATATATCACGAACCAGATATAACATTTGCATCATTAAGGTGTTAATCGACGTGTTTTAAAACGTCTTTGATTATTTTAACATTATAAAGATCCGTTTCATCGGTTTTTTTTTAATTTAATAGAAAAACATAAGAAAACTTAGGGTTTTTTTTCACAAAAAATATTTTTTTAACCTGATTTGCACAACACAGTAATAAATGTTTATAAAATTTATACATTCCTATCAGTTTTTGAAGAGAAACCAGCAAAACTTTTTCATGATTATGATAAAAATTTAATTAAAAATAAAAAATCATTCAAAGTTACCATATGAAAGGGGTTCTTCCGATTGATATTACCTTATATCTTTTATTCTAAAGACGTTGTTGTAAAGTCAATCAAAGTTTTAAAATGTTTGGATAATTTGAGCAGATTTTTAATAGTTTTGCAGTCTGTTGATTAAAAAGGCGGCTTAAATTTTGAAAACCATCAAAATTTCAATCAAATTTGCATTTGTGGTAATCAATCATCATCACCCATCCACCAAAAGCCTTACGCAATCAGTGGATGCTCCCGTAGATGATATGATTAATATTAACTCATTCCTGTTACTGCTATGAATACCTTTCATTATTATTATTTAAAGTAGTAGTATTTTCAAAATTATTATTGTGTTTAATATTTTTAATGTTTATCTAGATATTACTGGGAAGTTGACCGTGTGGACCTCAAGGGTCGCACTTTGCGGCTTGTTTTGGTTTAATAATGATCATAAAGCAGGAAACCAACACAAGTTTCAAGTGTTTTGCTAAACAACAAATTCTCACACTTTGTACACTAATCGTACATCATACTTTTTCCAACCATGACAATGACTCTTTATGTTTGCATGTGCATTCGAAATGCTTCATATTAACCTATTAATAATAAATTGCATTCATATTAACTTCCCTTAAAAAAATATACAGCAAAGTGTTTCGTGACTAAACTTTTGCGACATGTAGTTCCGATTTTGAATGAACTATTACTGTATGCTCCCCAGGTGCTAATCAGAATTAGTGTAGTCTAGTTGTATCCTTCCTAGCATTCTAACATGAAAATCACGAAACAAATAAACTGGAGAGCAGTCCGATTCAATAATTTTCCTTTGAAAGTCGTCGGGATTCAAAGAAAGAAAATAAATTTCAGGCAAATTGTGTTGAATTTATGTTAATACTAAGAATCAATTCAATTTAGTGTAGGCTGACGAGTTTAGTAGAACAAAATTATTTTTTAAAAAGTGACGGAAAGAAATACAACACTGAAAAATCTATAAGTAAGTGTTACTGGTCTAACAAGGTAGTTTTCAAGTAAATTGATATTATTAAAGGCTTGAGTTGCTTGCGGAGGGCTACGAAAAAAGATCTGGTTTACAATGGAAGCTTTCATGAGGCTGTGAGACCAGGTTTGTATCTAACAATTGACTAAAATATTTTTTCAAGTAGTTTTGTTAAGAAAAGTTAGGTGCATAACAATTAGGTTTTAAATTTTAATTTACCAAAATGTTTATTTGTTATACTTCTGTGAAAATCTGGAAAAGTTTGGAACGATTTCTTTGAGAATTTTCAAACAACACTGTTATTTTTCGTGGCATATAAATGATTTCTAACAAGGATAAAAGCAACCGCTTTCAAGGTATGGATTTTAAATTGTGGATGACTAAGCTCCTAGAAAGGAGCCTTTGGCATGTGGTGTTTTCGAAAGTTTTACAGTTATATCATATTCTTATTATTATAATCACTGAAAACAGACTACAGAAGTTTTCTTTAAGTAAAATTCTATAGAAGAAATTTGTGTGACAATTAATTGCATTGTTAACAAAACCTTTTTTGTGTCCATTAAGCAATATTAAATTAAATTTATAGTTTCTCAAGACCATTTTAACGTTCAAAATTTCAGGTAAATCATAGTTAATCTGTTAATAGTAGCTTAAGGCTGATTTAATTTAGATTTTTATCCAATCGAAACTGAAAATGTCTTTAATTAGCAACTTCCTGAATTTCTACATCGATGTAAATTGTAACACTATTTTTCTAAAATTATGCATATATGTAACGCCGATCGATAAAATGGAAATCCATGATTTGCTATATGCGACAGTTTTTTCATCCTTCTTGAATGTTATAGTTGTTGCCCAAATGGAGTTAAATTAAGTGATTTAAAGAAGCGGAACGTGTATTATTGTAAGCGCTAGGCCATGGCAGGGTGGACCCAGACAGTTCGATTTATGCGTGGCGAGCTCGGCTGATGATCGCCGTCCTTGTGAGTGCAAAGCCTCTCGTGAGTTTGCTTGCGCGCATGTGAATTTTCGTGCAATATTGATCTTTTGTGTAAAGTAGTTGGATTTGTGCCCACTCGAATAGATACTGATTGCGAGATTTTCTAGGAACACGAAGTTAAAAAGTATAGCATTTGTGGTTTGGATTTATCGGTATTTTGTAATCGGATGGAATGGTGACTTATTCTCAGGTAATGAGATTCAAAGCCAAGATTAAAGAAACGAACTAACACATAACACGCTGAACTAAATTGGCCGGCAATAGTCAAAGTGAGAGAGGCTTAACTAAGCAACGAACTAGTTGTATAATTCCCTGATTTCAACGGCTGTGTGGTCAATGAGACAGAAATCTCGTTGATGTTGAAATACATCTTGAATTCATTTGCAGCAAACACAAATTTCATCACAAAATGTATAATGGTAATATGACGCAAATTGAGAATATTACCTACCCTGCCAATCAGAATGATTCTAAGCCAAGAAATACTTTGCCATTTTCCAAATTGTACAATGGGATGAGTATTAAAGTTTGGGTTTAATGACAACGATTGGGATGCATTATTCAACTCAACTCAACTCATAATGCTTTGAATTAGACAAACTTGGAGTTTTTGCTACGATGCAACGTTCTTTTTTTGCAGAGCTTCATCCCAAAATTGAGTTTTTGCGTCAACGTGCCAAACAGACAAGTTGAGATTCAAACAAAATAATACTCTATGTGTCAAGAATCTAATTCTGGATATTCCTATTCTTAGTTCCCAATCCTTTTTTAATCTTTGGTTAGTCATTCGACAGAAAGAACCAGCTTTCCTGGTCATTTTGTTAAAACGAAAACATATTGTGTAGTCAAACTGCCATCAGATATTTCATGGCAACGTTAAAGTGATCAAAATGAAATGGTTTAAATTCATAATCTTATGTTCTGCACAAATAAAAACAACAGGAAAATGTACTGTATTGAAAAACCAATTGTATTCTATTATTAGTGTATAGTAGAGCGTAACTTCAATCTGCAGACTTCTCGGTTATGGGTCCAGCGCGCATCTACTGCGCTACTACGCAGTGCGTTTTAAGTCAGAGCACATATAATTTTATTCGACTCAAAATTTTTGATTAAATAAGTAGCAAACGACTCCTCGAAAACTCGAGCTATTTGTTAGAAAATTTTCTAGATACCTACAAAATAATTGATTGGCGCAAAGCCTCCAGAAAATTTTTGATTGAAGATACTTTGAACTCATTCTAGTGTTAGTGATAGCTCAATGTTTTGCGCTTATGCCAGTCAAAGGAATCCAAGCAAATGAAGTAAAATCGCTCTCCTTCGAATGGTTCACACCACTGACAGCATACTGTTTGTTGATTTTTGTTGGACTGATCTCATACTTTTGTCTGACGATTCTCCACGTGGCTACTACTAACTTCAGATTAATAGCTTTCGGTTAGTATTTAAATTTTCAAATGGTATACACTACAGTTCAAACACATTTAGATCCGGTTGTGTTTTATGGCTCAAGTTTATGTACGTTTCTAACGCTTATAAATTTGGCGAAAAAATGGCCAGCACTAATGAATAAATGGCATGAAATTGAAGTTAAATTACCTCCTCATCAGTCGCAGCTTCAGAAAGCAGTGATGGCTCACAAATTCAAAATGATAGTAATGATTGTGTTGGGTATGTCAATGAGTAAGTATTATTCATGTATCCTTGGAAATGCTTGCTTTAACCCTTATATTAAATTTTCTAAGAAATTAGATTTACTGTTTTTGAAATTAATAACAATATATATTGCTGTGATCAAGGAGAAACATTTGCAATGAAACTGAAATTTGCTACACATACCAATTTTACAACTTCTACATATCAGCGCCCAGCGTGGGCTAATTTTCGAATAAAATTAGTTTCACTCCTTCAAACTTCGCTTTGAATAAAATTGCATTGCAGAAAAGGTTATTTTCGGTGTATCACACAAATGGAACTTCATAAAATGTTAAATTTCTACTTGATGTGAATTCGGGAAAGTTTGATTGTTCCAAAACATTTTTATCGATTTAAAAATTAATAATTTATTGCAGCTGAACATCTATTGAGCATTATTACAAGCATCCACTACACAAATTATTGCGAACGTGACCAAGAGCCGTATGAAACTTTTTTCAAGATACACTTGTACCATATTTTCACTGTAACAGACTATTCAACGTGGAAAGCGGTGCTGGGAAAAGTAGTAAATTGTATTGGAACTTTCATTTGGAGTTATATGGATATGTTTGTGATGGTCGTGAGTGTTGGACTATCTGAAAAGTTTCGTCAAGTGAATGAGAGTCTGTTTCGGATGAAGGGCAAGGTGAGTTGTTTGCGTTTGGTTCAATATATTTTCAAAGGGTTGAAGGGAAAAAGGGAGACGTGTTTTATAAGCTTGTTTAGGAAAGCGAATATTAACTTTCACATTTTTTCAAAAGTTTCAAGGAGAAAGGCGATAAATGATAAACGTACATTTTTCAAAGCACTACATCCTTTCGTTTGCATTGAGAACAATTGTTCTAGAGATTTAAGTCTTAGATTTTCACACGTCAAAAACCAAACAAAAATATGACAAATCCGGTCACTCATATGAACGCTTAATATTGATTTATATTGAAGAAAGAAGAAACAAGCAAATTAAATTTCAATTTACATACGAAGCTTGATACTTCAAAAATAGAAAGATAAATTTAATTACTGGCGTCAATTTCGTGAACCACCAACGTTTGCCTCTTGAATCATTAGATTCATTCTATGATTTCTTGAAGCGTTATAGCAGATTAGAACTGTTGTATGGGTTTTTGCTGCTATGAAATTACCAACTGATTAGCAACTAAAAGTAAATGCAGCTATAGTAAAAACCATACAAAAAATTTGCTTGAACAAAATTCTAAAATCCTGTCGCTCTCATTTCTTTCCAAAGTCTCAGAAAATTTTTTAAACCAAGGATGAAGACCCCTGAACCAGCTAACCATCGCTGGTTGCACTGCATCTGAACAAATTAAATTTTTCAACGCCGGCTTAAGTGAAGAATATTTTTGTTTGAATCTTCATAGCAAGCCATGGTTTACCGAAAAAGACAGCTTTTCTTTAATTGGAGAAAACTATGTTGTAACTGATTTTCTTGTTTTACCCAAATCATCTGCCATTGAGTTCGGTTTTCTAGTCATATTATGAATACCTTCTAGTTTAGAGTTTTTAAAATTTATAAAAACCAAAAGCTGCTAACTTTCGAAATCAGAAACATTAATTTCTTATGTTTCAATCCATGTTTAACTGACATAAAATAAATTTTGTTCTTTCTTGCATTATATTTTTCATATTTTAATACCCATTTTATCGATTGTCGATTTTTGCAGTGTAAGGTGTTGAGAATGAGTGTTGAATTATATATCCAGCCAACATTTTTGTTTTTATCAGGTCTTTTAGATCTTTTATTTTTAAAATCATCTGAAATGGAAAATCGTGTAAAACCAGGTAAAATAAAAATTCATTTTAAATTGACACTTGCTTGAAATCGAAAATTTGTGTATACTCGAAAGCCGTGCACAATTTAAAAACATATTAAATAGAACATCCTATTCAATCTTTTGACTTTTGATTATTATTTTTATTTCAGGTGGTGCCAGAGTCATTTTGGCGCGAGCATCGCATTCACTACCGGAATTTATGCAATTTATGTGAGGATATGGATAATGCAATTTCAACTATCACAATGGTGTCGTTCTCCAACAATTTGTATTTTATATGCGTGCAACTACTTAAAAGTCTAAAGTAAGTGAATTAAACCTTAGTATCATAAATAGCTGTTAACAATTACAACTAATTGCAAAGGAAGATATCCTATCGTAATATCTTTGCTGATATGACGCCAACAGGCCTGACAGTTTGCATGGCTGCTAGTCATAATAAATTGTTTTTTTTTTGATTTTTCTGTAACATTGCTTGTATGCTAATGTTAGATTTGACAAATTAATTGATTATTAGAAATAAAAAAATAGAAATAAGCAAACAATAATTGCTTTCACTTGCGTTGTAAGTAAGCAAGCGGATAAAAGATAATTTACCAAACTAAAATCAAAAACGCTGAGTCATTATGAAACCTCTTCCGAAGAAGTACGATTGACTATCAGGTTGCAAGCAAACGTAGCTGCACTAACAGACACAGACACAGGACCTCGTTCCATGAAGAACCTTATTGTCTGGGATGCAGTTGTGCTACCCTTGAAGAAATTGATCACTAGCTCAGACTTTGGCTGAAAAATTTGTAACTCAGCATTGCTCGGTGGAATTCAGCAGGCAACAACTTGGTGGGGCACATGTAGGCACATTAGGCTTGCACAGAATCGTTTATCATCCCCTTTTGACCATCTGCTTTTTTGGCTCACAACGGGTGATAAGCCGTTGCTTTGTTTTCCTTTGATGTTCTCATGTGATAGTCAATCGAAAAAGCCATTAATGTGCAAATCACACGTGCGTATTAAGTGAAATAACAATTGAAATGAACATGTATCCAAATTTTGCAATGGTCCATTCAATCATCTTCAGCTGCTGGAGACTGCAAAAGCAATACTTTGCTACCCGGCTGCACTCTCCCCAAATTGCTCCTTCACCAATGATGGTCTCGATTTAAGTTTCCTAATAATGAATGGCCGTGTTCAATGCACCAGCCAGTACCTTTACTGGCTACTGTATAGCTTCGCTGATATTTATCTCATTGGCAAGAGTAGAACGAACGCTCGAAAGTTAGTTTGCGCGCGTGGCAGCTTTTTGTCGTTCATGAATTACGAAAAGTGGTCCGTTTTTCGTTCTGATCAATCAGTTGATTCTTGACTCTTTTTGGTAGGTGTTGATCACGCTCTTTTTTCGGTATGTGCACGAAAATTGATATAAGTAAAGTAACGTAGAAGATATAGCTTCAAAAAATTGATAGTTGGACTTTGTCGGTATTTTTGTAAAACGATACCAAGGTTGCTGAATCTCCAGAAATGAGGTTTGAGACCAAAACAAGTGACACATACTCACAACATCATTAGCCGAACTGAGCTGGCCTGCCAGCAGTCATTGCACCACTAGTTTGACAGAGGCTGAACTCAAGTTTGTCTACCCGACTGGCAGGTGGGGTTTATAGTCTCGTCCCTGGGGCTAAAAGTTCATGATGTCAACGGGACAAAAGTCCCAGTGAATTTAAATTTCTCCACAAACTCGTTCGCAATAGCCACTAAAGTCATTAAAGTTTTTTCGAACTGAAAAATGGAACTGTCTCATTTTCCATGCAAGCCTTTCCATTTAAGTCATTTTTTATTGTAACTGTACTGTACATTGAGCGAGTTTATGTGATTATTAAAACATTTTTTTTAACCATTGTAGACTCCGCTATCATCGCTAATAGTGTTTTTATTGAAAATCTAAATAACTTGGATAGCTCTAAATTCGAAGTAACAAAATTTTGACCGTTTTTCAAAACAATTTTATATAAAAAGATGAAATTTACACAAAACGTTTAATGTTTTGCCAATCCATAAAACGTTAAATTATCATTTACGTTAATCTAAAGCGGCTGACTGATGAAATTAATTTTTAAAACTTATGAGCCCCAAAAATCGGCATGTATGTGTAAAACACTTAAATTATAAGTGCCGTCTAATGTAATATATACATTTAACTTAGATTTAACTTTCATAAAGATGTACATGTAAACATATGTGTAGAAAATGTCTAATTCATTCTGATCATGTTGATTTTGAGATGCCTTAGCTTTTAAAACGTTTGTATTTGCCTAAAATAATTTTGCTCAAAATTCGTTCTAAATAGAAATGAATTTCGTCCAGAACGCATAATTAAAATGGAATGTCGAATTTTAATGTTTTAAATTGCCCAAGTATAGAAACTGTGCAAATGTCGAAATTATTTAATATAGATGAAAACACAATTTAATTAATGCCGGCGTATATAATTTTATATTTATGCCGGGACGAAGCTAAGATTTAAAAAGATGAAAATAAGAGCCTGTATGATTTCATGACATTTAAAGACAATTTTCCTTATTTTCCAGCAAAATGCCATCATTTGCTCATGCCGTCTACTTTTGGTTTTCTTTAATTTTCCTGCTTGGCAGAACAGTTGCTGTATCCTTGTATTCTGCCGGAATAAATGATGAATCCAAACGACCGGTGGAAGTGTTCCGTCGTGTCCCCAAGGAATCGTGGTGCTTGGAGGTACGTTTTTTAAAAATTGCCCCTAATTTCGAAGAATTGTTTGTATTGTATGGTTCCGTTGCTTCTTTTTTTGTAGGTCAAACGATTTTCTCAAGAAGTCAACAGTGACGTAGTGGCATTGACTGGTATGAGATTTTTCCATTTAACCCGAGGACTTGTTCTCAGTGTAAGTAGAGCTCAGATTAATAATGCATCCTATGAAAATCACTGGTTGTTATTGATTACAGGTAACAGGAACAATTATAACATACGAACTGGTCCTATTCCAATTTCATGTAGATACTGGTGTTGCTGTAGAATGCTAACTACATAAATTATAAATACTATGGTACATACAGAAAACATATTGGTATTAAAAATATCAAACTGAATATTACATTATTATTCCAGTAAAAAATAATCATATAGAATGAAATTGAGGGTTTTGACATAAATAAAAATATGTATTTGATGTTGATTTAGTATGCAGATGACTTTTGCTAGAATGGCACTGCATATTTCATATTGAAGCAATCCCGAAAGGATTACTTAATAGTTGTTCATTTTAAACGAAACATTGCACGCAGAGAATTCCTTTGCAAAAGTTAACATTCAAATTTCAATAGCAAAATTGTTCCTTTTCAGCTGAACTTTAGCTTGTTTTATGAACACTTTGTATGCTTGATATTGTGGCAAGAACTCTAAAACTATAAGTTTCTAGAAAGGAAACTATGACCGAATCACGAATTAGAGTATGTTCGTACCTACTTTACCACATGGCAAGCATAGTAACGAGTGTTAGAATTTTCAAGCACTTCCAAAGCCAAATTCCATTGAATAAAGGTTTCCATAAATGCCACTTAATTTATTGTGTAAGTGCCCAGTTGCACTTTAGGATTGGAAACTATTCGCATGTGTAATGAGTTAGAATTGAAAACTATAGAATTGTTAGCTTGTTTTCCTGCTCAGTTCTTATTGGAATCACGTTTTAAGGAATAAGAGGCGAAACTTTGACTCACTCATAGTAAGTATGTAAAATGCGAAATACGATGCTACATTAATCAAGGATTAAGTACTAATGCGAGTAAAGCGTCAGAAATTTTGTCACAATGCTGTGAATAAGCAGGAAACATGCAACAAATCTTTGTATGCAGTGGCACATAGCAAAAGGACGAAGTTTATATGTTGAAATATAGAGCTTTGAAAAATGTTGAAGCCTAAGTAGGTATAAGAATATCGATAAGGATCACCGTGGTTATAAAGAGTGTTTGGCTCTTGAGCACTGTTAACGTTGACAAATAAAACAATAAATTCGAATTGAAAAACTATATCATCAATATTAATTGGTTGTCTGTTCGAGCTTTTTGGTAAATTGGTGTTATTATACAAGTCGTGACTGTTTCTGTTACCAAATTTTATTTTCTTTTCACGAGTCGTGAACATATCACTGAAGAAGGCTGCAAGTAGTAGCAGAAATATATATTTGAAAAGAAAATAAAATTTGGTAAAAGAAACAGTCACGACTTGTATTATTATCAATATTAACACTAGATCTGATAATTTGTTTTTGATTAATAGTAATGATTAAAAATATGTAATGATGTACTGATTTGGTTGTTCTTTGCTCTAGAAATCAATGTTTTACTTTATGTATACCTATTTATCTGTCGAAAAATGATAAGTTTGAAAAAATATAAATATAAATAAAAAGATAAGATCTGTTACCATTATTAAATAGTGAGTGCTTTAATTCAATTCTATGTTTTCCTTTGAAAGAATATTCTTAAGAGATACAAACAGTTTCGCTTTCACAGCTGTAGTTCAAAATTATTACTGATACAATACTATTGTTAACTTCCCAGTATACGAAAAGTTATTATCATCGCCTCGAAAATCGAAATTGAAATTTTCAATGTATCTTTACGTTTTCAGGTCCTATTTTAAGTGTTTTTAGAAAGAAGTATGTATCCGTCTGTATGTGTACGAGCATAGCTCACGTAAACAAAGTCGTACCGAATTGGTTGAGATGACAATCGAAGCGTCTTATTAATCTTAAAAGCTGATTAGTTTCAAGGAAACTTCGGTCAAAAGGTTTATTGTTTTGACTCCTTGAAGGATATTTCTGTCATGCACTATATCTCGCGAACCAAATATAGGATTTGCATCGTTACGGTGTCAATCGCATATTAACTCTTTTGTTATTCTCTGAAAATCGGGAAAATTTTTTTCGAAGCGTATGTTAATTTAACAAAAAAGTGCAGAAAATTATGGTTTTTTTCATTAAAAAAATAAATTTGTAACCTCATTTGCACAACACAGCAATCAGTGTTCACAAGTTTTATAAATTTTAAACAGTTTTCGTAAAAACACTAGCAAAACTTGTTCTATTGATTACAAAAAAATCTATTTAAAATCAAAAAATCATTAAAAGTCACAATATAAATGATATTACCTGATATCTTTTCTTCTAAAGACATTGTTGTTAAGTCAATTAAATCTGATTTAAAATCCTCAAAAATCATTATGTCGTATGAGACTATGCGAATCAGAAATAAAGCGATTTTATTAATTTTGGATTAAATATATAATTTGGATTATATAATTAACAGTTATTCTATATTCTATACCTGCGAATTTATCGTAGTAACATAAATATCTGCCTGACAACCTTTTTTCATAATATAGCTTACTTCACAATGTATATGTTAAGCACACATAATATATTTTCAGAAGTTCTGTGCATCCAAAACAAAATTTTCTTTCTCCTTTTGGTGCTTAAGGTAATTAGCATTGGGAGGAGTTAGGGCATCCCTGGGATTAGAAAATCGTGGGGGACTTAGGGAATTAAGGGATCGAAGCTTTGGGATTGGGGGACTTGGGGATTATATGTACAGCTTTAATTTTTTTGAACTTCAAGATATTGCATTACACGAATTTAGTCGAAGCAAAGTGCACTAGCGAAATATATACAATGATTCAGTCATGTCTTATCTGCAACCATTCTTATAGACCACAGCGGCTTCTAATTGACAGTAATTAAGAAAACCAAAGCTGTATAATTCAAATATTCACAACTATTCAGCTCACAGAGCTGAAGCTGAAAGGAGCTTTTCAACCATGAAACCTAAAAAGACGTTTCTCAGAAATACTATGTTTGAAGAACGATTAACTGCATTAGAAATGATTTCCATTGAAATACATGTAATTGCTGAGATTGGAGACTTCAATAAACAAGTAAGCAATAAATTTTCCAATACTAAGGATCGTAGACTTGAACTCATTTTCAAGCGATTATGAGCCTCAACTTCGTTTCATTTTAACCCTCATCGGTCCCTCCAAAACATTGTCGAATTGGTTCTTGCGTATACGATCATATACACAACGACTTCTTACCTGCGCAAAATATATCTAAATGAAAACCAACATATGTGTTGTGTTTTTTTGTCATTTGTAAAGTGTTTATTATTATTATAAGGCAAATTTATAATCATAAATTTGAAAAAATATTTGAAAAAAATACTGATTGAAACATCAATTTTTCACTACATTCAATTTTAAATACGAAAATTGTATACGGTCGTATACAAAGAACCGATGAGGGTTAATTTAATGTATACCTTCTTGTATAAAATGCTACGGAAATACCGAATAGAAAATATAATCATTCATACGATAATACGTAATTTTAACTTCTAACCCCAACTATGGACTATTAATTTTCTTATGAAACGTAAGTACGTTCCATATTTTTTAGGAATACTATGTATCTTAGATGTCGTTTTATAAATGATCCGAATTATGCACAAAGTGTATAAAATCAATAAAATTGATTTTTACCTTTTGCTTGTGTTATGTATTACTCTTAAAAAAGTGTCAATGTAAGCAAACCTAACCGATATAGTGCAGAACCCGCGGTCAAAATTTACACGCGCCCCCATTGTTGCATGCTTTAGGAAGTACTTATCAACCAAAAAAGTAAAGTTTTTATAATTACAAAATTTAGCCACATAAAAGCACACAGACTCATTCCACGTACTACAACGTCTCATTATAATCATTTAAAGTATTGTTATTTCTATTATTGTTTTCAATAGTTATGTAAATATTACTGGGAAGTTTTTCATGTAGACCTCAAGAGTCGCATCTCGTGACTTGTTCCTGTGATTAATTGATACCATGTTTTTTTAAAAATATCTAACATTCGACAAGATTGCCTATTTATTTAATGAATAGAGTAGTTTAATTTAAATTCTTCGTATCACGGTTAAACTAGAAAGATACGTGTACATAAAACACGTGTAGTCTACAATAGTTTGGAGACTTTCAGAGGGTGCGTCTGCTTGGAGAATATTATGATCCACAAAAAAGTATTCATGCGCATTTAATCTGCCTAAAACTCACCGGTAATATCTAGTCTTTCACAAGATTCATATGGCATATTCAGTTTCAAGCGAATCTTTTAAACAAGCAGAGTTTGCCGCTTTTCATGCGATTTGTTTGGAAAACATTCGTAGATGATAAATGACAATTTAAAAAAAAAAATTTGATATTTGTCAATAAACTTAGTATTTAACAAATTTTTAGTTTACCCCATAAAAAACACACAGTTCTATTGTTTCTTGGTTGTTTCTTTGGTATTTTGTCAGTTATCTATAAATGTATCATCTGAATTTAATATGTTTGAATTATGTTTTTCGCATCCTTTCAGTCTTATAGATTTGAATTAATGCTTGAAACTGGAATTTCCCTCGGTCGGGGTTTTTAGTCTAACTCGTTTTTGCTGAATTCATTTCCATCCTTTGCAAATAAATTGAAAATAATTTCCAGCAAAACCTATTGGTGGCTTGGAAGAAGGAAAGCATTAATTTGCATGATTTTTTTTCGTTGATCCTTAAGCGTTGGAATGCGAACGTTAAAGCAATAAATACAGCGATAAGTCATGAATAAGGGTTGGAATATTTTATTGGAGCATTGGAAAACTTAGTTTAGGATTGATTTCATGTTTTGCGCTCTTTAAATAAAAAGAAAACTATGATAGAAATGTGTAATATCTTATGGTTAAATTGACTATCCGATTTAGACGAGTTAAAAATTTGAAAAGATAATTTTGATGAAGAAGAAACGAAATTAACTGAAATATTTCCAATTTATGTTGAATCGAAGAAATTTCAATTGTACGAAATAAGAAACCTTAACAGAAGAACTGGGGTAGAAATTTGTATCGGCACAAAAAGTAAAGTTTGTGAAAAAACATAGATACGAATGAAAAATGATAAAAATTGGAATCGCTTTTCAGAAACACTATTCTGAAGAACAAGAAGCTTGATCATTTTAAGGCTAGATTTAAAAAAAATCAAAGAAGACTGTTTAAAGAGGTGTTAATTTGGCAATCGCAAACCATCTTTACAAATATTTTTATCTCATAGTAATCATGCAAATTTTCATTGAAGAAAAAAAAACGATGTTAATAATAGCTAATATATTTGTATATGAAGAGTAGTATCAAACTGGCTTGAAGATGATTTGGAAAAAAATTCGAATTTTAGTGTACCTATCGACTACGTCAACCCTTGTTTTATATTCATATGTTTGTAATTATTTAAAATCATTGATTTCGTGAGACTATTTTCTCAGTTTCAAATTGCATCGGTATGAAATGTTGCGGAGGGAAATTTTTAGTGTTTCCTATTAAATTCAAGCTACCATGTTTTTTGATAGTTCTGTTGGTAAAATCGAATGTACACTTTGCGACTCTATTAGTGTAATTTTCTTATTTATGCTAAAATATTAGCTAATAATGAGCAGCATGAGTCATGAACCTCATGCATGACCCTTGTAGATGAAACAGAATTTGTGTCAGAATTCTCTATTAAAAATTCCCAAGAACTGACCCAAAAACTTCAAAACTTTCAAATTCCTGAAAATTCTAGCTTAGTTTCTTTCGACATAGTAAATTTATTTTCCTCCATTCCCATTAAGGAACTTGACCTAGTAGTAAAAGACCTTATCTTTGAAAAAATTAAAATTAAGGAAAAAGCAGATGAACTACTCAATCTGTACAAAATCTGTAGGGATCAGAATTATTTTAGGTATGAGGGTCAATACCTCTCGTTTGAAGACGGTTTACCACCACTTTCTCCACTTCTAGCAGATATATACATGAATTTTTTAAGAGAAAATTATTTTGACTTCAGTTAATCCCCATTTTAAAAATATACTCTTCTGGTATAGATATGTCGATGACATAATTTGCTTATGGGATAGTACAGATCGTCAATTAAATAAATTTTTAACCTTTTTAAATAGCCTCAATAATAGCATCAAATTTACTATGGAAAAAGAAATAGACCGCACTATCAACCATTTAGATCTTACCATTACTCGTAAAAAATCAAAATTAGAATTTAATATTTAGAGGAAAAATTATAACTCATTCCATCCATTAAATATAAGCTAGCTTCTTTTGATTCCATGATAAATCGTCCTCTAAATATTCCACTTTCCAAAGAAAATTTGGCGAAGGAACTTTATACCATTGAAAATATAGCCAAAAATAATGGATACCTTAAGCAACTCATTTTAGGACTCATAAACAAAAAACCTAAATTGAAAATTATTAAAGAAATATATCCAGTTCAAAAAGATGGTAATGTTCAATCATGGAGAAAGTTAAATTACGTAGGTCCCATCAATAGTAAATTGTCCAAATATTTAAAATACAACACGGAACTATCCTTTATTCATTCGACTAGAATTAATTTAAAAAAATTACTATTTAACAACAAAAGCAAAAATGATCCCCTTTCTCATTCAGGAGTGTATCGTGCAACCTGTGATAATTGCGATGTAGCTTATATAGGACAAACAGGTAGGAGCTTTAAAATTAGATACAATGAGCACATCCAAGCAACTAGAGAGGTAAATTCAAATTCTGGGATAGCCCAACATATTTTAGATACAGGTCATAATTTTGACATTAACAATATAAGCACCCTACATAAAATAACCAAAGGGAAAAAGCTAGACTACCTGGAATGCCTTGAGATTAGGCGGGCTACAAAGAGAAAGGAAAACCTGCTAAATGATATTACCCTTCCCTTCCAATCACCACTCCTTCAACCTTAAATTACTTAAGAACAAAACCAAGAAATATTATACTTTGAATGTAATCTGAAGATGATTCAAGGGTCGAAACGAGTCGTGCTAATAATAAAATTTGTGAGTCAAAAAAACCAAGTGTTTCATTTTATAAAGATTTTATTCTTTCCATGAAAGATCCACGCAAGGATTCAATCAGAGCTTCTCACGTCAAAAGTCTGACATAATTAATGGATGCTCCCTTATGGGGGCTTACTTTCATAAGTTTCATGATGTTTCATGTTTTTTATTTGGAGTATTATTATTTCTACCATTATTATTATTTAAATTTTTAATATTTTGAACTTAATTAATTAATTAATTGCCTCGAAGATCAAAATTGAAATTTTCAATATATCTTGAGATCTTTAGAGTGTATTTAAAGTGTTTTTAGAAAGAAGTCTGTAGGTACGTGTGTATGTTACGCGGACAATTTTTTCTACGAGCATAACTCACGTGAAAAAATTGTACTACGTTGAGGTGTCAATTAAAGCATCTTGGCAAGCTTTGGAACTGATTAGTTTTTGGTAAACTGCGGTCGAGTGTTTTTTTTGGTTTGAACCCTTCAAGGTCATTTCTGTCATGAACGTTATCTCGCGAACCAAATATAGGATTTGCATCGTTAAGGTGTCAACCGTCGCGTATTAACATTTGTATGATTCTATCAAATTTGAAAAACTGTGTTGGAATCGTTTTTTTGATTTATTTATTTCGCCAAATAAATAAATAAAAAAAAATTTGTTGTTGTTGTAAATATTACTGTTAACCTCTATAGGTTATCCTATGGTAGTACTATTCTATTACATGAACTGTTTTCTTCCATGTTTGAATGACTTGCAGTCTTATCACAATTAATCAAATATAGCAGCAGGTTTGATGACAAAAGATAAACTTTCAAATGTAAGAAAAACATTCCCGATGACCTTCTTTTGTATAAATATATTGTAGGGAATTTTTTCAAAGTGACAGGGTGAGTTACTTATAAGAAATGAAATAAAAACCAAAAATATATCACCGGTTGATTGCTTCTCACTGCGACCTGTTCATTGAGCTTTAACTCTATTATAATTATCCCATTGCCAAGGGGCGTGTTATAAATTTGCAATTATGTACCATGTTTTTGAGCGAGAGTAATAAGACAGTACGAAACGAACTTTTAAATTTAAATAACATCTAAAAATGTTTTATTTCATACGATCAAGGATATACAAGAAAATCATACTAAAATGAAATGCCTTGGTCACATGCTCTGAAATAAACGCGTAGCTCATTCTACACAACCAAATATTTTTTACCTTTAAACGATAATATTTTTCTGTCCAATCAGATATTGTAGCACTTTCAATATTATGGACATCTATTCTACATAGCTCTTAGGAAAAAGCAACATTGAAACATATAATAAGTTCAATGAATTCTTTGAATACTTCATTAATTTTTTTTAATTAAATACGGTTAAATATTGCATCATTTCTTAATAAATATCGCCCACAGCTTTGACCAATAAGATAAACTTATTTCAACTTGTCTCTATAGACAACAATCATCACACTCTTTCCTTTCACCACAGAAAATTGATATCCTATTGATTTAACGGAACGACAAAGATATTAAGTCAGGTGAAGAGAGTTTTACACGTTTGAAATATAATCGGAAAAATTACTTGATAAATTGATATTTAATACTCGATGATGAAATAATTGATGTGTCCTTTATTGTTTGCCACAGACTCGACTATATTAGGAAATATATACTTACATACCAATAAATGTCCCAAGACGGCAAAACAATTTCTTAGCAATATTGATTTGGAGCATCCATTAGTAATAATTGTTTGCAGCAAAGTTTTGGGGAATTGTTTCTTTCTCGTGTCAAAAGTTGAAGGTTTTCCTGGTCAAAAGGTCAAGGTTTTTACGAAAAATCGTGAAGCACTGTTTGACATGTATAAGAAACGTAATGATCTAGTTTTCCGAAAATTGAAAGGTAGATTTTTGGAATGATAGATGAATGATTGGATATGGTTTGCTAAGTTGAGCCAATCCATTTAATTCTTGGCTTCAGAAGATCTGAGTCACTTGTCAATATTATTAATTGCAATACCTATATTTATTCAGGTAGATAGATTGGCAGAAAATAAAAAAGTCAGCTCATAAAGTCAACAGAGATAATGAAATATCAGGCACAGAATTTGTTTTGAATATTTTAAAACAATTCAGACAATTCAATAAAACTAATTTTGTTTATTTTGTCAATTGAAATAGTCCAAATAGCAAGCATTCAATTATATTTTCTCAACAGCTGGAAATTATGCTCCTGGGACTTATCCTCCATTATTTCAATCCTCCCATTAGAGCAAATATAGAATTCCAAAAGTTCTATCATAATCACCTTAATCCATTCTCAAGTTACCCCAACAATTTTCTCACCAATGTATCGTCTTTGCAAGCCATCATCCACGAACTAGAGTTCGATTTGACTCGTGCAAAACCTCTTAAAAAGTGATTTATCCTTAAGAGTTAGGAACTTGAGTGATAAATGTTTCCAAACCAAAAATACTTCTCCTGCGGTTTTTCGTCACAGTTTCAGATTCTGGCGTTGGTCCTTGAATCAAGTGAATATCTAACGCATCAGAGTGGGTATTGAAAAGCGGATAGCGAAATTGTTTTAAGTCACGTACATACAAGGATCCGGGATGGTTGGGACGGTCGTGTTCCCTTATTTGAAATATGGCCAATATCAAGTTTCATCATAAATTGTTGGAGTGAACTACAAGTACGTGCTGATATTCTATCACCTTGCTGGGTAGAAAATGTATCAGCGTAGCGGGCTGTATCTATTAAATAAACCCAGCATGATTGATCAAAATAAAGAAACAACAATTTTAAACTAATTACTGTCAAATGATTTCAGTAGCTTTTCATCAAGTGAAATGATATCTCAAGTGAAAATTGAGAGCTGCAGAGATAATTAACCAAATATTCTGTAATGCTGAAATACTTTCGGAAGAAGCAAATGCATGGCTAAAAGTCTGCGTGATTAAAATAACAAAGTTGCATTTGAAAAGCAAAAAAAAAACTTTTCTCTACATTTTCATCCCAAGATGAAGACAATCAGCGACCCTTGAGGTCCACACGGTCAACTTCCCAGTAATATCTACATAAACATGAAAAATATTAAACACAATAATAATTTTGAAAATAATACTACTTTAAATAATAATAATGAAAGGTATTCATAGCAGTAACAGGAATGAGTTAATATTAATCATATCATCTGCGAGAGCATCCACTGATTACGTAAGGATTTTGGTGGATTGGTGATGATGATTGACTACCAAAAATGCAAAGTTGATTGAAATTTTGATGGTTTACAAAATTTAAGCCTTTTTTGTTTGAATTAAAAGATTGCAAAAACTATTAAAAATCTGCTCAAATTATCCAAACATTTTGAAACTTTGATTGACTTTGCAACAAAGTCTTTAGAATAAAAGATATAAGGTAATATCAATCGGAAGAACCGCTTCCATAAGGTAACTTTGAATGATTTTTTATTTTTAATTAATTTTTTTTTCAGAATCATCAAAAAACTGTTGCTGGTTAATGTTCATGATAACAAGAAACATTAAATAAAAAAAATAAAAATCATCAACAGTCATCATGATCTTCAAGGTCATTTCTTCCATTCACTATATATCACGAACCAGATATAACATTTGCATCATTAAGGTGTTAATCGACGTGTTTTAAAACGTCTTTGATTATTTTAACATTATAAAGATCCGTTTCATCGTTTTTTTTTTAATTTAATAAAAAAACATAAGAAAACTTAGGGTTTTTTTCACAAAAAATATTTTTTTAACCTGATTTGCACAACACAGTAATAAATGTTTATAAAATTTATACATTCCTATCAGTTTTTGAAGAGAAACCAGCAAAACTTTTTCATGATTATGATAAAAATTTAATTAAAAATAAAAAATCATTCAAAGTTACCATATGAAAGGGGTTCTCCCGATTGATATTACCTTATATCTTTTATTCTAAAGACTTTGTTGTAAAGTCAATCAATCATTTAAAATGTTTGGATAATTTGAGCAGATTTTTAATAGTTTTGCAGTCTGTTGATTAAAAAAGCGGCTTAAATTTTGAAAACCATCAAAATTTCAATCAAATTTGCATTTGTGGTAATCAATCATCATCACCCATCCACCAAAAGCCTTACGCAATCAGTGGATGCTCCCGTAGATGATATGATTAATATTAACTCATTCCTGTTACTGCTATGAATACCTTTCATTATTATTATTTAAAGTAGTAGTATTTTCAAAATTATTATTGTGTTTAATATTTTTAATGTTTATCTAGATATTACTGGGAAGTTGACCGTGTGGACCTCAAGGGTCGCACTTCGCGGCTTGTTTTTTACGTAGTCATGAGAAAATGTTTTGATGTTGCTTTTACAAGCACTGCTTGAAATATATAAATTTTATAAAAATTGAATACTGTCTTTCGTAAATCAGGTTAAAAATTTATTGTTAATAAAAAAAACCTAATTTTTTGCACTTTTTTCCCTTAAATTAAAAAAAGGCTCTAATGATTTTTTTCAAAATTTGATAAATTCACGCAAGTGTTAATACGTGACACCTAAACAATGCAAATCGTATGTTTGATTCGCGAGATATAACGCATGACAGAAATGACCTTCAAAGAGGCAAAACAACAAACCCCCCGACCGAAGTGTCCCAAAAACTAATCAGCTCTTAATATTGCAAAGACGCTTCGATTGACACCTCAACAAAGTCGATACAACTTTGTTTACGTGAGTTATGCTCGTAGAAAAAGTGTCCACGAACGTACGTTCGTACGTACACACACACATCTCCCATTCTAAAACACTTTATATATACTCTACAGACCTCAAAACGTAAAGAAATGTTGAAAATTTCATTTTCGATTTTCGAGGCGATTACAAGAACCTCCCATATACTGGGAAGTTAAAAAGAATGTCTTGAAAATACACGTCTTTGTGGTATTGATGATTTTATGATGATTTTTTATGATGGCTTATTTGAAACAAAAATATCAAATGGTTTCATGATTGCTATGACAATGGATATCTTTCGATCCGTAATTATAAATTTTCATTCCAAAATACCAAATTTAGGGATTTTTAACCAAAGTTTTGAAAAAAATATTGTTTTTTAGGATAATTTGATCTCGAAATTTTTTTTTGAAGAATTCTGATTTTTTTAGGTTCGGACGATACGTATATGTTGAGGATTGGTTTAGTAGTTCCTCCAAAAAGTACAACACCGTATAAAAAAATGTTGTTTCGAACAAGTGCGTTTGAAGTTTTTTTTTAAATGAAAACAAGCTAATTAATCACACCTAAGGCTAATGTGAGCCATCTTTTTGACAAAGAGGGTTGCCACTACAACCAAGGCTAATGTGCGATGATTGTGATTTTTCTAGCTTCTTCAAACATGTCAATTTTTTCAGGATAAGCTGCCCTATATTGAGTTTTGGTATCTTTTGAAGCTTTAGAGCTGCGACGGTCAGCATGGTATATGCGCGAAGAGTCTCGCAAATGTGCAAAAATTAATGGAAATTCGATCGATTTTCACTCCCATTGTCTCCATAATTTTGAGAATTGGTGCATATCCCTTATTTAACATACAAACTGCAATCTTGGTTGCAGTTTCAACGATGTCTTTTCCACAGAACATATTTTTTGGTGCCATTTTCCAGACGCTCGCATTGAAGCTTTCATTTGTATTTAGTGTGTGACCACCCAAACATATCTCTAGCTCTTCTTTTAATAAATCTTCGTATATAGGTTTCAAGATTTCTTCAACTTCTTTTGCAACAGACGGTGGGTGTTTATAGCCGTTTAGCTTTTTTAAGCCTTAAGTTTTCGATACTCACACCAGCAGTCAGCTCCTCCTGGGCAATATGAATGCTTCAGATTTTCATCTTGTGATAAAAGGATAGCCCAAATATTTTTGTGCATTCCTTCAACAGATTCAACGTTTCCACAAATGGCTGAACCGTAATACGTAGATAAATCCTTTACTAATATTATTGTGAATTTTTCTTAATTGTTATTAAGGTATTTTTAGAGGCGATTTTTAAAACTTAAACCTAAACCTTTATTTTTTACTGTTCCTCTTCCGCTGTTATTCGTAATAGAATACGTTTTTTTGCAACACAAGCACGCGTGCACATGCGTTTTTTTATCGTGCATAACGCACTCTCATCTCCTAGTCGAGCGTCTAGAACGCTTACGTCATAATGCTTATAACCACCAAATTAATATTCGGATCAGGATGAAATTTTCAGAAAAAATTCTTCTTCTTCTTATGAAAACGCAATAAAAAAAATTTCATATTTTAAAAAGTTGGTTATCCCTTTAAGTGAAGGAATTTGAACCAAAAACCTCCTAATTGCCAGACTTGACTCACATCACTCAATGCGTGTCTAATGTTCAATCAATTTTTCATTAAAACTGCGAGCCTCGTTGTTTGCCAATCGATAAACATTTACCTGACGAAAAAATGGCTGCGATGAAATAAATGCTGCATAATCAAATGGATTTATACAGTTTTCAAATGGATTTGTACACTTGATAAAGAACATCGAACGAGAAAGATCAATAAGCAGTTAATGTGAAAAGTGAGAACCTTAAGACTGGATGAAAATCCGGTCGCAGCTGGATTATTGACAATCTCAAAAAGGATCTTGAACACCGAAGCAACACAAAGTGAAGATTAGGTGACGCTTTTAGTATGCGAAGGAGGACAAGCGAAGTGGCATCATTTCGACTTATTTTTGTAGGTAAAATGTTTTTTTTTTCAACAAACAAAATAGAGTAGCTCTCTTGGTTTCAAAAATATTTTATGGACAATATCCCAACATCCCATCCCTGGATGGTGTCTCGTATAGTCATGATTG